>JBAMNC010000101.1:2400000-3000000 GCA_037902135.1 Cetoscarus ocellatus | reverse complement strand
AGAAAAATGCAGAGCCATTGAAAACATTGTTGAACCACTCTCTGTCCAGCTCTGAAGAACAGTATCTCTGTCCTAATGATGTCTTGCAGACAGAGGAGCTACCAAAGACTGTAAAAAATAAATGTTGGAGAGAAACAGCAGCTATAACATGGAGAGTGACCAATTGCGTTTATTGGCAAACTAACCTATCATTCAACATGACGTCTGAGGACACAAACAAAAGTGCTGTTCCCCAAATACCTTATATTTGTCATCTTCGATGTTGCCCCTTCTTCTTACAATGTTGTCACATTATTTAATGCAGTCTGTTTCAGTCCTGTAGCCCATCAGGCCTGTCAAGCAAGTCACAGCTTCAATGTATGGCTCAGTGGTCGCCTAATCTTAGATAGTGAATGTCAGTACTGATGAGAAAAAACGCATAGTCAGACCTAAACTTTTCTATTCCCAGTCATGCCTCCATGTATAGCAACCGTGTGACAGACTAGTTTTACAACCTGATAAAATGTGCCTCAAGGTAGCTGTTCCCTGAACATATGGGTATGATGAGTCTTTGTCTACCTTATGTTTAAAGCTCTGGGGTGATGTACAGCTGTATCACAGGTGGCCCTTAACAGAAACTTAATTCAAAGTATGACGTAAGTTTGGTTTACAGGTTGATTGAGCAGTTGAAGTGGACCTCTCTCCTTGTCCTGGATTACTAGTAATGTACTGATAGAAGCATGTTCACCTCCTTAAAAGGAGGATGCTATTTCTCACCTTAGCTTGCCTTCAAGCCTTAAAAATATTCACTTTGCAATGTGTACGTCTATTCACAGGGACCAAAAGTGAGCGATGAGAAGCTTAAAGAGATGTGCTCTGCTGTGGTTGAGGGTAAAGTCTTCTCACACTGACACTTTCTTTACCTTTATAGAAAACATACATAGCATAGCTTGATCCAGGTAAAAACTGTTCTTGATTGAAGTGGTTTTGTTCTTTGTCTATTCAGAACAATTAGCTGAGTTTATGAAAGAGTTACTGAAGAGGCCAGCAGCCATCGGTGCTCCTGGTACGCCTGGACCTACTGGACCCCCCGGGCCCCCTGGACCAGCTGGAGAGGCAGGAGCATCAGGAGCCCCAGGTCCAGCTGGCGCAAAAGGCCACCCAGGCTTCTTTGGACTCCCAGGCGCACCAGGCAAGAAGGGTCAGTAAACTTTTTAAACTTCTTTCCATTACATTCAGTGCTGAACTTCACTAAAGCTTGACGTGAGATTACCAAAGCTGCCGCCTCTGCGCTCTGTATGAGCCTCACGAGTGTGTGACAGATAAGCTGTGCTGCCGCAGAGGCTTTGTGCTTTTCCTTTGTTTTCTTGGTGAGTGTTTAAAATTCATACAATGGATGTTGTGAAAAACAATCAAATAAAGCCTCAGAGAAAGAAAGAAAGGAGTGGGCCGAGTATGCCTTTGTCTTTACACTAACAGAAGTAATGCAGAGCGCTCCACGGATAGAAGGGACTTGCCCAGGCATAACATTATAAAATCAATGATTCACTAACGGGTCCTGAATCAGACTTGACTCATTAAGTCTCCTTACTTCATCCCTGTATCTCTGAACACTCTCGGCCTCCTCTTTTTCACCTGAACATTGACTCTTGTATCCTCTGTGTGCTCTTCTGTTCTGTAGGTGATGCTGGGGAGAAGGGAGACAAAGGAGACAAAGGAGAGGACGGAGTAGGAATTAAAGGTAGTCAGGGTGCGCCTGGTGCACCAGGTAAGGCTAAAATCTTGTCAAATTTGAGCCACAGTGTTTTAAAATGTCTTAACACTTCTTCAGTACCACAGCAAATTAAAACTGTATCTAATCGTCTTCTCTGAAATATCAAACACTTTATTGGTGCTGTTTTTGTTGTTACTTTTGGTCCAGAGGAAAAAAGAAGACCCTTAAATATGAAACCATTTGTCTAGGGATTGCATTATAAACCTTGAGGTGACATCTGTTGCTCCCCATATGGACAGCTTTCCTGCATATTGCCAGAGACAGCAACAGCACCAGTAGGCAATACTTAGGCAATGTCCACAGGCTGGTGGCTATTTTTGAATACATGTAATACATCTACATGTATTGCTGGTCAGACATAGTAATGGAATATACACTGCCTGGCCAAAAAAAAAAAGTCACCACCTGAATTTAACTAAGCAAATGGGTACAAGCCTCCTGTTGGATAATTACTGCACGTGTGATTATCTTTCAGCTGGCAACAACTTATTTAACCCCAGCTGATGCAATGAGTAGCTTCTCATTTCTTAAACAATCATGTGGAAAGACACATCCTGTGGTCATGGAAAAGATGTTAGTCTGTTTAAGAAGGGTCAAATCATTGGCATGCATCAAGCAGAAAAAAACATCTAAGGAGATTGCAGAAGCTACTAAACTTGGGTTAAGAACTGTCCAACACATTATTAAAAACTAGAAGGATAGTGGGGAAGCATCGTCTTCAAGAAAGAAATCTGGTCGAAAATAATCCTGCATGATCGTGATCGGTGATCACTTAAACGTTTGACCAAATCAAATAGAAGAAAAACAACAGTAGAACTCAGGGGTATGTTTAATGGTGAAAGTAAGAGCATTTCCACACACACACAATGTGAAGGGAACTCAAGGGATTGGGCCTGAACAGCTGTGTAGCCTCAAGAAAACCACTAAACAGTAAGGCTAACTGGAAAAAAAGGCTTCAGTTTTCTAGGGAGCATAAAGATTGGACTCTGGAGGACTGGAAGAAGGTCATGTGGTCTGATGAGTCCAGATTTACCCTGTTCCAGAGTGATGGGAGCATCAGGGTAAGAAGAGAGGCAGGTGAAGTGATGCGCCCATCATGCCTAGTGCCTACTGTACAAGCCTGTGGGGGCAGTGCTGTGATCTGTGACAAATCTTGTGACATTGCAGAAGCTTATTGAAACAATGTCACAGCAAATTTGTGCTGTAATCAAAGCTAAAGGCAGTTCAATGAAATATTAGAGTGTGTGACCCTATTTTTTGGTGCTGACTTTTTTTTTGGCCAGGCAGTGTATATGATAATGAACACCAAGGACAATGTTGCATGTTACTGACAGCACTTAACAGTGCATATATGTATTTTAATGTGGATAAAGTTGTTTTTGAAAATTTGAAGGTGCATATGTGATAAGCTTTTAAAATGAAGGAGGATTTTTTTTACTTGTTTTTAAACAACTCTACATTGGATGAAGGCATGTGAATTTTCCTGCAATGTCCTTGGCAGAGTCTTGGCTGGTCCATGACAGAATAGCGGTTGGAGCTGCCCACTCTAATGGTTGTAATGAGATCCCGGCAATTAGGTGATAAATAAGTAACCCTTACCACTTTTACTTTAATGAACATATAAATAAAAATTTTGCTTAGCCTAGAAAATCTCAATATGTACAGTAATTCAGAACAGAGACAAACCAAGAATAACCCTTGTTTAGTCTCCAAATGGCTGGAAGTTGGCTGGTAACTGGATGGAACTTGACTGGCATTTGGCTGGGAGGGGAAAGTAGAAGTGGCTGCATCTGTACATCTAGACGTAGCCTTGACCAGACACCTGAATGCCTCAGCCATCTGAACCTTTGCCTTTGTGCAACACACGATTGTCAAACAGTGAAAGTACAGTACTTACTTGAAAGGGGCTGGGTGTATTTCAGGTGGTACAGATTTTAGTGCTTGAATTTGTTTAGGGGCGCCATGGGGGCATGGCAGGTAGTGCACATGCCTTACAGCAAAGAGGTTGCTGATTCAAACCCGTGCCAGTTAACGCCCTTCTGTGTGGAGTTTGCATGTTCATCCTGTGCCTGTGTGGGTTCTGTCCAGGCACTCTGGTTTCCTTCCACAGACCAAATAATAAGGTTATTAGGTTAGCTGGTTACTCTAAATTGCCTTTAGGTCAGGGTCAGTGTGTGAATGGTTGTCTGTCTCTCTATGTTGCCCTGCAATTGCATGGAAACCAGTCCATGGTAGCAAATGTAACCATAAATCTCACAAGTCAAAGTTAACATGATTGTAAACAGTTTGAAATTATTTTTATTTGCATTTTGAAATTTCATGTTTGCATCTCACCCTTAGGCGCCCCAGGGGCTCCTGGCATCGGCAAGGATGGCAAAAATGGAGAACGGGGTGAGACAGGAAGTCCTGGTGCCCCAGGAGCAGCCGGTCCAAGGGGTCCTTCAGGGCCACCCGGGCTTTGTGATCCCTCAACCTGCATTAACAGACTGCCACCTCTTTACATGGTCAGCGGAAAGAAGTCTGCTAGCTACAAAAACCCATGAGGCATTCCCGCTCAGTGGCACAGTCCAGATCTCACCCTTCAGAGACCACATTCACGGACTTCTCCAGGCTTGGGGATTTTTTGGGAGTCTTCATGTGTCTCCAACTGAACCACAAGTTTACGAGGCGCCAAAGGAAACAGAGACCATGCACAACTGTAGAATACTGTATAGATATTTTATCTTGTATGTGATTTTAGTGAAAGCTTATCTAATGTTCAAAGATAGCTGCTACTGATGCCAGAGAAACTTCTCCAAGCTGACAACAGGCACACAGGCCCACGAGTTTACACAAATTCATCTCTGCATTTACAGCTGCAGAGCCCCTTCACGTATCATCAGGTTGTAAAGCATTCCTGTGGTTTATTTTTTAATGTTATTCTTAAGCATGTTCTTTCCACTACCTGAATAAGCTCCCTGAATATATTGATTTGATTCTTAACCACATCTGAGGCTTGTACAGCATAAAGGCCTTTGCACACCGACTCTGTTTTTTGGATGCATTTTTTCTATTTGTTTCAAAATATGTAGTACAACACAACATGGTCATCAGTTCAAATAATGATTTTTTTCACTCCTATAAAATATTGATCCACCTCTTACAGAGCCCTTTATAGTTTTTGGTCATTTGCACAAGCTTGTGCATTTTGAGAAAGAATGCAAGTTTTCCATTCAGTCTGTCATGCTTTACTTGGTTGCGAGTACACATTTTGGACTCATCTGCCATGTCCTTTGCTCACAGTCAATAATATTTTGAGCTTACAATCATGTTGATGTTTTCTCTTCCTTCATCCTATAATCCAACATAACAAGGATATTTCATATTGCAGTCCTCTCTGCTATTTCTTTAGATGAATCTGAATACTTATTATACAGACTCATACAGCTTCACCTACATCTGTCTTCCCACATTTCTGTACTGAAGTGACAACAGGTAAGAGATCAACTGTGGGTGACTTTTATAAAATACATATGTATATATATTATTAGGCACTTGTATAAAAAAACAATATACCACTTGACTTGCAAAACTAACACACGACATTTATCATTATACTACATTACAAAACAGTAATATGTGTTGTGTACTCTAAAGGATTACTTTGGACTTTTTCCACACATACAACATTGATATTTGTTCAACAATATTCAAATTCCATAAAGCTTCCCGTTCACACCTGGCCCCTTTCAGGAGGTTTCCCTTCAGTTTGCACAGAGGGAAGGGGGAGGGGAAATACTAGGGGAGCAACAGATCATTTTTAGGGTGAATCAAAGGTGAAAACCCTTGATGTTTGCATTCACACATGAAGCTCTGCCAGGTTATTTGAGGTTTTTTTATGGCAGTGTGGATGGGGTTTTGTAATGCCTTACCCCAGACTCTGCATAATTAAGATGTCTAAAATAACGAATACTATAGCCCCGAGCCCCTAATTAAGTCACGTGATCAAAATCTACATCATGACCAAATTCAACTCAGCTCGACCTATCCCGGTTTCCATATCTACCCTCTTCATTTGCCATTACACTATAGACTTTGTCAGTACCTCTTTGAGTTATGACGATTAGGGTTCATCATAGTGCTGCTGTACAGTACAACCATGGCATCCTCACAACAACAAAAGAGGAAATAGAGGTGTAAGTGATGTGGCTTTTTGTCTTTGTTAGAAGATGAATTTTGTTTCAAAAACAGTTGCAAGCAACACAATGACATGCTAAGGAAACTTAAGTCATGCAGCATTTCTGAGCAGACATAGGGAGGCATTTCATTTTGGATACCCTCCTACTTGTGTCGATACTAATAATTCAGGGGATAGCAACATCTCCACGACATTTAGTCTCAGCTCAGCTCACATAGGAACCCGAAATTATTTGACAATAACAATTAATAGTATTTAGGGGGAGAAGTAATCAACCAAAATTATGTTTCCAAAACTGTTTTTGAGCAGCATTTGAAGCAGGGCAACCAATGGAGAGAGAGGACATATTTTTTAAAGGTAACATTGTTACATCATACAAACAATATTGATGAATATAATGGATAATATAAAATTATAAAAAATAATTCATCTGATATCGACTGCATCAGGCCAGCAAAGAAATTGTAACCATTGTTAACTTTAAGAGAATGGGAAAAAGTGTTATAGGTAGGTTTTGGGACAATGGAGAAAGAGAAAGGGAGCTACAGCTGCTGCTCTAAATCTTTCAACAGGCCTCTAAACCACAGGTACAGATGTCAAAAGACATTAACACAAAAATGCTCTGGAAAAAACTGCTTTGGGATAGTGTGCAAACATGATTGACACAACCTGGAACTAGATTTTTTAATTTTTCAATTTCAGTTTTTAAAGAAAAGGACTCGGTGCGCAAAGGCCTCAACAGGAGGAAACATGATCCAATGAGTCACCACACCAGTAACAAGCCACTTAGGTGGTAAATTAATCGTTAAATAAATTTAATGTTAAGTCTTTATTGTCAAATCAAAAACTATGAAAAAAATGCCTTTAATGTATTTTAAAATTTTGTCATGATCAGATCTAGGTGACATCTTGAACAATTTGCCTATACACTTCTGATCTTATTTTTGCTTGGTACTGTCATGATAATGTTCTTAAATATGTAATAAAGTGATGTGTTTTGGAAATCTGCCATGTAATGTTTGTGGACTGTTTTACATTTAATGAAGTGTAATATCTCCTCTGTGCTCTGGTCAAATTAAATCAGTCAGTAGGGTTTGGTACCAAAATATCAGTTCCAACAGTGTGCCAGGATGGTGAATCTTCTTTGTCTAACCAGCTTATTGAACTATCCCCTATTGCCCAATCAACCAATTTAGAGCAGATGTCACTATTACCTTACAGCAGATGTGTGTGCATGCTGGTGGCAAGAGCATGGTGTAAATATATGGAGATAAATACAGACATGCAGATACCAATTGTCAATAATGGGAGAAAATTACCGTGCAAAATAAAGTTTCCAACCTATTTTTGAGGAGTATAGTTGTAGTCTTGTGAGTTCCCTGTTAGATCCCAGTCTTTATAAAATCTCAGTCTGACATTAAAAACTCTGAAAGTGTTAGACGAATTGTCTTTAAATCTGAGAGAGTGTCAGAAAGTCCTAACAGTCTTTTGAAAGTCCTTATCAAAGTTTTATTGAAGCATTTTGATATGTACGAGGCCCTGCAGACATGACATGGTGATGGTCTTCTGGTGGCCGCCACAAGACATGAGGATAAAAGTCAGCCATGTCATTTCTCAGCATGACTGGAGAGTTGAGCAGACTATATGAACATTAAATATTTGGAAATTTCCATAGGGAAATGTTTTAAGGAGAGCCTGGAGAAGTCTCTGGGTTGTTATGGATATAATCAGGATTCAGTAGGGCATGTCACTGTTGCCTGGCAACAAAGTAAATTCGCCATCATCCTTACCTGTGTCTGCACAGCACAAACACATTTGCTGATCAAACATGACCTTTACCAAACAGCTGGAAGGAGTAAGCTAAGCAGGCAGCCAAAGGACTTTTCTATTGAATAGGTCTGAGTGTGTTTGACATTGAGACTATATGAGTTGGACGAGTTAGTGACTTCACAAATTTGGTACTGTACATTTATACTTAAAAGTTATCCACAGTAAATAGTCTGTACAGGATCAGAAATTTTAAAAAAGTGAAACAAAAGAAAAGACATGAAAACACTGAATAGGATGCTGCAGACTACTTCAGTTACTGAAACAAATTCTGGAATGTGAGTACGTGTCTTACTGCCTGTGCTTGAGTAGCTTCTGAAAACCATAGGGTGTAATACAGTAATTGTTATGATGATAGGTTATTTAAAGTGTCAGTATTGGTATTGATTTTTTGTAGCTGTTTTAAATTATTGTATTTCTTTTTTTGTTTTGTTTTGTTTTGTTTTTTTTATAGATCAAATATGTCATACTGCACTATTTCATGATGGTATATTACACACTGGAGACATGAAACACACTAATGCAGCTTTTCAACTACATTGTATGATTGTATCAATCTATCATTATTGACTTGGCTCGACCTTTCTTGGTTGTTTTGGTTTTCTGCTAGGTATTTGATAAGTACCTGGCACAGTTTTGTGAATCACCCCCAGAGGGGTTCCAAGTGATCAAAACAGAGACTTAGGGTGTTTTCACACCTGAAAGTCCAGACCAAGGTCTGTGTTTTTGTTACATTGTTATACATTTGGTTCAGTCTGTTTGGGTTTTGCACTGACATTATTGCAAATGGATTAACAGTTATCGTAATCAACAGCTTTGCCTGTCTCTGTAGTTTACATTCATTGGTCATTTTGCCGTCAGGCATTGAGATCAACGTATTGAATAACGCAGGTCTTGAATGTTGTAAACAATGCATGAAATCATCATTCCCACCATCATTTTATTATTGATTTTCTTCTACAAACAGCGACAACTTGAGGAGCTGTACATAAGGCTGGTTTGAGTTTCTTATGAGTTTCTTTATCTCTAGGTGACACTGTTCTCTTGTCCCAAAAACAGTTGTAAAGTTTCGGTATTTTCTTGCTTTCTTCTCCAGTCAGCCCCTGCGGCTCATTTTGTTTTGCTGATGGATTTTCTTTATCCAACATGTTTGTGCGCAAGGATCAAAGTTGACGTACCAGTGCACACCTTCCCCCGCCAAGTTTCTTTTTATAAATCAAAACCTCTACATGTGAAGTGGCATGCACCACTTTCAAACCCTGTTTTGTGCTTAAGTAAGCTTAATAAATGAGGCCCCTGGTCTGCCTGACTACATGCAGTGTGAAAGCAAACCAAACCAGGGGAAAAATGAAACTATAGTGCAATCTTAGCCCTGAACCGAATCGAGCCTCCAGAACTTTAGGTGTGAAAGCGACCTAAATGTGACACGAGTATCACCACAAGTCAAAGACATCTGACACGGAAATAAAAAGCCTCCCATTGTTGGCTAAGTAATGCTGTATGGCTTTTCAAAATCTCCTTTGCTTTAGATAGTATGTCATTTTGGTGCTCAAAACCGTCTTTGAAACAAAAGTTATCTGCTCACAATGGCAAGATGCCACATAGTAGCTTTTAGCTCTATTTCCTAAGTTTCCACCTGATGTGAGGGTGCCATGGTAGTTTCAAACAGCTAGGCTATAGGGTGGTGTAGGGATGACTTATTTTTTAGCCCTACCTGGCTAATAAAATACCAGTAGCCAGTTAACATCATGTTGGTTCTCTTGACCAAAAGCCAGGGGATTTTTCACTGTTTCTTTATTATTAACGTTGTCAGCAAGGGTATAGAAATATTACTAAGCTATTATGAAACTACAACATGGTGGTTGCACTCATTCATGCCCCATTCCATGACAGCCCTGACTACCTTACAGAGGTTTCAAAAAAAGATATCTATACTGTAACGGAAAATGAGGCAAGTAGTTTCCAAATCATACAGGATCCAGGACACAGCCAAGTTGAGCAGGTATCACAAATAGAAAAGCACCATTAAGGGCATGTGCATCTCAAAAAAGCATAGTATGGCCTCTCCTACCTTGCCTCCCCTACGCCTCATCTTGTATGCCAAGCCAGAGCCAGAAGCCTTCCTTCTCTGCCTCCTTCATTCTGGATTGTGACTTGGATTTGAAGGGATTTCAGCAGCACCTGGGTGGATGCTCCGGTGAAGCCCCCACAGCTGACCTTCACTGGACAGATGAGAGCCCGACAACCAGGTTGTGAGCACTCAGCTACCAGCTGTCCAACTCCCATTAAACACTACACAAGCTGTTCACCAATCAAACATCAAACAAGATGGATGACAGGGAGCCTTACTTTCTTTGCAAAGTGATAAAATTACTTGGACTAAGTCTGACGTTAGCCTTTCAGAAACAGAACAGATGCAGTATTATAAAATGAATCCATTCCAGTCTTTATTATACAGTACAGTACATGTGTCATTCTTATACTTACAATATGCCACTAGCTTGAAATATCTTAGCACCAATTCATCAGAAAAAAGGCAAAACAGGTTCATTTTTAAGGCACTAATACACATTTGTTGTTCCTCAGATCCTGAATAATTTAGCTGTATAACTTAGAAGACATTTCTATTTGCAAAAATACCATATGTTAGTAATAAAGGATGCTTGTGTTAACTGCGTAGACATTTTAGCTGCATGAAGCCCTCAGAAGCAACATGGAACAACACATGACCTATTTTTTTTAACTTTAACATGTATTTACAAAGCAGTAAAAGGCAATACTGACATGGTTTAAATGTTTTTACAGACCGCTGACAGAGATAAAACTGAGTGAATGATATGGTGGTACTCACAAAGCAGATCATGCTCCAATCAAGCTTAATTGCGGTTTCAAAGCAATTTCAACCTTTTCAAAAATATACCAGTATGTACCATGGCTACAAACATTATCTGGTTCTATGACCTTTGCACAATGAGTCTGTATGAAATTATTACACCTTGAAAAGAAATATATGAGTTGTGTCAATCATGTTTGCACCCAGACCCTGAAACATTTGAACATCACAATATCTTTGGGACAGATTTTATTACCTGTGGGGTTTTTTTAGGCTCTATGACGATTGAGGTTGAAAAAAATGGTTTGTACAGATTACCTTATACAATAATTGCACACTAAGCACCTCATTTCTTTTAAGGTCTTGGCACAAATATGTGTGTAGGCCCATTTGATCTTGAGTTCATCCATGAAAACAGTTAATTGGTGTTAATGTAGGACAGCAATATATCAATTCTTTACTTGCATAGGTCCTGGTGGGTGGGGGAGACTTGGTATGCTCTTAAGACAGTGGTATTCTGTTAAACAATATGGCTGCCAATGGGATGGGGTACACAAACACATGTTGTGCATAGTAAAACCCACCATAATGCAGAATCAGCAAGATCCTCTTTGTTTTTATACTAAAACAAAGAAACATGGAGACCAATTCAGGAATATCCGCAAAGGTTCTTGATAGTATGGGTGTTTCGTCCACATGGATACAGAGTGAGGGCCGAAATCGCATTTTTGAAAGCAGTTCCCGGAGTGGGTACATCTGAGAATGCTGGCCAAGTGTTTCCATACGGACAACAAACATGGATAGCTTCGGAAACAATGACATCACAGCCCCATCTCTCACGTAAACTGCATGTGTGAACCCTGACAACAACAGAAACAATGGCTTGATACGTTGTCTTGTTCGTGCTGCTGAAGCCACTGAGCTTGTTATGATTTTTACAGCAAAATCTTCTGCTCCTCTACATACCGTGAGCAACAAGAGGACATGGAGAAGAGTATACGCCAGTGTTTGGTGACGTTTCTCATGATGCATGCGCACGCGCCATGTCTTCCTCTCTGGTTTTGGTGTATGTTTGTGGCAGCGTTACATCACTACTTACAGGCCTGGCATATATACTACAATGTTTTCTGTGTTTTCGTATAGACAGACACATTTTATGAAACGTATTCAATACACATACATTTTTGCCTCCACGTGGATAGGGCCTCACTCTGTTTTTATCAGCTGCTGAACGATGACATTTGGAAACAAGGTCAGCCAAAAGTCATGAGTTGACACTGTAATTAATATTTTTGCAACACCCTCAAGCAAAGGAGATTCTGTCTGTAGCTCTGTGTGTTTCATTCACTAAACATAAGTCTGAGCTGATCTGATGTTTCTATCGATTACAGGTGGAGTGCTCTTGTATTCTTTGACTGTCTTTGAGTTACACATTGTTTGCAGAGTTAAAAATATTTGCAACCAAGTTCAGAGCATTGGCAACATTTAACAGTGAATTCTCTCAGGTCTTACTTTTTCATGCATCAGAGGTATGACCGCAACAGATTGTAAGGATCTTCTCATCCTTTCAAAGTTTTAGCCCCTTCATTCTCCCTATTTAAAGGGTAAGGAAATTAACAACGTTTATATCACAACAATATGGTACCAAATGACCTATATTCCAGTTCTGGGCTGTGACCCTGTGGCTGGTGAGTGGGGGGGGGCCTGCAGAAAATATATCTCTGAAGTGTCCTGCTTCAAAATCAACTGAGATATTAGAGTTTGGTATGCCTATAAACCCCTCTGTTTGATCCCTGATCAGAACAGTCTGATTTAATGTAAATCTTCATTACATATGTCTGACCACAAGGAGTAGATGTGGCTTAGACTTGGTCATGTCATGCTCTAATGTTTACTCTGGCTGCACAGCAAGGCCTGTAGATAGCCTGTAGGTTTCTAGACAGGCATTGGAGACATATTTCTGTGTAACTACCAGTATTAAGTATGTTTGACATAACATTGGACCATTAAGGAATATCATTTTAGATCAATATATTTATATAATTTCATTTTATATTTCGATATGGTTTCTACATTGTCAGTCAAGACAGTATGAAAAAATTCTCTCACAGGAATATAGTGGATGCCTCCTGATCTGGTGTATACCTAGTAAAAGTTCTAATATGGCACAAAGTCACCTATATAATAACTAACCTGCTATTAGAAAACCTGAGACTGAAAATAGAGCAGATTTTGATGGCAGATAAATTGTACGTCTAACCCACCACTAGATTTCTATATAAGTCAAAATGAAAGATTGTCCTCTGACTTCCCTCTTGTCTTTATGTGTGCCAAAGTGGTTCTCCATGTTTTTTAAAAGAAGACAAATGCGATCCCATCTACAGAGGGTCATTAAAAAGGTTTAAATGACCAGTAAGTTTGAAACAAGGGAGAGCTTTAATTGGTCCATGAGGGACGAGAGGCAAAACATCTCTGAAATGCTTTTCCACAATGTTGGGGTCATCAGGATGGAGCGGAGCAGCTCTCCAATTTAAAGTTCCAGGGGACAAATAAGAAAAGCAATGTCTTTTCACAGTGGCGCTGAGCTGCCCAGGCACTGCCACAGCACAGGCACTTAATAAGCTTCAGCAAGCAGAAAGGAAATGACACATTTAGAGGAAGCAGCGTGAAACAAGCAGCTTTTCAAGAAAGGTGAACAAAGGCAGCAATTATACCACCTCTTTAAAGCTGTTTACTGCTCCAGTCCATGCACACCTCAAAGAGAGAATGACCGGAGCCACTTCATTAAAACATAAAAGTACAAATCAGTGGCACTTCTTCCTGCCACTGCTACTCTCTTTTCACAATGAATGGGCCTGTTTAGGGAGAGTTTGGAACAAAGCATTAGACGTGTTAAATTTTCCTGCAAATCTTAAGTTTTAACTCAATTTGAAGCACATTGGTTACTCTTCGTATTAACTAAACATATTAAAGCATGAGAAAAGCATTGTAAAAGCATTAATAAATACCCAACTTTTTTATTTATAAAGCATTATTGATATTTATGTGTCAACATAAACACCTAAAGATTCTTTACTGATGCATTAATCAGACTTGAACTTGTATAATACAGCTAACACACATAACGGCAGGATATTTCACCAGGCTGACTGAGATAATTTACTTAACATTAAATCACAAATTTTATTTGAAGGCTAGCTTGTCAACATTGTCCACTGCTGAACACACACCAGATGGGTCGTTCAATATATATATCACAAGTCCACTTGGGCAACAGCTCATAGAAAGTGTTTGGGAATGACATATTCAACTGCACTGCAAGGATAAGATACATATCCCAGTATGTGTAAATTGGGAACATTGACCTCATCCTTGACAGAATTCTTGTCAGTTTTTGTTTTATATTTTTGTAGATACATAAACAGCAAGGACAAGGCGTAAAGGGTCCCACATCATAGTTCACCTAAAAGGCTGATTTGTACCTTTACTCAGGGAGAACTTGATGCAGTGGATTTTCTGTCTTGTGCATAGAAGTACTTTATCATGCTGAAGAGATATGTGAATAACTAAAGGGAGTACAGTATAAAACTCATAAAAACGTAATATGACTTCTTAAAGTTAAAGGTTTTCGGAGATCTTAGAAGTAATTTAAAAATTGAAACTTGTGCTGCACTGTGTAGTTTGGCCTCTACTGCCACCCATTGGATATTTTGTGAACTGCACCAGTGGTGATATTACCAAATGGGTATTTTATAACTGCTAACACAGCATCTGGGGCTGTATCTATTCTGCAAAATCCAAGTTGATACATGTATCAAGGAGTAAGTCAGGCATGTTGTCACTCTTGTATCACGTATCATGTATTGTGTCGTAGTGTATCACACTGACCTTTTTCCAATACACACCCTGGATGATAGTATACAATGTCTGGTTGCCAGTCTGTCAGCCAATGCAAGTTTGACATGGTACAATCATAAGAGACAATCCTGTTGTTCAGTCTGACATAGCCATTAGACAGACAGTTCACCCTAACTTCTTACCAATGCTTTCCTAATGCATAAATAAAACATTTATAACCGTGTTTATAAAAGACACATGAAGACTAAATAATGCTTTATACATGATATGCTGGTATTTACTAATACTTAAAGTGTTTTTTCTATAAAATGTTACAACATTTTGCTACTGCAGCACAAATCAGAGCTGCATATGAACACTGCCTCCAGCCTGGAAGCACAAAAAGCACAAATATGGTCATTTATCACTCCCTACACCAACTCATTAACACTCCTCCCACACAAAACCACTACGGCGATCTGAGATTGTCCCTCACACACTGTCAGTACCCCGTGTTCCCATCAATGATGATAAAGCAGACGTCCCCTGACTAAGTAATGACCAATAAACTGGAAGTAAATTAGAAGAAATCAATGTAGCGTGCAGTAACTGACATGTATTGTTTTGCGTAGGACAGTGTGGGCTGTGAACGGTTAGTGATGCAAAATAGTGAGAGGCAGGAGAAAGAAGACGGGGTGAAGACAAATCCTGAAAGACATTGCTGGCTAAATTTTTGATTATAGTTGATGAAGTGATACAATATCAGGCTCCCTAATCTAGCCCCGATGGGCTTGTTTGGGAGTAAGTTGCATTATCCTTGCTATCTCCCATCTCTCTGCAGGAGGCATGCAAGTGAAGAGAAAAAACTGTTTAGCTGCCCTCTTTACCGCATATTTAATCTGATAAAGTCCCTCGATGCTTAAGCCCCATCATCTCAAACTTCATACCAAAAACAAACAAAACAAAGAATCTGACCGGCAGCACGTATTGCTTCAGCCCCTCCGTACTGAGGTTATCTTGAAAAAGTAAAAAGTTCTTGATTCAGACTGACACAAGAGAGTTCATAAATACAGCTGGACTTAACGCGCTTCATGTCTCTTCTCTTTTAAGTCCCCTTTACGTTCTTGGTGTGGGGTCTTTGTGCTAGGCTGGCGTAGTAAGCACACTGGCTGGGGTCACATTGACCAGGAGGACCAGGGGGTCCAGGCTGACCATGGGGGCCGGGGTTCCCTGGCTCTCCTTGGGCTCCGGCTTGTCCTGGGCTTCCATCTTTACCATAACCAGGTAAACCGGGAGGACCTGTGGTGGAAGAGGAACATTTAGAGGTGCCATATTGAACGAAAGATACCTAAAGCTGTACTGAAGGCCAGTAAGGTTGTTACCAATTGGACCAGCAGGTCCTTGCTCTCCTCTTTCACCAATGCCAGGATCTCCTTTTTCACCTTTTGTTCCTTTTTCACCTGGAGAGAAAAACATGTTTTCATTGAACAGATACAAGCACACAAAATAGCTATACCTAATCTGTACCAGAAGACCACCTTAACCACCCACTTTAAGGTTAAGGTGGCTAGTTTCATGGCATTCGGGTTGTCGACAGGGTCAAGACGACGTGCTGAAGTTCAAGCCAAGAATTAGAATGGGCAAGAAAGGTGTTTTAAAGGAATATGCCAAGTGTTTTTTTTTTTCTTTTCGTCTTGCCCTTCGCGAGTCCACAACAAGCAGATAGACTCCATTCTTTCGACTGTGCATGCAGTAACAAGAAAGAGATGGGCAAAGCTTGCCCATCGCTAATTTGCTTAGCTCTCACACTGACAGTCGATGGGAAGTGTTAGCCTGCCTCAACGTAGAGTCATCAGGTAAACTCTTGAGCAACTCTAAATAGTCCTATGTACTTGTTGTGACTTGTATTTTTAATGCGTTATGTTACATTATCTTCTACTATCATCATATTTTCTTCTTAGACTCCTAAACAGAGGCTTTGTTTTGTTGACCTCCTTCCGTGGTGGTTTGCACTAGAGATGTGACATTCGCGAACGAGTTGAGTCTTTTGAACGCCTCTTTTAAATGAACAATGAGAACTGATTTACAGTTGTGAGTGAGCCATTCATTTGCGAGCCATTCTTAAATGCAAATTGCCTGCAAATTCAAAAGATGCAAAACGAAAAAAAAGTCAGCATAACCCTTTAAATGACTTTGAATGCAGCATGGGTTGTTGGTGCCAAAAGGACTGGTCTGAGTATTTCAGAAACTCAGGATCCACTGGAATTTTCATGCACAACCATCTCTATAATTTATAGAATGTCCAATATGAGTAGATATCAAGTGAGCCACAGTTCTCTGGGCAAAAATACTTTGTCAGAGGTCAGAGGAGATTGTCCTGACTAGTTTGAGATGATAGAAAGGCAACAGTAACTTGAAAGCAGAAGACCATTTCTGAACCTGCCACATATTGAATCTTGAAGCAGGTGGGCTACAGCAGAAGATGATCACACCTGGTGCTACTGCCATGAGCTAAGAATAGGAAACTGAAGCTACAAATTACATGAGTTCCACTTAAATTGGACAATAACAGCCAATCCCAACCCGAGTATTGTCACTGGACATGTTCTGTCAACATTTCTTGAACATGTCAATGAGTTCACTGTACTCCAGTGGCCTCCATGTTCACCAGATCTCAATCCAATAAAGCATTTTAGGATGTGTTTGAGCTGGATGCGCAGCCATTACATTAACTGTGTGATGCTGCCAAGTCCATTGATCAAAACCTCTGAGGACTGTTTCCAGTACCTTGTGGAAACTCCTGTATGCCATGAAGAATCAAGGCAGTTCTGAAGGTAAAAGGTCCAAGAGTCCACAATGAGTGACAACAGTTCACTGTTGACCTACCTTTAGGACCCATAGGTCCTCTTGGTCCTTCCCCTCCATTCTGTCCAGGCATGCCAGGCTCTCCAGGAGGCCCAGGTCGTCCACTGCTGCCATCTTTACCCGGAGGGCCTGGAGGTCCAGGACGACCTGCTGTGCTCTTTACATGGGCTGGCTGGAACTGAGCCATGAGGTAAGCCATTTTTGCTGAGCACAAAAGCAAAGTTAGTTTTTCCTCACTGAAGGTAATTGATATCACCCTTCTAGACTAAACCAATAAAAGTTAAAATCACAATCTACAGGCAGAACGAGACCCTTCTCACCATCCAACTGTTTAGCTAGCTCCTCTTGGATGAGCCGTCTCATCTGCTCCAGTGACACTGACTCTCCCTGAAAAAAGCAGATATGTTGGTGATTCATTTAAATATGATTATTCTAATTTAGCCACTGTCCATAAACAAAATAAAAGAAATATGCAGATTATTTGCCTTAACATCATTACTCACCCTTTGTCCAGGGACACCTGGGTTTCCTGAAGGACCTTGGGGCCCTGGGGGTCCTATTTCTCCAGGTGGTCCTGACATGCCCATCATCCCTGTGTGACCTTTTCTGCCGGGGGTTCCTGGGTTTCCAGGCATACCCGGCTCTCCAGAATGTCCTTTATCTCCCTTTGTACCTGGATCTCCCTGGGAAGACGTCAATTTTAATACATTTTCTGATTTTAAAGACCCTTTTCTGTTACTGGGGGACTATTGAGCAGCTAAAGTACCATGTCTGTTTTATGTGTTTGGATATTTTCTTTTTAACTTATTTGTGTCACATAGTCGTGTCCATCAGTCAGTCAGTTATCATCCTTTAATATCAGATTTTAGGCTTATGTCCTTCTACTGAATTCCTTGCAGCTAAAATCACCTTATCTCCTTTGAGGCCACGATCCCCAACTCTGCCAGGCATGCCCTACAAAAAAAAAAAAAAAAAAACATGAAACAGTTGACATCAGTGAAAAATATTTTTATATTTCTTTTTAAAAATCATCAATATTGTCTTAGAGGACATTTACCTGTTTTCCTTCAGGGCCGATGGGGCCAGGAGGACCCTGAAAAACAAGATCAGATCATTACAATTCAACTGGAATGGACTCTGCTGGACTCTCTCATTAATGGACAATAACTATATGTAATAATGTTACATAATGTAAAATGTAAATGTGCCAGATTATAGCAAGTGCAATTTATATTATAATATATCTGCTGCCCCTAGTATTTATGACCACCCTAAAGTGCAAAAAAAAAACAAAAAATAAGATCACAAACAATACCAAAAAAATCAATTATTGGAAGACAACCATTACTAAAAATGTACAGAAACAAAAAAAATTTAGATTTTAAAAACATCAAAAGAGGAAACAAAACAACTACTGAACACGACAAATAAACAATGTATAAAGAAAAAACACAACATCCTAAGTAAGACAAAAATCAACAAAAATAAAAGAAGAGAAAATAAAAAACATATTAATGAATGCAAATGACAAAAAAACATACTAATTTCAGAAAACAACTAATCAGAAGCACATCAAAAACACAACAAATCAAAAAAAAACTTTACAATGTAGAAGAAAACACCTCATGAAATTAAAAAGTACAACATTAAAAGAAAACACAGCATACAGAAAAAGTATGCACAAGAAAGAAATATTAACAAATAAATAAACACAACATTAAATAATACGTGAAAAATACTGAAAAACACATCATCAAACAAAACCACAACAACAAACACGAAGCCACATCAATTAAAAAGAAAAAAGAAAGAAAATACATCAACAAATAGAAACACAACAACAAATAAAAAAACACAAGGAAACTAAGACATGAAAAGAAATAAAAAAGCACAACTTAGGAGAATCCATTTAGACAAACAAGAAAATCACTAAATCAAAAACACAACAACATGCAGGAAAACAAAACTCCCAAAAAAATCCCTGGAACAAAAATGAAAACACAACAAAAAGAAAACAGAAATACACTTTAAGTTGTTGTGCTTTTAAATATGTGTTGTTTTTTGATTGGTCATTTTGCTGTTTATGTTTTCTGTTTAATCATTTGTTGTTGTGGTTTTGCAAATTTTGTTTTGCTGTCTTTTGTACCATTTTTTATTCGTAATTTTGTTTTCTTTGGTGTCCATGTGTTTTCCTATTCATTGATTTGTTGTATTTCCTGAGTAGCTGATTTTTCTATGTGTTGTATGTGTTTGATTGGGTTTTTGTTTTTTTTTATGCTGTTGTGTATGGAAAAGTTATGGTGTTTTCTGATTTGTTTATGTTTTTTTTTTCTTATTTGCTCTTTGTCTATATTCCCATTTGTTGTTGCGTTTTCATATTCTTGTTGTGTTTTACATCTTTGGACCTACACAGGCAGCACTTCAAGGCATGAGCAAACATACCTGTGCATGACAACACTTTATGTATCTTCACAAATACACTCATGTGATATACAATATGAAATTTTAGCATAATATTATACTATATTCCCTTTTCTACATTTCTTATGAAAAACAGTGACAGTTAGCAGGAAGGTAAAATCACCCATATCTTGAGTTTGAAGTAATCTCTTAATCAAAATATGCCAAATGTAGCACTCACCGTGGGGCCTTTAGGTCCACTAAAGCCGGGTAATCCTGGGCTGCCAGGCTCTCCCTTGTCTCCCCTGAGACCCTGCATGACAGCAGAGACATAGCCGATCATCACATGGCGTGCACGTGGCGTTCTGTGCTTGTATTTTAAAAGCCTCGCTCATTACAGAGGATTGAGCAGGATTAACATTTTGTTCTAGTTCTTATCGTCGTGCAGCAGTGTGCGGTCGATAAAAAAAACTCATAAGCCAATCTTGCCATGAAACATGCCAGCCTTAAGATTTAAATTTAGATTTACAAGGGACATGTTGGTATAAGGATGGGACAACTAAAGTAGCTTCAGAGTGATGGATTTTCTGATGTTTCCTGGGCCATATCCAGGGCTGGATCTAGTGTGCAACATTAGGGTGGGTGGGTAGAAAAATTATGTGGTCAAGTTTCCAAGGGGTGGGGCAGGGTTCTTCCAAAAAGAGTTTTCCTTTAAGCTAGGCTAACCACAGATCCACATAATGTACCTTTTTCAAGGTAATTATGTAGGTTTTTCTGTAAAGACACACCTTGGCTCTCATTCATCAATCATGTGTCCACATTTGTGTGCAGAAATCATCTACATCAGAGTTACATCATGGAATTAACAATGCATGTTTTCAGCCCGTATGTGGACAAACAGATGATAAATGCAGCAGCTAAAAACAATCGTCAATTTAATAGCAGGTCCCTAAATATTTATGGTTCAGCCCAAAGTTTCTGACATGGAGTGGTGCAGAGCTGGCTGGCCCATTAGGCAATGTAGGCAAATGCTAAGGGCACCATGGCCTCCAGGGGGCACCACAAAATCTGGAAAATTCAACTTCAATATAATTATATTAAAACTCGTTATTACTGTAAACTCTTAAAAAAGAGAAGCTCAAATTGATTCACTGTAAAGCAATGCCCAATTAATATAACTACAAATGATAATACTGTATCTGACATGGTGGTCTGCAGTACAGGGGCCCCACAGGGAACGGTGCTGGCTCCGTTCCTCTTCACCCTGTACAGGGCGGACTTCATGTACAGGTCAGACAGCTGCCACCTGCAGAAGTTCTCTGACGACTCTGCGATTGTCGGCCTCATCAAAGAGGACGATGACCGGGAGTACAGAGGACTGACCCAGGACTTTATGGACCGGTGCCAACGGAACCACCTCCAGATCAACGCGAGGAAGACCAAGGAACTGGTGCTGGACTTCCGTAGGCGTAGACCCCCCCACCCAACACCGGTGAACATCCAGGGCTTGGACATTGAGATTGTGGACTCTTACAAATACCTGGGTGTTCACCTGAACAATAGACTGGACTGGTCTGACCACACAAGTGCTCTCTACAGGAAGGGCCAGAGCAGACTGTACCTGCTGAGGAGACTGAGGTCTTTTGGGGTGCAGGGAGCTCTCCTGAGGACCTTTTTTGACTCTGTGGTAGCATCAGCCATCTTTTATGGTGTGGTCTGCTGGGGCAGCAGCATCTCAGCTGCAGACAGGAACAGACTGGACAGACTGATCAGGAAGGCCAGCTCAGTCCTGGGGTGCCCCCTGGACTCAGTGCAGGTGGTGGGAGAAAGGAGGATGCTGGTGAAGCTGGCATCCATGCTGGAGAGGGGACTCCCACCCCCTGCAGGACACTCTGACAGCCCTGTGCAGCTCCTTCAGTGACAGGCTGTGTCACCCAAAGTGCGTGAAGGAGCGCTACCGCAGGTCTTTCCTGCCTGCTGCTGTTAGACTTTACAACCAGCATTGCTCCCAGTCACCATAAACTGAGCAATTATCGAACAATGTGCAATTACAATGTACAATTACTGTGCTAACTCTATTGACAATGTGCAATTCATCCATGTGCAATCACTTACATTCATCTGCAATTACTATGTGAATGTGTTAATAATCCTTATAGGATTTGCTTTTAGTTTCTGTATTCAAGCCCTTTTTTATATTTATATTGGTAGAATAATGTACATACTGCTATTTTTCATGCTATTTTTATACAATTTTTATACTTATTCTTTATCAACGCTGTCCCCTTTGCTGCTGTAACATTGCAAATTTCCCCGTGTGGGATGAATAAAGGTCTATTCTATTCTATTCTAATACCAAATAAGTCAGTTTTTTATTTATTTGTAATTTGTTAAGCTTGTGAATTGGGTGACATGTTATCTTATGAATCAAAGACAATGGTAAAAACATTGCAGTTTGATTTCTTTTGTAAGCGTATGTAAATCGCTGAGGGAGGGGGGCGCAAAATAAAATCTCTCCTAGGGCACCACACTGGTTGGGGCCGGCTCTGGAGCAGTGTAATGCATTGTAAAAGAGGAAAGTTCTCATAGATGGAGATTGACAGTGACACAAGAAAAGAAGAAAAAGAATAAAATATTGTTGTTGGCAGCTGGAAAGAAGGATTTGAGGGAGTCAGAAACAACATGTCTGCAAAAACAAACTAGAAACCAGGATCAGTTTGGAGACAAATAGTTTTGAAAGACAAGGTCATACTTACTTACCGCAGCACATTTGCACAAGAAAGAAAAACAACTTTGATTTTGGATGTTCTGGGATGGCAATACTTTAAGTTTTAGCTGAAGCTCAAGGGCAACTTATTTCAAAACATTTTATGATTCAACATAAAACAAAACCTCAAAAGAGGGACTTCTTTTTTTTCATAGTTTCCCTTCACCAGAGCTGTGAATATGATGCTCAGCAGTGTGTCCTGAATTTGCACTGGAGAACAGACTGAAACAAAAGACTGCAGAGCTGTTCAAAAATCATTGAAACACTGTTTCGCATCACCACAGAAGATTAATTTAAGTTCTTTTCCCACCTTTTCACCTTCATCTGTAATTTCACTCTAGCTCCCCTGATGGCAGCACTGTTTTACTAAAGCTCTGAGTCTTTATTTAGTCAAAAACAGGCCTTTTTAGAAAATAGCAGTATTCTGTTTCATGAATAAACCAAAATAAAGCAGCTTTTAGAGAACAAACTCTTTCATCACAGACAATTTTGACCTCTGAGATGAACAGCACATGCAACTTTTAATTCCTCTGTGAGTTTTTAGGGTCCTGCCACGAGTTAGGGCTGTAGCTGTTGTCTTTCTTCACGGCATCCTGACTATTGTTGCATTATGACCTGGAAATACACATCCAACTTTGAGTCATAACTTGGTTTAGCTTGAAGCAGTTTAGAAGTATTCTGTGCCATTAAATATAAACCTGTAGTTAGGCTGTATAAGTTGGCTTTTGCATATTAATTGGTGTGTAAATATCTTCCATACTGATCTGTAGACATTAACTGATTGAAAGGGCTGAATGCTGGCCGTGCCAGCAATACTAACGTTAGTTGCATTCTGCTTGACACTGTCAGTGAACACTACTTTAGCTTTCATTTCGTTCAAATTTTTGGCTAAATCCAAGCCAAAATTCTCTCCTTTTTGGTTTGCTTGCCTTGTTTTGGCTTTGCTTGGTTTGGATTGCCTTCACGCCCACCACAAACCAAACTCTGGTCTGCTTGGAAGTGAACTAAGAACTCTGTTTTTTGGCCGACCAGAATTCGATTCTTTGGTCCACACAAGAGTTTGTGCGAGCTCAAGCCCAAATGAAGTGAACTTTCCAAAAAAGCAAACCATAGTTTGTTTGGTTCAAACCAAATATGTGAGGTATGAAAGCACCCTTAGAAAAGTCTACTGTCTTTCTTTAACATGCAACATCTTGCTCTGCTTGGTAGCCTATCGTAGCTGATTAACTGTGTGATGGACGTATCTATCATCAGATGGGCTAGTCTTTATCAAGAGGACAGTTTCATAACTACCAAGTGTTCCAGTCCAGTTGCCACCTCGATCAGCACTGGACTACCAAGTGTAGGATCACAACACGTGTGCTGAATATCAGCTTCCTGGCCAGTCACATGTTTGAAACTGTACATGTCTCATGAGTATGTCTGTTTTGATTGGTTGAGTGGACATGCTTCCCCTCCTGTTCATGTTTATTTTCTTGAATGGTTTCTTTGCTTGGTTCCTCTCACTCATCCTCCTTTCTCTGCATGGTAAATTTGCCTACTTGATAACATTTTTGGCAAAGATCTGATCATGCCTCTGAATACCTTCACCCTCCTCTGAAATCCCTCACTATCTCAGCCTCCAACCTCCCAGCATCCAGCTCCCTCCCTCCCCCATACTGCAGGCTATTTCTGATGATCTGCTCCCTCTGCTGACTGATACCATCAGCTCCTCTCTGATACTGGCTGCATATCGTCTGCCCTCCAGTCAGCAGCGGCTACTCCTCCTCCCAAGAAACCATTCTTCAGCCTACGGACCAGTGCAGCTCCATTTACTTCTTTCCAAAACACATTTTGTAGCCAGCATGTTATATTAAAAACCATCTTCACTGTTCAGGCCTCAATGGATTCTGCTGTTTTTATCCACTTACATATTTATTAGTCATGGACACCTCATCCTCCCTTACCTTCACAATGATTTTCTAGCCGAGGTGCCAATGTCAAGATAATAATCCAAGTCACAGAAACCCTATTAAACCTCAGCAATATTGTTGAGTAGATTACGTGCTCTTAATGTTTCATAAGTAGAGGTCTGACTATTTGAAAGGTCCAAGACCCTTCTCATTTAAGCTATTAACTACTGATAAGCAGAGAAAGCCACTTTTCCAAATGTTGCCAATGCATATGTGCGGTTTAGACAGCACGCAGCAATATCTAACATCAAGAAAGCAACCTCTGTCTAAATTGCATTGAAAGGTTAACATCTTTAAATTTTAAAAACATTTTTGGAAAGATCCAATTCTTTCGTGAATAAATTGAAAAATGTGAGCTATTCTCCTGACCACCATCGTTAAATAACTGCACCAATTATTGAGCTGTGTTTGAACAAGCGAGTGAACCTAAACATTGCTGCTTTATTTCTGTCACATGTTTCAGTTACTTGCATGCAGTTGGCTAATTTTCTAGTAATTAACTCCACCGTAGAGGTAATGCTCTTCATACATTTTGATGACATTTTCAAGGGAAGCTAGTCATGACACGAGTAAGAAGAAATATGATTTTGGTGCTGTTCCGAAAACAGATGTTGATCCCAGAATTTCTTTGAAGGATTGGTTAACATCACAAATTACGGCAGTTTTCCACATTTTTCATGAAACCTCAAAAAAGTCTCCATGGAGTTGTATGAAAATTCCCTGAAATGTTGGTCCTGGCAGAAGGTAGAGTTCAATACATTTTGGTGGTTTTCCAAATCCAGATGTAATCCTGGATCTTTTTAAAGATTTGTTAACAACGACAGATAGGGCATAATTTTCATTTCTGCTAATAACTCAGCTAAGGGGCGGGTCACAATGGATGTATAATTTTTTTTGTGGGTGTGTTGGCAGCAGAGCATCTTTGTCATTTATCAAAGACAGTTACATGATAACAGTTGATAACAGTTACCATGTTATCAAGTTTAAGATGTCAGACTGCAGCGCTGATAATCTTGAAATAGGAGGCTTACCTATTTTGTCCGCAAGCTGGGCATGTTTCTCAGCCAAAACAGACAGGAAAATGGAAAAAAGAGCGACATATTCACCTTAATCCAGCCAGTATATATGTCTACAGCTGTATAATATGTCACAGAAAAGGTAGATACCTTTCAGTACCTCTGAAAGTTAAAGCTTAGTTTGCCTCCTCTGTGGAGAAACTCCCCTTGTTCGTGAGGATACTTTCACTCTGCAGGTTTCCCAGGTCAGATATTTAATGAATCCGGTTGTGGGAAGATTCATTATGAGTCCTTTAAAACTTTCAATAGAAGCTTATTAATGGGGTGATATATATGGAAAATTAGAACTCTGGCAGCAAGAGGATGCAGCTGCAATGTAGCAAACACCAACTGGTATGAAAGCTGTAGTGCTCTCGAGCTGCAGGAGGCACGTGTGTCAGCCACACAGTATAGAGTTACAGTATATTTACCTCCAACAAGGAGGTTATGTTATTGCCGGCGTATGTTTGTTTGTCTTTCTGTTTCTTTATTTGTTGGCAAGATTACTACTGGACAGATTTTGCTGAAATTTTCAGGAGGTGTTGATAGTGGCCCAACTTAGAAATGATTGATTTTGGTACTGATCCAGATAACGGCCATTGGTGAATGATCATTTTTGCTCAATAAGTATCTCACTAATAATGATATCAACATGATTGCGAGTGCTAGGTGTGGGTTTTCAGAGTCAAGGAATCATATTATGATGGCAACTTTATCATAGAACTATTGCTTATAGATGCAACAGCAATATGTGAGCTACCTTAGTGGAGGTTTGTGCTCTCAAGAGTTTATTCTCTGTCTCTAAATCGTTCTGAGTTACAAAGCTCTTATTAGTGATGTATTTTAACAATTATGTAAGCGTAAATATGTATATGTAGACAAAAATGTGTTAAACATGTGTAACTAAAAGGCCCCAGGCAAATACCATGGCCCCCTTCAATTAAGCTTAAAGCAATTATAGGCTGTGAACAAATGATTTTGAAGCTTTAGAGGGCGATTTTAAGAGCAGAAGTTTGTCAATCAATCAATTTTTTGGCAGAAAAGAAAAGAGAGGTCTTTATAAATTGCAATGTTATGTTAGCAATTTTGGCACGGACATGATTGCTACTCATCTGCACAAACATGTTGACATTTAACAGTGAGACCATAATCCATCAGCCACCAGAATCCATCAACAAATATCTAAACAATAGTCATTTTCACACATGTCCAGGTAGTTTAAAGGTATTTTGTTTGTAAGTGAATGGGGATTAAAAGCTCTGCTAAAGCTGTTATGTTACGTAAGTGTTGGCTGTATGTTTGCAAGATAGTCCAAACAGTTCTCATAGATTTTGATGAATATTCTAAGAATATCGGTCATGACACAAGGAAGAAGTGATAACGTGTTGATGGTGTATTAGGAATTTCTTAAGTGATTTGTCAGCATTGTCAGGAGGACAGTTTCCTCCATTTTTGCTAATAACTTGACTAAGAAAGTCAGAAATGCCTTGGCAGAAGTTTGTGCTCTCTGAGCTTCTAGTTTGTATTGCAGCCTGACAAAAAACACAATACCTTGTTCAATCAAACCTTCTGCAGCACAGAACAACAGTTTCTGTGTTTTGTAAGGTACAATTGTTGTTTCTGTCAAAGGAGTCTGTCGTCTTTGATGAGAGTTGTCTTATGTGAGTAAGGAAAAGAGGGCTGACATGTAGTAGGGAGATCTAATTAAGCCTAGATACTCTGATTGGTATAAGTTTCTTTGGACTCATTATTCTAAATCGAGTTACACATTTTGCCCAGTCTGCATTTTTAGAGCTTATTATTACAAGAGCTGCAGTTAGACACCAAATCATTTACTGTTCATCAGAATAAATGGCATGCTGATACCAAAAGTTGAGGCCTATCCCTGGTTTTATGTGCCTTCGTTTTCTTCTTCAAGCAGAAACCTGGTCAGCACTTTTCTGCTGGAGAAGTCAGTGTTCCCAATTCTAATGAAGACAACATTCATCTTCCAAAGATTTTCTCAAAATCTGACAACTCTGGTCTTCTAGAGATATTTCACATCCTCCTCTCGCCCACAGTAGCAACCCACACACTGTTACTGCTCGCTATTTTAACTCGAAGACAACATCTCTATTCCAATTTTACCCCCTGCTTCTTATTTATCCTTTCATCACCGCTCTGTTGAATGTGTTCCCCCAGTGAGAGAATTATATTAGTCATAGCTTTTTCATTAAACTGATAAAATGTTTCTATCGTTTGTTTGCTCTGTTAGTCATCCAAAGGACCATGGGAGATTAAAGATTAAGCTAAAATGAGGAGGTAACTCACTGGAGCTCCGGGGACACCTGATTTTCCTGAAGGTCCTGGTTCACCTGGTTTGCCCTTGGATACAAACAGAAAAAAAAACACAATATGAGAAGGACAGGGAGAGTGGCACCTTGGGTCCTTATCTGTCTCTCAGTTTGACAGTAAGCTTCATATGTTCACTGTTTGAGTCAGACATCCCTGCAAGAGAGAAGAAAACAGCTCACCGGCTCTCCTCTCATTCCACTCAGTCCTTCTCTGCCTGGAGGTCCCATTGGACCCTGCGAAAGCAAAACAATAGAGCACTTTATTGTCTTGTCCAAGTAGAAAACAATTGTTTATTGACCATTGCAAACACATGACTGCTATGACATCTTTTGCTTTAGTGGATGGAAGAAGCAGCACTGTTGTTAATAGACTAAAATGCATCATAGCAAAACATCATCCTATGTGTGTTTTGGAGCCATAAAATGACTGAAGTGTGGAACACAAGTGTCAGTGTCACTTTGAGAGTGCTTATGAAGAGCTTGTTTGGTTGAAAGTATCCATCAAAGAGTTATATCAACACTTGCTAGCATTAGCATTAGCGCTCTTTATAATATGGCTAACAGGCATCTAATAACCTTGACACCTGCTCCATTCTTTGCTGGTTAACTTCACACCAAAACTTTATTTTTCCTTTTTAGCCTTTTTTTCCCTCCTCATCCTGGACTGCTTCCTACTGTCTTTGAAGCTTTATGTTGACGATTGTGTGCACGTGGAAGATATTTTCTTGCTTGTAATGAAATAAAATTTCAGTTCTGATTTATATGTATTTATAGTCTCTTTCCCTGATAGGGTCTTGGCAAGTTTGTGGCAGGTCTGTGATGAGGCCTACCCTCCCTGACAGTCATAGATTGTAAACTTTAAGCCATATTTGTGTGAATTTGTGGGGTTAAGGTTGCTCTCTGTTGATTTGGCAGCCTCTCTAGTGCCATCTTATGGAGACCTCCTGCAAATGCATGAATGGTGTTAACAGTGATACATTAGATGCAACCATGGAAACATGGGGGGGAGGCTTCTGTTGGCTGGTTTTTGGCTGGAAACTGGCTGGAAGTTGGAAGGCAGTTGGCTGGGAGGGGAAAATTGAGGTGGCATCTATATCTGTATAGATGGTCACTTTTAACCCTCCTATTATCCTTGGGGTCAATTTGACCTCATTTAATGATTATCATTCAAAAAATAATAACTTTTTTGTTTTTGCTTCATATTTCATGACTTTTCCTAATTTGACAGGGACAACTGATTAAGCAAAATATTGTCATCATGATACTTTTCCAAAGTGCTTAATACATATTGCAATCGTGTTCCTCTGGGGTCAATTTGACCCCAAAACCATTTTAGCTGTGTGAAACTTGTCTGTTGTGTGTGTGACCTAACACCCCCACACCTGCAGGTGCAGAGTTGATACTTTTGAGTTGATACGTAACAGGGGGGTGGGGAAAACAACTTTGCCCATGTGAACTTTGATACTTCTCGTGGTGTGGGCATGTGGGAAACAACCTGACTTGTGAACTCCTTCCAGAATGTGGAAGCCAATGTAGGCTTGCGAGTTGATCATGTCCAAGTCTTTCCATCTATCAAGTCATCATTAGAGCTCTTCATAACACCATGGACTGAACATATTGTACTTAGGATGACACATTTAGAAGTGGAAGTGTGTGTATGCAGACAGTGGGAAAGACCTGGGTGTAGATGACTTTGAAGCTTATATTGGCTTGCTCATTTTGGCAGAAGTTTACGATTCAAAAGGTGAAGCAACAGCAAGACTTTGGAACTGAGACTGATCGGGCGGTATTTCCAGCCACCATGTCTCTGAAGACATTTCAAGTTTTGGAATAACAAAAGAGGAGGGGTGAGACTTTAAAGTGAAAAACCACAAATGTTGTACAAAAAAGAAGCTAAAACTAAGTAAAAAAAAATATGTTTATGAGATGAAAGGGGGGGCACCAACACCAATCAATATGGTTCATTCTGTGAGAGTCATGAATGTGCACCCCAAAGTAGGAAAGACTTGGATGAAAGCTTTTCAGGATACAATAACTCTAAAACTGAGAGGATGACCTGATGGTGGCGCTACAGGAAAGGTCATATCGTCACCAAAACTAATAGGGTTCATACTCTTGTGGTCATTAATTTTGTCAGTAAATTTGATAAGATTTCTATGAAAACATTTTTAAGATACATTAATTCTAATTTCAATTTTAGCTTGGCCTGATGGTGGCGCTAGAGGACAGGTCAACTCACTGGTTTCATTATCTAGGGGTTATTTATGTATTCAACAAATACACAAAGTGCCTGACGCAAAAACTTGGTCAACAATTTTATGTAAACCATTTTTTGAAGGCAAATATCCCTGGGCTCAGATTGACCCCAAGGGTAAAATGTGTTAGTAATATTTGAGGATAATAGGAGGGTTAACCCCTTAAAGCCTGTTGTATCATATTTGATACATACTTTTACGTTACTCTATCTTATCAATATGATCAACAAATTACTAAAAGAAAAACATCCGAGCACAATCAGATAAATGATAAATATGTCCTCAAATGCATTATCAGTTGCCAAAGACACCTAATGTATGAAATGAGATACAAAAAATACATCTGTTAAATTTTATGGAAGTTTTTGATATTTTATTGGATTTCAGCAGAAAGTGAAATAAACATTTCAGCTCCAAAAAATTAGAATTTTCTGGCTATAATTTGTGTTTTCAGGCTTTAAAGGGTTAATGCACCAGGTGGATTGTTTAACATAGAGTAGACTTTGGGGTACAGGATCCACCTAATGAAATGGAAACAGCTGAATCTGGCTGTTTTGTAAGACTAGCCCAGTTCAGGTGTTCATGCAACACTTACAAATGGTCAAACACTTTTAATCCAGTCTCTACTATAGGATATAAAGGGAATTTAAGATCTCAGAGGGACAGTGACTACTGTGCTGGATTAAAAGTAGCCTCTTTTGCAGGCAGGATTGGACAATTGGTACTTAAGAAACCTGTAGTCTCAAGAAGCTGGAGGATGGGTGTGGATGTTACTTTCTGCAACTGGACTGCTGGCAGGGAGCAAGTCCTGCAGTCCCTTAATGCATTTATAAGACTGAATTTAATCAAATCCACGATGTCAAAAGATGTGAATGGTTTAAAGCTTAATGCAGCTTGTTGTAGACCACTTCTTTATAAAACCACAATCATGGATTCTGTGGTCTGCTGGAAATAGAGTATTCTGTCCAAAACTTTTTTTTTAATCTCAGGAGTGTTATCTGCATTCTATCGATCAGCAAAGGGCTGCCTCCAGACAGCAGTAATGATTACTTGCAGGGACTGGAGGGTGCTTTAGCAGTGGCAACTTTTTAAAGTGGATGACTGTGCCAAGGAGAGAAACCTTGAATGAATTAATGAGGGTATGGGAGGAGGTCTGCTACTTGATGAGTAAGTATTCATAAGTCTTAAAATGAAATGTGAATTAGGAGCATCATATCTTTCTGCCACTGCTGAGGCTGGAGGCATCATATATTCAGGATATTTATGTGTGCATCCGTACCGACTAGTTAATGTGATGTCTTTGATTGATTTTTTTTTTTTTTTTTGATCACATGTTAACCTTGATTCAAGGATGAACTGATTAGATTTCACAGGTCTCAAGGTCATTAAATCCTGTGTTCATCCTCTGCTGTTGAATGCAGCATATCTCGAGACCCCTTGAATATATTTCCATCAAAATGATTAAAGCGATAGTCCATTTTTTTGTTTTCGTGTCTTGCCTCACTCCCAAGGCCATGACAAGCAGATAGACACCATTCTTTCAACTCTGGGTGCAATAACAAGTAAGAGATGTACAAAAGTCACCCACCGCTAACTAGCATAGCTCAAATAGCTGGAAGTCAGTGGGAAGTGTTAGCCTGCCTCTGCCTACAGTCATCAGATAAACTCTTCAGCAACTCTAAATGGTCCTGTGTGCTTGTTGCGACTTGTTTCTTACTGTGTTATGTCACATTATCTTCTACAATCACGTATTATCTTCTTCTACTCCTAAACAGAGGCTTTGCTTTGTTGACCTACTTCCGTGGTGGTTTAGTGAAGTTCACGAATGAGTCGAGTCTTTTGAACAGGTCTTTTAAGTGAACGATGAGAACTGATTAACAGTTGTTAGTGAGCCATTTGTTTGCTAGCCACTCCTATGTGTGCAGGCAATTAGTACTTAGCAATGGCTTGCAAACGGCTCACTTGCAACTGCGAATTGGTTCTCATCGTTGAGCTGTTCAAAACACTAACTTGTGCTTGAATGTCACATAGCTAGCTCACTCCACCGCAGAAGCAGGTCAACAAAGCAAAGCCTCTGTTTAGGAGTAAAGTAGAAGATAATACGATGATAATAGAAGATAACGTAACATAACATGGTGAAAAAATGAGTTACAACAGGCACACAGGACTGTTTAGAGTTAATTAAGAGTTTATCTAAAGACTGTAGGAAGAGATAGGCTAATACTTCCCATCGACTTCCAGCCATTTGAGCTAAGCTAGTTAGCAGTGGGTGACATTTGTCTGTCTTTTACTTGTTACTGCACACAGAGTTGAAAGAACGGTGTCTATCTGCTTGTCATGGCCTCAGGAGTGAGGAAAGACATGAAAAGGAAAAAAATGTTGGACTATCACTTTCAAAAGTCCTCTCTGGCTTGACGATGCATTGATTGAACTTTGGAGGACATGGGTTGAAGGTCAAGGTCACAAATTCCATCATCATTTTTTGCTTGTGAGTGCAATTTTGTGCTGAATTGCCATTAAATACTTAGTTTATTGTAAAAAACTATATGAACAAACGTGCAATTTTCACACGATACATTTCAAAATGAGAATCAGAATCTCTATTGTCATTGTATCTCAATACAACGAAAGTAGTGCAACAATCAGTCAGTGTATTTCCTTATAATTTAACTTAGAAACAACACACTAAAAAAACAAGACACAGGACAAAAAAGGCAGTAAATAACATCAAACTACAGAGTCATCAGTCGCTGCACCAGTGTGCGCTGCCATCTTGCAAATTTGGAGGAATATCCACAATTCTGTCTCTCTGAGTTTACGTATTTTTGAAGGTTATTAATGCCAGATACATCCCCTGTTGCCATCAGAATAAACAGTGTTTTGCTGCTGTGACCAAAAGTAAAACATTATACCTGGTTCATCATACAGAGAGAGAATACAACATGGCCACACATATCGAATGTTTCTCTTTATTCAATAGTATGATTTATGCTTCATCTGAGGCACCTCCTTTATCTGTATTATGAACAAAGGGGGTTGCAGGGGGATCATTTTCATAAAAGTTTCTAAATGAGTAGTAAATAGAAATAAATTAAAAAAAAAAAAAAAAACAGTAACATAAACCTGTTTGGCCAAACGTACCTCCTTTCCAGGTTTTCCATCCCGTCCAGCTGATCCAGGCTTTCCATCTTCTCCCTGTTTGGCACAAGAGAAGAAAGTAAACAAGAGACCACGTAGGTTTTTTCCTGAATGTGTGATTTACAGGCAAAGTAGAAAAAGTCTTAGTTCAGTACTTAGTATATCAGCCTTAAAGGGTCTCAGTCTTTCAAACTTACATTTTTTAAATGACTGTGAGGTCATGGTTATCATCATCTGCATGCTCCATATAGCTCAACAGAGCCAGGGGTAGAGAGCTAGCTGTAAATGTGAGTGAGTCTTTAGACTGAAGATAAGTTTAGAAATGTTAGTGTCACCAAAGCCTTTTGGATGAAGCAAAGAGATTAGAGGATGTTTAAGAGGAGAAGTGGACAGAGATGGCTTTACAAACTGAACAGACATCTTGAGACGAAGCCTCCACGGCATCAACGAAAGTCACAATATTTTGTTCAAAAATTCATCCCAATGACAGCAGAAAAGCAGTTAACCTTAGGCAGGTGTTAAATTTGCGTGTTACACCGAATAATTAACTTTCTGAGTCAGTTGTGCGCAAACTAACGCAAAACACATCAGCGAGGGAACTTCTAAAAATTTCTTTAAAAACAAAAAAGACAAATGAAAATATCACAATATTACAAACAGTTTAATGAGCAGCCTCAATTTAAGGAGAATTTTTAATGAGTCAAAGATACAGGCAGAACTTTTAATAGGGGAGACCAGGGATATAGGGAGAACCCATCTGTTTCAAGTTGCATATTCTCTCTAATTTTTCAATCTGTTGTTTTTATTTATTTTAAGTGTGCGTTTAATTACTCTATAAAGTGCCGTTGAGTGCTGAGAAAGGCACTTTTAAATAAAATGTATTATGTTATCAATTGTACTTGATAGTTTCCCTCATAACTTATGGTAATTTGATCAACAACTTTTAATTTTAAAGGAAATACAAAAGCACAAATAAATAAAGCTGTGTCTGTATTGGGCAGCACAGTGGCACAGCAGGTGGTGTGGTTGCCTTACAGGAAGAAGGTTGCTGGTTCAAACCTGGTGATGGTTAGGGCCTTTCTGAGTGTACATTGCATATTCTCCCTGTGCATGCGTGGGTTCTCTCTGAGCACACCAGCTTCCTCCCACGGACCAAAAACATGTTGATTAGGTTAACTGGTAACTCTAAATTACTCTTAGGTGTGAGTGTATATATTATTTGAATATACGCTTTATTTTCTTTTTTTCATTTAAATTAATTGAATGTTATTTCTTATTTTCATCTTTATTTGTATTTTACTTTGAGTAAAATTCCTTGTATGTGTTGCTTACTTGGCAATAAAAATCAATTCTGATTCTGAGTGTGAGCAAAAATGGTCGTGCGTCTTTCTATGTGGCCCTGCAATCGGCTGGTCACCGGTTCAAGGTGTGCCCTTACTCCCACATTTTAAAACTTACAATACCAAGCAATACCAAGGATTTCTGAATGATGCTTTAATGTTCTTCTTTGTACTCTAAAAAGAATTAAAAAAAGAACAATAAAATCACCAGCTCAGTGTGAAAATCCCTCCAAATTGGAAAAAGTTATTTGATATAGTTATTTTCCATATCTGATACATAAAAAAACATACTTCATTTATTTATTTATTTATTTTTTTACCACTGACAGCCATGAACCCTTAGGATTGTCCAAAATTTCCAGTCCTTGCAGCATCCCTGCTGCTAATCACATTATTTTAGCTGCAGTAAAATAATTGATTATGTTCCTGTAAAGCACTAGACTGAGGGCAAACAACACTTCACAGAGCTGCGATGTTAAAAGAAGTTGTGGACAATTTTAGAGTCCACTTTGCTCAGTAAATTAGGCCAACAATCTGCTTGATTTTGACTTTTAATTGCCCGATCAGATATCCTCTTACTGCCTCTTGTTTGGTTTGACTCTTCATATCATATCCATGTTTTCAATTACACAAAAAACAAGTAACCCTCACCACGATCCTCAGAGATCTCATTAAAGATCAGTATTACATTGCTGCATCATACTGAAACACCAGACTACATCTACACTGTCTTTTGCATGCACAGACTCTCCATTTTCTGAATAATGATGAATATTATTTCCATATGACTGACACTCAGTGAATGTAATTATAAGAAGTGGAGGAGAGTTCACAGTGTGTCTGAGGAAACACTTCACAGTTCCTCTAATAAGTTGTCTCCTGTCGGTCGGCCTGCGAGGCTTCCTGCCTCTCACGGCTCAGTCAGAGCTGTCTGTAATGAGCTGTGCTATTGGTCATGGCGCTGTGGCAGGAACCTCTCCAGCGGGTGTGTGCTGCGTGACAGACAAAGCAGCTGGTGCAGTGACTCATGGACACAAAGGTGTGTGTGAGAAGGGTTTGACATGATGGGGCAACGAGCAAAACAATGAATGCAGCGGAGAAAGATCTCATTAAGTCCTGTGATTAAAGAATGGAGTCAGGGTATGCTAGTTAATCAACCTATTCATCTATTTCATCAAATTCATCTACAACAGAGTTTTGTAGAGGAAATACGACTTCATAAGGCCTGCAGGGACACTGGTGCCGGAGCCACCACAAGTATTTGTTGTCAGCAGGCAGTGCCACTGAGCTGCAGGGTGAAAAACTGCACATCTCAGCACTACAGAGGACAGCAAAAGCACCGTCATCTAAAATTTAAACTGCAGATGCATCAGCTTCCTGTGTTTTATGGAGGGCCACCTTACCTAATCGGTGCAAGATCACAGTTTAAAGGTCCAATGTCCTGCTATTTGACTATTTGTATGCAATTTGCATCACTCGCAACTGCAAATCGGTTCTCTCACTTAAAAGAGCTGTTCAAAAGACTTGAGTCGTTCGCAAATGTCAAATCTCTAGATCAAATCACTGCGAAAGTAGTTTAAAAAAATAAAACCTCTGTTTCGGAGTATTAGATAATATGATGAAAGTAGTAGATAATGTAACATAACGCGATAAAAAAAATGAGCCACAACAAGCACACAGGATCATTTAGAGTTGCTGAAGAGTTTACCCGATGACTGCAGGCAGAGGCAGGCTAACCCTACCCATTGACCCCCAGTGTTTGAGCTAAGCTAATTAGCGATGGGCGAGCTTTGCCCTTCTCTTCCTTGTTACTGCACACACAGTACACAAGAATGGTGTCTATCTGCATGTCATGGACTCGGGAGTGAGGCAAGACATGAAAAGAGAAGAAAAGTTAGCGTATCCCTTTAAGATATAACCTTTTGTCCACGTTGCCCAGCTCCATTATATCTATTTGTGCATGCATGTTACGCTCCCACTAGAACATGCTCTCATGTGCTTCAGTAACACTGTATCGAAATGAGACACAAATGAACATCACAGAGCTTAGGCTTAGTGACAGGCGGAGGTGTGATAAAAAAGGGCTGATGTACACATGATTTCTTTTCATGCTATGACGCATTACCAAAAGAAAATGAAACAAATGGTAACAGACCCTGACTGTGTGTGCAGCTTCTACTCCAAACTCTACATGAAATGTTGAAAGTTCGAAAACTGACCTTAGGGCCTGGAGCTCCAGGTTCTCCTCTGTGTCCCTTGAAACCCTGCAAAGGAGGAAAAATATCAGTAAATAAGTCACAGAAATGTACCTCATCACTTTTCTTTAGCAGATCTGTTCATATGCAAATTACTTACTGGAAGTCCTCTAAGCCCAGGATTTCCAGGTAGTCCAGGTTCACCTTGTTTCCCCTGAAATAGAAGCAGACCCCATCATAAAATCAGATCTGACAGAAACACTGTCATGCAGCTTGTTTGCTGATAATGTTTTCATTAGGTGGGTAATGGACTTACAGGTTCTCCAGTTTCACCAGGTCTGCCATCTTTTCCCGTTTTACCAGGCTGACCCTACAAATCAGTGAAGTAACACCTTAAGACCAGACCTACAGTTTAATGACTCACAGTGCTGTTGGTGTATATTTATGATGCTACACATTAAATGAGTTTTCATACAATTAAGCCAGGTAGACCCGGTGGCCCTTGGATTCCTTTGAGACCCTCTTTACCCTGATGAAAACAAACAAACATAAACAGGTCAGAGTCAGTGAAGAGGAAGAAATGATTAATGGCCACTATTACCACACAGGCCAGGTGACCTACATGGTAGCAGGAGGAGGTTTGTAAAATAATAGCACATGGGTAATACGTTTTCTGAGGGGAGAGAAGATGAAGTGTAGCCTTACCTTTTCTCCAGGGGATCCCGGGGGGCCGACAGAGCCCGGCTGGCCATCGTTACCCTGTAGAGGAAAGAGGTGGTGTCAGTGGAGGTCAAGAGAATAGAGGGTCCATCTGTTTACAAAAAGCTTCAACAGTAACTCTGCTCCTAAGACATAATTGTGAGATGGCCGAATCTTAAGTCTCAAACTGTGAACCAAATTCCAGAAAATTCTAGATTTCAAAATTTGTTTTATGAATAAAAGTTGTGGTTTGGACATCTGAAAAACTTGAGACTGACCAAAAAGTTTAGCTGTGTTGAATCAAAGTAACAGATAACTCTCATTAAAGCACCATATTTGTATTTATATTTATTACCAAGGAGGTTATGTTCTTGCCAGCATTTGTCGATTTGTTTGAGTGTTAGTCTGTCTGTGAGCAAAACAACTCAAAAACTATAGTGAGATAGGTTAGTGTTCAATGTTTTTATGAATAACTCCGTCAGAAATGCCAATAATGATTAAAAAAAAAAAAAATACTCAGATGCTATTCATATACGCCTATAAAATACTACAGTTAAACTGAGAAAGTTTAATTAAATTGAATTTATGAAATGTTAAAAACAGTCAGTTTTGGTCATAATCCTTTTAAAGTCTGCCTATAGCTTCTCTCTTGCTCATTCACACAAGTTGATTGTTGCAATGGGACATTAATTGTAGAAACTGTTACTGACAGGATATCAGGATCTGGATCAGGTTTTAGCATTGCAGCTTATATAAAAATGACAAATACTTCACAACTTATAATTGTAAAGGATTTTAATGGCCATTGAAAGCATCTACATTCTTTCTTTGATAATCCCAATTTGCAACTGGATCCAGGAAGATGTTGAAGGAAGTGTTCCGATGCGCGATAGAAAGGAGAGTATACTTTGGAAAATAATTTAGATCCGTAAAACACGAGATTAAAAAAAAAAAGTAGAATTATGAGATAAAAAATTGAAATTATGAGATTAAAAATTTAAATTAATTAGAAAAAAATGTAACTGTGAAATAAAAATGAATAATTATGAGATAAAAAGTTGAAATAATGAGATTTAAAAGCAGAAATTATGAGAAAATAATAATTATGAGATGAAGCATTAAAATTATGAAATAAAAAATATACATATGACATAAAATGTTGAAATTATGAGATACAAAGTCAAAATAAGGAGACACATCTTATTGTCAAAATTACTTATATTTATGGCTTGATATCTCATAATTTCAAATTAGTATCTCATAATTATTACATTGTATCCCATAATTATTAATTTTATCTCATAATTTCAACTGTTGATCTCAAAATCAAACTTTTATTCAGTAGATATGAATTTTTCTGGCAATTATGACTACGACTCAGTCATGACTTTCTTTGGCATAATTTCAGCTTTGCCCTATACTAATTAATTTTAACTCAGAATAAGGACTTTAGTCACATTTTTGACTTCTTATCCAATATTTATGACATAGAATCTTATGTTTTTTCAGCAGGTGTGTCTTTTCCCTTAAGTTGTTTATGGAGTCTTAGTTATAATCTGGATCTCAATCAGTATTAGAAGTGTAATCAGATGTGCTCTCTATGCACTTCTAGTTTGTTTAATTAAAAAAAAAGCTTGAAGTAGGTGTACTGATGGTTGGATCGCATGTGCCAGGATGACGACAAACACTCATAGAGACATCCTGTTGTTAGCCCTGGCCCACACATTGGCAGCCATTGCTCTGAATCTTTTATGATAAAGACTTACAGGTGCACCCATTAAGCCAGGTGTTCCCGGATGTCCAGGGGGTCCTGGGTGACCCTGTTAATCAATGAAACAGAGATCAAAATTACATGTCAATTTCCATGCACTTATTTTTTGTCATAACAGCATTGTCACAAACATTCCTGTAAACACAGGCCAAAGGGAGAAAGGAGAAAAACATACCTTGTCTCCTTTGTCTCCGGGGCTTCCAGGGGTTCCTTTATCACCTTTAATGCCCTTTGGTAAAAAAAAGAAAACAATTATTTTAATGTAAAAGAAAATCCTGACGAACGTGTTGTGATAAAACAGTCAAAACTTGGACACAAAGTGCATGGATGGCATGGCATCACTCACTGCTTTGGGCCGGAGAGGAGCTAATGTAGTTTGTTGGTTATTTTGCGTATAAGCCAGTAATTATGTTCCAGGTATTGTTTTTACTCAAAAAAGTAGCCAAAAGCAGTTCAATGAAAGTAGTGTAGTAACACAAATGATGCTAACTCTAATGCTAAGTCACCTCTGTCTAACAAACAGAGAATCAATTTCAATTAAATGCTAAAATATGCTTTGCAGACATGCATTTAATGGAAAACTGCACAAAGAGGCATTAATGTGCTCTTTTTGTTGTCTCTATTTTTGGCAACACATGTCACAACATAAAATGGTCACTTTTTGACCTTCAAACTAATGTTTGAGCAAACTTTCTGCTGCAAATGGGACGTGACTGGTGTCTCTGTTTAAGCTTCATTAAATGAGCAGCACCCACTTTAAGACAACAGAATTTCAATATGTCAATAACTGCAGGGATAAGAGTATTTCTATAGCTCTGATATCCAGTAAGTAACATTTCTCCTATGCTATCAGTAAGTTGTAAGTACAGCGTACCGAGACCTCAGATGAGAAGCATAAAGTCTCAGGAAAACCACAGGCCACATGTTAAACTTTGTCTGAAAAGTCCTGAGGAATAAAAGCATTCAATGAAAAGTCCACAGTAAGAAAGACATCAGAAAAAAGAAAGAGAATTAAAGAAAAACTAAAGAAACAGAGTCAGAGGACAAAAATGAATCAGAAAGAAAGGAGTCAGAAAGAAAAAAAGACCAGAAAGGAAAACATCAAAATGGATTCAGTACAGTGATAATTTTGTTGACGAATTATTTTCGTCATATTTTTTTGTCAACAACTTATTTTCCCTGACGAAACTAGACTATAACTCAAAAAAAAAACAAGTACACAAGGACAAAAACTAAAACTGAATCAACTGACATTTTCGTCAACACATAAAAATAAGACTTAAATGTTTGACAGACTAAATCCAATCAGACCTGATTTGGTCATGTAGAAAGTAGAGACAAGTTAGGAATATATACAGTCACCGTTCCTTTGGTCGTGTAGAAAGGTTGGATGAGTTAAGAGGGACATCCAATCACAACTGCCTTAGCTTCATGGTGGCAGGATCCAAGTGTAAAACAGTCTATATTTAGACATATATAAACTAAATTTACAGTAGATTTTGTCAACAAATTTCATCAACTTAAACGAGACTAAAATTAAAATAATTTAGATGAATAAATTATTACTAAAACTAAAAGATAATTCAGGCAAAAGACTAAAACTAAAAGTAAATTAAGTCAGAGAGGAAGGTGTTTGACAAAAAGGAGCCAGAAAAAAAGGTTCTTCAATAAAGGCACATGAAAAAATGAGTCAGAAAATAGAGTCAGTAAGGAAGTCGTTGACAAAAAGGAGTCACAAAATAAAAGGAGTCAGAAAGGAAGGTATTTGACAAAATTGAGTCAGAAATGAAGATGAACAAAAAGGGGGAGTCAAAAGGGAGGCATTTGTCCAAAAGAAGTCCTAAAACGTAGTCACAAAGACAGTCACAAGATAAAATGAATTCAGAAATGAAGGCATCAGACAAACAGGAGACAGACTGAAGTGTTTAGGAAAGGAGGCATCAGATGAAATAATCAGAGCAAAGGCTCCGGGCAAAAAGGAGTCAGAGAATAGAAACATAAAGGGAGGTATCAGACCAGATTAGTCAGAAAAAAAGTCCCCAAGAAAGGCGTCAGACAAAAAGAAGTCAAAGAGGAAGACAACAGTTAAAAAGTTAGAACAAAAGGAGACAGAAGGAGAGACATCAGACAAAATGAATTTAGAGGCAAAGTAGTCAAAAAAAGATTCCTGAAATCAAGTCAGAAAGAGAGCCTATTGAAACACTGTGGCCTGAATTTAAAATAATGAACTCAGGAAAACCTCTTCAGTTCAGCCTCATATTTCATGATTTTCCTGCTAATATTTTAAGGTGAAGATCTCTTGCCAAAAGAAATATTTCTTCTGTTCAAATGTTATAGGTGACAGAGTTAATATCAATATTGACTCTGAATTGTGACTCAAGGTCTCTTTTGAGAGGTGTTAAGATAATAAACTTTTCCTCCAATTACCTGAACCTTTAAAGGAAAAAAAAAAAGGTGGACAAACTAATCAATTAGCCTTTGGTCCTCTGGGAGCTTTAAGGGTGCAGTTAGTGCACAAACTTGCCTTTCCTCCGTCGGCTCCAGGGGGCCCTTGAGGTCCAGTTGGTCCCGGCGGTCCCTGTAATGACACCGGCAGAGCATCAGTCTCTGTCCAGGCAAACACCGTTACCGGGCCCTAATCGTTTACTGTTGCCCCCAGAGGAGGCTGAGCTAATGATGCAGACGGAGGCGCTCCATCCGTCACACCAAGCGTGATTGATGATGACAAACCAGAAGCTGGGAACTCGTGCCTCACAGAGGGGCTAACGACAGCACAGGCACTTTATAGTCCCTTAAATATAGGCCTTATAATAGTCTTAACATTACAGGTAAATGGATGTTAATAGCAGTGATAGTCAAAGAACAGCAGCCCTTTGTTACCTGGAAACCATCTTGACCATCTTTCCCTGAAGTACCCGGATGTCCTTTGTCTCCTGGGACTCCGGGGATTCCTGGTGGTCCAGGTGGGCCTGCGGGGCAGTCTGAGCAAACATCCTAAAAAAACAATGGGGGAGTCTTTCAATAAAGTGATAGTTCCTAAAGGTTTAATAAGTGTATTCCCTTTAAGGAGGAACGAAAATGCTTCTTACCTTCAGATTCAAGTCAGATAAATCTGCTGCCTTTCCCTGAGAGACAAAAAGAAAATAAGACATCAGGCATCAAGGTAGAGAGGGCGGCATATACAAACGCAGCAAAAAAAAAAAAGATATCAAGCTCCAATTTGGACACCCCAGTTACCATTTCCAAATTCTGCACTGTGATTAGCAATTTTCCATGTAAAAGGTGAAATTTATGGAAGAAAAAAAACAATGGGGTGGGTGGTGAAACATGATTGTCTTAGCTTTACTTGGTTTATGAAATTTTATTTGGAAAATAGTATTTTGTCAAAACTTTGAATGGTGGCTCTGGATGTTAAATCTTTCCTCCAGTCTAAACTGTAAGGCACATTAGCTGCCACTTTATTTTATCTTTTTGAAATATGAAGGGGGTTAAAGTCTAACTGTAATTTATGTATGAAAAAGCAAATGACAAAAAACTAAAGATATTTAATATACCACAAATGCTCGATTATAACACGCACTCGATTTTAACACGCACCCCATACTTTCACGATTTTTGCCTGGAAAAACACTGTACTTGAATATAACACGCACCCAAGTTTTGCCCAAACCTTACTCTCTCAGACAACTCAAAAATGACCTTTATTCAAAGTTTTAATCAATGACATTTTAGTATTTTCACAACAAATGCCGTGCACGATTTTCTCTCTCAAACAGATGCGGAAACACCTTTTGCTTCATGCATGCACAATTACTCAATTTCTGCCCGAGCATGCTCAGTTGTAGTGTACTGACCAATCAGAGAGCAGCTATAAACATGCCTTCAACCAATCACAGCGCAGCTATTTTGCGTCCCCTTGCTCACAAGATGGCAGCGCTCTGTGTTTGCCTGTGTTTTCGCAGAGAAAGAGAATATTTTGGCTTTTTGTATCAGATGTGTTGCAAACGCGATGTTGGTGAGACAAAATATTTGAAGTATTTTGCTTGTACTCGTGTATAATACGCACCCAAAAAATTAGAGCTTATTTAAAAACAAAGAAGTGCGTGTTATAATTGAGAAATTATGGTACAAACTAATGTTTAATAGAAAAATTAGTGTCCACATTCTTGGAGATAAAAAAAATCATAACCTTGCGCTCTGAGTGACTTTGTGGTTTGTGGGCCGAGGTGGGGGGGGGGGCATGACAAAATAATTATCTTGAATGGGGGCCACAAAAGGAAGTAATTAAGAGCCCATGCTTCAAATCTATAACTTAAAGAATACTTTCAAAGAGGCTGCTTGAGGTATTTCACTGAACCATTTTTCAAAAATGAGACAAAATTAAATAAACAATGCTCAACAAATGAAACATTTTCATAAAATAAAACCAATGACAGTTCAATGTTATGACTTACAGGCTCTCCTGGTGATCCCTTTTCTCCCGGTCTTCCAGGCAAACCCTGCATTTGGAAAAAAAGCCCAAAAATTAAAAAAGATAAAAAATAAGCAAACACTGTACACAATAAAAACTTGTATCATCACCTCATAAGAAGCATCCATGACTGGACTTTCTACTATTACCATGAAACTGTAAGTGTTTGTGTGAGCAGGATGAGTAGCAATCATATTTGCAATTAGAGCTGCAGTAGGCAACATTTTTTTTAGCATAATTGAGTAAAAATTTTATAATATCAAGCATAATGTAAGTCAAGTGGTCTGAGACAAGCGATAGGTTCTGCACCTCACCATGGCTCTGTGTTCAGCCTCTTAAGAATCAGTATCGGGACGATGTACATCAACCAATCAAAGGTCAGCTCAGACCACTGCGTTCCTATTGGCTGTTCAACTGTATATGCACGTTCCCGTGCCGCAGGAAGAAGGAGAGAGCAAGCGGCAATGGCGGACAGTGGACCGGGTAAAATAACTATTCCAGCATTGGCTACAACTGCCTACACAGCTAAACAACCCAAAAAAAGGATGACAGAATTAGAAAAAAAAGAATATAAAAGAGAGGCTGACCAAAAAAGGGACAAAAGACGTGATAATATCCAGAAATGGAGAGAACTGCGGGGTAGCCTAGGTCTGAGGTTGGATTCAGAGCCGGCCACTCTTCTCTTGGACAGGTAAGCTGCTAAATGAATAACCTTGGAATATTTGTCGTAATGTGTTGTGGTGATAGTTGTGTTGTGTAGTTAGATTTCATGAAAGCAGATGACAAACGGCTACCGTTAAGTTGAATGCTGCTAACAGTTTAGCCGTCTGCTAACCGTTAGTAAAGAGTATGGTTGAAGCTTGACTCGGACATTACTCAAAATTGTGCTAAGTGGGCCGGTGAATTCCAGCAGTGGCTCGATAGCGATTCTGTTGAAAAAATGCTGTGTGTGTGTGCTCCTCTGGTAGGAGGGGCTCAGGGCGGAGACAAACGAAATCTAACTCAGATGAGACTCAAAAATCAACCGTTTTCTGACTTTCTACCTACTGCAGCCTTAAATGACATTGGTTTCCACTTCCCATAGGCATGGACAGGTAAATAGAATAGGGAACTTATTTATCCATGCATTCTTTAAGACTCACATTGTGTCCAGGTGGGCCCTGAGGACCAGCAACTCCTGGTGGACCCCTTAAACCCTGCAAAATTAAATAAATAAAAATTTATGTAAACAGAATTATGGACTCAAAAATTAACAGTATCAAAATTCAGAAAATATTTATACCGCAGCTCCAGGTTCTCCATTTTTTCCTGGAGGCCCCTACAAAAGACATATAGAGATTTATTTTTAATTTGTGAATAAATATACCGAAGGAGTAACATATAATCCTGAATCTGATGCACATACCTGTGGTCCCAATTTGCCTTCTCCCTGAGAACCCCTTTCTCCTGGTACCCCTTGTTCTCCCCGTGACCCTGGTTGACCCTAAGATGAGAAAGTTAAAAGTCTGAGTATTCTTCAGCACGCTCCTGTAATAATGTTAGTTCAGGCAAAGAGTCTCACTCGAAACAAGAAAGTGTCACATTCAGCAATGCCTCCTGATCCCAGAAATACCACTCACTCTTAATCTTTAAAAAAAAAACACAATCTGCTGTTGACATTTTGGTACTCAGAAGAGAAAAAGTGTCGTTGATGAGGGTGAGCGATCTGACACCATAAATCCAGCGCCGCCCCCTCTGTCCGTCCTCACCCAGCCTGGGCCCTCCACGTCGGGCTCTTCACGGTCATAATCAGAGCAGTGGTCACAGTGCAGCGGACACAGAAATTGCTTTTGCTGCTTTCAACAAAAATGAATTGTTTTTCTCAAAGGCGTCAGTAAAAAAAGTTTTCACATCAATGAGAGTGCACCTGTGCATGGTAAAAAAAACACCTCAGGCAACCGACAGAACACACACACCTACACACAAACACACACTTTCCTGGAAACTTCTACAATTACATTACCTTTGGTCCTGGGGGTCCTTGTATACCCTGTGGTCCTGGATCTCCCTGTAATATCACAAATCACATCGATCAAATCACTTTCTCCCAAACACTGGAATTTATCCTCTTTAAGTATATAGCATTGAAGGCCATTTTTGTCGTACAGAGACACATAGGCTTCAGGTATTCTGGTTTCTGAGGCCCATCTGTCCGTTTCCACAGTGGCCTGCAGCACTTGGATGATTATGCAAAGTAGATGAATGAATAAAATCCCTGATTTTTTTTTCCACAACACTTGATTTGTGATTTTAATTCATTTGTATTATCTCTCTCTCAAAAAAATGACATGAATCAAGTTTTGCCTTTATGTTACCAAAATATATTCCCAAACCAAATAGAATATCCCCCATACTGTTAAAGTGCATGTCATAAAATGTTGATTCTGTAGTTAAAACATAGGCAGGTTTGTCTACGTAAGCACTGAAGGCTGGGGTATTTTCACAGCTAATTAGCATGAAACTCTCTGATTAATATTTAAAACAATAAAAGCCTTAACATGCTTTTGTAGAACCTGACAGGGCATACCATCACAAAAATGTACATTTTCAGTATTTATATTTTCAAACACTGCAACAACTTACAATTGGAATAGGTCAAGAAAAAAAATCTAGATTTTTAATTTCTTCTGCAGAAAATAATTCAAATGAATCGATTGAATCAATATATTGCTCAGCCCTAGAAGTTGGCATTTAGAAAAAGATAAAAGTAGCTCAGCAGAGATGACACCCTGGATATTGTCTGTAAACTTCACATTACACCTGCAGTTAGCACTGATTTTTCCCACAATGTAGTATGTAGTATGCAAACATTTGCAAAATCAACAGTATGCCAAAAAATAAAAAGAAAAGAATGTCATACTGCTTCAGGGGGAATCAGCAACATGCATCCCGCAAGTCACTCGTGTTTTGTTAACCAGAATGCTAAGCATCAAAAAGTCAGGAGTTGAAATGGCAGACAGCAACAGCCATGGCAACAGCCCATAGTCTGTAAAGTAACTGGACGAAGCCATGAGACTTTGCCACTTTCAGCCTTTGGGAAGCTTTGGATGCCATACTGCACTTCATCTCAACAAAACTTCCGCTCAAACTATTCACAGACAGAGATTCTTAAGGCTGTGTGACCAACATTGTATCTGAAAACAGGAAATCATAAATAAATCCTCAAAAAAAGACAGGATTAGCTGAATAGCACCTTAAAAGATCTGTGCACTTTGTGATGCAGTAACATGCAATTTGCCGTTTTGTGTGTTTGGTTGTTTGTTTGAAGTGTTTGTTTTGTTTTTGTCCTTATGTCGTCCTGGATATGTGCTACTCCTGTGCCTTTTAGATTGTCCCCTTTGGGATAAATAAAGTGATCGAACTGAAGATAATCAATCAGAGCTTATATATGTATCATATGTTTAGACTGAAGCTGTTTCTTGAACCACACTGTAAAGATGTGTATTTAAACACACAATCATTTGGAATTAAGTTTTCTAAAGCTAGCTTCACATTTGGTTTTCTCCTGTACTTGGGTAATATACCACTGCCACTAATTGGAGCTGCAGCTGTGGCCCTCTTTTCTGCCATCTGGTAGGAAAAGCATATCTGGTTTTGAGTAATAACATAAAGCTCAAAACACTTCAGAAATATTCTGTCCCATGAAACAAAGATATTGCTGCATTTAGACTGTGTCAGGTGACACATGCATATTGACTGGAGCTTTTAACCTAGCTGTCCAATTCTGGTGCTGCAGCAAGCAACTATGTGTATACCTGCTGAAATGCTGAAAATCTGCTATGTTCAACAGAAATATGATTCTAAACTGACCTAACTTTAAGGACTCTCCCTCAATGGGAATCAGTAATCCCTAAGTTTAAAAAATTGTTTCTCCTGTATCATTAAAAGTTACATCCATAAAATCCAATTATGTCAGGCTCACTTTTAAAGGCTGTGTAGGGGACACTGTTTGGCCCTTAGGCAGATAAAGCCTTTTCTAAACTGACTACCACCTGAAGTTTCTTCCACTTTGGTGGCTTGATATCCATATAAAAGTCAATCTCTCCCAGCAGCAGCATTGGAATTTAAAAAACCAGCTCTCGATCTCTCTCGATCTAAATAAGTTATTTCCAATTTTACCTCTGCTGCTAGATTTAAGGCCCTGGCTGTACTCCCCTTTCCTGGCTAAATAACACTTTAACAAAACTTAAGTGTTGGTAAACAAGCAACAAAGAAAAGGTGAGATGCTAAACCTGGTAAGCTTGAAATGACTTGTGATGTCAGAGACGTCTTGTTCGAGGAAAGTATCAATAAAGACTGCAAAAAATGAACCATTGAGATGACCAGTGCTGCATACTCCTGCCCCTGAATCTCTGGATCTTTGGAAAGTACTACTGTACCCTCCAAGCTTTGACTTATCATGGGGGAAATTAATAATCCTGAGCTAAATTTAGATCCTGGTTCCTTGTGAAACACATAGAGTTCCTTAAACAGTTCCAAGTTCCTGGGGAGAGTTCTTGCTGTTAAGAAGCATCTTAAGAGGTGCTGTTGGGTGTGCACAGAACTGACTGGAGGCCTCGGGGCCACACCTGGCTGCTGTAAAAAACAGAAGTCCTGTGTGCAAAAGCTGTAATGCCGCTGTGTTGCTTTAATGCGATATGTCTTAACAATGTTTTTCCTGTTTGTTACTGCTTTGTCAGCAGGAAAGCCACATGTCTGGGGCAAAAAATGATGAAGAAACACATTGAGCTGCAGTTCCAATGTGCCTACTTAGGCCTGTTTCCTTCCCAGATGCTCATATTGTGCTTTGGCTCAACATGTATCACAGAAGTGTAGATGTTTACAAGCAGAACACGTGGAAAATGTGAGCCTCATTCTGTTAATGAAAAGTGCAATCTTTTAAAATAACAATGTGTTGTGATATATTATTACAAACCACTACTCTGAAAAGGCTTTACAACATATGTTTTCAAGATATATTGGTATATTTTCACATGAAATATAAGGTAAGTCAATATTATACATTGTTTGGATCAGACTAGTTTATATTAATGTTGATTGAAAAGAAGAAAAAGTTGCTAGACCTAATACTTAGTAACAAAACAGAACAGAAATATTCTTTTTGACCACAAGATATTGTACTTGGAGTGGTTTGTTTAATAAGGGGATAAGCATTTTATTAATTTTATTTTGGAGCAAATCAAAAAATATGGATACTTCTCTGATACAACAGCTACACAAGCATAATTCCTGAACACCAAATATTTGCCAAATAATATTTCTAAGCCTCTGCAGTAGAGATAGCCAAGGTCTGTGGCTTTATGTTTTTGGGTTGTTCATCCATAAGTACATACTTCTATCCATCAGTCTGTCTATTTGTCTGTCTGCACAGGTCTTTTACCACATGTACAGCTAGATTCAAGGATAAACTGATTAGATATTGGAGGTCAAAGGTCAAGATCATGGAGCCTTGATCATAACATCTCATGAGCGCTTGAAAAATGTTCCATCAGTCTTTGCACATACTGTATGTCTGTCCTGACTCAAGGGTGATCTAACTGAATTTAAGAGGTCATATTGTGCGTTCTCTTTAGTCAGAAAGTGGAAATTTCGACATCCCAGTCAGAAAACATCATCTAGAACACCCTTAAAAGTTTGAGGTCCTACTGGGAAACTCAGACAACCCTCAGAGACCAAGAGTTTGTCAACAAACAAGGCTGCTCAGCTAATTATAAGTAAAAGCAGTGCGTTATTACATAAAATGGCAACTTAGGGTTGTTCTGATGCATTAAAATCAATCACATGGATGGTATTGTACACTTTCTACATGTGGAAATATTGTGACTTTGACTTTTGCGTACCATCGTCCTGTAGCGTGCTGTTTATATCACTTATAGGTTAGCAATGCTAAATGCGGCTGGAGCTTCAGTGGGTCGATGTTGATTTTTTAATAGTGCCACAAAACGTGATAACTGTATTTAAGTTCCTCTGGTAAATAAGCGTAGGAGAAAAGTGTTTTAGCAATAAAGTTACAGGAAAAGTTCTTAATTCAAAATGTGAGTTTTATTAAAATGAAAGTGCTTTCCGACTCTGCTCATGGGGGAAACTTTAACTCGGAAATGACGTCATTCCCATTCCCTCTAACGTAAACCCAACATAGAATTGGTTACAGTGCCTCATTCTCATGAAAGTAGTATGCCAATTGGTTATCACAAGAATGCTTTGAAGGATTTTCTTCAAACTTTGCCCTAAAGGTGCACTCACACTGAACGCAATTTGGAGACGGAAATCGCTCCACATGTCCGTAAAATAGCTCATTTTGTCACTGTCACGTTGCTCAGTGACGTCACACCTACTCCAATTTACACCACAATCATATCATATCATAGATCATATATTAGCATGTATTAGCTGACATTATTCCAACTGTATCCTTTTCACTCATCTACCAACCGTAAAACACTGCAGCTGATTCATATGAGGAAGGACAGGACCGCAGAGAACCGCGGCTTTTTTGAAAAAGGCGGAACTAATGTACTCACTAACTAATGTTCCCACATGGACATGGATTGTCACTCTGTGATCCTAAATTAAAACAGTTGTTGTTAGTGGTCACGGGGTCGTCACACACCCACACAACACTGATTGGCTGTCACAGCCCAGCCACACGTGATGTAGCCTGAAAAGTTAAAATTTTTCAACTTTGGCGACCAAGCGAAGCTACCTGGTTGCATGTCCAAAGTGACCAGGTAGTGCAACCAAGTTGTCCAGATCACGTCAGTTGCATCGAGGGTTAACCCCACCCCATCACGGCTGTACCTTGACTTTTAGTTCAGTGTGAATGCACCTTAATGTCCAACAGAAGACAGGGATGATCTGATAAGTTTTAAAAGTCATAGGTCAAACGCCAAGGTCACTGAACCACATGGTGATCCTTTGCTTCTGTACGCAGTATCTCAAGAGTGCTTCAAGAGATTTTCATAAAATGTTTCAGAAATGTCCACTTGGTCTTAAGAACCAACCAGCAACATCTTTCAACCACATCATTATGTACATACACGTTGCAGGGCACCAAATCCCAAAATGTGCTCTATTGGATTGAGATCTGGTGACTCTGGAGGCCACTTGAGTACAGTTCAGAAACCAGTTCAGATGATTTGAGCTTAATGACATTATCATGCTGGAAGTAGCCATCAGAGTATGGGAGCACTGTGGTCATAAAGGGACAGACACGGTCAGCAACAATACTAAGGTAAGCTGAGGAGTTTAAACGATGCTCAAGAGACACAAAGGGGGCCAAGGAAATATCCCCCACACCATAATACAACCATCCCATGCCTGAACATTTGATAGGCGGGATGGACCCATGCTTTCATGTTTTTTACACTAACTTCTGACTCCACCATGTAAATGTGAGCAGAAATCCAGACTTATTAGACCAGCCAGACCAACATTTTTCTCAGTCTTCTATTGTCTAATTTTGGTGAACCCATTGAAAGTTTAGACTAAGTTTTCTGTCTTAGCTGACAGGAGTGGCACCCGGTGAGTTACTGTTATCTGTTAATCATCCTGCACCACTTTGACCATTCTCCTTTGACCTCTGGAGTAAACACTGGCCTAGGAAACTGTCTCTCAAAGGATACCTCCTCTTTTTCATGCCATTCTCTGTAAACCCTAAAGATGGTTGTGAGTGAAAATCCTAGAAGATCAGTTTCTGAAATACTAAGACCAGCCTGTCTGGCACAACAACCATGACAAAGTCACTTCAATCACCTTTTTTCTCACACTGACTCTGGGTTGAACTTCAACAATTTGTCTTGATTATGTCAACATGCTTAAATGAACTGAATTGCTGACATGTGATTGACTGATTAGTTATCTGAGTAAATGTGCTTTTTAAGTGGTGTACCTAATGAAGTTGGGGGTCAAAGGTCAGGTCAAAAATCTCATTATTATTCTTTGTTCATTAACACAATTTTGGTCATGGGAATTTTTTCTTGAAGTTTTGCACAAATGTTCACGATGACACATAGATACACTGATTAGATTTTGGAGGTCAAAAGTCATCATTTAATCTGAGTGTATCCGTCATCTAAATCCCTCATTGATTTTTGATTGATTAACCCATCATGATTGAAACTTCGACTTTATTCTCAGGATTTTGACAGTTAGCATAAAACAAAAAAATAACTTCTCTCTTCTCTTTTCAAGCTTTTTATGTGTTTATGCTTCAGGACCAGGACTTTTAGAGTGGAAAGTAAAGCTATTTCATTATGGGACAAAAGGAGAAAACTGAATGTTAACAGTTTTTTTCTTATAGGATTGTACACAGCCTCACAAGTGAAGCTTGAAAAGAAGAGAAAAGGCAAAACTCTTATTAGCAGCCCTTGTCCCTTTAAAACTACCCTCACCACACAGAACTCAAATAGAATCAGGCCAAAAATAGCATTAAACGTGACATACATTACTCTGCTAAGCCATAACACAATTCAGGTTGGACAAATCACAAACATTAAGGTGAAATGAAAAATCTGTGTCTTACAGTTTGGCCGTCTTTCCCTTTCCCAGGTGGTCCTGGTGGTCCCGTCAGACCGGGATCTCCAGGTGGGCCTGAGGGACCTGCTTGTCCTGGTTTACCAGTTTCCCCCTAAATTAAGTGTTGCAGTAAAAAAAAGAATGTTATTGTCTCTTGGGGCTACAAACACATCATTAGGCACCTCCGATGCTCCTGTGAAATAACTCCACATCAGTTATACTCTGCAAATTAATTAACTTTAGCACAAGTTCTTTTACCTAAAAAGAGGAAGGGCAGAGTTAAAAAGAAACACACAGAAAGACATAAAATATGATTGAAGGTGTCCTAAATTGAATACATATTTCATGTGTGTCTGCTGCTGCTGCAAAGCTGTAATAAATTTAAAGTTTTATGGCTAAAACAGTAACAGAGGACAAATGAGGGCACCCTCTCCTCTGAATTCTTTCCTCTCAGAGCAGCAAGGTGTGTTTCTGAAACTACAGTCCAGTAAAATACAACATAGAGCAGGAGTTTCCAAAGTGTAAGAGAGTTAGCCTCCCCTGGAAGAAAGAGTGTGCTACGCCCCCCATCATGCCACCCATGCACTCTCTCAAAAGAAGAAACCACCAGTCCATCCATGACCTAAACTGCATATCCAGGGTCGCAGAGGGCTGAGCCTATCCCAGCTGACATGTGGGGTACACCTTTAACAGGTCACCAGTCAATCACAGGGCCACATAGAGAGATAGACAACTCCTCAAGCTCTCACTCACACAACAACACTTCTAAACATCTGTCTTTTGATATCTAAACTAAATTTACTTGATTTGTTCAAGTTGTCCTTAAACATTCTCTGTTTTTAATGATACTCAAACATGTCAGAATTTTAATGAAGAGCAGGCTCAAAAATGGACATTTATATAGTTTAAGGCCTTTTCAAGCACTTTAACTCCAGGTAAGTAGTTTTGAAACCTCAATCAATCACTGTTGTTTTTTCATAACACCTGCTTTTAATATATAATCATCTGAACATCATGTGTCAGTACTAACATGTGTCAACTATAGCTGGCAACTCTTAGTTGTTATGGAGTATTATCATGACCAAATATAAAAACCTTAACCTTGAAGGCAATCATTGTAGGCCTATACATTTTCTTTTTTCTGCTTGTTACAGAAACTTTCTGTCTGTATTTATAAAGTACACAATATTACCCTAGTATTGGTACAGAAGAGGATTAGGGCCACTGAGGTTTTTTTTTTTTAAGTCTGTGCAAAAAGTCAGAATTTGAACTTTCTGTTCAGAATTATTAGAATTATTTAGAATTGTGGGCCACTGAAAAAAAAATGGAGGTTGAATTTAATCATTTTTTTACATTTGTGAAATGGACATAAAAAAAGAAATGTCAGTTTTTTCATTGGCCCTCATCCTCCTCTGAATATTGGGAAATTTGGCTAAGCAGAATGTTTTTCTCTGATCTCCTTTTTCCATCCTTCACCTCCCCTGAGCTCCCATCATGTACCCTGGGGAGACCCACCCCACACTTAAAAACAACTGGGATAGAGTATACTACTGTCTGTATATGCTGAACAATAATATTATCCAATTATTGTTAATACAAATTTTAAAAACTGACCTTCTCTCCTCTCTGCCCAGCTGGACCAGGAGGCCCGATGGTCCCTGGTATGCCCTAAAATAAAAGAAGAAAACAACTTAGTGCTTCATTTCCGTGACACAGACATCAACCTTTTACAATCACAGGAAATACAAACAGGGGTTCAAATGTAAAGCAAAAAAGCAAATGCTGCAAATGTCTTTATGCACTCCATGGTTTTAAGCTACTGTGTGACCTCCTGGTCACAAGCAGGACAGACACTCTTGGCCTCTGATGATGGTCTACAACTAATTAATTTAAACCAATCAGGTCACATTATTGGGATGTACTGTAAAAACTAATTATCATTAAATCATCAGGCTCCTCAGGTGCTAATGACCTCCTGGTTTCTCAATATGTTAAAATACCAGCAAAACTGTCATAAGATTAAGCTACAAAACTGAAGCTTCTAACTATAATACTACTACTACCACTTATAATACTAATAATACTATAATTCATTTTTGAATCCTTTCAATGCACTGTTGTCATGTGATTGTACAGATACTGCAGGAAGACACACTGAAAGTCGCTGTGAAATTGACAAAAAACACTCAACTGATGTCGTAAGTTATGTGTTTTTACCTATTTGTCTAATTTTGGCTTTTATTATCACACTTTATTTTCATATTTGTCATGTTGCATCACCAACAATATAAGCATATTGAACATAAATATGCTATATTTTACTTCCAGTGATTTAATCTGACTGAGAAAAACACACCAAAACAGCAAAAATAGCACAAAGAAAAGTCTGGACTTTAAAGATGGAGACCTACCACATTCCCTGGTAGTCCACGGAGACCTTGGGGACCAGCTATTCCAGGTGGACCCTTGTAGAAACCAATCAAACACCAGAGTCAGTATAACATCTGTAAAACTCTCTGTCACACGGCAGTAATAACAATTTTTCAAACAACTCACAGGGTCTCCCACGCGGCCTTGCTCGCCTGCAGGTCCAGTGTCACCTTTTGGACCCTGAAATAAAAATGACAAATTAGATCCAGTCTAAATTACTCTGTAGCACGCTACTTGGGAGGAAGAGAATCCTGGCCTTACCGGTAGTCCAGGTGGTCCCTTAAAGCCTTGTTCACCAGGTAACCCTCTTTGACCCTTCAGAGAAAGCACATTCATTAGCATGAGTTTAACTGACATGTATGTCTTTGCACAAGTTTAAAATATTCATGTTTTAAGTGTAATATCATTACTCATAAAACTTTATTGGCTATACTTCAGTGGTCCTGGATGGCAAATACATTAAATTAATGAGGGTTTTCATCCAAGCATGGCGGAAAGGTCCCACTTATTAAATGGACTCAATCAGCTGTAACAAGTGATATGATTGTAGAACCCAATGGAAATACATTTATTCATGTCTAAATGTGTGATGACTGAAGAGCTCAGGAAACAGTTCCTGGCAGGTTCAAGGCTTTTGTCTTGCTAAGGCTTACTTACCCAGGCCCACCCACACATATCATCCATCTATTATCTATACCATTCATTCCTCTCAGGGTGGCGGGGGCCTCGAGCCTATCCCACCTGACATTGGGCTGGAGCCAGGGTACATCCTGAACCAGACTATTATTCTTGACTATTTCCCTCCAGTGCTATTTTTTGGCAGGACCATGTGTCAAATGCTAGATATGGTAGCGGCAGCTGTGCTTTTACAGGCATCTTGTGAAGTTTCCTGAACCTGATCCAGCTCACTGCATAATGGGCGCTCAGGACCCAGTGGATTAAACCAGGCCATGGGGGCGACTGTGACGATCATATTGGGGTCAGCTTGAAGGATACCTGAAGGTGCTGGCACAGGCCTGGAGGAAGGCGATCAGTGCAGGCCAGAGCAGTGCAGGGACCAGGTTGCCAAACCAGCATATGCTCCCAAACCTGACCTTACCTGTGCCTCCTTTATCCTGTGTCATCCATAACTGTCTCTCCAGCCTTTAAACTCTATCTGCTGTCTTTTGACTCATATAAAGGCATAAAACGTCCAAAAATAATATGAAAGAAGGACAAGAATAATATCAACACGTGCATGTTGTGTCAGGACTGAGAACATTCTCGCTTTGGGCAGCTATGGAGGGAAAACAAAATCTTCTTGCCGGTCTTAGCATAGCTTAATATGCCAAATATTTATGTGCTAATTGTTGAATTGAACAGTCAGGTATATTCTGAATATTAATATCACAAAAAAAGGATTGTAGCATTACAGTAGGATGGGGGCTACGCATTGAAATAGAAGACAACATGTGATGTTTTCTTCTGCTTTGATAAGAAATGGTTATTTTTTAGGTTGAAAACAATAAGAAACCAAAATCTTAATTTATGGTGGACCATGATTTTACTAACCTTCATAGGCCCTTACATGACTTATGGGCAGCCTACATACCTACAGTGATTAACATGAGTGATTTTTAATCAAGCCAGTCCTTAAAGATGTCAAATAACTATATTTCTATGACCAAATTGAAAGTTTGTGGAGCTCTCATGTTGAAGCTGAGCTGTTTCACTGCCTGCAGACTAACGCTCTGCTGACATCTAGTGGACTCTGTCTTAAACAGCAGGGAGAAGTTTGACCTTAAAGAAAAGATGAACTTACCATCTCTCCAGGTTTCCCTTGATCACCCTTTTCTCCTTTTTCTCCAGGTATTCCCTAAATGCAAAGACAGAGTAAAGAGTTTCATGGGGATGGAAATGAAGTAAAACAAATTAGAAAAGGGGGTTCAAAGTTTAGTAATGCTGTGATAGAATTTAAGCAACAATGATGAGGAAGTACACTCACTGGTTCTCCGGGCTCAGGAATGACATTTGCAACCTGTGATGAAAAACATGAAAGGTAGACTTATTTGCAGTAAAAACCTTGCACCTGTGTACATTTCCCCATTTAAGTCCTCTGTTGTGCGTAAAAAGGCCTAAAATTCAGTAGAAGCTGCCTAACCATGAAATTAAGGGAGCAATGATGAACTCCAACAATCAGAGTCACACTATAGGGCTGTGGGTAGAAAAGGTACTAAAGCCCCATGTTTATAGCATTCTTGAGTCAATGTCTGGTGAAACTGCACTGCTCACAATCATATATGGTTTCGGCAACTTTTTAATTATTGTATTAATATTTCTTATTTATAACCTTGTCTACTGCAACAACAAAGAGTACAGTAAAAGGTATATAAGACAAAAAATAGAAGACAAACTCTGGATTTTCAAAGGCAAAGAAACGAAAGGAGGTGATGTTGGCAAGTAGTGGGTTTTTAACAAGGAGAAAATATCCTCCAAAACAATTAAAAAGTGACTGGTGCCAGAAAAAAAATTGCAATAGAGAAAACACAACATAGTGCTCAGAAATTTCCTTTAGTGAAGTCTTTTTTATGTGGCAAAGGCAACACCCCGTTAAGTAGGGTTGCCACTTTTCCTGCAAAGAAATATAGGCTGCCCTTACTCCTTGAGGCAAAGACCACCACTGACCAAAGAATGGAGCGCCAGAGGTGATATAAAGTCATTACCAGATCTGAATTCAGATGAATAATTCTTTAGCTTGATGACACACTGTTGGCAGATTTGTCATGATCCTGTTCTTTTTGCCTTAATTAAGTTACCCGGTTTGTTTCATGTTTTTTTTCTCCTTGTCTTCGTAGGTTTTGCTTCCTGTCTGGCGTTGTCACACCTAATCCCTGATTGTTCTTCCCCAGCTGTGTCTCATCACCCCCAATCATCTCTTGTATTTAAAACTCTTGTCTTACCCTGGCTTGTTGCCAGATCGTGGCTTTCACAGTCCTTGTTCCAGCATTCCCTCTCAGTCTAGTTTTGCCATGTACCGTCCTGTTTGTTTCCTGATGCTGTCTTTTTGTCTCACATTCCTTCGACTTGTCTGCTTGGTCTGTTTAGCCTTTTTGTGTACAGACTCCTGCCTGCTTTTCGACTACTGTTTTTGCCTCATGCTTTTTGGACTCTGTCGCCACGCTGACTGATCTCCCGTGTACCGAACCCTGCCTGTTTCTTCAACAAACCTCTTTGTCTTTTGTAAACCAGATCTGGTGTCATGCATTTATGTCCTACCACTCTGTGCCTTGTTCTTTACAATAACTTAATCAATAATATCTGCAAATGTAAACATGTCTCCCAATCAGTGCAGTTGATTTATTTGCTGTATATCCAAACATTTTAAAATTCCCTTTGTAAAATAACTTTGGAATTGTGGAGTTTTCATCAAAATAACCAAACCTAATCGTCAAATACATGACAGTTCAATAATTCAAGGGATGGTTGGCAACTTCACAGCTAAGGGACTACTGACGCCACTAATGAGTGTTGGAATGTGTTCATCATGAACTGTTGCATGGAAGTTGCCTTTGCTTCATTAAAAAAAGACTTTATAAAAGGGCATTTCTGAGTGAGAATGGGCCAACATTTGACCTACAGTGACTATGTGTAATTATGACAGCAGGTTATGTGATTGTACATCAACCATTACTAACTAATGACCATGCCAGAGAAAAACATTCTCCTTCATCTTAATTATCAACAGTCACAATATTTCAGCTCAATTCCTAATTTTTCAGTTTCATTGATTTAACATGTTAATATTTTCGGAGCGGTCAAAATTAGTTTGGTTGGTTATTAAAATCCGGTACCTCATGTGTTACTGTAAAATCTGGTATCCTAACAACAACATCTTTACTGTGTCACTGTCTCTACTTCTCATATCACAGTTTTGGGATCCACTCCATGGCTATGACAACGCACTGTGTGAACATTTAAAGGAAGCAGCAGATACTTCACTCACATTTCCTGGAGCACCAGGCGGTCCTCTTGCTCCAACTTCACCCTGAGGCAGAAGACAGCATGGTCACATTGTCTGCATGTTAATGACCTCATTCAGCTAATACAGCATAGTGAGCATTACTGACACAGATGATGAACACTGATTACTCTAACACTTCATCTCAAGGTCATACCTCTTACCATCAACTATTGGCATGCTAGTGAGGTGTATTCTGGCTGTTAATAAGACATTACTGAGAGCTTATGAAGAATTTTTTTTCCATGCACTGTAAGCCACAGGTGTCCAAACTTTTGCTGTCAAGGGCCACATAAAAAAAAAAAAATCACGGATGACAGGGCCTCTTTGAATCATCTCACCTTTGGCATATCCAAGTTTAATACCAGGGATGGCCATAAGACTTCAGTGAGCCCTGGTCTGCCCTTGCTGACACATGACTGAACACGGGTTAGGATGCCAAAGATGCAGCTGAGGCAACAGACAGCTCATCCCCACATTCAGACACAAGCAGAAAGCTGACAACCTTGTTGGTGCTTTAAGCCAAGTACACACATAAAGATTATCTGACTGTTGTCCTGAATCTCTGTCTTCCCGACCAAGGACGGCAAATGCCAGATCTTATCTTATGTCTCAGAAGATTATCCTGTAAGATTGTTCTGTGGTCAGAGGTGAGTTGAGATTGAATTTGTCCCAATAATCAGCTCTGAAACGGGTGGGGTGGACAATCATAAATATTAAACTTGTTCAATATTTATGACCAAAATTCTTCGTGTGTGGGGAAAGCCCACAACTCCCGAGTCATGACTCCATGAGTTGTGATGTGGAATGGAATGTACTGAGGAACAAGGACGCAGGCATAATGAAAACAAGCATGGCCGACCTGAAACATAAAGTTCAGTGGGCCTCAGAAATGAAGGACCAGCTCACGTGTTCACAGTATCTCCAGGATTTTTTCCACAGTCTTCTCTTTTTTTTTAAGCTCAGGATTTTTCCGTCAAAAATAGTCCCAAGACCACCATAATTCCCTCATCTTGTATGTCCTCTTCCATGTTACGTGCTGTGTTTTCCGGTAGTTGCCATGTTTCTTCTTCTTCGTTTTCGTAAGATCACGTCTGATCACGTGAGATTTCTGTCTTGAAGGACTTGATTCTAGATCGGTGGTGGGGCAGAATCCTTATGTGTGTGGTGTGCTGAGTTGAGATAATCGGAGCACACCATACAGTACGATCAAAACTGTTCAGTGCCTGATTTCTTATCTTCATGTGTGGGGTCTCTAACAGATAAAAAATCGTTTCCGATTTAGAAAATCCATATGTGTGTACCCTGCTTTAAGATGACTAAAATGTGTGGCACTGCTTTTAAACCTTGCAGATAGTTCAGACAAATAGCATGATTGGTGCTGTTTGGTGCCATTATACATTTGTTTTTATTTATTAGATAAAAAAACAAAATCCATGTTCTGTTGCAGTCACCTTTTGGACTTAGCTGAGGGCCGATTGAAAAGGATTCCTGATCTGTGTTTGGGTCATAGTTTGGACAACCCTGCAATAAGCCATTACCATAATATAATCCCTAATACTGCTTAGTCATAGTAAGGTAAAAAGTTGTTTGACATAAATTATGGTCTTGGATATCTTTGCTTACTGTGGCCCTTTTATCGTAGTAGAACCATTTAAATAATGAATCTCAGGCCCTGTTTACACGACAACGAAAACAGCAGAAAATGGAGAGTTTTCATTGCATTTTTTCATTGCAGTTTTTTATCCAGACAAAACTATCCAGACAGATTTGTTGTCCAGACAAGAAACTCCTGCGTTTTCTTGCATCCACTCGCCATTGTTGTTTGTGAAAAGTCTGTCTTCCTCGTACGTGTGTTGTAACACTGCTGTTTCTCCACAAACCTACTTTGCCATCTATTGGCCTGGCATGCACGCTACAGTGTTTTCAGTCATTCTCGCGTCTCCATGTGGACGTGGATCGTTTTTGAAAAAGCAAAGGAAAGACTTTACTGTTTCTGGTGAAAACCTTGTCGTGAAAACGGGGCCTCAATCAAATAGTCAGTTCTTCAGAACATGAAGTCTATCTAACCTACAGCAAAGTCTTAATCAAAATGAATCCACGTGTAGTTTCTTTGTTTTATAATATCTTATCCCTATTTTAAACCTGCTTTCCCTACACTCATATGATATTTAATGTATCTCTTATTTATTGGATTTTATTGTAACTGTCAAGCACAAACCTCTGATCTTTTTTACAATTTTAATTTTGGTCACCTTTTATGTTGGTGAGTGGGTCTCATAATTTTTAAACAAATACAAGTACAAACAAGTAATTTGTTATCTGGACAATAAAATATTCATTAATTTCATTGCTACATGAATGAGACGACGTACTGCAAGTTAATAAGTAGTAACTTGCAGTTGTAATTTGTGGAGTACTATTAGAATATTCTTGGCCTGTGCCTTGTTACCTACATACTATGGTCTGGTAGTATTTTTTATAACGCTTAATATTGTCTAAAGAGAAGGCAGAACATTATTTACTAGCATGTTAAAAGCAAGTGATCAAAGGTGTGAGCTGTGACTAAAGTTGAGGTCTTTCTGTGATTACTGTATCACAGTAAGGGAGTCCAGCATCTTCTTACCTTGTCGCCCTTATCACCTTTTGGCCCAAATGGTCCTGCCTGTCCTCTTTCTCCCTGTTAAAGAAGAAAAACAAACATATTTGAGACTCTAGATCTTATTTGCACTTCAAAAAAGTTTACTAATTAAGAGAAAACGTGAAGAGTTTTGAGTCTCAAAGTGACATTCAGGGGCACCCAGACATTTTACAGTCCGATGAGATTACTCAGCCAAATTAGGAGCAGCTACTTCTGCTGCAGTTTGTTTTACCAGAGTTTCTTTTGTTGATGATCATATGAACTCAAGAGAGCATGCACATGGTTTACACTGGCAGTAACATATTTTAACAGAGTTCAATTTCAGTTTTTGAATTAAAAACACTTATTTTTCATTCTGATGCACTGACCAGTGAGGAGACATGCCTGAATTATAACAAATAGTGAATTAGAGCAAATAGTGGATTCATGCTGTTAGGTGATCGCATTGTCTGTTGGTTACAAACCCCAATTCCAATGAAGATGGGACATTGTGTGATAGAAATAAAAACAGAATACAATAATTTGCAAATATTCACTCATTTTGAACTAAATGCCTGTGACATGTTTCAAAAAAGCTGGGACAGGGGAAACAAATGACTTGGGAACTTGAGGAATGCTAAAAAAAACTTCTGTCTGTAACATCCCACAGGTTAACAGTTTGATTATCAAACAGGCGATGATTGAGTATAAAAGGAGCATTCAATGATGGCGGGAGGTTCCCTACTTTGTGAACAATTGTGTGAGAAAATAGTCCAACAATTCAAGAACAACATTTCTTAATGTACAAGAAATTAAGGGATTTCATCATCTATAGTCCATAATATCACAGAAATCTCTGCACGTAAGAGGCAAGGCTACAAACCAACTCTGAATGCCTGTGATCTTTGATCCTTCAGGCAACCTCTTTTTCAGGAACATCCCTGATCATTTCAGCAAGACACTGCCAAGCAACATTTTGCATGTGGTACAACATTGTGGCTTGGTAGCAGAAAGGTGCAGGTACTAGACTAGCACACCTGCAGTCCAGACCTGTATCTCATTAAAGATATGTGGTGCATTTTAAAGCACAAAATACAACAATGGAGACCCCAGATTGTTGAGAAACTGAAGTTGTAAATCAAGGAAGAATGGGAAAGAATTCCACCAACAAAGCATCAACATTAGTGCACTCACTTTACAAATGCTTATTGAGTGTAGTTAAAAGGAAAGGTGATGTAGCACAGTGGTAAACATGGCCCTGTGCCAACTTTTTAGGAATGTGTTGCAGGCATCAAATCCAAAATGATTGAACATTTACAAAAAATCAATGAAGTTTATCAGTTTGAACATTAAATAACTTGTCTTGATATAGTATTCAATTGAATGTAGGTCGAAAAAGATTTGCAAATCACTGTCTGTTGTTTTTATGCACATTTATGCAATGTCCCGACTTCATTGGAATTGGGATTTGTACAAAGGTAGTAGCACCGAACAAACAGTGATCCTGGTACCATCGATGAATAATAAAAAAAAGAGTTCATGTTTGTTTATTACTCAACAATGGTTTGATCATGGAAAAACTTTTGTTCCTCACTTTCCTAACAGCTGAATGTTACATGCAAACTCAATAAATTACCAAAAAACACCTATAATTCAGTCATTTTTAATCCTTGCAGTGGCCTAGGGGGAAGGATTCTCCATTATTATCATATGTGAACTTACCTAGTGATCTTCTGTGATATATTCCATGTGGGTCCAGTTAAATCTAATTAAATCTACCATTTACAATAATACCTCAATTTTTCTCCAGTTTTCATGTGACATGAACATGTATCATTTTGTAGACAGGAATAAAAAGCCAGTGCTGCAGCCCCACACTGTGGTCAATACTAAGTGACACTCATTTTGCCCTTTTGCCCTCTGCACTGGTCATGTGACTGAAAGCTATCACGAGTGATAAAATCCTCTGAGGGTCCCAGTCACACTTACGGGAATACCCCTCTCTCCCCGCGCTCCGTCTGCTCCGGGTTGTCCTGGAGCACCACCTGCTCCCTGTGAGAAGAGAAAACCACACACATGACATCGTAGCATATTATCTTACACAGATATAAAACCAAAGAGGCTAACAGCTGTTGACTCACTCTCTCCCCTGGAGGTCCTCTTGGTCCAGGAGGCCCATCGTCACCCTGGGGAGAAGATACGTGGACATTAACATGTCAGATATGCACATGGAAAACGCTCATGCTTCTCATGATCTGCATATGTCTGCAGAAATGCACAGAGTGTTTCAGGGCAGGATTACCTTTGGTCCAGGTTTGCCAGGAAATCCATCCGTGCCTCGCTCACCCCTGGGTCCCTGGAGAGATATAAGATTTTAATCATGTTTAGCATGTTTTACCTAAAAATACTTGTTAATGCTGAAAAGGTCTGCTCTTGGCCGTATGAAGCAGTGAAATGAGAAACAAATCGACATTAAATGTACGTGTTTGGTGGATAAATGTTCATGAGCAACTTCTTCACTGTACAACACAAATCTTGGTGAGAGGATTTGTCTAGTTTAAAGTTGAAATCATCTCATTACAACAATTTACATCCATATTCTAGAGAAAATTCCAAGTGAACGTTATCATATTCACATTTTTAAGATATAGAAGCAAGAAAGGGACTGAATGGCTGATTTAAAGTAAAAATAGAGCAACTACCTGATCACTTCTGGCCATGAAATTGGGCAAAGTTTGACTGAATGACTCAAAGCTGTCTAGAGGTACCATGTTCATGGACAAGGAATGCTTGTGAGGCTGAATCACCTGATATATGACCTCTGAAATGCAGTCCAATCTTTAGTCAGAGAGGATATTTGCACAAAGCTTGATAGAACTCTTTAAAAAAGGCACTTAGGATGCTGTGGACCTCTGATGTATGACCCACAGGTATCTTGACAGAGGACATCTGAGCAAAGTTGGTCAGCACAAAATCCTCCCTAGTGTTCTTAAGAAGTTTACAAGTGATATGTGATCTTTTGAGCAACAACCTTTGACTTTTGAGTTTTCTTCTTGATTTACGCCATGGGCCAAATTTTGAAACAAATTAAAACAATGATATTTTCTTTGATTGTACATAATCTTTGTTTTTATTTATATTTATTTATATTTTCATATTTATATATTTGTTTATTTGTTTTTAAGTATTGAAACGCATCTTAGCTTTAAAAGTGAGCATCAAATTGATGCAGCAATCTCCACACTCTAAAGAAGCTGCAGTGTAATTGGTTACCGTGTCAACATGTGACTTTCACCCAGCTGCGTCCCTAAATGTCAGAGTTAAACAGCTGATAAAAACACAGCGAGTCCCCACAAATAACCCAAGCTCATAGCTCCTTCTGATCCTGTATTATGGCTATTGTTGTCTCCCCATCACCACAAAACTGGGCCATGGTACAAAAGAGTTTGTGGATCACTTCACGAGAGGATCACCTGTTTTAAAGCACCTTTACATTCATAGGCACCAGTGCTGGAATCTCAGTATGCAATGTTGGACTTTAACATTATGAAATGATATGTTTCAATCACAAAAGTTGTGGCCAGTAAAAATGCTAAGGGGCTAGTAACTGTGTAACGTCACTAGCCACTGAAAGTGGTTGATAAGCAAATTTGTTGATGTCAAGCCCTTAATTTATGCCTTATTCTTTACTTTTAGATGTTGAAACAACATGCCTGTTTGGATATGTTAAGTCAATGTGGATTAAAATAGTTGTCGAGAGCAATCCAGTTCATCAGATTTTGACCAAGAGTAAAAGAGAAATTACTAAACAAAAAGAGTTAAAAGAAAGAGAGCTTCTTTTTTGAAGATGCACTGACCATGGCACCATCATTTCCTGGAAGGCCGTCCATACCATCTTTACCAGGGAGACCCTTTGAGAACAAACAGGAAATGATTAATATGCAGGATACTAAAACATTTTTATAACAGATTAAAAGCCAAAACTGAAAGCGTGAAAGACAAACTCACCGCTTTTCCAGGCTCTCCAGGTTTGCCTGAAAATCCGATTTCACCCGGCAGGCCCTTCATTCGAAAACAGGTATTTGGACATGCTAAGTTAGTTCATTTTTGAAAGCTATCTAATGCAGAAAAATTACCCTATCCTAGGGCTTTTGGCCCTGACTTGTGTGTTTTCTCACTTACAGGAGGTCCAGTGTGTCCCATGTTTCCTGGTGGCCCAGCTGGACCCTGGGGACCCTGTAAGACAACACAATCAATTAATAAATCATTGTGCAAATTCATACCAAATGCTAACTAAGGTCACTACACAAAAAAAATCTTAAAGCTCATTTTGTTTCATTAGCACAGAACTTAGAAACATATAACAACAACAGCTACGATGAACAAGATAAACTACTGCTACAATTCCAACAACAATGGTAAAATAATGGTAATAAAAAAAAACCTACTATAATTAGCTTTTTCTTTAGTGTGTTAAAATATCGGACTTAGGGGTGGCCAGCAAGATATTAGGAGGGCCCTGGTTACCACTGGATCAGCCCTCTGATCAGGATGTGAACAATCAGTGCAGCAGGGCAGACAGGGGGGAGGCTAATGGCTTGTTTTCACATTCAGACACAAAACAGGAGGAAATTGCAGGAAGCTGCCAAACTTTTTGGTAATTCTGTTGCTTTAAGATGATTATCCAAATATGAGTTTTAAAATAAACCTTGATAAAAGAGTAAAAGAGGGATATATGTCATATATCTTCATTCATTACTCAAGCATAAACACTGTGTTTTAATTTGAGTCAGTCTTTATTTTATCTTTTGGAAAGTCCTGCAGGCTGAATAAAATCAAACCCCCAGATGCAGTTGGTCTCATGGGCCACAGTTTGGACATTCATGAAACAGACTAATGACGTAATGGGTAAGAAGAGTATTTATGATTATAGCTGCAGAAGTGGAAGAGCCCTTGTGGGGCATTCACACTGTGAACTCAAGCAGATTTCCCCTCTTAAGTCTGGCTTAATGGTAAATGGACTTCAGCTTATATAGCACTTTTCTATCCTTTCTGACAACTCAAAGCAGCTTTACAGCACCAGTCACATCCACTCATTCACTCTCACATTCACTCACAATCACTCACTATTGGTGCGAGTTTCTATGTATTATTACATGACATTGTCGCAGCAGTGGCATGTAATTAAAATACAAAAAATAAAAAGTAAAATACAAAAGTATTAAAAAGAGGCCTGAGTTTTCCATAATAAGTCAAGATATCTGCAAATGAGACAAGGCAAATTTAACTTCTAAGTAGTTATTAAATCTCAATTAAAGACCCTTGCTGAGTAAAATTCAGCCTATGTCATTGGCAGAATGTCTTATTTTGTTTTTTTTATAACTTGTAGTTAGACATCTATCTGCACTTGTCAAATACAGGTGGATTAGAATGAGTGCTTTAGATATTTCTGACTTAAAAAAGGACAAACATGATCTAAGATCTGACATTTTGCTTTGGTGATTACAACTTTAGAAACAACAACATGAGTAAATGACAGGTTATCCTTTATTTCAGCATCACTAATATCTTCTTAATGGCAATATAACAACTAAGACCAACTCAAATATTTCAGATTTTTCTGTGGACCTCTTAACAATCTACATTTGTGCCACTAGAGGGTGCTAGATGAGCACTGTGTGCAGCAAACGCACCCCCACTCTCACTCATACAATCACACAGAGCAGGTGTGTTTCTTTCTGCTCAAGGGGGCAATTTGCAAAATGAATTACTCTAACCTGTTGGTTTTGATCTGGCCTGTTTATTATCCCTAATTGAAGCAGACTGAAGACCCCTCTGAGGGAGAAACGGTTATATTGTTTATGGGTCACATAATTGGACCTGCTAGTCATGTCAAACACCAAATTTAGTCCCTTTTGCTCTCCTCAGAGGTCATTAAGATAAGCGTGAACAGAGCAGGACTTCGAAATCATGTCATTATTATGAACCTTGACTGTACATTAAATGGAAAATAGATCTCACCGGGGGTCCAGGAAGTCCATCCACTCCAGGTAATCCACTTTCACCTTTTTTCCCCTGAAAAATAAAAATGTACATAGAAGATATGATGGACATATGTTCAAGAAAGTTAGCTGCCTCACACTAGAGAGCATGAAGGTTACAGCATAGAGAGAGAGAGACAGAGGAGGGAGGGTTTTTTTTTTTCATTATGCATCAGAGAAACCACAATGTTAGGATTAATTTTAAAATGTCAAGAAACAATTGAAATGTCTAGAATGCGTTTGACCTTTTTCTCATTATTTTCACCTTTTCATCACATCATTTGACTATTTTTCTGAAACACTATTTGCATTTATTTTACTTTATTCTTTTGACATTTCAATTTTTAAAATATATAGAAAATATAGAAACTATCCCTCTTTTGTTTTCTTTTGTTTTTTATCTGAGTTTGTTTGCTTAAAAGGCTGCCAATAGTGCTTTAATTTATCACTCATATAAACTCATATTAAGGAAAAATAAAGCACTTAAATTTTTTTCACCTTTTCGAACATTTGATCCAACATTGTTTTGTGGCTCAATTTTATGTTAAACTCACACAATTACACAAAATAACTGTACCCATTAACAACAGTGTACCTCTCTGTTGGTCTCAGCTTGGTCTCCTTTAAAGGGATAGTTCAGTTTTTTTGAAGTGGGGTTGTATGAGCTCCATATGGCCACTAAGCACATTAGATACAGTAGAACGTTCTCTCGCGGAACCAGGCACAAACAGGGAAGTATTGTACCAAATACAAAGGGTATTTTCTCCGCCTACAAGAACTCCCATCAAAAAATAATACCACAGTTTAAGAGTACGCCACCTATACATTTTTTGAGTGCATTACCTTTTCGGAAAAAAAAAGTTTTTCTGGAACTAACCGATTCACGTCACGTTTTCCTCCTCGCAGCGCTACCATGATGCCAGATGGAGCTTAAACATAAAAAAAAAACGAACTATCCCCTTTTAGGTGCAGCACTCCTGGGAGCCCTTTCAGCCACTTCACTGACTTTTGTATAATACCCAATACAACCCAACTTGAAAAATACTGAACTATCCCTTTAACGGCAGCACATAAAAGAAACTAGCATTTACAGAAAATTAAGCAAATTTTTCCACATTTATTTTTAATTCCCCAATTCATGTTGGACTGGATTGTTTAGCTCAGACATGTCAAACTCAAGCCCTGCAGACCAAATCTGGTCCAGGATACAAATGAATATGTCCAGCACGATAATCCCACATGTCTATAGATAATGGCCCTTTGTTAAATAGCAATCCCCACAATTATACTGCAAATCCCACAATGCACTGCAAAAGCAGTCATGAAGGACCTTTGCACCAAACTTTCCTCCTTTAATATCACTCTGATTAGATGAATGTATAGGTCAGTGCTTCTGCAGTGCCTGTTTAACTTCACCGAAAAATAAATATGGTGTTTAAATTCATATCTGTGGTTCAAACAGTCCATTTTGGACTCTTCAATAAATGTCTGGCCCACATCTTCGACTGTATTTTAAAGTTTGCCCCCCTCTATGATTTACTTTGAGATCCCTGGTACAGATGATCATTTATTTAAAACTTGTCTGAAAGGGTTCGGTTAAAGGTAACATTTATTAACACAAAGTCAGATATGCAGACATAGCCTCATCAACACTGCTGTTTTAAGCTGTGGTTTTTACACCGCTGTGATTTATTGCCATCACTGTGACTGTTTTGGAGATGACTTTGGGGGGACAAGTTGATCCCCCATTTTTCTCTGTCTCCAGATTTAGAATCCAAGGCCAGTTTTTGAAAGGGGGTAAATTACATCCACTCAAGTTACTTTAGATAGCAGTTTTCTTGTTTACTCTTTGACTGAGCCAAAACTGTTTTTTTGGCTTAATAAGCCCTTCAGTTCCTTAAACATGTCTGTGAATTAACAAAGGGCCCTATTTGACGGAGTGAAGCGCGTTGCCATGGAGGTTTGTCCGTCTATGTTTTGCTTTTTTGGGGATACGTGTTCTCTGTGAAAAGCCAGGTGCAGGGCGCAAAGGGGATGGAGAATGTACCTTTATCACACAGAGGTGTGTTTTGGGGCGTCATATCAAACCAATCAGAATAGACCCCTCATTGACCTACCAGTGTGACATCCTACCATTGTTTCATCATCACTTTAAGGACATAAACTTGGGGTAGCAAGCCAATTGTGGAGTGTAGACATTAGAATGAATGCAGAGCTATTAACAACATGACAGAGAAGAGGTAAAATGACCAACCGTCAAAGAGTTAACATGTAAACCAATCAGAGCAGAGGAGGAAGTCTTAAAGGGACAGGAGCTCTATTATTGGCTGTGAACATCATAAACATATGAACCTGATTTAAGGCAAAATATGACCTTTATAAAGAATTATTTTCCTCTGAGTTGAATTTCAAGACATTTGTTTGTGCAAAAACACTGGAAGTAATTGTTTGTGCTGCAAAGAAAACTCTTCCTAATGCATTCAAACAGCTTTTTAAAAAAGGGAACAAAACTATGTTTAACAAGGTGTGCTAATGTTTGAAACAAGAAAAGAGGAAACAAATATTAAATACAGATGTGTTCCAGTTTTTGGGGATTAAGTTTTGGACTCAGTGATGAAATAAAATTATGTAAAACTCTCTTGAGGTTGAGAGAAACTCATAAACATGAATCAATTATGGCTTACAATGTACTGTATATATTAACAATCAAGCATTGTGATATTAAGCTGAATGTCTTAAGTGCTAATTCTTTACATGTGTGATATATCTTGAACTGTACAGGATAGGCAAAAATAAGCCACAAGCTTCAGCCTATACTTTTTTTGGTTGTTGACAAGTTTGTGTTGAATGATTGTAACTGAAATTAAAATACTGATTAATTTATTAATTCATTAAATATGTTTTTTGGCATGTTATGTACTTAAAAAAAATAGAATGAAACACTAAACTGTTTTCCCTTAACCAATGATACCAAAATGTTAACACCAGGACTGTTAACAACTTTAATATCACAATCCTCAACATTGACATTAATGCAAATGTTACAAAGTGCATTGATGACAAGGCTTTGTTGATGCGTTTGGCAAAATTTCACTGTGCTTTGCTCCCCTGATGGCTCCACATGCTCCCATCTCACCTCTATTATGTCTTTATTTGTACCTCTGAAGCTGGCACAGACACTGGATCTACTCATCCCACCATTACACTTCCACAATGTTGACTATGTGGGCAAATGTCACAGGGTTGTCACAGCTCTGTGAACAAGCCTGAGGTTTGTCTGTTTGTTTTGTGTCATAGGGAAGCCTCTGATGAGGGACATCATATAAAATAAAAAATAAATGAGAAAACACAAGGGCATTAAATTGATTAAACCAATGTTTTGTCTGTTTTATTCTAACAAATTGAACAACCTTCTCTTATTCGGAGAACCAGTCAGGCAGAGAACAAAGGTCAAACAGTGGCAGAAAACCCTTTCATTTGCAGCCGTCAGAGGATCGCCTTGACTGCGCTGAACAGCTGCAAATGTTGGATGTTGAATTCCAACATGTTGCTGATTAGAGGTGAATTGCTCCCACTGGAGGGCTCAGATGAAGGTCACCCTCTTTGTTAATGTTTTGGTACAGCAATTATGTCGAAGCTCTGTGACTGTTTTAATTACACACCGCTGTGCATGATGGGACCTCTGTGGAGTAAACATGGGAGAAAATAACACAACAGAGGAGGGACAGTGTTTCTAGATCATTCTACAAATAGAAATGAAAGCTACATAATCTGCTGTCATTAGCACAATGAATAAATATCTGACATCTTAAGTGTTTGTAGCCCCACTGGAACATGATAAATACAGCTGAGGGACTTCAGTTTGAGCTTCCAATTACTGCACATCATCAGAGTTTGTTGAACAAGAACTTCTCTGGAGGCAAAATAATTTAATTTGAGTTCAAACACAGCAGACAGCAACACTGCAAACATAAAATGAGCCCACACCAGCAGAAAGCAGAGAGGACGACAGCCAAATGTTTATTTTTACTCATGACTCAAACTGATTTTCATTATCTAATCCAGTGGTGCCCGAATTAATACCGGAGAGGATTTGGGGTACTGAAAATAAAAACATTGGAGGCTGTAATTCTTTTTTTCTTGTCTGTAAAAGATTTTTAAAAAGTCAGGATTCTGGGATTTAGGTCGAAATTCTGATTTAAAGTCAGAATTCCTCGAAAAATAGAAAGAATTCTGAGATTAAAGTCAAAATTACTGTACAACATTAATCTCTGAATATATACTTAAATCTCAGAATTTCCACTTTATTATCAAACTTTTGACTTAAATCCAGAATTATGACTTTGACCTTGGAATTCTGAGTTCTCTCTCTGAAATCTGACTTTTTTAATTAACATTTTTAACTAAAATTTCAGAATTCTGACTCAATTCTTAGAATTCCAACCTTATTGTCAAAAGTTTGATTTAAATTCAAGAATTCTGACTTCAGTCTCATTATTCTTTTCCAGTGGAGAGAAGACAATAAATCAAGTGTTTTAAAAACTTGGAACTTGGGGAAGAATTACCATGAGAGTATTTTGGCACTGGATATTATTTTCTATTTGCTTTGTATCATTTAAGGAAATAATTTATGACTTGTGAGTAGTTCATCCATAAGCCAGCAAAAGGCTGACTCTGAGCGATAGGCTAAATGTTACAGAAAAACTTTGTAACTAATGCTGTTTACAGTATATACTCATATATTATACTATACTATACTATATAAGAGGGGAGACATGTTTCATTCCTGATATGTAAAGGTATAAAAAACCACAATCAGGTGTTTCTATCCAAAATTTTGATCCTGGTGCTGCCCTGGGCTGGATCAGCTGAAACACATGAATGTAAAACACCTTCTTACCCTCAGATGATGACATGCATTGAAATGTGATGTGAAACTTCCTCTTGTTTGATGAGTAATTAATAAATCTTCTGATATTCAATCTCAAACATAAGCGTAAAATCTTAAATCAGTCAATATCTCAAACTGGATCCTGACTGAAGTCATTTAGAGAGGAGTCAGTCTGACATTCATAAAAAAATATCTGCTTTTGGTTTTACTTGGTATTTTGCATTGCTGTATGTATTTATTCTATAACAGTCTGTCATAGTTAATTATTGTTTTTACAGTATTGCTGTGTTTATGTATAAAATCAAGACTCATCTAAGGACAGGCATTGTAAAGTAGCTCAGAATGTTAATGTTTTGTTGTAACGTTTTCTTCATACATATAAGCACTAAATAGATAAATGTCTTTCTGCCTTGTCAATGCTACATCAGAGATGTCTGCAGGTGTAAAACAACCATTCACTGTGTTAGCACAGACATGTCCCTCAGCATTTAAGTGGAAAATGTCACATTAGTGAGTTCATCAAAATAAGACTCTTACCCTCTGACCAAACTCTCCAGGCTCTCCAGGTAAGCCCTGTGGTCCAGGTGGACCCTGAAAAAGAACAGCAACATGTCAGTCAACACAACTGGTGTGTTAACCTGCCGCCAGGCACAACATCTGAATACTATTTTCGTAGTGGCTTAACAATAAAACAAGAGAAGCTGAGCAAAGGCAAAGAAGAACTTTGAAGAATGTAAATGATGATCCTTACAGGAGGTCCTGGGGGGCCATCGGCTCCTGGGGGCCCAGGAAGTCCAACATCTCCCTAAAAAAAGACGAAACATGCTGATATGATTTATACACATATCAAGATATTTGTACAAGTTAATTCCAGAATAAAGTTTCATTAAACACTGCTTTGTTTTATGTTTAGGGCTGACAGTGTGCAATAGAGAATAACTAATTGATTAATCACAATTTAATTAATACTTCGCTAAATGCTGCTATTTTAATCAACACTACTCTTCTTCACATCATAATCATTATGGCTGTTAATGCTAATATTAGAACACCCTGTATTTATGGTTGTTATTGCAAGTGCCACCAGAAAAACTACCTTTACAACCATAAAGAGAGGAGGACCCTCTAGCAAACGAGATGTCACATCTCAAGAGGCCAACCTCGAATACATGTCAATATACAATAAAGACAAATGTAAATTTACATATGGAATTAAAAAAAATAAGGAAAATAAAAATAAAATATAAACAAATTAATAACAAAAAAGAAGGAAATATTCACAAAAGGAAGAGTGTCTCTGTCTTAGAGTGTCTCGAGGTGACATTTGGTATGATTTAAATGATGCTATCTTTACTGCTTACATACTTGTTTATCAGTTTTGTGAATTATTCATTTTAAATCTCTGCTTGTCTAACTCCCCTTGTTTTAGTTTTAGTCCTGTTCACACAACATCATCATCTATTTTCCCATATCATTACTTCTTCCTGATGTGATGTCGTCAACTATCATTTATCTATCAATCTACCATCTATTTGGTATAGTCTTTTTGTCTTCTCATTATTATATACAAAATGAAAAATCTTCCTTGCTTATGTTACTCATATGTTCATGTTGACATTTTAACCTGAACTCTTGTAGTATATTCCTGTAGTACATTGGTTTTCTTTGCCCTCTCGTTTGACTCTTTGGTCTCTGTTTGACCTGATCGTTGATTTATTGATCCCAGAGTTCTGCTAGTGTTTTGTCTGTTAATGCACATTGTAAGCATCTGTTTTTAAGGTGCGACATAAATCAGTCATTGTTATTGTTATTAATATTATTATCATTATTATTATTATACTATATTGTATTTTATATTACTGACAATGCATCAACAGTCTGCTAAACAATATGTCCCTGATACCCTGCACTTAATTTAATCGTTAGTAACATGAGGTAGTTATCAAAGATCAATGTATATGCAAATGACAAACAGATGTTCTTTGACCTCTAACTCACCTTGTCACCCTGAAGGCCTTCTCTTTGAACCTGAAATAAAAGAAAACATCAGCAAAATAAAAGATCTGAACCACCTTACCATTTTTATTCATTCTAAAAAAATCCAAGTGTTTGCATTAAAGTGTATTTGCAGACTAGAAAATTGTGTTTTTGTGTGACAACAAAAGCCACTTTTATAGCTGAATTAACATCAGATATCCATAGTTAGTTCTGTTCGACATTTCTGCCAATAACTGAAGAAACAAGTGGTGAGAGTGCTCTTCTTCGTCTGACCCATGATAAGCTTGAGTTAATGATGTAAGTTGGTTCTCTCTGTAGTCGGAACCAGAAAAACTGATCATTGGAACCAAAGGTAAATGTTATTAATTGTTTTGGCCAAAAATCCCAGCCTTAAACTCTGTCTAAACTAAAACACAGCCTCCAACCACAGTGGATCCCTGTAGCTTTAGTTAATGGTTAGTGCTATGCAATCCGGATGTAAACAAGGACAGTGAATGAGCAGCATCAGCAGTATTTTGTAGCAGCACAAAGGTTTGGCAGTGATTATCCACAAAATTGTGGTGTCTAGGTTGCAAGAAAGGTGGCTCAGTAGCCAGCTCTTTCATGAGAATAACAAAAACTAGCTCCCCTTCAAGAGCCAGGCTCATTTTCCACCTATTTGATGGCTCTCAGTTGCACTGCAGATGTAGTGAACTCTCAGTGAATTAATTTCTTCAGTCTTTTGTCAATCTGGGTCTGAACTGATCAGAGACCTGTTTTTTTTTTTTTTTGATTATACATGGCACTGGTCTTTATGTGTACCTGTGAATTTATACAGATTAAATTATTGTCTTTTCTCATTACTGATATATCCATTTCCAAAGAGAAAAGGACAATATCTTTATGAATTTGTAAATGCTATTCTCTCCACTTAATGTATTTTCTAACCCGTTTTGAGTTGCTACGCTGACGTTTGTTAAAATAGTCGAACCCCCCTGTAATGTTAACTTGACATACCAGGTGACCTGTATCACATAACCATGAGATACATTTCAACTTCATCAAGGCAACACCCCGTAAAAGTGACTATGAACTACTGAACCCTTATCTCTTGGTAACTCTTATTAAAGTCTAAAGTTAATTAAATTATTGCCCCTCTTCTTTAACTTTATCCTGGTGCACTATATATCCGTAACATCAGAAAGGATGATGTGACACAGGCCTGTGCTCAAAATATTGATACAGCAAAACATCATCGCCTACTCCCTGCTGAAACATGTATTGATGCTGAATTTACAGAATCGATGAGGCTTCAAATTCTTTGACAGTAGTCACAAAATACAATAGTTCACATAGTGCAGCTCAGAAGGTGGAAGAAGCAAACTACCTGATACTGTGCACGTTCCAAAATTAAACTGCTTCATAGATCTCTGAAAAACTGAAAGCATGTGTCTTGGGTGACAGGATCATTCAGATTCTGACCTTGCTGTTTTCTTATGAACCAAAAAACCACAACAGTTGTCAGGGCTTCTGTGAAAGTAGTAGCCGAAGTCCACAATTTATGTGTATTGTGATATTGTGGGATACGTATTGTATCATGAGGTTGCTGGAAATATCTAGCCCTAGTGTGATATGAGCTAAACCATGTGTCTTTTGTTTATCTTATGACCCTGTAGACCAACCATCTGTTTCTTTTTTTGTGTCTGAGCTTGTTGATTATCTTTTGTATTGGCAAATAAAGTTATGATTGACATTTTTGAAATTTTCGAAGTAGAGTTGCATAAGTTACACAGCGTTTGCCTGAACATGAGCCATAGTGACAGAGATCAGCTCTGCATCTGTAAAGAAAGAGCCTGGACAGGAGCTTTTAAACGAAACGATTAGAACGATTTAACTTTAAAGGGATACGACAATTTTATTTTTTTATTGTGTTGTGCCTCACTCCCAAGTCCATGACAAGCAGACAGACAGCATTCTTTCAACTGTGTGTGCAGCAACAAGGAAGAGATGGGCAGAGCTCACCCACTGCGAATTAGCTTAGCTCAAACATTGGGAGTCAGCGGGTAACATTAGCCAGCTTCTGCCTACAGTCATCAGATGAACTCGTCAGCAACTGTAAACTGTCCTGTGTGCTTCTTGTGACTTAATTTTTTACCACGTTATCTATTTTTAGACTAAGGTTAGCACTTTATGTATTTTCTAAAGAAATACATGTGAAATTAAACTCAGGGCACATGCGCAAACCACCGTGGACAATTGTAAGTAGGTCAACAAAACAAAGCACATCCACAGCGGTTCAGTTTCGTATGTATTTATTTTGAAAATTAAATAGAATGCTAATTTTAGTCAAAAAAAGAACCTGACACAGTAAAAAACAGAGTCACAACAAGCACACAGGACTGTTTAGAGTTGCTAAAGACTTTATCTTATGACTGTAGGCAGAGGCAGGCTAACACTACCCACTGACTCAACATGTTTGAGCCAAGCTAATTAGCGGTGGGTGAGTTTTGCCCGTCTCTTTCTTGTTATTGCACACATAGACGTCTATTTGCTTGTCATGGACTCGGGAGTGAAGCAAGACATGAAAACAGAAAAAAAGTTGCCATATCCCTTTAAATAAAGTTCAGTCAGTCCATTTCCTTCCCCATGGACACACATTTTGTTGTAAAGAATGATCATTAAAATGCAAACAGATTATCAAATGTGCATGATTTCTCCAAAATCCATCACTCAGCTATCGCTTCCATTGACAGACATCTTGTTCTTGCTTAGTGTGCATATGTTGTCCTCATGGTATATTTTCAGTACTCACCACATCCCCAGGTAATCCAGGAAGGCCTCTCTCTCCCTGTGACACAGAGCACACAGAGAGCATTATAACCCCGTCATTAGAATCAAAGACTTTCTGAGTTAAGAGCCTTAGGTTAAATCATAATGATACAGCAACAACCATAATTTATGAGATGACGTGTGTGCGCGGATTCTTACTGTAGACTCTGAGTGAAAGCTTGTGTGTCAAGTACCACAAAGGCAGCTCCATGTGTATATGTTTGTATGAGTGCTTCCTCGTGCATGAGTGAGGGTGTGGTCTGAGCATGTGTTCACCACTGGAAGATTCATCAAAGTGGGTAATTACAGACAGACAAATTAAATCTGAGTTTCACTTCAACAGACAAATGAGTGGGCTGACTTTGATGGTGCACAGAGGAGACACAAGAATGTCTGGAGAACGCAGGAGCATGGGAAAGTGATGACGCCACCTCAGAAAAATTCATTCAACAGTATTATCCAGGTGAGCAGGCTGATTTGCCAGTAGCACATACCTTGGTGCCTTTGACACCGCTCGGCCCGGGTGCACCGACCAGTCCTCTCAAGCCCTGAACAGTTTTAGAAAAGAGCTCGATCAGTAAAAAGTTCATATGTCATGAAAATCAGGCTTGAAACAGACAACAGCCTCTTACATCTTTCCCAGGAGCACCAGGTTTGCCAGGAAATCCATCCAAACCAGGCTCACCCTGAAACAGAAACAGGTGTTCAAGAGAGCATACAGGTATTATTTAATGTTAAAATGGTTAAACATGATCATTAAAGCTTTATTAGTTTATGGAAATGCCCAACTCTATGCCAGCCCTATGTCATGTGAGGCTTCTGCCAGATAACCTTGCAGTGGAGCTGGATCTGCCTGATTCAATGCCTGTAATCAGTAAGATCCAGCTTGCCAAGCTTCAATCTACAACGTTTGTGCTTGACCTAAAGTGGCACGGCCCAATCAGCATCTTTTAGAGCAGGAAGAAGTGAGGGAGATGAGGGGGATGACGGCAGGAGATGACTGCACTTAAAGAGATTAGCATAGATGCTAACAGCTTCAGTAGCAGTTTTATCAGACTTTGACCACATTTCTTTATTATGAAAAACAAATGTCAACACTACAAACTTCTCTATAGTACGTATTTTAACCCACTTCCAACATGTTTTGACCTCAGTTTGTTTTACAAAGTGGATCACGCTCTGTAACGAGTAGCGCCTGCCTACTACAGTATCTGTTTGGCCTGTAATGAATATTGGTTGATGGAACAACAATCACCTGCCACATACATTTCTGAAAGTTTCTGCCCTTCCCAAACACTTTATATGGGATGTTTCTCAGATGGATCAGTGAAATGTTTTGAATGGTCCATCTGGTAAGGAATATGCTCATCCCAAAGTGGTGTGGCCAAATCAGCGTCCTTTGAAACAGGAAGAGGTGGGAGCTCTAATGAAGTGTGATGGATGCTAACACCTTCAGTAGCAGTTGTACCTACTTGATTTGTACGCTATTTCTTCAACACTGAAAGTAGTTCTTGCAAGAGAGGGTATTTTTACGCCATTTCAGACACGTTTTGGAGAGTTAGCTCTACAAACAGGGCTCACGTTTTGTACCTTACACCACAACAATAGTGCCCACCTACTGCATTATCTGATTGGATCATTATGAATGTGACTGAAGGAACAGCCCTCCAATCACCTGCCGGATATGCTTTAGGAAGTTTCTGCCCTCTTCTAAGTCTTTCTATGTGCTGTTGCCTGAATGAATTGGTGAAATATATTGAACAGTCCATCAGGTTATCAGGAAAAAACTAATTCAAAGGTATTTCAGGAGAAATCACAGACCCTTTGAATGATTCTTTAAATAAAAACACACCTAATGTAGAAAATTTTCCTGGATTTTTTTTTTTTTTTTTTTTTTTTTAATATATATCGGTTCAATTTTAATTTAGAGAATTTTTTCAACCAACCCCTTGGTCATTACAGAGGCAAATAATCCTAATCAATTACTGATTGTTAATATTTATTGCTCACAATACTGACTAAAGTTTGTCACAAATTGCATTGCATTAATCTTTAATGTCCAAAATATTTCTCTCTTAAACCCCATCCACACTTGTTAGAAAACCCTGAAATAATCCTGATATTATCCAGGTGAGCTGCATGTGTGAGCGCTAACATCAGGGTTTCCCCCCTGGAATTACTGTGATAATTACCTGCTGACCCCTTGTGTTTCTCCCCTCCCCACCTCCTCTGTTGACTGACATAAACACTGCAGGGAAACCGCCTGCTCTGAGGGGCAAACTGTGAACAAGAAAGTCAGGGATTACCTGATGACCCGGATACTTTCTAGGAAATACAGAAAGGGGGTGGAAAACTGGCGGCTCAAGGGTTACAAGTGGCCCCCTTCCTCACTCAATGCAATCTCCAAATCAATTTTAAATATAAGACAAATTCTCAAGCCTCTCTCTTAATGGTATTTAAAACATTAACTCCTCAGTGAAGATGATTAGCTTAGTTTGAACTTTATAAGGTAGTAAAACCATAATTTAATTATACTCTGGGTGGAATCAAATGGCTAGAAATTTACTCTCAGTTGATTCAGAGTTGGTGTCAAAAAACAAGTGTAAATATGTTGTTACAGTAAATCAGATTCGCTGTATGATCTTAAGCTCTGAACTCTGAACCTATAAATATATAAGTGACACTTGCAAATGCAATAATCCTGCCTGTCCCCCATTATTGGCCAAAGTACCAACAGATGCCACAAGCCCACATCGTGAAAATTTCAGGACCATTTTTTTTTAATATATGTGATCTAACCAAACATGGAATCTTTATTTCAGCCAATTTTCCCCATTTATATCCAAAAAGGGTCAACAATTACACTTGATGAGAGTTAAAGCACCAACTCTCCAAAAAGAATGAAAACAACACTTTGTACTGTGGCCCATATAGACACTTAAGAAGTGCTACAATTAACTCTGATAGTGTTACTTATCTTTGCAGATTTTGCAGCTTAAATTTGAGTGTTATGGCATTATAATCAAATTAGCGGTGAAGGAAATAAACTGGATTTTTACTTCCAGAGCCACACTGTAGAGCTCTATTGGCTAGTATTGCTAATCGATGACAGATCTTTAACAGAGAACAGTGTTATGTCAGCAAACATGGTCTTGACCTCGTATGAAACATCCCCTAAAACACAGGCTCTCTTTATCACTTTACAAGGATAAGTACTTCTCCAGATTTTACCTACAGGAAATCGCTCTGACTGACTGACAGGCAGCTCCAAGCTGGCATCAACATGTTTTAAATGAGCCCTGTTGTTCCAAGAAACCGTTAAACACCATCTGTTCAATACTGATGTGATTACTGATTATAAGTTTAGGATTTTGAGGATTTAAGATCTTTATTCATTATACAAAAGTGGTGTTTACAACTGTTTTTGTACATCCTCCTATTTCTTGTTTCCTGACTAACTACATGATCTCTAAACATCTTGGCATCTTTGACTTTGGAGGCTAAACCATTTGTTGCTTGACTTACTGTACTATACATCTAACAGCTTTCTAACATCACTGTCATAACAGATGGAAATAGGTGGTAGAGAGGAAACTTCAGACATCAACAAAGCTTCAGTTGACCTGAATAAGCTGCATTATAGCCAAAAGCCCCCACAGAGTCCCAGACAGGAAGTGTGGAGAGTGAATCAAGTGAGCCACATCTGTTTGGACAATCACGCCTCTCAGGTCTCAGCCCCTCTGAGAAGAAGGCCATTTTCTCAGAAGTTAACCCTGTCCTCAGGTCCTGAATTCTAAATTATTTATTACAGGTTAAGTCTGACATCATGGTTCAAACGAGGGAAGGCCTAGTTGGTAAAACATGGAAAGCTCTCTGTTGCCCCTCAGTAGCCACTGTTTGGATGAGATGATCCTGTTTGTGAGTCGCATGCCACATTACCACATGATCCTTGACCGGGATAGTTTGGTCAATCAAATTTCTCTGATGTCAATGTGAATATTCCTCTGTTTTTCAAGAAGTATTTCAATAAATCTGCTCCGTTTGGGTCATCCTCTTTTGCCATATTGGCCTGATATTCTGCAACCTACCTACCTACATTTACAGCCAATGTATTTGATACACAAATTCAAAGACTTGTTAACACAAATGGCCAAACAGCCAGTCATATGGCAGAAATTCATCAACTAAGGCATGTAAACAATGGTCAAGAAGACTTGCTGAAGTTCAAACCAAGCATCAAAATGGGACAGAAGGTGTAAAAGTGACGTTGAACATGCCGTGGTTATTGGTGCCAGGTGTGCTTTTCTGAGCATTTCAGAAATTGTCTACTGAGATCATCATACACAACCATCTCTGGTTTACAGGGAGTGGTACGAGAAAGCAAAAATCCATTAAGAGGCAGTTCTCAGGCTAAAAATCCTTGTTGGTCAGAGGAAAATGGCTACCACTTGCACAAGCTCACCAAAATTGGACAATAGAAAATTGGATAAAGTTGCCTGGGTGGATGAATCACCATATCTGCTATGCAGTGTTAGTTTTGTCAACTAATTATTTTTGTCATAGTTTTCATCAATAGTCTTTTTTCCCCTGATGAAAACTAGACTATAACTAAGACAAAACAAGTGCACATGGACTAAAACTAAAACTAAATTAACTGACATTTTCGTCAACAGGTAGAAACTAAACTAAAATGTTTGACAGAGACTTGATCCAATCAGACCTAATTTGGTCATGTAGAAAGTTGGGACAAGTTAGGAATATATCCAATTACAGTTGTTTTGGTTGTGTGGAAAGGTTGGATGAGTTAAGAGGGACATCCAATCACAACTGCCTTATCTTAGTGGTGGTGGGATCCAAGTGTAAAACATGACTTCAGAAATACAAGGAAACATTCAAAAATGCCTTACACTTCAAATTGTGGTCGACTAAATTTACAGTAGATTTCTTCTACTAAAATTGTTGTGAAATTTCATCAACTAAAACTAGACTAAAATTAAAACAATGTAGATGACTAAATTATTACTAAAACTAAAATATATTTTAGTCAAAAGACTAAAACTAAAACTGAATTAAAAAGTTTTGTCAAAATTAACACTGGTGTTATAAGAGCATGGATTCATCATGACAAATCTTCAGCAACCGTGTGATGCAGGAGAGTAAGAAAATATCCCTACACCAATATATCACAATATTTTGGTCTTAATACTGGTTTAGTCATTTTAGTGCAATATCGTGATATCTTACTATTCATTTATTAATAGATATTTGGTACATTTGTTTTGTATTTTGATGTAGCATCTCTCTGTTGCCTATATTTGGGTTATTTCTGTCACTGGAACAAACTAACCTTGCAGTGCAGTTAGATCTGCTTGATTCATTGTCCATAATCAGACAAATCCATCTTGCCAAGCTCCAATCTACAATTACGATTAGGCCAAAGCGGCACGGACCAATCAGCATCCTTTAAAGCAGGAAGAGGTGGGAGCTATGAGCGAGATGATAGCAGTAAGTGACTGCTCATACAGAGATTAGCAGGGATGTTAACAGCTTGGTTTTCAGATCTGTGAACCAAATTTCTTAATCAAAGAAAATCAAAACAACACTGGAATCATTTATCAATAGAAAGGGTATATTCAATCCACTTGGGGCATGTTTTGGGGAGAGTTTGTTTTACGAAGTGGCTCACGTTTTGTGTTTTACTCTGCAGCAGTGGCAACTACTACATCATCTGATTGGTCTGTAATGAATGTGATTTACGGAACGACTGTCCAACCATCTACTGGACATGTTTTTGAAAAGTCCCACCCATTTCCAAACACTTTCTTTGGATTGTTGCCCAGATGGACCAGTAAGACATATTAAAATGTCCATTTGGCATGTCAGGTTACCGACTCACAGAAAACTTTATTAACGTTGCAGGGGACCAAGCCTTATATAAAAAACACGTCATACTTTTCCTCTTTTAAACAACAACAACATGTAAGTGTTTGGGAATTTGTCGCCATTTTTAAAGCAGATTTTTTTTTTTTAACCTTTTTAGTTTGCCAAGGATTCTGGACAGTGTCAAAAGGAGTGTTTTTTGTCTTTTTCTTGTTACTGTCCCCATCTTTTTTATTATGAGAAACATAAGAAACTGCTTAATCTTCAGTAATTTGTAGAAATTTGGACATTTGTTTTGTATGCTAGAGTAGCATCCAGCTTCCAGCTACCAGCCTGAACCAATAATGCAAGGCAGGAAGGATCAGAGTGAAATTCTAAACATTTCCAAATGTGGCAGCAGAAACTCCATGTTTTTATTAACAAAACATTTAGTGAATTACTGCAATCCTTATTGTGTTGTGATATATTGCGATGGATCTGATCATCCTACATGTATACTGGTACATACTATAAAGCCAGATACACACCCCTAAATGCTGACATGTCAATATGGACCAAAACCCTGAGGTATGTTGCAAGCACCATGTTGGATCTATGCCACAAAGAATCCACGCTTCCCTAAATACAAAAGGGGCTCCAACCTGGTACTAAAGTGGCCGGTGAATGTATTTAAGATTGTCTGGAGGATAGGTCTTGCCCCATGTATGGATGTTGATCCTCCAAGTGAGCAGCCTGGGCTTGAGTCTGAGGTGTGGCTTCTCCACACAACAACTGTGGTTTCATAGTCTATCTACTGTCACATCCTCACCTTAAAAAAAAGATGTTTCAACAAGCCTAATAACCTCTGTACGAAACATTTCCAAGCACAAAAAAATTGTAAACAAGCACAAAATAAGTGGTGTTGATGTGAGAGGGCTGGGATTGCTTCATTGGCTTTCAATTAAACCATCTTATAATTTTAACTTGATATTCCACATCAGCAGAAAGTCCACATTTGAATCTTACCCTTCCTCCTGAGGTGCCTTTTTCACCTTTGTTACCAGCATCACCCTAAAACAAACAAATTAGCAAACTGATTATTAAAAGTGAAACTGAATTGTACCATAACTGCCCATCGAATAAAATGCTTCAGTATTTACTCACGGTGACTCCTTTAGGTCCAGGAAGGCCTTGAATTCCAGCATCCCCTTGAATTCCCTGTAAAACACAGAATGAAAATATTGTTGATTTTATGACTGAAGACTCTAAAATCGTCAATCTCGCTGACTCAGCAGTCTTCCAGTTGTCCGGGTTGCTGAGTCAGAGCTGAATCTTTGTGAGATATGAAAGAGACCACCTACAGATCTTAAGTCCTCCAAAAAAGGAACTGCAGTTGTTGTTGGACCCCCCAATGTGAGGATCTTGAACTTTAACCTCTGACCTTGCTTTCTTCATGTGGAAAAAGACACTGTCCTTTGAAACTCATTTGCTGTGTATTTCTTGTGTCACTTGTTTTATTTTGTGGGATTTTTTCACAGGGTGTTCACTCTGAAGTATGCAGCAGAGTAGGCGTTGTTTCTTTGACTGCTATTAATCCTAAAAATAGACCAAACTTAGCCGTAAATTAAGGCCATGCTTAAAGCTGAGAGGACAAAATAAACAAAATTTTATGTTTCCTCTTTGCTCTGAGTTAGGTTTACAAGAATTCACAGGTGATAAAATGATTCCTTGATTTATTTTTCGATGTCTTGGTTTGTGGAAGATCTGTTTTTTTAGACCAAAGGGGAAATGCTGTTGGTTTATGACTTTGCATCTTCAGAAACTTGGAATAGATCCTTATTTTTATTCAATCATTTACGTAAACATAACAGATAAAGACTAGGGATATACAATATTATCAATTTGGTATAGGTATCAGCAGATAAAAGCTTAAAATTTTAAATATTGGTATCTGAAGATATGAGAAATTCTGCCCATATTTACAACCAACATATCAGCCATACATACAGATCCAACAGCATCAATTTTCCCCTCCCAGCCAGCTGCCTGCCAACTTCCAGCCAGTTACCAGCCAACAACCCGCCACTAGAAATCACCTCCACCTCACTGGGGATGTCCCTAACTTTAACTGAAAGCATGTTACCCTCACAAGAACACATAGCCTTAACCTTTATCCTGGTTATTTAAGTAGAGCAAACTTGACGGGTCCATGGACCTGCCATGGACCAACCATGACCCTTTCAGGAGAAGTGGGGCAGTTTTATGGGGCTGCATCTGTATTGGCTGTATATTTCCCTTTTACTGGCTAAATGAATGTCTTAATGTTACGTTATGCTATGGATGTTATGCTCCATTCAATTTTACTGACTGTTTTTAATGTTATATTAGGACATTCACATTATCGTTTTTTGTGAAAAAATGTAGCCTTTGTCATTCCTTATTCTGTTTCCTATGTAAATAAAACATCACAGAATGAGAAATAGGTGAATTTTAGTTAGATGAAGACTGCATATTTGTCCAACAAATATCTGTATCAATATTGGTATTGGCAATAATGAGTTCAGAAATATCAGCACATTGAATATCGCCAATAATCCAATATCGTACATCCTTCATAAAGATGCCTTATCACATGTTAAGTGGAGTAGCCTTTAAAAAAGGGATGGCTGAATATCATTTGGCTTAGTTTCAAACTTAGAAGTAATGCAATTCATGGTATAGCATTAATTTCTTGTTTTTCTGTTCATATCACTTTTTAAAATGAGTTCTAACCACAATGTGAGCTGGCCACAGTCCTTAATGACCTATATGTAGAGATAATTGTAATCTTGTATGAGCTCTGCACTCTGACCAATGAAATCTCTCATCACAGAGCTGATTGTAAAGGGAAGGAAGGAGAAAGTGACAAAAAAAAGTTTTCTGTGATTTTTACTTCCCTCTATTTAGAACTATTGTGAGCTTAAAACCTTCAGCAGGGCACACACTGTGCAATTTTAATATGATTTTGAGCCCAATATCAAGCCAAGCAACTTCCTCTGAAGTTGCTGAAAATTTCAGCCTGATGGTGCGTAATTTGTTGTGCAGTGACCACAAAGACACGACAGCAGATTTCAGCCTGACCTGAGTCTGACCAACGACTGACTAGCTGGACAGATCTCTGACATGCTTGATATTCTGGTCGTACGACTGCATTCCCTCTACAGAGGGAGAAACTATGTGCTGATCCACCAACTTCATTTTATTTTTGGGTTGCCAGACAGCAAGATTGTACAGATGATGTGGACTCCAACATTTTCGCTGAAGTATTTTATATGATCTACCTGCTTATTAGCTTTTGATGCTGCGTGTGTTTCAGAGCTGTTGCATCCTGATTTTACTTGTACAATGTGAGCACTCAGCTTGTTTACATACGTCAGATCATACAGTATGGTCCCATATACGGTTAATTATATGTTGTAAATGATTCTGTCGCAGTGTGAGTTGAAATTCTCCCATGCCTAATGAACCGTTGGCTTGGATTCACAGTGTATGCATGGCTTTAGAGGTTATTTTACAAAAGAAACATTAAATCTTGTACCACCGCAACTACAGACACAGGCAGCCATGGGTCACCAGTCATCGTGGTCACTGGTGGAACAAAAACAGATCTTGTCTTACAGTCATCATTGGAGTGTTATATATAGCAGCATTATAGTGAGGGAGCAACTCAAAGTATGTGTGAGCACACAATCAGTCCAGTTGGCAACACAAAAACCAGCTAAAGTTTAGCAGATTGTTATTTACCACAACTCTCATTTAAACAGAGTCATATGTGTTGCAGAAATTGAGACAGCATGTACAGTTTTACTCCTAACGTGCTGTTTCCATGTCTTCTTGGGGACACATTAAAACAATGTTTCTGAAAATCTTAAAACATTTTTCTAAGATGTTTTTTTTAAGGGACATAAATGCCATTTGCATGTAGACAGTAGGACAAACTACACGTAAAAAGCTACATTTTCAAAAATACCACACGAAGAACTGTTTTGTCAGCCAGTTCCTCATTTTGTTGCAGCGGAAATATGGATTTATTTGATTATTTTTTCATATTTTCATAACATCAGCCTAAAATTTATAGAAAATAATGATGTTCCAAAAGCAAACTTGGCTGTGTAGAAGGAGGTCTCATGGCTAAAGATCTGACCTGAAACATATTTGAGTGGCTCCAATGTGATTTCAATCAATAACTCTGACTTTACTTGTATAGAACTTTTCATACAAAAATGTTGCACAAAGTGTTGTACATAGACAGAAACAACAAAAGAACATGCAAGACAGACAAGTACAGCAAATTAGAACTAACAAACTTATATTTAACGAAAACAAGGGGAAAGAACTTCAGTATGTTAAACAAAAATGCAGGAGTTTGGAAATATAGGAGCTTGGAAATGAGGAAATGCTGTCATGAGTTTATAGTGAGAAAAGGCTGCAGATGGTGTTAAAAACATTAAAACTAAAGATAAAATAACTGTAATAATAAAATAAAAATAGTAATATTGATAATATATATATATATATATATATATATATACATTAGTAATTAAAGTAAAAGAATAGAGGATGATATAAACTATAAACTACATTAATAAACCAGCAAACCAATAAAAACATTAGACTAAGAAATTTGACACCAAAAATTACGAATGTTTCACAAAATAAATATATTACATTGTTATATTATATTGTTCAGAATAATAAAACGTAGACAGCTAAATACATACCTCATTAAAACACACACAAAAAATGGATCAATACAATTACTCAAAGTAAACTAAAGTAAAGTTCTGTCAAAAGGGAGACTAAAAAGGTCGGTTTTGAGTTTCCTTTTACAAATATTGACCTGCTGTGCTGCCCTCAGGCCACATTTTGTATGGTTTAAAGCAAACCAGATAAATAAGCTGGATCAAGATCATCAGGAGCTTTAAAAAACAATAAAATAATCTTGAAATCTAGTTTAAAAGATTGTACTTTCCCTCTGAATCAAAAATAATGACGTAAACTATGTATCAAAGACGTCATTCTGGCCAGAAGTGTGGCTCCAGCCCAAGGTGTCTACGAGTGTGAGAAAATGTTTGTTTGTCTCTATATGTCAGCCCCAGTGGTTGACTTGTGGCCTTACAAAGGAATATCCCACCCCACCCTCGTATAAAGCCCTCACCCGATGACAGCTGGGACTGGCTTCAGGCCCCCAGCGATCCCACATGAGAAAGTGGTGGAGATAATTACCAGCTATATTTGAATCCAGACACAACAGATGTAATTTGGGACTGTTAAAATGCATTCTTGCTGGATTTAGACAACAGGGGCATGTCATACAGAAAAGCATATATGCTTGTATGTTTGTTGCTCTGTTTTGGAAAAAAGAGCCATTAATGTTTTTGCTCCATCATCTTGGTCTGACTGGCAGAATCACCTCAGACTGAGTGTTGTGTTAATTTAGAGGTGATTAAAAACAGAATTAAGGGATTTATAATAATCCCTGAGTGAGTTATAATCTAATGTTTGATATTTGTGTGAAACGTTTTGTGCTGCTGTCTTGGCCTAGACTTACAAACGAGATCTTTATATTTTAATAAAGGTAAAAAAAAAAAAAAAAGTGCCATAGCTGAGCCTTAGAAATTCCCTGATTTAACTAATTTAACCCATTTATTGCCATATGATCATGAATACAGGGGTCATTTTGGTAACAATCGACTTTTACTACACATTGTTAAGCATTAGTTAAGCAACAGGGATGGAAAGCCTTGGTTAAAAAAACTTGACCAACCATCTAAAAATTATCATGTCATCACTTTATCTGTTTTTTTAGACTAAGACTAGCACTAGCACTTTATGTAATTTTCGAAAGAAATACATATGAAAATAAACTTGCGCAATCCACCATACAGTGTTGACTTTGACAGCACTTTTCAGTTTAGTTTTAGTCTGTTGCCTAAAATATCTTTTAGTTTTAGTTGTGATTTAAATCTAAATTGTTTAAATTTTAGTCTAGTTTTAGCTGATGAAATTTTACAACAATTTTAGTCGACAAAATCTACTGTAAATTTAGTCGACTTAATTATGAAGTGAAAAGTTATTAGGCATGTTTTTATGTTTCCTTGAATTTCTGAAGTCAGGTTTTACACTTGGATCCCACCACCATGAAGCTAAGGCAGTTGTGACTGGATGTCCCTCTTAACTCATCCAACCTTTCCACACAACCAAAGTAGCTGTGATTGGATGTTTTCCTAACTTGTTCCTACTTTCTACATGACCAAAATTAGGTCTCTAAGTCTCTGTCAAACATTTTGGTCTAGTTTTTATCGCTTGAAATAAATGTCAGTTAATTTAGTTTTAGTTTTTGTCAATGTGCACTTGTTTTCTTTTAGTTACAGTCTAGTTTTCGTCAGAGGAGAAAAGGTTGTTGACGAAAACTATGACGAAAATAATTAGTTGACATAATTAACACTGCCACCATGGACATGCTTGTAAGTAGTTCAACAAATCAAAGCACATTTGCTGTGGTTTGTGCATGAGCCCTGCAGATTAGTTTAGTATGTATTTCTTCCGAAAATTACATAAAGTGCTAATCTTGGTCTAACAATAGATAACGTAACATAACGTGGTAAAAAGAAATGAGTCAGTTTAGAGCTGCTGACGAGTTTATCTGATTACTGTAGGCAGAGGCAGGCTAACGCTATCCATTGACTCCCAGTGTTGGAGCTAAGCTAACTAGCGGTGGGCAAGCTTTGGCTGTCTCTTCTCTGTTACTGGACGCACAGTTGATAGAATGGTGATCTTTTTGTCATGGACTCGGGAGTGTGGCAAGACAGGAAAAGAAAAATAAATGTCGGCATATCCCTTTAAAGTAAGTATTACAACAAAAGGTTATTTTTCAACTTCACCTCCCATAAATCATTTCAGAAATGTGGGATAAGAATTTCATTTGGTTCTAAATAAGTAATGGACCACCTCTAGTATATTTGTTGCCCTGGCAGCTCTGCCCTGCATCAGAGCTGCACTCTAACTTTTAACCCTCCAGCATCCACTTTTGGGCTCTGACCATGAGGTTTTAAATACTTTCTCAGTACTCTTTGAAATTCTGCATGTAAAATAAAGCTGCACAATGACAACAAAGACAACATTCACATACCTTTAATCCTGCAGCACCTGGCAGTCCTTGTGCCCCAGGTAATCCAGCCTCACCCTTTTCCAGAGGAAAGACAGGTCAGAATTTATATATTTAAGTTGCAAACAGACTTGACTTTCCCCCAAATTACTTTCTTACCTTGTCTCCTTTGTCTCCAGGTAGGCCATCAATGCCTGGCAAACCACCAAGTCCCTGAAGAATAATTAAAAACTCATATTAATTTCAGTAATCAAACTTTTATGATGAAAAACATGAGAAATCCTCCTGATGTCCAGGTTCACACCTTCTCTCCTTTTTGTCCAGGAGCACCTTTGGACCCTATTGATCCTGTATCACCCTGTAAATAAAGGAAATGGATTAACTTTGATTCCTCTGTCAAACAAAGGCATGCAGGATGGCCGGTTTACAGGGCGATGGAGTCGTGCTGTCAGAGTGTCGCCCTGGTAGCAACACAGAACGTGGGTTTTAGTTCATGATGGCTTGGGACCAGACAAAAATGTTAGAGGGGATTAAGGGACATGGTTAATCAAACAGACGTTTGGACACAAGACAGACATTTCCACACAGAACATAAAGGATTATACATGTTAACATAAAAAAAACAGGCCTGTTGAACGATTACAATGATAAATAACAAAACACTTTACTATTTTAATAAGTTAATAGGTTAACACCAGTGAGCGAGCTCAGGCAGACAACAAAACTGCACTAATTTTACACCTGATATGCATCATTATTCAATCACAGTACGAGGATCACAAGCCCCCAAGGAGGTTGTGTTTTTGCCAGCATTTGTCTCTCTGTCTGTCTCTGAACAAGATAACCCTAAAAAAAATTATGGATGGATTTTGATGACATGTTCAGGAAATGTTGATCATGGCACAAGGAAGGCATAATTGGATTTTGGTGATCCAAATGCGAATTTGGCATTATTTCGTGGATTTGTTAACAATGTGAAAAAGGGCAATTTCCCACATTTTTGGTGATAACTCGCCCAACGGTGTTGGAAGTGCCTTGGTAAGGTTTGTGTTCTAGTTTTTTAGTTGTCCTGACAGCTCCGCCCTACATCAGAGCTGCACTCTAACTTTTAACCCTCCATTACCCCAGCATCCACTTTGGGCTCCAACAATGAGGTTTAAATTACTTTCTCAGTACTCCTGCAGTTCGACATAAATTATAAACCTGCAAAATGTAATGAGGTCTAAAACTAAGCACCAAAATTAACTTCTTTTTTCATTTTCCTTACTTTTATTTTCGTCATATAGATTTTTAGAGGCCATATTAATAGGGACGATCTTCTTCCTCCAGCGTCTTGATGGGAGAATCCAATGAATGCAGAGAAATGTCATTTCTTTTTCTGACTTTAAGATTTATTGTTTGAATTAGTTTTGTGCTGCCTGTGTGGTCTGAGACCATAAATGGTTAGCAAACCATAGGCACAAAAGCCAAAAGACCGCAGCCACTTTCAAAAAAGTGTACAAAATGTACAGAAAAATTCTCTAGGTGTGCTAGGGTGCGGATCAGCCACACACATCCAGCGTGAAAAAGCTGTGAGGCCAGGACTGCTTTATAATTCCTCCATTTAGGTCTGGGTCAGCCCCAGGGTCTCTTCTTAGGTGGAAAAGTCCCTAAGACCCTTACAGAAAGCGACCAGAGGACATACTAATCAGATGCCGCAATTGCTTCATCCAACTCCATTTGATGCAAAGGAGGAGCAGCTAATCTCTGTGAGCTAGTATCAGTGCTAATGGGCAAATGTGAGCTGCAGTGTAAGAACATTTGTGTTGTCAGAAAGACTACAAAAATGTGCCATATAAGCCCAAGTCCATTTCCTGTTTTCCCAGCGCACGTAACAGGTAGGAGTTGGAAAATGGATCGATTTGTACATTTAAAGCAGATGCTGCCAATCCACCTGTCAACCTCAAGATCCATATCCTACCCTCAATCCTGAATGAGACTCTGAGATACTTAAACTCCATTACTTGAGTCAAGAACTCAATTCCCAGCCAGACGGAACAATCCACAGGGAACCATGGCCTCAGACTTCATGGTGGAGACCTTGAGCCTGCACTGAATTAGCTAACAAAGCTGCATTCCTTCATTGTATATTTAAAGCTTAATGTCGTAACTTCTCTTCAATCTCATTATGGTTAATGGAAAATGCTGACAGCACTGACGAAAAGCAACCTTTTGAGTAAAAGCTAGGGAGCCAGACTATACTCAGAGCTGTCCACAGCTCCATCAAAACCCTGTATGGTCTGGTGGCTCACCAAGGTTCAAGGAACCGTGGCTTCCCATTGTCTTCTTAGTGATTCACGCTTGGTTTGTTCTGTACTATGATGCAATATGACTTGCCAATGAATTTTTCAGATGTTGAAAGCAGGACCGAGTGAACAGTATGGCAGTTAAAATTATACAGTACCATTTGCCCACCGCAAGACTGCCCTCGGCTTCAAAAACCACTTTACAAGTCACAGGCTGTTGCCCTTTAATTATTTTAGGAGCTTGTATAATTTTAAAACACGTCACTTTGTTCTTCACAGAGATTAGAAATAAGAAACAAGACTTCTAAAGAAGCAGCACGATGATTAATGCCTCTTTCCTCAGGTAACAATGCAATTAGGAGTAATTAGAGCAGTGTGAATTCACTTTTACCCAAAGTGACTGAATGACGGACCAAGCCGTTTTTAACCACAGCTTGAAAGTCAGTTTACGTCATGCACTGGCATCAGCTTGAGAAAAGTTTACAAGAACAAAATTGCAGCCCTCTGTGGGAGCCGCTGAAGACGGATACCAAAGCGGAAAGCAAGGAATAGAAAGCAACAGGGATCCTTTGCATTAAAGTCAGATTTAATGCATTTTTATCAAAGCAGTGGGGATTCTGGCGACAAGAACAACAAAAGGAAGATTAATTTATAGAAAAATGATTTTTCTGTCTTTTTGAGTACACTACCTGCATTAAGACAAGCTTTTTCCCTTTAACAAAAACAGACGTATGCTTCATAGACACATATACACAGGCATTAACGGATATATTCACGAAAACATTACGGCAAAAATAAAAAAACACAAAAGAGAACAGCATGTCCTCAGACCTCCTGTTGCCATTTTAAATGTTCCTTTTGTACAGCTTGAATGATTCATGCCAAAGTTTGTTGTCTCGAGAAATAAATTATACTGTGAGACTCCCAGCTGGCTCTGTGAGGCAGAGCAGAGGCTGTGATTTGGACTGGGTGGGCATCTGCGTCGGCGTGCCCTCTTAGCTGCACATCCTCTGTGGTAACCTGTCCTGTAATTCTGGCTATATGAGCAAAGTGCACTTTTCCTTTCACTCCCCGAGAGAGGGGAGGGAAAACACAGATCTCCGTGAAAAGAGAAACATTTAAAAAAAAAAGGACGACGGAAGTGACTAAGTTTTAAATCATGATTACTTGCTGAATTTGTTGAATCTTTTCTTAGTTTTCATTCTTATCTATGTTTTGATACTGGATTCAAATAAATGCACAGAGATATAATCGAACATCAGTACTTATAGATTGAATGATGAAATACGTGCTGCCTTGCCAAAGAGGTACTAACACCCAACTTAAAAAATGCAGGAGTGCATATGAAAAGTGACTCCCTCAAATTTAATAATTAATGACTGATTTGATTAAAACTTCACAGATGTTCTAATAAAGTTGCTTGTGCAGTAAAGTTGTGCAGGAAGCTTTTTGTTGAAGAATGAGCCACAATTTTGTCTATTTCTGCACCCTGTCTATCATGATTTTTGACTTCTTTGCTATCATTTCTGCTGACTGCCTCTGATGGGAGCATAACATTCTTTATTTGTAAAGCATGCAGAACGAAGTGGAGGGAATCGACAAAGAAATTGATAAGCAAAAGGACTAATGATATCGATTCATTGAGGAAGTTACTGATTGTCATTTGGACTTGGTTTTTTGATTCCTTTTCCTAGTATTACCATAATTTATCGATTACAACACACCCTTGATTATAACACGCACCCCATTTGTTCATGTTTGTTTCCAGGAAAAATGCTGAATTCAAGCACCCACATTTTCCCAAACCTTACTCTCTCAGACAACTCAAAAATTACCTTTATTCAAAGTTTTAATCAATGAAATTTCAGTTTTTTCACAAGTACCATTCATGATTTTCTCTCTCAAGCGGATGTGGAAACACCTTTTGCTTCACGCATTTACTCAATTTCTGTTAGAGCATGCTCAGTTGTAGTAAACTGACCAGTCAGAGAGCAGCTATCCGCATGCCGATGTCCTCAACCAATCACAATGCAGCTATTTTAGTCCTCTTGCTCACAAGATGGCAGCGCCCTGTATTTGCATGTGAGTGGTACCGTAACACTTGAGAATTACACTATCATAACACAAAGATAAACTAAGACCCAAAATATTGGATTGGAACAGTTTAACAGTCAGTTTAATAAGAATACGCAAGTTTGGCGGTAGTGTTTCGCAGAGAAAGAGAATATTTCGGCTTTTTGTGTCAGATGTGTTGTAATCGCGATGTTGGTGAGACAAAATATTTTACATATTTTGCTTGTGTTCGTGTGTACTCGGTATCCGAAAATTGGACCTTACTTAAGAGCAAAAAAATGCATAAAAGAGGAATTACAGTATGTCTCAACAACAGTGTTAAGAATTGAATTTCCCCAAAAAGGATTAATTAAGTATGTCTACTTCAGTTCATTAGTGTCTTTCCTCGCCTGCCTCACCGTCCTCTGTATGTCTGTAAATGCATGTTGTCTGTGAGGGGAGGTGACCCCACTGTGTGTTTACGACAGCTCAGATAAACTCAGAGGCCTTAGGAGGCCTTTGGAGAGTTTATTGGTGCTTAAAGCTTAAACACTGACAGCAAATAAAGGAACAGGATGTCAAAGGATGCACATGCATATACAATATGCACAGACTCCATACTCATGCAGAGTCATGAGGAGCAGGTATACTTACCTTCTCACCTCTTGCACCTTTGACAGAGATAACTTTGCCCTGCAAATAATTAATCAATCAGGATCAATTATTATCGAGGCAGGAAAACAAAGCAGATAGAAAATAGCCAGAAGACATGCAATCTAATTTTTTAGAAATATGTACAATGCCATTTAAGACGGTGAATAAGGCTGTGGTGTCTCTATTAAAAGGTTACTGTGGTTGTACATGTGTACACTTCAACTTTTCATACAGTTTCTCCTTTTTCTCCTTTGAGTCCAGCTGGTCCAATGGCACCCTTGGGGCCAGTGTCCCCCTGAAACCATATTTATTCACAATGACAAGACAGCTCAAACAAACATTTTATATCTGTAGTGTTTGTTCACACAGAAATAAGCCTTTAAATACAAAGATGGATGACCTTTTCACCCTGAGGACCTGCTGCACCCGTCGCACCAATCTCTCCCTGTTAGAAATCAAAATACAGACGTTGTTCTGGAGCAGCTGAAGAAAGGATTCTCACTCAAGTGTTAAATTAATAGACAGAGGTAAAGCCAGGTGAAATGAGGTGGCTTTACCTTCTCTCCTGCAGGACAGGAGCAGTTCACTTGAGGCCCTCTCTGCTGCTCCACAGCTGTTGGTGTGGGAGTGGGGATCTGCACCGGCGGGGGCTCTGTCACAACTTTCTTTGGGCACTGAAAGTACACATTTAAACAAACAGTCATTACCAAAGTAAAAAAAGAAATACTTGTGTAAGGGATGATGGATTGAATGAGCTTTCAGAAGGTACGACCAATTTTCTCAGTGTCAACGAGAAGCTTTTTGGATGAAGGGAAGACATTTTGTTAAATATGCAAGAGGCCCACTTTAAACTGGAAATACGTGATGTGACGATGGCCTTTTAATATAGCATAAAATGGCACATGTTATATGTTAAAACTCTTTGTTGGCTACATGGATGGAGGGTCAGTGATCTGTTTCAGGGAGTAAGACCTCATCTGGAGGGAGATTGGGAGGTGGCAATCATATTTGTATTTAATATTAGGACTAGGTTATCTATTTATCTTTGTTTCGCACTGGGGCCTTACACAGGCGGCAGCGTAACCTGATAAAATGACAACATTATGTTGCTTATGTTTATTAAGTCAGATGCAGTTGATGTAAGGCATCTCTGCTTTTTAGTGGTGCACTAAAGAATCCTGTGAAATCTGATGAAGTACAAGAGTGAAATTCAGCAAGGTTGAAAACAATAGCGAGCATACTACTCCAAAGTGAGCCAGAAATGGCAGAAAACTTGTTCTGCAGTAGGTTTTATTTAAAATAGATTAACCTGAGCATATCTGCAAGCAGCAAGCCAAAGCTTTATCAAATTACTTTTGTTTTTGTTGGGCTGTTGCCTAGAATACTCACAGGTCCATCAGGTAGATCACAGCAGGTTTCCAGCTCTGCATGTTTGGAGTCACAGTAAATCATCATCCTTTGAAGGTCAAACTGCAGGAACAGGGAGAGACAACTGAGAAACAGATGCATCTCAAGAATAACTGTCTTCAGTTATGAGCACTATAAAACCCCCATCATGTAAGACAGCAGAAGGTTGAAGACTGAAGTTGTCAGAAACTCACATCAATAGGAACACTGTCATACAGCCTCTTCCCGATCACAGTCTTCCCCTGGATATCGATGTCCTCTCTGTCTTCTATTGGCAGAGTCTGGATGTGTTTACAGTCCAGGTAAAGGGATACAGACTTGGCCTCCACACTCAGGGCGATCTTGTGCCAGCTGCGGTCAAACAGATTTTCGACTTCAGGGTCCTTGAACACAGCTCGAACGGCGTCCTTTGTCAGGCCGACGGCGTTGTACTCTACAGCCTTGTTCTCTCCATCCAGACGGATAGAAACCTGACGGGACAGACGGACTTCATGTCAGCAATGAGCACTGGAAATGTAAGATAGTACACTGTAAAAAATAAACCTGCATTTTACAGTAAACAACTGGCAGCTGTGGTTGCCAGAGTCTTACTGTAAATAATACAACACGACCATCCTTGATTTATACTGCTTATCCCTTCCACGAGGGGGCTGGAGCCTATCCCACGCCTGGAGTGAACCCACGCATGCACAGGAAGAACAAGCAAACTCCAAACAGAAAGGCCCTGACTGACACAGGGACTGAACCAGCAACCTTCTTGCTGTGAGGCACATACACTACCTGCTAGTCCACCATGCTGCCCTAGTTTTAGTATTATTGTAAAGGGATATCTGTACTTTTGATTTTATGGTAAAAAAAAAAAAATGACATCTGTATTTGCTAGAGCCTTACTGTAAATAATACGGAACAATTATTTTGGTAATTATGGTAAAATGATACCAGTACTTTGGATTTTATGATAAAAATTTGCATATAGACCAAAGATTCTGAATCAAACTTCGACATTTACTGGAAAATCAACAGAACTGATATCCTTTAATCGTAATTACAAAAGTTGTTGCACCATACTTTTTATGATAAGGAACCACAGCTGCCAGTTTTTTAAAGTACGAAAGGGTTTTGCTTTTTTTACAGGGCAGTTACTGTTACAATGTTGCTCAAAGTCTACTGACACTTGCCTGGCTTGTTAAAAAAAAGCCTTAGAAATTAACCTATGATAGAGTTAAATTCGATGTGGATCCTCTGCATGAAAGACTTAATCCACCCTAACAGTGTGATTCTTTTTTAATAATTTTATTCTTCCATATTCACCCATGAAAAAAAAATGACCTAACTTTAAGTGATACGAACATTTCCTAACATCATCTTGTAACTGTCTAAATCCTGACATATAATACGTCACATGTATGACTGTTTGTATTTGACTGACTCACCTGTGGGATCCCATACTTGTCATAAACCTGCCAAAGGTACCAATCTTCGCGCCGTGAGGTCTTCCTGAATTTGAACGTTGTCACAAAGGCGTATTCATCTGGCAAGCCCTGAGGAAAGACGTCCCTGGAGAATTAAAGAATATTGTTATTGTTAGAATGAACTCTGCCTATTTATAACAGCGTGTGTTATAAAGTTTCAGTGAACCCATAACTGTTGAGTCAGAGAGGAAACAAACCTGAAGTCACTCACAGGCTGCTCTATGTTTCATCCAGTAAAGACTATATAAGATATTAAGGTAATGTAGCATACAAAAACAGCATTTACTTTATTAAATACATGCTATTACTAAAACTATTATTATAATTATTTTTAAATGTTTTTTTTTTTTTAACCAAACCTAAGGGGGTCCATGTCCTCTTAAGTTTGTATTGTATATTATATATTTTTTTATTTCTTCACTATCTATATTATCATTTGAACTGGATTTTGTGTTATTATTGTGTGTGTGTGTGTTTTGCATATTTTTTCTCCATTTTTGTGATAAATGGTTGTGTATTTTTCATATTGTCATCACTACTATGACTTTCACAGTTATATTTGTAATATTGTACAAGTTAAAATTGAGTAAGAATTATATACCTTGTTTTTTGTTGTTTTTTGTTAAAAATAAAAATATCATTACAAAAACACACTATGAGCAGTACTGATTAAACAATGTGACACTATTTAATGATATCAAAGCTGATTTAGACTGTACAAATCCCGATACCAATGAAGATGGGACATTGAACAAAAAAACTGAAAACAATGATTTGCCAATCCTTTTAACCTATATTTAATTAAATGCATGACAAATACAAGGCACTTAATGTTCAGACTGATAAACTTTGTTGTTTTTTGCAACTATTCACTTACTTTGAATTTGATGCCTGTAACATATTCCAAAAAAAGCTGGGACAGGGCCTTGTTTACCACTGTGTTACACCACCTTCCCTTTTACCAACACTCAATAAGCATCTCGAAACTGAGGACACAGACTGTTGAAGCTTTGTAGGTGGAATTCTTTCCCATGCTTGCTTGATATACAATTTCAGTACAGGATCTCTATCGTCATATTTAACATTCATAATGGCCATATATTTTCAATGGGAGACAGGTCTGGACTGCAGGCGGGCCAGTCCTGTACCTGCACTTCACCTCAAAGCCACTGACTGTCACACGTGTTAAATGTTTCAACCAGGTTTTCTTTGAGCATTCCTCAGCTTTCCCAGTCTTTTGTTGACCCTGTCCCAACTCTTTTTGGAATATGTTGCAGGTATCAAATTCAAAATTAGTGAATATTTGCAAAGGAACAATAAAGTTTATCCACTTGAACATGAAATATCTTGTCTTTGTAGTGTATTCAATTGAATATAGCCCAAAAAAGATTTGCAAATCATTGCATTCTGTTTTTAACATCCTAACGTCATTAGAAGTGAGGTTTTTTTTTTTATCAAGGTGGGCCTAAAGGGTAGCTGGAAAAAAGTTTTAACTAAAACTCAAAACTTACATGAAACACAAATGGACTCCCAAGACCAATATGCCAAAATCCAGAAGAAGAAAAAATGACACACAAAATAATAAAATGCAAAATGTTTCTCTGTCTCAATTTAATGTATTGTGTTCTTAAATTTTATTTGCATTTCATTATTTATTTATTTTGTACATTAAATGTTATGCATGCAGCAATATAATAGATTGCTTTTAGGATAGCTTGTATTTTGCCTTAATGTGGGTCCACATGTTAAATATTGATGATTGCTAGGGTATGTTCACAAACCTTAATGCTAAAAAAAAAAAAAAAAAAAAATCCAGTTTTAGCCATCAGGCAGCTACTGATACTGTAAACAGGAGAAGAAGGAGAAAGTCCAGACTTTTTTACTTGTGCATGAAAGTACTTTATTATGTGAAGGAGCCATGTTAAACCCACTCAAGGGCATATAAAATTGGAAAAAGCAAAATATGGACTATTTAAAAGTTGCATTACTTAACACTGCAACAAAGTCTCCAAGTTGGTAAGCCTGCACAAGCCAGTTAAATTTGATTTATATTTATTATACTTTAAACTTCGGTTGTTCCTCTAGAGGTGGAGTCTAGAAGTAATTTGTTCTTCTGCAAAAAAAATCAGCTGTCATGTGAAAATGCCATAAATGAGTATAATCATGGAAAACCAAGGCAAGTGTATGTTGTTATAATGGAAAACTCCACTTTCCATCCATCACAAACTTTTTTTTTCTCTTACACACAGTTATTGCCCTTGGAAAGGTGTTCCCTGACCCAGGTCACATCCCACCAGTTGAGAACCACAAGTTTAATGTGTACCAGCATGGTCACCTACTCTGTCTGCTGCACAATCGGCATGGTGCCGAGGCGTACGTAAGAACTTTGTCCGTCATCATCTCTGGTTCCCAGAATATCCCGCACGTTGAAGTACTCCATCAGGTCGAACCCTGCAGGGACAAAGGAAATAGTCGCGTTGGACTCCAGACAGTCTTAAACTCACACACATAAATTAACACGAGGGGCTGTTGAGTCATGGGGTTGGGTTTTGGTTTTGCTGGATTCCTCGGGATACACTGAGGTTTAAGTGGGTCAGTAATACCACACCCCACAGCCACTCGCTTTGTGGCTCTTGGAGGAAAATTTATAATCCCTGTATGATTAAATATTTGGAAAAAGAGCCATATGTAGGGCATGCAGACTGATTTGCTTCTAACAAAAAAAAAATGTCATTGCTGGATAGGTTCTTGAGTGTGCACAAGTGTGCACATGTGTTTGCATTGCCCTGCAGTGAGGGATTGAAGTGGTCCAACCACAGACCATATTTGGGTGGTTTAGAAAGGACACTCCCTTGTACAACAAACAAGTGCTACTATGGCAATGCCAGCAGGATGAGTTAGGCAGTAAAGCTGCCAGTTTGTCCAGCAGATCAGGCTGGACGCTGGAGATCTTGTGTGGATAAAACTCTTCTGAAGTCATGAGTGAGCCACCAGGATGAAGACAGCCTCAACATATTCTTAAACCCTCCTTAGTCCACGGGATCAATGGTGCCCCAAAACAACGACACTCACATTGTTTCAGTTGAGAAAAGATTTGTATGGGGGTAACTGTATTTGGAAGTTCCCTCTTGTGTTGACCCACTGAGGACATCAGGTCAAATATACCCCTGCTAGAAAGTTTCTAATCCAATCATAAACAATTTTGTGTATGTGATAAATCCATATTCATCTTTTTTTGTCACATTTTCTTAACTAGAAAACATGCAAACCTCTGCCAAGGTAGCTCACATATTGCTGTTACATCTATAAACAATGGTTTCATAATGTAATTCCTTGACCCTAAAAACCCACACCTAGCACTCGGAATCATGTTGATATCATTATTGGTTAGGCAGTTATTGAGCAAAAACAATCATTCGCTAATGGCAGTTATCTGGATCACCACCAAAATCTAATTATTTTCAAGTTGGGCCATTACCAACATCTCCTGAAAATTTCAGCAAAATCCATCCAGTAGGTTTTGTGTAATCTTGCTAACAAGCAAACAAACAAACAGACAGACAAACATACGCCTGCATAAACATAACCTCCTTGGCGGGGGTAATAAAAAATGCAATGCTCATATTATTAGACCTTCATTTTGACTCAGAGAAAGTTAAGACATTATGTCAGGCTATTGTTATGCATCCAGCTTCTACTTTCTTTTTTCTTGCATCCAATCAGGAGCAGCCAAAGGTTAAAATGAGAAAACAGTAACTTCTCAGTTCCTAAAAGATAAAAGGAAATGTAAGCAATCTGGTGTGGCCTTTTCAAACATTTAGGACAGCATCTGCCTCCAGAAGTGGCACAGATATCTGAAACCTGACACCAAATGGACCGCCTGACATATTTCACAAGTCCATCCAGGAAAGAGTCCATAGAAAGTGTTTGGGAATGGGCAGAACCTTTCATAAGCATACCTGGCAGTTGATTGGGTGATCATGCCATCGATCCTCCTCATTAAGGGTCAATCAGATATTGTAGTCGGTGGGTGCTACTGGTGCGGTGTAAAGGACAAAATGTGAGCCACCTCATAAAAAAACGTTCAGCAAAACATGTCGGAAGTAGGAATGTAACTGTATAAAAATTTTATATCACTGTTATTGTGACCAAAATGATCACAGTTATCATTGGCATCACGGTATTGTTGCAATGTGCTCAAAATGTTCAAAAATTACTTATACACACACCAAAATCATTTAACAAAGTTTCACTTGGTTAAAAAAATAACTGATGCTGCTGTGAGGGTGTTTGTGGTGGCGGTGCTGCTGGTGCCGTGTGGTTCTTCCCTGCCTCCCTCACCGGAGCCTTTCTTCTGCAGACAGGGTGCCTGTTTTGCATCCTTGTAAAATCTAAAATACGACCAGACTTTAGACTTTGTCCATTTTGAGGGGAAAAAAATCTCCGGTACAGTGTCCGCTGGAATCATCATCAATGAACCATCAATCAGACGCATAGTTCTGGCTTTTCCAGGCAATGAGCAGCATCACCGTGAGATTTTGTCAAAAGTGAGGTAATCAAACACGATTTTGCAGGTAATTAAAAAAGGAAACAATAATACAAACAGTCTGAAATTTTACCACGGTTTATCATTTTATTGGTAACTGTTACATCCCTTGTCGGAAGTGGAGCCAAAACATCATCTCAATTGAGAAATTAATAGTGTTCTTTGTTTTTCATTTAACAAAGAAATACGTTCCAGAGCAGATAAAACTGCTGCTGAATATGTTAGCATCTATGCTAATCTTTGCAAAACCAGTCTTTTCCTGTTGTCGTCTCACTTGTAGCTCCAACCTTTCCTGCTCTAAAGAACTCTGATTGGACCGCACACAGTCGTAGATTGGAGCTCAGCATGGTGGATCTACAGACATTGAATCAAGTGGATCCAGCTGCACCGCAAGCTATAGATAACTGTCTGGAGCAAAATATATCTGGAGGAATGAGTGTAAAAACATTTTTTGTTGTGAGCTCTTTGCAAAACTTTATTTTTTTTCCAAACGGCCCAGGATTGAGGAAACAATATTTAAAAATGAAAAGGCTTGTGTGATTTTTATTAAGTTATGATCAATTTAAATTCTGATGCTATTTTTAGTTTAGACTCTATGATCGGACAACTTTACATACATCAGTTTGACATCATTACAGCATAAATATGATAGCCCAGGTTGTCCTGGAAAAAATGTCTGTATATTGTTTGTGCTTTAAATGGTTGCTGTTTTATGTGCATTAGTGCAATTAATTCAGGCAAACTAAAAGAAAATGACTTGGAGTACCAAGCCTAGTAAAACAGAAAAATCTATGAGATGTAAAGTTTCCAGGAGAAAAATTAACACCAGCACACTAATCTTCTTAGAGGAAACCGGAACATTAATGGGGTAATGTGAGAGGCTGACAAAAGCTCAGTGGGTATCATTAGAAACAGCCTGGAAACAGGTGGTAAGAGGGAGAGACTGCTGCTGTGCCTCCAGCAACAGAGTAAAAAATAACGCTTTATATTTCACTGAGTATGTGAGATGGTTAAAAATGAGAAACAACTGCTTTGTGTGTCTGCAGAGGCCACCAAGTGTTTGCAGATGTACTGTTATCTTTTGGCAACTAAATTCACTCAGGCTATGTCCACACAAAGACTGGAATATTTGAAAACTGAAGCTCGTCTGTGTTTAAAAATTGACACCATTGACTTTAGAAAGAATTGGATCAAACTATTTAACGTCAGCTGTTTGATTTTCAAGGGAGGCTTTGGAACGTTTGTGCATCCAATCTGTGGACACAGTCATACCGTAAACGCCCTCTCAGCTGAACTTTGGATCAACCGGCTAACTGACGGAGAGGTGACACGTATGGTTGTCAGACCAATTGGGACACTGCCTTAATCTGTACCATCTTGTTTTCATTTGTGTCCACACAGGATACACACTAACAAAAGAACAGGGGTGGCTGGCCCATAGTGGGCGATAGTGCACCGCCCTCCCTAAGCCACATGAAAAAAGAGAGAGAAAAGACTTTATTGTGCCAGTCTAAGTCTTCATATTAAGTCTCCATATTATTGTCTAATCAGCAGCCTGAATATCGCTGTGATGTCACTGTCCAACCAGCAGCCTCGCTCCCTTGGGGCGATTTCAGTCAGATTGAAATTCGCCTCAGGTGCTCTCATGTTGAGACTCTTTTTTTCAAATTTGGACCTTACAATACATTTCTATGGGCTCTGGGAGGGCTTGCCCCAACGTGATTTCATCATACGCACTGATGCCTGCTCGGACGATACACACAGCGCGCGCACGCGAGAGAGATGACTCACAGTAATGCATGTGAGTGATTTATCAGTGGTTTATCAGTATTTTTGGAGTAAAGACTGTACAAATATAATAATAGCATTAGTATCATTCTGGAGCGTTTCCTTGTTGTTCTTTTGCCATATTTTTGCTGTTTATTGCTGTATATTTGCCGTTTTTTGCCGTATATTCACCGTTACGTGTACATATACATTGGGAAGTGAAAGCAAATTCCAGTTGAGAATCGATAAGAACTCCCTCAAAGAACAACAAAAGAGAGCATATTGAGAAATGACAGGGGGTAAGCCTGGGGAGGAAGCAGTGCACTGTGTGCAGAAAAAGCACTCCATGGATGTGTGAGAAGTGTAAACTTGGACTCTGTCTTCATCTGGACAGGAACTGCTTCAGGAACCTATTGTCAATAAAAAAAAAAAATGCCTGGACATGGTCTAATAAAACAAACTGTAACATGGACACTAAATGCTGTAGGCAAACAAAAATGTTTGAGTGTATGTTAATGGGTTAAGTTTATTTTTTGTCATCTCAAAAAACATTTTTTACATATTCATTTACAATTTTTTATAAAGAGAAACCTGTTGAAAATTCAAATAAATTTTCTTTTCTTGTAACTACACACTGTTTGAAGCATTTATAACATAATAATGACAAATACTTGCCAGAATTGTTTACATTTATTTCTCATGAACATAGGGTGAAAAAATTTGGTCAAAATGATATTTCCTGACACATTGATTGACAGAAAAAGACCAGCCGGCCTGTTATAATTACAGTATTTAAAGAGTTATTTGGGACCACCCAATAAGTAAGTGTTTTACTGGGGAACCAAATTTATGGCATTTTAGACATTTAACTTGATATAGGCATACAAAAGTATTGTACTGTATATGTTATGTCTGGTGTTGCCATCTAGTGATTGAACAGGAAAACCAAATTAAACAATGCAATGTAACACTGTAAAGGTAGCTATCTGACTTTTTTTAATTATTAATTTACCCATTGAACGGGTCATCTTAGCCATCATCACAACTGTTGCCACCCCTGAGATTTTTTTCAGGAGCCGCCACTGCAAAAGAACACTGCTAGAGATAACACATAACAAAAAACAATGAAAAAAAAAAAAAAACTTGATAAACTAAAACAAACAAAAGTGATAACAACACACAACTAAAAAACAAAAGAAATCTACATTGAGGGCAACAGTAATTGGATCGCCTGACAAACCAGGTGGACCTTTCAATACAGTTTCCTAGTCCATCTGGAAAAGAGCCCAAAGAAAGAGTTTGGGAAGGGCAGAAACTGTCAAAAGCATATTATGATTATATGATAATAAAGAAAAATTTCCAGATCTGATAAAACTGCAACTGAAGCATTTAGCATCTATGCTAATCCCTATGCTAGCAGTCACTCCCTGCTGTCGTCTCACCTAAAGCTCCCACCTCTTCTTGCTGTTAAGGATACTGATTGGGCTGTGCCACTTTGGGCCGTATGGGGCCCGTGGATCTGTGTGGTTACAAACCTTGAATCAGGCAGATCCAACTGCACTGCAAAGTTAGTAGTTGGATTCAGTTACGTACAACATGAACAGTACCAAGAGCAATCCACCACTAGTTAAGAAGATAGAGTATTTTTAAATAACCAAAATGACAAAATTGATCTGATGTTTAGTACGTTTTTCCAGCCCCAGGAGTTTAAAATCTAAATGCTTTTTTGCCAATCATTTTTTATCATGCAGAATGACAAATTAAACCTGATTGGATATTCAACAAGGGTAATTTAAGGAAAAATGTGCAAGATGTTGTTAAAAAATTTAATCCAGCATCTCACTGTATTTAAGTGACAGCATCCAGTGTTTCATACATTGAACAATAATGAATGAGAAAAGGGCAGCCAATGACAAATCTGCAGAGTCTATTATGGGCTGTGTCAACATGAGAAAGGTCAGGTTTGATGCGAGTTAATCAACAATATCACAGTAGTTGAAGAGGGGAAGTATGAGTGGAGAGGTGAGTTTTGTGTACTTTTTACACATACAAAATTATATACACGTGGACAAAAATGTTCGTACTCTTCTGTTAAAGAATGAAAAAGCAACAATGGTCACTGAAATAACTTGAAACTGACAAAAGTGATAATAAATAAAAAAATTACTGAGAATCAACTAATGAAAATCAGACATTGCTTTTGAATTGTGGTTCAACAGAATCATTTGGAAAAAACAAAATAATGAAACTGGCCTGGACAAAAATGATGATACCTTTAACTTAATATTTTGTTGCTCAACCTTTTGAGGAAATCACTGCAATCACCTGTCAACAGGTATTTTGGCCCACTCCTCGTGAGCAAACTGCTCCAGCTGCCTCAGGTTTGAAGGGTGTCTTCTCCAGACTGCATGTTTCAGCTCCTTCCACAAATGTCCAATAGGATTTAGATCAGGGCTCATAGAAGGCCACTTCAGAATAGTCCAGTGTTTTGTCTGCTCATAAATGCCCCGTGTAAACACAGAATGTAACACCATGGCCCCACAGCTCAGACCAAACAAATGGACTTCAAGTTTAAAAACACCTCCAGACTTAATAAATCTAACCTAAATGCAGTGTTGCCAGATTTTTCTACTGAAATGAGCAACAAGGTCGATAAAAACAAGCCCAATACAAGCAATTTTATCTACATAACATTTCAATTTCACAGTGACATTTTTCTTAATTGGCTCTTAATATAATTTTTCAACATCCTTTTGTTTGGAGGTGGAACATCCTTTTCCTTATACAGAAGTAAAGGGAGGGGCTACTGTTATTTATAACTCTGTTATCACTAAACAGTCTGTCTGACCTTGATTTTTGTAACCAAACAAACATAGTCAGGCTTTTATAGTTTCATGTTGATCCTCTACAGCTTTATTACGGTGAAAACAGCAATAGGCACATTAGAAATAAATTAATTCTGGCTATAAGGATTTCTTTTTGGTGGAAACATCATTTTTGCCCCTCTTTTTACAGTATTGGGAGCACACCAAGCCCAAATAAGCAAGTGCACGTTGGGAAAAACCACAAAAAACGCAACCTGAAACTGCCAATATTTACAAGCAACTTTTAAAAAAAAGAAGCCCAAAGTTGCTTATAACAAGTGGACCTGGCAACTCTGCCTAAAAGGTTCTTTTAATGGTTTTAAGTCAGATCATAAGTCTGTTTATAAGGTGAGCAGTGATATCACATCTACAAATGTTGTTCTTTTAATGCTGAACTCCATATATTTATAGTAATTATGGTAAAAAAGGTGAACAGAATCCAATAAAGGCTCGTGCAGAAGCCATGCAGCCGTGTATTCTCTGGCTTCAAATGTCCTTGTCACTGTGCTCGCTGCGTGCTCAGTCCCTCACCATGCCTTTCTGTGGCTCTTTGCAGGCCATCTCAGAGCAGGGCTGTAATTTAGACTGGCTGTGTGTAGCGTATAATCAACCTAAAAAGTTATTTTGGACGGCCAAAAGCGGCCGATGGGGCGATCTGCGGGAAAAGCCAGATGAGTTCACCGACTGGGAGAGGCAAGCGCATGCACACAGCATTCTTTTGATCAGGGCAGATGGCAACATACGAACAGGAGATAGTGCAGCGAACACAGGACCGCTGAGCCACTCCGCAGCCTCAGTGCTCAGTGCCCCCAGGGGCCAGACGAGACAGCCCACGATAAACACAAGTCTGACTCAAACCGCAGGTCTCCTGGCTGTCAAATCACAATCAGTGGCAAAGAGTCTCGTCACTCCTCACAGAGCATTACTCTCTCTGCTGCAGTGTGGGGAGATGAGTAATGGTGAGAGGGAGAAAACAGAAGCTGAGGTAAAAGTGATGACAAACACTTTCTTTTATTAGCAATCTGTTTGAAGAGAAACTGTGCACATAGCAACAATCTGGGGAAAAAAAGACCATCTTTAGCACATTTTTACAAAGTATTTGACAGGCAGTAGTTCCCAACCATCTTTCCCGAAAGCCCCTAGTTGAACCTAAGAGGAGTGAAGTACCCCCTTGCAATAAAACACTGAAACTATCATAACATTACCCTTGTGAGCTGTATGTGTGAACAGAAACAGCTGAGTTTTTCTAGTTATTTTCTTGTGCCTATTTTCCAGCATTAAGTCAGGGAGAGCCAAAGTGTGAATGCAGACAATCAGGGAAATTAATTAATGAGGGAAAGTGGAGAGGGGCAATGACATCATCCTGTGCTACCAGCGCCAAACAGGAAAAGGGAGACTTTGACAAGATGGACAAAAACAACTGATGTTGCAAGGAGAGTAAAACAAACTCAGCTCTGCATCAGGACATTTAAAAGTGCTGTTTCCACTGCACATCATCAAAGTTCTGTAGTACATCACCACCAGGTCTCTTGCGCATCCAAAGAGCTGCTGTTGGATAAGGAGCTAAAACACTGCATCTTTCTTTTTCATAGTGACGCTGCTTCATTCTCACTTCTGCATGCTACAATGCTCTTCTCAACTCTGTTATTGAATGCTGGTGCTACGCTTTTTGACATAAATCATTGAAGTTGGGATATAAATTGTGATCATGGCGTAAAGTTCTTCGCTTCTCCCGCTATCACTTCCTGACCTGCCTACCAGCGACTCGCTGCCTTCTAGCTCCTCTCCGAGCAAGTGTGAACAACAATGTCAGGAAATTTTTTTCAGATAATATTAAAGTTGCATTTGTGAGAAGGGGTACACACAGGGAAACACCATGTGCTTCCCATTCAGCCAGCTGGTCTTTTTTTGTATCAACTCAATTATTAATGAGTCCTTTTCAAAGAAGTCTAAATCATGCTTGTGTAGATAGATAGATAGATAGATAGATAGATAGATAGATAGATAGATAGATATTTTGAGAATATTCCATAGATGGTTAATACATCATCTATTCAAAATGTCTAACAAAAAACATTTATATTTTATTCCTATGTGTAGGACCAAAGTTGGTGAAAATATCTGATGCTGAGGAAGTAATAATAATATTGATATATAATGACTTAAGGGCAGTTTTCTGGTGTGCTCACCATCAGGACTTAATTTGTTCAGTGTAAATAAAAAATAATGGGACATGAGGGTGAATATGGTGCTTACACACCTGATACATTACAGAACAAACAACATCTGTGTGGTCTCTGGTGTGGACCAATGAAACAATCTCTGGTCCACTTGAAAATGAGGGCCTTGGTTGGTTTGAAAACAAACAAAAAAAACCCAGTGACTTTTGGCTTAAATCTGGCCAAATGTCCCAACAGTAAACGAGCTAATGTAGCATTAATTGTCAATATCAAGCGAAGTGTTCCTCCTACCAGACTGGAGTCTACAAATCTGTGCACAAAAAATTGTCCCACATTGCTCCCCCCAATCAAACAGTCATTTGACACAGCCGAAAAACAGCATTGTTTTTATGTTATCGCTTACTGATGAATTGCCTTGGGCTAAACAAAGTTATTTCCTATTGCTCAGTTCTTGTTTCCAGGTTCTAATGTAACAAAAGGCCAAAAAGGGAGAAACAAAGACCACAGCTGCAGCCCAAGCTAATGGCAAACAGCTATATTTGCCATTATGGTGAAAACATACTAAACCAAATAGAAAATGCAACGATGTTGAAACTTCACCGTCTCCTTCAAACTTCATATTTGAGAGTGACCTATTATTGTAGAGCTCTTAATAACCTCAAATTCAGCGTCACCGAGGGAAGCTCACATTGTTGTGACAAGACTTTCCCCAGGTGGGACCTGATGGTCTTGGTTTTTTAGGTTTGATCATGATGCAGTTGTGTTGTACTGACAGAGAGAAAAACAATATTCTTACTCAGCGCTAAGTTTTACAGTAAAATGAACCCCTAATCTTTCTGGTGACCTGCTGTGCTGAACAACTTAATGAACTCTGGTGGAGCATAACAGCGTACTGGAGGCTGTTATTATATAAAAATAGTTAAGCCTGAATTAGAAATCCTATATTAGAAGAACTACAGAGACAAGATGATTACAGTGCTCAGCATTATTTAATCTGTGGTGCTGGCAGCTAAATGCAAAGGAACTGTAAATCAAGTATATTTATGACGGATTCCATAATTATCCAGGTGATGGTTGCAAGAAAAATCCTGACTCGTATAATTTTCCATCAGAGTAGGAATCTGAATTTGGGTCCAACACAGAAACATAAATAGACTGAGACCCAATAGGAGTCGTTCTGATTAGAGCACATACAGCAGATCTGTACAGTGGGATATCAACTCAAGAGAGTATGTGATTTTTTTCAGTGTTTTAGAAAAAAAAAATTCTTCTGTGGTTTTAAGGACAAAGCAAAACCACATAATAAGCACTTTGCCAAAGGAGAGGATCTGGATCTATGTTTAACAGTGCAAAGTAGTTGCTACCAGCTAAGACAAGAAGCACATGTTCATCTACTGACTAGATAACAATCAGCCTTAATATCCTGCCTTTTCTTTTTTCTTACACAAAAAATCACTTAGTGGGTGCATCAATAAGTGACATCAAACCTCAAGCTCTCTTTACCTTACAGAGATCATGCTCAGAAATGTCACAGACAGTCTGCAGATTTTCTTTTAAAGGGACAGTTCAGTAATCCTGAAGATGGGTTGTAAGAGGTTCTTGACAAAAGCAAATGAAAGGAGAGTAAGAGGAAAAGGAGAACGAGTCCGGACAACAGAGTGGTGCCGGACCGAGTCCAAAAATGTGGAAGTGAGTTGGCATTTAGCAACTCCTGGTTCCCAACCCCCTGGAGTAAATGGGATTTATAATACCAGTTTCAGATAAATGCCTGAAATGAGATTTGTGATGAAAACATGCACATGAGGTTTCAATGTTCAGTGGGAAGTAATAAAAAGTATCTGATGTTGCCTGCTTTTGAATCTTAAACGGTTGTTGTCTGTTTAAAATACCAGTTGCTAACTAACTGCTAACAAAGACTAACAAAATGACCAGGAACCCACAGCAAGCATTTTTGGTTGTTTCTTAATAATCAGTTATTCATACACTACTGCCGGAGTCATGAGGACCATCTTGATCAGGTTATTCGATTATGAGGAAACTCTCAAACAGGAGGGCACAATAAGGTGTCATATATTTGAAATATTGTATTTTCTTCCAAGTTGAACAGCCATGTTGTAGTTTCACAGCAGCCTAATTAAAGCTTTTCACTTTTGTCGATTACTTTTAAGCTTAAAATATGAAAAGTAGTTTTATTTGTGAAGATTATCACAAAGAGCAGAACATGTATGTTTCATAGTTTTTGTTAGCTACATCCCTCCGCCATTAGCTGTTCAGATAGTCAGAGGAAACGGCAAACACTAATTTCACTAAAACTGAGCAATATTGACTCTGGTACTGACAACGTGCTCTTTTTATTTGTGAAGATTATCACAAAGAGCAGAACATGTATGTTGTGGTTGTGTATGTTGTTAGTTGTGGGTATGAGAGGATATCTTTATGAAGTGGAGGACACGACGATGGAGTAGAAGTAGGGATGGGAGACAAGAGGAGCATGACAGATCACAAGTTACCTGTTGGTGTAGATCAGGGGTGTCCAAACTTTTTACATCGAGGGCCGCATAAAGAGGAATACATGGACCACTGAGCCACTTGCTGCAACTCACTTTCAGTGTATTTAAGTTACATGTTTAGGGTTTAGGGGTGGGTTATCAGCCCTAAAGGGACCCTTGTAATCCCAGGCTATACACCTGGTCAAGGCGAGAATTACCTTCTGAGCAGTTGAGATGGGAGACACTGACGACTTATCTTCACTGTCAGACACAAAACAAGAGTAAACTGGAAGAATGTCGGTGCTTGAAGATGAATACTGCAATATACTTAGTAAATGAGACCTTTTGACAAAGTAAATATGGCAGGGAATGTGCATGATTGATGGTATTTGCTGCTGTAATCAAAATGTCTTTATTCATTCAACTGTTTCGGCCAGTTCAATGGGCAGCGGGCCGCATTTGGTCCCCGGGCTATAGTTTGGACACCCCTGGTGTTGATGCATGAACTGTGGGCTCCACTTGTTAGCCTAAAAACTTTTATCCTGCAGTTTAAGTGAATGAGGTCACTGGTTGGGAGATTTATCCTGGCTTTTCCAAAACTTCCTGATGGGGCTCTTTATGTGGGTGAAATTTATGAGAGGAAAGCCAGGCTATGGCAGCAGAGAGAAGCAGCCACAAGAAGGCACACACAAGTTAAAGAAGTGACAACCATCCTCTTTAAATGTTTCCCTTAAGGTTTTATTGTCTTTTGATAAATGTGGTCTGCCCCTGTGTGCCGAGACGAAGTGTGCAAAAGACACCCTTGAGTCCATCCATCTCAGATTACGTACGATGTAGTAAAGATGGTAAATACAGTGTGGTACAGGATGACATATTGTGGGCCAACGTTGAAGTTAGTCATGCTGGTTCTCTCAACTAAAAGCTTATGGGATTTTCACTGTGTTCTTGGATCATTGTTGATAATAATGAAAAATGTACAATTTTTGTTCAACCTTACAGTCTTGACTAACAAATGTAACTTTAATGAATTTTTAGGTTAATCAACAAGAGTAAAAAGCTATTAATTAAGCTCCTATGGAAGTACAACATGGCGGTTTGATTTAGAGCCAACTACAGTATTTCCAGTATTTAACATCACACTGTAACCTCCTCTTTGAGAATTTCCTTACAGTCGAATGACCTGATCAAGTTGATTTTCATGGTTGTAGCCACAGTGCATGAATCATTAAATATTAAGAAACTATAATAAATGCTTGCATTAGGGTGCGATGCCATTTTTTTACTTCTTGTTAGCTACCATCTTTTTAAACACACAACCACACATTAAAATTAAAAACTGCACAACATCAGATTCATTTTGTTATTTTAGATTAAATTTTCTTATCTTGTATGTGTGTGTTTGTCACAAACCTTAATTTGGGTTATTCTAAAATGCGATTTACTTTTGGCCTAGGGAACTGGGAAGTGCTCATCTCTAACTCACTTACACTTTTTAGACTCATTCCTGCACCACTCTGTAAGGACGGAGTCTCACTCTGATGAAAAAAATAATCATCTGGGACACATTTGTGTTCAAATATTGTTACATGTGAGAGCAAAAGGGTGTGAATGTAGATGTGATCTGTACTTTGAGTAGTGAAGACTAGGAAAGCGCTAAACATGCTAAAGTCCATTTACCACTAATAGAGAGCACCACTACCAACTGAATAAAGAGAAATAAAGACCCAAAGTTGCAGATTTGGTCAAGCATTCCTTGTAGTCTCTCATTCATTAAACTGTTGGATGGTTACACAAATACAGTATAACAGTTGGCAGTTCATGTGGTCCACCTTGTTGAAACAAAAGCATCTGTCTAGCCCTTCTTCCATCCTGATTTATTGTTTTGGTCATGATAATTAGTCAGATACCAACATGTAGTCTGTCCTGTTTGTGCGTCAACTTATGCTACAAGTCCATGGCCCTTTGATTGTTTTTTTTTTAAATTATGTAGTCTTTCTTCTGCATAAAGTTTCATTTATAGCAGCTTCTCCAGCGGTCTTATGCTTCAGTTTGCACAGTCCTGACAGCAAACAGGTGGTCAAATCTCTGCTCCTCTTTAACCTTCCACCATGACGAATGAATTTCATGGAGGACTTAACATCTTCCTGGGGGACGGATGTAACCAATGCCAAGGATCTATCATGGTGCAACCTTTTGTCAGTAGTGTGGAAACTTCTGGTTAGCACAGATGACACAAATGCATGTCTTGCTTCCAAAGCATCTCATGTAATTTCTAAAAAGGTCTTGTGAACATTTGATATCGGTTTCACTTGAGAATTGCACCCTTGGACCAAGTTGTGATCTGTGAATGTCAACAAGAATTTTTGCTCTAGGAGGCAGTAATTTGTCAGGGTTCTCTGATTCATAGGATTGGGAAAAATATTGATATGCCGAGATGTAGTCATCCTGGCACATGCAGAGCAATTATCTGCATGCTGGCTCAAAATAATGATGTTTTTTTTGTGTTTTAAACTGTGACTTAGGTGGTAGTGGGTCATGACACCTCATGGGAAGGTAACTGCTAAATTGTCAGGAGGAGCGGTGAGGACAATCTTAAGGAAATGGAACAAACTCTCAAATAATGTTAAGAGCTGTGTTGGTATTATTATGTATTTGTACTAAGTATTCTTGCTTGGTCTGATAAAGTGTCATCAGTGCATCCCTGGTGATTTGTTGTGAAAACCTCAGGTCTGATGCCCTCTGGTTTAGTGCTTAATTCTGGGTGAACATGCCAAGCTTAATGTATTAATCTTTGAAAGACATTTCTTCCAGTGCTCTGACATCTCTCTTTCCATGAAGTTCAGCCTAACAGTAGTCCAAACAGGCCTGGGCATCTGTTTTTCCTCTTAGTGTGATAGATGTAGGTGGGAGACATGGACAGGAACTCAGATCCCCCAAAAGACACACTTATAAAAACATCCGACCTTTCTGGATAAGCGTTCCTCAAGAGCTCTGAGAAACGTTTCCCGCAGCAGCTTGGAAATAAAAATACTTGATGAAGGACTAGTTATGTGCTTCACTTAGTGGACTACTAGTTCAACTGCTGTTCTTGAAAACACAGCTGGAACATGACAATGCAGATGTTTGTATTTGCTTTGCTCTTCAAAGGAATGCATTGATACCTTAAAAAAAAAATGTTGGCTTACTGCTAGGACTTAGATGATAATACCAGGCCTGTGCACACTGTATAAGACTTTGTCCTCACGCAGGCAGGTATTTTGGAAATTAAGCTTTTTCTGTGCATGTTGATGCTTGTTCAATGAATATGCACATTTCATTAAACTCCAGGGTAAGGATTTTCAAAACCTTAGTTCAGACCAGGGATGGGCAACTTTGGTTATTTAGACTATGTCCACATGAAGGTGGGTAATTTTTAAAATGGAGGATTTCAAAAACACATAAATACTCTGTTAAACGCTGTTATTGCCTTGTAACTATATCCAAGATATCCAACTTTTTTGCAGTTTCTATGCAAAAACTTCTATTGTCATATATTTTCCTAACACAATGTCCAAGTGTTTTATGGTTTGACTTGTGGCTATGTCAAAGGTCCTGGAAACATAATTTAAGATTTTCATAATTATCAAAGTTCAATTTGTCATTAAGCATCCTTGAAATTTTGAGAGAGAAAAAACACCTCAAAGTTTTAGAAAATCGTATTCTAAAGCTGCTTTTTCACAGTTCAGTTGATTTCTCTGGACTCGGGTGGCTGTTGTTGATTGACAGATGATGTCGGATTAAGCAAATCATGAGAGTCTGAATCCAACATGGCGCCATGCAGAGTGAAACTCATCAGTTTCCCTACATGCTGGACCTGTAATGGGTACCAGATGTGCTTTTATTCCTGGGCTTCATAGTGACATAATGTAAATTGATCTGCCAGACTCACAATGTGATTGACTGGACTTCTCTGTAAGTACAAAATTTGTTTTCTTGCCTTCAAGTGGGGGAGACTTGGTTTTAATTCTTTTATTTGCCAGTTTATCTATTACATCATAAATAATTGCCTAAAGACCAAGCCAAGCAAAATTCCTGATAAAAAGGATAAATGACCATAAATATCATACGAAGGACATTTCTGTTGATTTGGCCCAGGACCTTTAACTGATGATAGCAGATGTATTGAGTAAATGTTTCTTTGTTTAAATTTAATTTTGGGAGTAATTTGATCATCTTGGTCAAATCCTGTTTCATGTGTACTCCTGTTGGTTTCAACAACTGTCATAACCACGGCAACCACAGACACAAGTGGCCATGGGTCTCCTGTCAACATGGTCACTCATGAAACAATATCTCCGGGTCTCGTCGATAAATGTCGATAATATTTGTATTGTTGGAGTGATTTTTAAATCAGCATCATAGTGACCAGTCTTGCTAAAGTCTTGCGAGGCTTGGACATTGACTAGTGGTCAGACAGAGACTCCAGCTGGACTCTTTCGTGACTATTTCCTTTTTACGTATTCTTGGGTATTGTTTCTAGGACCATGTGACCAACGCTAAGGTGCTCAGGAGGGCAGGAAGGTCAGCTGCTGGATACAGGGGCAGCAGCTGCACTTCTATGGGCACCTGACACACTTTCCTGAACCTGATCCAGCTCACCGGACACTGTGTGCTCAGGACCCGGTGGGTTGGACCAGACCACGGAGGCAACCCAGTGCATCGTGGAGGGGTCAGCTGAAAGGATACCTGAAGAGTTGGAACCTAGGCCCTGCTGAAGACCATCAGGAGGCCAGAGAAGTACAGGGAACAGGTTGATGAGGTAGGGTGCCAAAACAACCTGATCATAGTGACTGAGCGACATAAAGTCTGTGGTGGCATGTGAATATTTGGTGTTAACCACATTAAACTGTGACAAAAGCAAAGCACAGATGTTTCATTTAGACCATGGAGACTATGTTAAAGGTAGAAAGGGTTTGGTACGTCACTTTTGAATGTGGACATTTCAGGCTCTTCAAGATCCATACTCTACATTTTATTTTCTTCCAACATTGAGATATTCTAACAGCTGAAAACAGGGCAAATTGACTGCATCTATAGGTCAGGTCAGGTTTGAGAGCACACGTTAGGTCACTTTGCCATTCATCATTCTTGATTACTCAGCTGCAATACCAGCAACATTAATTCTACTTTGTTCATAAGTGTTTACGTGCGATGAAGTTTAAGGGTGGAAGTGTGCAAACCTACGCCTCTAGGCTCAGGAGGCAAAGGACAGGAACTCCTGTAACCGGCAAGCACTGCCCCAGGAAGTGAGCTTGTATCTACCCAGCTACCATACCAACTTTCCAAGCATAGTTCAGGCCCTAACCCACCACTCCAGGCCAATCCCTTACGGACTGAGCTGCACTGCCATTGCTTCTACGGGGTTATGAATAAAACCAATTCCATTTCAATCAGACAGAAATGAAAAAAAAGTGAGTTTTTACTTCCCTGCATATGAAATAATATCCTTCTTGTATCTTTTGATGTTAAAAAAGCTCCATGTGGGGGTGTAGGAAATACTTTAGAGAAGCGAACTGAGTCTGTGGTTGAAAGAATTTCCAGAGCTCGATGTTACTTTTGGAAAAGCAGCACATTACACATACCTGGAACCTCTGAAAGACCATAACTGGTGCTGTTGGGCTTGAAGCGATCAGGCTGGACCTTCATGTTTGGACACAGGACATCTGAGGAGAAAAGACAGAAATGCATTTAGAGTTGTTTTACATTATCACGTAATGTTTTAATGTGGACCATGAGGAAGGCTAACAGAACACCTCACAGTAACTCCATACCTTCCTGTTGGAAACAGAGCCATGTGCAATGTTTTCTAACAAGAAGCCGTCAGACCAAAATGGTGTGAAGTCTTGGTGGATTGTTTTAGGAAATGATCTCACTGAAAAACAGCCCTGGACTGATATTTGATCTTAGGAGCACAAAGCAGACAGACTGACCCCCTTTTCTCCCCTGTGATGTCTGGAGAGGAGTGCGTAGGTGGCATTAGAGGGGGGCGACACATCAGCAGGCCTAAGAAGCTGCAGCAGCTTCAATTTCAACACGCTCACATACCAAAGGGATGGTGCTGACAGTTTGAAAAGCTTCAAGGTCAGGAAAAGTTGAAATTAGCAGGATGGGTATTAAGTTCAGAAACAAGCTTCTCCGCTAATCAAAGCAGATAAGGACTCTGTTCAGTGATTGGATTCAAGTTTTGTCTCACAGACAGTTTTTAAAGGATTACTTTTGAGAAATCAGAAACATATTAACAGAAATAACATTCAGAGGAACCACGACAGTCCCTTTTTATTAAAGATATCATGTTCTGCCTTAACAGAGGGTTTTTATATGACTGCTAGAGCATGTTCATAATCCCAAATGCTCAAAAGAGAAAGTGCCGGTTCTCACATATGAAGCACCCCTGATCCACCTCTGTTCTCACTTTGTCTTGGGCCCTCTGTCACTTTATTGCCCTGCTCCCTACATGGGTAACCTGGCACCAGATAAACCGTTCAATGTACATCACTAGTCCATCTGGGCAATAGACCATAGAAAGTGTTTGGGAATGGGCAGACTTCCAAAAGCATATCCAGCCTATCAGATTAGTAGTAGGTGGGCAAACTGCTGAAGTGTAAAACACAAAATGTAAGACACTTAATCAAACAAAAGTACAGCAAATATAATTTCTATCTAGAGATGCTTTTAATGTTGTCTGTTCTTCATTTGACAAAGAAATGCGGTCCAGATCTGATAAAACTGCTACTGAAGCTGTTAGCATTGATGCTAATCACCGTTTGAGCTGTCACTTCCTGCTGTCGTCTCGCTCGTTCTTCCACCTCCTCCTGCTCCGGACTCTGATTGGGCTGAGCTGCTTTGGGCAGATCACAGTCGTTGGTGATTGGAGCTTGGCAAGATGGATCTGCCTAATTTCGGACATTGAATCAGGCTGATTCAACTGCGCAAGGTATGTTCTGATTGGTTAATGGGTCTACTATGTGTGGTTCAGCGTCACTTTAAACAGCTGTGCATTCTGTCTATAGTCTATGCCCTGCACTGGGCCTCCCACTGATATAATAATGGTAGGACATCACTTAGGCTGTCTATCATTGGTACACCAGTGGAACTGTATTCAGGAGATGAGAGTAAAGTCCATATACAGCACAATTGTTTAGACTCAGCCCCCCACTTGTCCAAGAGGGCTAGGTATAGTTCCAGATGGTAATGGGTGCAAGACAGGGTTAATCTTAGACTGGTTTTCAGTCAATCTAAGGGATAACATATAGAGAAAGCAAACATGCATGCTGTCACTCAAACCTATAATCAATTTAGACTAGTAGTCTGTAATTTAGTTTGGGCTTGGGACGAATTTTATGGTGGGCAAGAATATAATCACAGGTCAATTAATAGAGTAATTTATTCAATGATTGCAAATGCTGATCACCTACAACTAAGTGATTACGAAAAAAAGAACTGAAATTATGTTAACACATCCATCCATCCATTGTCTTTACTGCTTATCCCTTTTGGGGTCACAGGGGCTGGAGCCTAGCCCAGCTGACATTGGGTGAAAAGCGAGGTACATCTTGAACTGGTCACCAGCCGATCACAGGGCCACATAGAGAGACAGAAATCCATTGATGCTCACACTCATACCTAAGGGCAATTTGGAGTCTTAACCTAATGAGCATGCTTTTGGTTCATGGGAGGAAGCCAGAGTGCCCGGAGAGATCCAGTGCATAGACGGGGAGAACATGCAAACTCCACACAGAAAGGCCCTGATTGACACCGGGATGGAACCAGCAACCTTCTTGCTGTGATCCACACACACACTACCTGCTGTGCCACCATGCCACCTTATGAAAACACACTTACTGTAAATGTTTGTCTGCAGAATATAAAGCTCTCTGTAAATTACATGTATAAACCTCTTTCTTTTTTAATATGGGTCCTGGGGGACTGAGCTTCTCCTAGATACAAGTAAAAGCAGCTCCAATAAAAATGTTGGGAACCACAGCTTTAAACAGGGGTTAGCATGTTGACATACTCATCTGGTTCAAAACTACTGTGACGAACTTTGACTTTGTCTGGTCCTAAGGGACCCCTGTGGAACAAGGGCAATAACTTATCTTTATGTTGAGCTTTTCCTTTACATGTTTGAGCTTCATCCTCTGATAAAAACTCCCGAACTTTCCTTCAACTTGTAATGTATCCCTGGGATATTTGTGGCCCCCAGAGCAAAGTGTTTTGGGCTGCAGTGCAGGTGTAGTTCCTATTTAAAGGCATCAGAACATTAAGTCCATTTGATTCTGAAATTTTTGAATGACTTAAAAGACATTTGATCTCTCACTGTCATTTTTGAAAACTTTTTTTAACAGGTTTGATTTTTTCTTTGTTTCTTTGTATTTGCATCTGTTCAAGTAATTTAAGAGTTAGTCAAACTGTTCAGAGCTGCAGTTTTCTTCCCTTTCACCACAACCTCTTACTAAGTTTTCTATTGGGTTATGGAGAAGGTAAAACATCAAAAAACAAACCTGTGTGCAAAGACCAGTCCACCTTACACAGGTGTCGTTTTACACCCAGAACTCACATTACTTAAATAGGAAATAAGCATATGCTCCCAGCTCCCATAGGTGTGTTCGTCTAACAATAATCAGCATCAAGGTACAAAAACATCTTACTATCTCGAGGATGAACAAAATGACCACCTAAAACCTGGTCCAAAGTCTGAAGTTTGTGGTGTCCTAACATGAGGGCACATTTGAGAGACCGACACACATATGCAAGACCAAAACACATATTCCACCAAGCTTGTTCAGAACACGCAGGATGCACAACAGCTCGTCTTCTCCATGGTTTAATATCAGAGAATTTGAGGACACATACTGCTGAATAAGCTCTTGATGGGACCTAGGGCTGAGTCACAGCATATCTCTACTTAGGGCCCGTTTACACAACAGCGTTGTCACCAGAAACTGAAAGATTTTTCCTTTGTGTTTTCAAAAGTGTTCCATGTTCACACAGAGACACAGATCAGAGAGACCAACTGAAAACGCGGTAGCATGCATGCCAGGCCAGTAGTTGGCAATGTAGGTTTGTTACAATACACATCTGCGCACTACTGCTTTCCGGTGAAGACAAACTTATCTGAAAGAGTACTGCGCATGCGCCATGCATCCCTGCTTTTTACAAGGAGATGACAACGAAAACATTTTCAAAACTTTTCACTCTGGACCCTTGGGGTTCTAATTTTGTAGACCAGGCGCAGGCGGGGCGCACCTGACCTGCGCCGCGCTTGCGCCGCGCCAATGGGGTGTGTCCAGGGCATTTTGCAAGTTTCGTGCACGGCGCAGTCTGGCGCAGGGAGGCGCACCCACACCTCCGTCTCTCCCACCGGCGCAAATGGCAGAGAAGGAGGAGAGTAGGCGTGAGTGGGTTTAACACAGCTGAGTGTAATCTTCACCAATCAAATGAACGCCTTTCCTAGCCTTTAAATGCACCGCGGGTGAGGCGCAGTGACAATTTCTCCTCGGTGGCGAAGAAGGTCAGAGCCGCTGTCACTTTTGCAGGAGCTGGGAGAGTGTAGGGGCCACTGGGCCGTGCATCGGAGGCCACAATGCGCGTCACCGTGTGGACCACCTCGCGGGACAGATGTCATCTGTTCCTGTGTCATATTAGGAGTACAAAATTAAGTGATAAATACATTTAAACACATTAGCAGGCTAATCCATTCATCATGCTTGTGATCCACCTGCATTACTGGTCTGTCATCACCAAATAGCAGAACCTTTGGTGAAAATATATCTCCTCCTCATCCTCCTTGCAGTAATGTACTCCATCTTTTTAGATCACGTTAAGAATAAAGATTAAAACAGAGAAATATGGGCAATCACAGGTAAATCCTTAAGACACTGAGTGACTTACATTTATTCAGCGAGCATCTCTCTGTTTTTTCTTTTCTATTTAATTTCATGAGATGAGAGAAGCCGGATACTCCGTATCGGATGATGTGGCTGTTTGTGGTTGGCTGAGAGATGTGAACTCGTTAGTTATGACAAACGTCTCTGATCTGACATCAGATGTGACGGGACAATTAATATAGATACAAATGTATATGCTGGTTCAGACGGTTACATTAAATAGTGGTTGCTGTGATTGTTTATTGCATTGAAATGTGCCTGACACTGTGGATACCTGCCTGTGAGGTTTTGGTGACGTGTGCGCACTGTGCGCCTGTCAGCCAAATTACCACTGCCCGGGGTGCGCCTCCCCTGTGGCGAGAATAGACCAGGTTGGAGCTGGCGTGCTTTCAGCGCACCTTCTGCGGGGTTTTTTGGCATGAAATTGTCACTGCACCAAGCTGAATCTTTCGACACCTCCCCTTGGTGCGCCGTCACACCCATCTCAGCGTAGCCGATTTACCAAATTGCCAAATTGGCTGCGCACAGCAGTGCGCCGGACGAAATTACCATTGTGCGGGGTGTGCCAGGCTGCACCACCCTGCACCACTCTGAGTTGCACCAGGAAATTAGAGCCCTTGGTTTCAAAAGTTTGCAGATACAGGCACTCCGGGCACCGTTCTCTTGTAAACAGAAAGTGCAAATGCAATGAATAAAACCTCCATTTTTGGACATCTTCATTGTCATGTAAATGGGGACTTAGTTGTCTGGTTTAGCTGAGTATAGCTGAGTATAGGTATGTAAAGTCAGCCCTTATCTCACTGTCCTTTCCAGAGCCTTCTAACTCTACGAGGGAAGGAATGCACACCCGATAGTGTCTGTGTAGGTTCTCAGTCTTCCAGGTCATGGTTATCTAATGCTAATCTAAGTGTCAACTGGACTGGTTCAGATTCTTGAATGCATTTTGTCTCTAGAGTAGACTGAGGAAGAGCAGGACTAAAAAGCCGTAGTCAACCAATATGAAAATGATCTGGGTGGTAACCTGAGAGTCACTGACCTAGTTTCCCCTCAAAGGTGTGACTGGTGGGCAATTCCTGGGTTGTTGAGGTCAAATGCTCTTCGGTCCTTTGTTCTCTGGTGGAGGTGTTGTTTAAATTGTTGACAATCCATTGTTGACCAAATGGCATGTAACCCATATCATAACTACACCATAAACCCACCTTTCTGACTGAAACACTTCTCCGATTCACATTAGTCCTTCACTTTTGTCCTTTTCGAAAATTCCTGATCCCATCAGATCATATCAACTTGCTCTGGGTTCAAACAGCCTCTGAATGCAGTTTGGGAACAGGTTTCTTTGTACTTTATACATCATCTGTGCTGTTTTAAGGGCATGTAAATCAATAAAAATCTTGTAAATTGGATCATAAACCGCATTTGTTTTGGAATCCCATTCCTAGTTTTGTAATTTAAAAAAAGACCTAATTAAATATGTTAACAAAGGTTTCATTAGTGTAATTTGGCTTATGGTTTTCAAAATCCAGGCAAACACAACAAACTATCTGCTTGCCTACATACAAAAATGTTTTCTGAAAAAGCTCTTTAAAAAATGCTGAAGACTGCTTCCACAAGACAGATGAAATTTTGGACACATTTTCAAGCTTCATTGCCTTCATTTTCAGCCTGAGGATTTTCCTACCAATGAAAGCTTACCATTCATCTCAAGTGGCAGCAGAGAGTTTCATCTTGTTTATTAGGTATGACAGCTAAACGGGGTCTTGTCATCAGTATGTAATCAATCTGTTTAGCGGGCTTTCTCATTTAACCTAATATTAGCCTAACAATTTGTCCTTCTCCCGAGTGTCAGACCTAAATATTATGTCGACCAGAAATAACACTGTGGCACTCCAGCTCCCATAATAAATCAAGTGACTGTCAAACGTCTACCAGCTAACTCTTTTTAAAATCACAGCTGTGAAAATCATCCTGTCAGAGGGCCTTTAACATTTGGAGCATCTATTACAAGGAAAGCAATGTTTACAGAGGTTGAGTTTCAGAACTGGGGCAGTCAAATTATTATTATTGGTGTTGTTTTCAAACACAACTTGCTGATTTTATTAGTAAATCACAGTTAAATCAAATTTTTCAACTGCAGGAGTACACAATGGTGAGTCATTTTACCTCTGTGCTGATCTGAGAATCAAATACATGAAGTGAATCATGTTGAGAGTGCTACACTTCTACACCAGTATGGTCTGAGACCATGACTTGATCCAATCCTGTTGTGTGCTCTGGCCACTTTATTAGGTACACTTTGCTCCAAGCTTAACCCTGGGTTGGACCCACATTTGCCATCTGAACTGCTTTAATTCTTTGTTTCATAGATTAACATGTTGCTGGAAAAATTCCTCAGATATTTTGCTCCATATTGTTACCTGCGCCAAGGAGGTTATGTTTTCGCCAGGGCCTGCCTGTTTGTTTGTTTGTTTGTTTGTCTGTTTGTCTGTTAGCAAGACTTAACAAAAACTACTGGATGGATTTACATAAAAAATTTACCGGAGGTGTGGTTTGGTCCAAGTAAGAAGCCATTACATTTTGACGTCACAAAAAAACATTGAAGTTTATAATGGCAAATCCCATTCATTTTCATCATTATGGGAATTGTAGTTTATTTGCAAACTGACGTCAACGTTTTTCAAGCCTATGTCACTACATTTCCCAGCTTCCCTTGCAATGCCACAGTTCTGCTAACACAACGGCTAACAATAGCCTGGTAGATCGGCACGACTGAGCTGCTTGGCGGAGGTCTGTGCTCTCGGAGTGCTTTTCTAGTTATGATAGCATCACCTAGTTGCTGCAGGTTTGTCAACTTCACGATCATGTTGCAGATCATCTTCCACCACATCCTAAAGGTGCCCCACTGGATTAAGATCTGGCGACTGTGGAGGAAACTGGAATACAGTGAGCTCACTGTCATGTTCAAGAAACCAATTGAAATGTCAGGAGCTTTGTGACATGTTGCTTTATCCTTTGGAGGTCAGAAGATGGGTGCACTAGACATTTGGAGACAAATTTTGGTGTATACACATAAGTTTTTAGTCATGTAGGCATTTCCTTCACACAGATATGGTGTTTTGGGTGTCCAAAAACACATTTTTGAAAACAGGTCCCAGAGTGAATAGATCTGAAAGCGCTTAATGCATGAATCCTGACAATGACAGAAACAATGACAAAATACATTGGTGTGCTTGTGCTGTAGAAGCTACTGAGCTTGTTTTGGCTTTAACAGCCTAATCTTCTGCTCCTCTATGACCACCATGAGCAACAAGAGGGCACGGAGAACAGCATACGCCAGTGTTTGCTGACATGATGTGTGCAAATGCTCCATGTCTTCTTCTCTGGTTTTGGTGTATGTCTGCAGCAGTGTTACAGCGCCATTTAAAGGCCTGGCATATACACTACTGCATTTTAGTGTTTTCATGTAAACAGACACATTTCTTGAAATGATGTCGTCTTCACAGAGAACATTTTGAAAATGAAAACGCTCTTGTCTCCATGTGGACAGGCCCTTTCTGTAAGCCATAATATACTGACATGGTCCAACAACTTATTTGTCCTGAGTTGTGCTTGTGCAGACATTTTCTTATTTCTTATCTGTCCCTTTTTTTTGCTTTTTATTCCCTGTAGTAAGACATTTATCTGGACATGTCAAATGCATGTGGATTAGAATAAGTGTTTTAGATATTTATGACTGTAAAAAGATAAAAACACTCGCTAAGATTTTATTTTGACTGTAGAATTTAAACTATGCTCAATTGTTGCTAAAGAAAAAGAGTCTAAGTGTCTGAACCATTCAGACCAGCCCATCTGGAACCAACAACCATGCCAAGCCATGTCAAGTTATTTAAATCACCTTTCCTCTACAAGTTTGAACTTAAGCAGACCATGTCAACATGCCTAAATGCTGCCCTGTGACAGGATGACTAGATATATGCAGTGACCAGCAGTTGAACAAATACACCAAACAAAGTGGCCTATGAGTGAACATCAAGCAAACACGATCAGAGAAAAAGTTTTGCGACGTTCTCAGGGCTGTCCTAGCAGACTTAAGTGATGGAAACAGCAGCAGAAACTTTTCCTTCCAATTAAAATGATTAAAAATAGTCTCTAACTTGTAAAGAAAAAAAAACTCTTTCCAGCCAGTATTAACACTGTGGATAGTGGTTACAACTGACTTCAAAAACTTAAAAAGTTTGGGAACTCATTGATGTGTTCATATATAATATATTTAACTTGTGTAAAAGCCACAGTTGGTGCTCTGCAAATGGAAATGGGTTTGACCTGACAGAGACATTCACTCACAGTGCTCATGACATGCCTCCCTCTGTTACGACCAATGGAGATGGAACAAATGGGGATCACTTGTTCCCCCGACTCTGTCTCCACATGATCCACAGTGGAGGCAAAACATTACAGTGATGTATATATTTCACCTTGAAACAGCAGTGTGAATTGGGCTAGAGGTGGGTCTACTTATGGGACAGAGAATCAGCTGTTTCAGGCAGCTGCTGGTGCTGTTAACAGGAGGAAATGGATAAGTACCAATAGATTGAAGCATAGAAGTATCTACAGATGCAGTCACTTTAATTTACCCCTCCCAGCCAAATGCCAGCCGAGTTCCAGCCAGCTACCAGCCAATTCCCTGCCACTGAGAGTTTCTTTATGTTTTTTTGTTGTTGTTGTTGTTTTGTTCTCAGTTTCTGTACTTACTGGAATTTTCCATGCAGATCAATTTACATTTTACTTATATATCCTAAAAAATATATGCAGTAGCAAGGGTTTCATGTTTATCACATTATCATAGAGATCTCATTACAGCCATCAAGGTGGGCAGGATGTAGCAGTGTCCTGTCACGGACTCTGCCAAGGAAATTGGGGAAATTTAAGTGGCTTCATCTGTATGAGCATATAAAACCTAAAAAAGCAGATTACCCACAAGAAAAGTGCTTTACTTTTGGGATTTGGAAAATGATCTGTACTGCTGCTTTTATAAATCTAAAATTGATTTTTGGTTTAGTCCACATGTTTTGATGTTTGGATGAACTAGAAATAATGGCTTTCTCCATATTCCCTGCCCTTTACAATGAGCCCTGAAAGAATAATACTTGGTGAATTACAGGATTGTAAATGCCATCATTTTACTTGGTAATTAATTTATTTTTCAGGATAGTCTCTTTTTTGAAACATTATTTTCAGTTGCAGGATCATTGCACAATGACAGGAAACGATGGATGAAGATGGAAAAAGATGGTTTATGTTGTGGCCATACTTGGACTGATAACGACTACAGCTTGTGTTGTTGTCTTTGTCTTCTTTCATGTCTTTTTTGTCTGTTTTGGTAATTTAATCTCAACTTTTATGTATATGTTTGTGTTGTGTTGGTTTTTGTGATATGTAAGCCGTTGTTGAAATTTTGGTTATGTTTGTGTCTAGTTTTTCTTAAGTTATAAATACAGAAATAAAATAACAAAAGAATATCACATTTTTCAAGCAATCTTACAACACAGAGTTATTATTGCTATGCATGGAAAAGCAAATAGCCCTTGAGCAATCACACAAAGATACAAACATATTTTAGGTCGAGTCAGTGCTCAGAAGAAGTGGCACTGTGTCACTCTCTTTTTTAAAGCAGTGTTATTGCACGGCCCTGAGACGTAGCAGGCTACGCAGCTGAGCTACTCCCTGCACTTGTGGCCTTAAAGCTATAATTTAGGGATCTGACTGTGAGTTAAAATGGAAGCAATGTCAAACCTGACTGTGGAAATAATGTCTCACACAGATTCATCGTATCAGCCAGAGGTTAACCTTCGCACATCTCACAACCACATTTTTATCTCCTCAGACTAATAAATCTTTAATTCAAGCTATAACCAGGATTACTCATCCTCATTATGCTGAATTTTTGACACGCTGAAGCTGTTATTGAAGAGCTCTGATATCAGAGTCCTTTGTCTCTCACGTTACATGAGGCCAAGTGTGTGATCTAATAGAAAGGTGAAGCCACACATGGACTTACGGACGGTTGAGCAGATAATGTGCAGTGTCCATTTTTAAACCTATAGATTAAAAGGTGAAAACATCCACATGGACACTGGAGCAGCTGCACTGGACCCACTTGAAACATTAGAGCTGTAATTTTCTGGGAGAATATAACTTGCAGTTCTCAGTGAACCATTTGTACTGACCACTGATATACTTAGAGACTGTGGTGTGTATTTAGAGATTACAGAAAGAAAACACTGAAACTCTCTGTGTAAATGTAGATCTACAGGGCATTTAACTTCAAAACCTCCTCCTGCGGACTATTTTTTAAATATAAAACCTACATTATTAAATGACAGGTTGAAAGTCTGAGTCAAGGAGCAAGGTCAGAGGCCAGCTGCCTCAAAATGAGCCACCATGCTGATCTTGCACCTCTGTAACACAATCTGCCCTTCAAAGTGAATGAAGCCTTTTAGGTTCTTATTCTTCACGGCAATCTTTAGTCATGTTTGTACATCGAAGCAAAAAATGGTAAAGCTAATCTGTGTGCTGAACCATGCAATCATGTCATTTCCATTTTTGTTTATGTTATTTACTGTTTGCGGTGAGGACTGATGGCATCCTTTTATTTCCTGTCTGGCTAATTTTAGGGCAGGAATTTATAGGGTTGGAGTGCAGAGCATCCATCTTCTTCATGAAAACACCCACAAGGAGATAGTTTTCTACACAGCTACCATGTCTGGGAAGTATTTTGAGTTTCTGTGATACCTTTTTTTGCTATTAGACAACATTTGTACATTAATATAGCTTGCAGTGATGTTTAGGGATGGAAATCGAAAACCAACTCCAGTTGAGAATCAATAACAACTTCCTCCAGCGATCACTTTTATTTGTATTTCAGCTTGACCTCTAACCTTGTAAGGCAAAATTGTGGCTCAGTGTTACAGAATAAGAGTTTAACTATACTAGGGCTGGACAATATATCTTCATATTTTTGAGCTGATTGGTGATATTTGTCATACATCTCAATATTGGGGGTTTAGTGTCTTGCCAAAGGACACAGTAACATGTGACAGCCCATTCAACACCCCATTTACACACCCACTCATAGGCACTAAAAAGCCAGTTAAGATTTATTAAAATCAAGACTGTGATGACTATTTTAAAGTGTGTAAACACAGATTTTATTGTTTTTAGCCCCTTTTTATCCATCCATTATCTATTGGAGCCTATCCCAGCTGACACTGGGTGAGAGGCGGTGTACACCCTGAACCAGTCACCAGTTGATCATAGAGCCACATAGAGAGACAGACAACATTTAAAGCGCACACTCATACCTAATGGCAATTTGGAGTCACCAATTAATCTAATGAGTATGTTTTTCAGTCAGTAAGAGGAAACCAGAGTGCTTGAAGAGAATCCAAGCATTCACAGGGAGAACATTCAAGCTCCACACAGAAAGGCCCGGACACTGGGATCGATCCAGCAACCTTCTTGCTGTGAGGCTGGTGCACCACTGTACTGCCCCCCTTTCTTATTATATATACATCAACAACTACAATATAGGGCAGGGCAGAAATTCGGCCTGTATTAATACCTGTTTGGCAATTATTACATGAATTCTGAAAACTAATAAAATGAAGCGCCCATGTTGTTGACTGGCATGTGCTGGAAACTCATGAGTTGTCACCCATCAGTATTGTGTGCATCCTTTTTACAACATTATCCGGTTAATGTATTTGTGTTACAATTTGATGTGTGACTGTCGTGACTAGTGCCTTTCAGCTTGCAGGGTTAATAAATGTTCTGGTTAAAGCACCATAAATAGCAAAAGTTTCCTCTTTAATGCCTCATCGTGAAGTTTTGAATCATTATATTAATCAGTACTACGTATTTGATAAAACAGCAAAGGAACTTCAGCTATTACAAACAAATCCGTGGACTAATTCAAGTGAAAGTCACCACTTTACACAGTCACTGGTTGAACCACTACACCATGACTTTTTCCAGTGGTTTGCCATCTTAAACAAACTTTTTCATCAGCTAGGTTAGCAGACATGTTTGTGTCTGTACAGTCCTAATATCACCCTGTTTAAATGACTGGACAAACTGTGAACTTGATTTATAATACTTTTTTATGCTGCAACTTAAATCCTAATAACCACGGGTACACTGCAGCTATAGTGTCTGATTTGGTCGTTGAGGGTGTGCTCTGGTGACACACTGAACCTATGACTGGGTTGTGTGTCACACTGTTTCTGTTCCAGAAATAAGATACCAGGTAGATAAAAAGGAGCCCAAAACAAGCAACTTCCAGGTGTACTCTCACACACACTGACGTTTTGGGTGGAACTGCTCATCCTTAGACAGCCACTTATCATTGTCATATTATTCTAACTTTTACAGCATTATGTTCTCAAACACCAATCAGCTAAAAATATAATGGTATAATTTTTGTCCATATGGTCCAGCCCTAACATGCTACCTCACATCATAAATCTGTAACCCTATCTTAAGCTTATTTTTGGCCTTTATTTGCCTATTTGCAAGCCATTTCTACACCTCTGTGGCCCTGCTGAAAGATTTTCTCTGCACACTGGCGGAAAAGCCATTGAGGTTAGCTTAAGACAAGCTTTCCAGTGCTAAACACCTCTGCAGTAAAAAAGGCAGCCACACCACAGAAATGTCCTGGTTAGAGAACTATCATTTACGAGCCAATTTCTGCCACAGGTCCTTCACATGTTTCATATTCAGTCGACAGCGACAGGAGGCTGTGATAGTGCTGCATGGGAGAGCAGCTGCTTCTTGTGGTTGGGGTGGGGTTTGGTGGTTAGGGTCTTTCCTCACTGTAGTGCTTAAAGGTTAAAATAAGAGTCTAATTTGATCAAGTGCATGTTTAGGGTGAGGCAGGCTCTTCAAAGTGAGGCTTCAAATGGAAGACATGTGGCACGCAGGGGGGCCGGCAGATATGGATCAAATCATATCTCACCAATTTAAGATAATTGGCTTTACTGAATTTTTCTTTGTCTGTCTTTTTTCAAGGTATAAAACAGAGTTTCCCGAAGTTTGGATGGCAGACTGTCAGACTAAAATCACTAAAATGGCTGTGAGGATCCTCAGGTTCATCCCTCTCTTATCTTTGCTACCTGACATCTGCAAAGGAAGAAAACAGTGCGTGCATGAGAGTGACACTAAAGACTGATGTGTCCACGACGCCAAAGCGAAATTATAAAGACGAGTTTATAAACATTAGCTTTGCCAAGGCTCTTCAGATGAATCTGAGAGGCTACATGATGTTTTATGATGGTGGTGTGTGGAGATGAAGCTCTGCTTTAATGATGGGACAGACACCTCGAGATGAAGCCTCTGCTGCATCAAGAAAGCCACAGTATTTTGTTCAAAAAAGAAGCACACAAACCTCAGCTTGTTGACAGAGGAAAAGCACATAACCTTAGGCAGGCATCATGTCTTTTTGTGCCATCCTCTGTGAGTCATGTATGCAAAATCATGCGCAATGCAATGTAGGTTTCTAATTGGTGTTAAACAACTTTTATTTTACTCTTATTTTTAGGATTAAATACGCTCGTAGACTCACCCAGACAATTTTGGCAGAGCTTGGAGACATTTTCGAGCAATTTAGGTCCATCTGACGACGTTTAGCAGACGGGGCCAGAAATCGAAGCCCCTAAATTTGACATTATCTGCTGCGAAACTCGTTCATTTCAGCTACATTTTATAAATGAATGGCCAGTGTTATCACCATGTCAGCTCAACTTTGTTGTTATGGTCATCCGGGGCTTTACAAGGATGGGTAACTTTTGGTGACGTCATAGACAAGAACATGAGTAGAGCCGCTGTTGTTGCTAGGCTACATGGCTACACGGCTATTTTTGTGCAACATGGCAGAATATTTATCCGATGTAGAAGTGTCTGACGACGACTTTGAGTGTAATGGATGCCCGTATCGTTTTGAGCCAGAATATACCGACGAGGAGCTATTTGAAAGGAGGATGCAGAGGGAAAGAGCCGAACAGCTGGCCAGAGAACAAGCAACCACTGCACGTCCACGAATGGGGGCTAACTGGTGGTGTTGTTGTGGACATTGCACGGCAAACACAACAGAGGAGGAGTGCATTTGGTGCTCAGAGTGGGACTTGAGACCAGAGGAAACGCGTATTGATGCCCCCCAAAATACGATTTCTGGCCCCGTCTGCTACTTTGGCGTGAGAAAAAACGCCGTTGGATGGATCTAAATTGCTCGAAACGGCTCCAAGCTCTGCCAAAATTGTCTGGGTGAGTCTACGAGCGTATTTAATCCTAAAACTAAGGTCCAGGAGTCAAAAAAGCGAACTTATCCTTTAAAGTGTAACAATATTTAAAAATGAGGTAAAATTGGTCAAAAGTATATTTTACTTAAGGAAATTAATTAGCTTTAATGACCTAAAATGTACAGCATGGTGTATGATGAGAATATATGAGGGTAATATTTAAGATGTACTTTTTTTAATAATTAAAAATCACATTCTGGATTTTTATTTCATTTAAAATATAATTAGTTTATCATCAGTAAATGATACTTGATATGTTGCTATTGATAGGAAAAATGCCTAAACTCATAATTGGAAAAAAGCGAAACGCTCATGATAAAATACTTCATCCTTCCTTGCAAAATCTAAGTCTTAATATTCTGTTCAAGCAAAAATGATTTGTGAAATCAATCATGATTGTTTCTTGCAGTTTAGGTAATGTAGTTGTGTAAGTTTAGGTCCCTAGGAGAAAGCAAAATTATCATTTGGGTCCTGAGCCAAAAAAGTTTGTGGACCGCTGGTATAAATAAATAGCTGCCATGTGACCAAAATTAAAAATAACATTTCCATACATTAAAATTTCTTGAATTTTTTAAATTATTATTATTATTAGGCTACTCCACACACATTGTGTTTTTAACCACTAAAAGTCTTGGACTATTGAGGCCTTTTTGAATACATTTAATTTTCGAGCATTTGTCTCATTGAAAAACTGGTTTTACATGTTAATTTTTGGTATCATCTTTTACTCAGCCAAAGATGTTTCATTTTTACCATTTGTCTGTTTGTTTGCCTGTGAGCAAGGTAACTCATAATATTCTTGACAGACTTTGATTATATTTTCAGGCAAACTTGGTCATGGCACAAGGAAGAGGTGATTAGATTTTAGTGGTAATCTAAACGCAGATGCGGAAACAAGAATTTTTTAAAAGATTTGTTAACATTGCAAGATAGGATGGATGTTTTCAAATATAACTCAAAAAGTTCTCAGTGGATTTCTGTGACATCTTCTGGGAATGTTGGTCATGGCACAAAGAGGAAGTGATTTTACTGTGGTGGGGATCCAGATTTAGATCCAGGACTTTTTAAAGGATTCAGTAACTTTGTGATATCTGGCAGTTTTCAATGTTTTCACAAATAACTCTGTCAATAATGTCAGTATGGCTTTGTCAAAATGATGCAGTCATATAGGTCTGTAAAGTTATGATCCGAATCCAATGTTAAAAACACATAGAAACAATCAGTTTTCAACAAATACTTGGAAAAATGCAACTGCTTTCCCAAAAAAAAGAGAGAATTTTTTCAGTTATTTGTGAAAATGTGAAAAGCTTCCCCATTTTGCAATGTCAACAATCCTAAAAAAAATTCCAGTTTTTGATCACTACCAAAACAGAATCACTGCTTCCTCGTTGTCATGACAACATTCCCTGAAAATGTAATCAAAATCTACTGGGACCTTTTTTAAGTGGTGTTGCTCATTGATGGATGGACACACGGACAGACAAACTAACAGACAAATGCTGGGATAAAAAAATGTCTCCTTGGCTAAATTAAGAACCTGTCCAATTTTAAACTCTTTCTGGCATCATTTTTGTCTCAATACTATCAAATTTAGCATCTAACATCTCTAGCTATAGCCTTTTGACAAAAGTTTTTTTTTTTTTTGTAATGGGACATTAGTTATAGAATCTGTGATCAACAGAACATCAAGATCTGGATCAGCTGATATGAAATTGACATGTACCACACAACTAAAAACCTTACAAAAGTTATCAATGCAGCAGGGTTTCAAAGACTAAGGGCTAATAATATAACAAATGCCTGGAAAGAACTTGGTTTAGGAATATCTTTAGTCAGTGACCTGACTATTTTTTTACACGTTAACATCAAAAATTAACATTTCAATCCAAAAATACTCAAAATATGAAATTAAACACTTTAAAGTGTTTAAAATGTAAAAACATGTTAATATGTTCAGTAAAGCATTTTGAAGACAGAAATTCTAAGAAATTAAAGAAATTTCTACATAGAGAAGAAAATAAGTATTTTAACAAACTATATCTAAGTATTTACAACAAATTTGTAGAAGCAATCAGGTATCCATGCCCCTTCTGACAATGCCAATGTTCAACAGACTCGATCAACACACTTGTACAATGATTATAGATCTTGCTTTTAGGCTTGGGTACCAAAAAACTGCCATTTCCAAAGCCCGTTACTACCATTCATCAACACTGTAAAACAGGTTTTTGGTATACAGATACCATGTTGACTGTGTGTGAACAAAAGCATCAACAATTCACATCCTGTGACAACCTACAATATGAATTTAGTTGCATAGCTCTTCTGCAAATGACCTCTTTCACATCGTTTCTGTGTCATTTTCTCGCAGAGCTTGGCAGTGTTGCTCACCAAGCTCTTGAAAGTGCCTCAGCTACTGGAAGACATGAAGGACAACACTACTTTACAGTTGGATGAAAACATAAGTTGAAGGAGAGGACTCAAAACCTTTTGGACTTGGTCTCTTCTTATAACTATGTGCCATTTATAATGTTTTTTATTCTCATTCTACTTAACTTTTTTGTCTTTCAAAATGGTAAATGCCAGCTAGAATGCACTGATGGTGCTTTTAAACCAACATGTTTGGTCCAGACCAAATAAAGTCTAGAAAATTTGGAAAGTTTGGCTCTTTTGGGGTGGTGTGAAAGCTCACACAGACTCTGGTCTACCCAGAATCGGGGGTCTTTGTTCACTTCCAACTGGTGTTTGGTTCACGGTGGGTGTGATGGCAACCTAGACCAGACGAGGACCAAGCAGGGCAGGTGAACCAAAAGGAAGTGAATTATGACTTAAATTTGTCCAAATATCACAACAGGAAGAAAGCTAATGTTGCATTCACTAACATTAGCATTCCAAGCACAGTCCCTGGTCCTCTTAACAGCTTAACGTCTACAAATAAGTGTAGAGTATGATTAAACATCACTCCAGTCAACATGCATGGGCAACCTGTTGCAGCTTTCTCTTTATTTTATGTCAAAGAATCCTTCTGAAGTGCTTCAAGTTAAACAGTGTTATTGCTTAAAGCAGGTTGCATGTTTCTGGTTTACAGAGCAACCATAGGCTGGATGGCAGGAACTAAGACCTCAGCTACAGCCCCAACTAGTGGTGGGAGTCTAGATTACACAACATTTGACAGGCTTTGGTCGCTTGACTTAGTGCAGTGAAAAACCAAACCAAGAGGAAAATGAAACAATGTTGCAGTTTCCCCCTGAACCTAACCAACTCTGCAGAACTTCAGGAGTAAAAGCAACAGGAAAAAAACAAATATGTGGACAGCTAAGCATATTTACAACTGTTCTGGCCAGGGGTTCCCAGAGGAGGGTATGGATATGTGACAGAAGTGAAGACTGGTGAAACACGAATGTTACTGGCACATTGACAGTAAAGCTTTGACAGATTGGAGGGTACCTTTGAGGAAAGCTTGGTAGACTGCTGTAGTTTGATGCTGGTCAAGTCTACATGAACAAATCAGTCCTGATGAAGGAAACCCAGACCACCACATGATGTAGTGTGGTATCTGAATGCCCAAAACTGACGTCAGGGCATTGTATTAACGAGACCCCTGTTTCCAAAATCTATGCATTTGATATGACACTTGTTTCAGTTCTACTTCTTGGTTTCCTACAGGTCAATAAATATTATTTTAATTAGCAAATATTAGTGAGAACCGCCACCTCCAAATGTTTACCTGTCTTTAAGGACGTACTAAGTCACCATACCATAAGGTCATCTGTAAGGCAGCATATAAACAAAGCTGTGAAATTGGATGGGTCAATCTTCTGGAGCTTTAAAGCGAACCTAGCTTTACATACGACAGTTTTCTTAATCTGTGCACCATCCTCGTCGTTCATCCTGCATTGCTTCCTGATTTCTCAGAGTCTGGACCAGGCCAAGGGTCAAAAGTGTTCAATGTGTGTGTTGGTTGGGTCTCGAAAAGGAAAAGTGGTGTTAACAGTAAATGAGTCAAAATGTTTTTAACCAGTTAGATTTGGACAGAACTAATATAAACATATTGTCTAACCAAATATCAAATTTAAAACTATCTATCAATGCATCTCACAGACTTGACATATAACCCTGACCTTTCATGTAGTGACAGCTAAGTGTTGGCACTAGGCTTTAAGGTTTTACTTACTCTCACACAGTCTCCGCCTCAACCGGCCCCTGATCTTGTCAATGGCATTAAAGTCAGTCACATGGAAGACGTGGGCATTCTTTGGCTCTGCTGCGATCTCCTCCAGCTCCACCTTCAAAGCCTCACCAATTCCCACGGCAAACATCCTGATCCCAGCTTTAGCAGCTTCCTTAGAGGGCTCAAGTACATAATCCTGGCTACGGCCATCAGTTAGAAGAATAGCCACCCTCTGGATTCCTCTGGCCACCGGCCTGGCTCCATTTCGCTCCGTGAAGATGTTTGTGGTGGTGTAGCTGATAGCATCCCCTGTCATTGTATTCCCCCCCAGGTAGCGAATGTTCCTGGCTGCTCGCTTCACATCCTCCAGGGTCCTGTGTCTGCCCAGGTTAAACTCAGTGGTGGGTCTGTCACTGTACCGCACCACGGCCACTCTTGTCTTGTCCGGTGCCACATCAAAAGACTCCACAAGGTTGGCCACCCATTGTCTGATCTTCTCAAAATTGTCTTTTCCGACGCTGGAGGAGGTATCCAAGATGAATGCCAAGTCATAGTGGACGTTTTTACATCCTGTCATGAGTAAACACAGGGGGGATTTAGCCACATGATGACAACTTAAGCTCACTCACTGGAGCTAAAGATAAGAAATCATTTTGATGGTCTTACCTGCCCGCTGTGCTTCAACTGTCTGGCCAGAAAGAGTCAAGACCAGGATGACAAAGACCAGGGAGAGCCTTAATCCCAGTCGTAATTCCATATCGGCCTTCCTTTCAGTTTCCTTGGTTTAGCTTTTCACCACCATCAGCTTTCCAAGTCTGTGAAGGGGTCAGCAACAATATTCAATACACATACCGTTATAGAATATAAAGCAAGCCTAATCTATGTTTCCAAGACACAGAACAATTTGACATTGAGCAGTATAAGTCCTCTCTTTGGAAAAGTTTAAATTATTCTGAAACCGGAGATGGATGATGTACTTCCTGATGTTCCAAAGCTGCCCTGTCTTCATGGACCTCTTGAATTCATTTGACTTTTGACCAGAACATAATTAACAACAGTCCTAAAGGTGCCAGGGTAGGCGTAAGGCTCTCATACCTTGTGTTTTCTATAGTTCTGACTGAAATCACATGCTCTCCATTCCCCTAAAAGTAAGATGACTACATAGTGCACTCACCGGCAAAATAAACTATTACTACTAATACTAATTAACTAAAAACACTTCACGTGTCACATAATATAAGATATTGTTTTTATTTCCCCTTGCTATTCATTTTGAGAATTTAATCTCTGCTGTCTATTTCTTGCTTCTTTGGTTTGGTCACGCGACTTGAAATCTTTATTGCATGGGCAAAGCATTTTGGCATGAAGCAGAGGTGTCTTTCGAGGACATTATTTTTGAGATATTTAAAGAAGCTGTGTGCATTTTAGACACTTTTCATGCTTCCTTTTATCTCAATTTTGGCTGTGTTCATGCATTTGACATAAAATTCAACAAGACTGTGTATTTTATTTTGTCTTATATTTGGCTGGGTATATACACCATGTGCAAACAAGTGTTACACTCATTCTGCTAAGCATGAAAATGTGTCGTTAAAACCCAGTCAAACTGCATTATTTGATTCCATTAAGGCACAATAGATGCATTTTATTATATCTTGGTGTCAATCTGGGCTTTTGAATTACTACTACTCTCCATCAGATGGTGTCATTTTAACTATATAAATAAGTTCGAATATTTGACACTGCACAAAAATAACAATGCATAAAATCACAAGTAATCACTGTCATACTGTATCACAGGTTGTAACAATTCAACACAGAAAAGTCTACTTTGCATCTTGTATATTCATTCATTCATTTTATCCCTTTCGGGGTTCGAGGGGGGCTGGAGCCTATGCCAGCTGTCATTGGGCGAAAGGCGGAGTACACCCTGAACCGGTTGCCAGCCGATGGCGGGGACACATAGAGAGACGGACAACCATTCACACTCACACTCATGCCTAAGGGCAATTTAGAGTTACCAGTTAACCTAATGAGCATGTTTTTGGTCTGTTGGAGGAAGCCAGAGTACCTGGAGAGAACCCATGCATGCACGGGAAGAACATGCAAACTTCAAAGAGAGAGGCCCTGCCTGACCCGGGTATCGAACCGGCGACCTTCTTGCTGTGAGGCATGTACACTACCTGCTGTGCCACCGTGCTGCCCGCATCTTAAATCTAAATCTAAAACTTAAATCTTAAAGAACTTGGATGTAATATTAATGTATCATAATTTTTTTATAGCTAAGTAGATTTTTTTGTGCCATGAGTATAAATACTTGACACTGAAAATAATTCATAAATATCAATATCACTGCTAATCATGGAAATATCACAGACTGTAATAATTTAAAAAAAAAATCTACTTTGCATGTAGTATAATAAAAACTATTATTTTCTTTTTTTTTTCCATCTGGAAACATGGTGGCATCGTGACAAAGCCCTGGTAGGATTGAAAGCATAACAACTTAATCAGTATTTTTTTTTTCAACAATCAGGTCAGATGTAGGTGAAACAAACAGCTCAATAAAAGCAGAATATGAATTTTTAAGCATGCTTTTAAAAAGCATGTTTTTGTGCTCAGTGGTGTGAGTGTGACTAATATTAAACCCTGCTCTAAGTGTGAAAGTTGGGTAAGAAAGCTGTTTCCGAGTATTTTTTTTTTCATTTGCCAGATTGTCTTGACAGCCGTGTTGTTAGCTGCACATAAATGTGTGATGGTGAAATTTGACAAAATGCTTCTTTTGTATCTTTTCAGTAAAAAAAAAGAAATTCCAAGGAAAGGAAAATGACAAAAACACTGATTTTAGTCCAGCTTTCAACTCCCTCTTCTGTCTGCTAGCTTCCTGTCCATATGTGTACAGACAAATGCTCACTGAGGATAGAATATCATCTTTTGACTGAAAAATGACACTTCACTTAAGTAGAAAGTTACCTATGTATTATCTATTAAGAAGTGGAACACATGGATGAGGAATGAATGGGAGCAGAGGAAAGTGAGGCCTAAACTGTGGTTTTATCAGAAAATTTTACAACCTTGTAAATCTTCCTCACATTTCGCAGAAAAGTGATTTTCCCACAGATTGACCAATCTACCTGGCTTGAAGCAAGCATTGTAGCTTTGATCACACTGCACAGTAGAAACATGGTTTAATAAATGATTTATGAATTGTTGCAGTGGATTTTTTTTTTTACAATGGTCTTAATTTCTCCCTGACATCAAGTTAGACATGTTGCCTCCATCATCTGGTGGGACAGACATGCAATGCCAGATGTAAAAGTTGATGGAAGACAAGCACGTTGTATCTATCTTAAAAAACTACTTTAAAAAGTAAATATGCTCTATTTGCTTTCTTATGATGTTTCTTTTGTCCTCTGTTGGGATTTTTTTCTGCTCTGGAAATTGGCAGGAAATGCTTTCCACTCTGAGGATGTGATAATTGAAACCTAAGAAAGAAAAACACATCTCTCTACATCAGCAAGAGAATGCTGCATCCAGAGAAAACGAGACTAACAAAGACAACGAATCAAAAAAAGGGTACAAGAAAAAAAAAATGTGAAAAAGAAGAACTGTGAGAGAGCTCAAAATGAGCCCAGGCTTGAAACACACTCTCAAATCCAGCAGCATCTCTGTTAGGTTCATTTGTAAGGCCGTTGTGCTTTGCTGCCACAGAAACCTGTCACATAAACACAAAACTATTCCTGCTCCTGTTGTACTCCAGTGGTTGTGATGCCTGCCATTTCTGCTGATGTGGCTGACCGTAGCCATAACATGGACTCCTAACTGGAAGAGTTTGTCACTGCGGGGGGTCACTGGGGGAGGATGAGGAAAGTCTGACTGATGCACTACTTGGAAAGCAATTATAGTCCTGTGTGTGCTGAAAAGTTCTTTACCATTATTTCCAGACATTTTTCCTTTGTAGGGTAAAGATTTTCTTGGCACGTATTATGCATACTTTTCTCTTTCTCTTTCTTTTGTCTTAAATTCCTGATTATATATTTACTCATCTTTAAACAGAAGTTATGCAGTCATGTTGATCTTGTTTACACTTGTTTTTAAGATAAGTAAAGTTTTGTTTACCTTGAACAGTGGCTGGATCTGCCTGATCTAATGATCTAATCAGGCAGATCACACTTGCCAACCTCTCATCTACAACAGCTGTGAGCGGCCCAAAGCCGGACAGCCCAATCAGCGTCCCTTAGAGCGGGAAAGGGAATGAACTACAAGACAACAGCAGGAAGTGACTGCACATACAGAGATTAGCATAGATGCTAACAGCTTCAGTAGCAGTTTATCAGATTGTAACCACATTTCTTTATTAAATGAAATACAAATATCAACACTACAAACTTCTCTGTAATTAGGGGTATTTTTGCTCCACTTCTGGCATGTTTTGACGAGATGTGACGTTTGCGAACAAGTCAAGTCTTTTGAACGGCTCTTTTAAGTGAACGATGAGAACCGATTTGCAGTTGTGAGTGAGCTGTTCATTTGAGAGCCATGTCATCTGTGCGCCCCAAGAGTCTGAGTTTCACACAGCACGCTCCATTCATGTGAACACAGCTATATACATGCTCATTGCGCGGCAAACTTCAGGGGGGAGATATTAGTCAGTGCCGCCCAACTGGACTGAAGACATTTGTCGCTGTATTATCAGGTGCTGCCTGAGTCTGAATTATTATAATGGAGCCAGTATTTACAGCTCTATCGGGGGAGAGAACATAGCAACTAAAAGCACCAACAAAATTAGCCAGAGTCAGAAGCGTAGTAGCATTTGGATGCACTTCTCAGGGGATAAAAGGCAAGGAAAAGCCCAGTGCAACATTTGTAAAAAAACAAACAAACATAATTTCAAGTCCAGCACCAGCATCACCTGACTCTCCCTAAAGATGTGACATTCACAAATGAACGGCTCTTTGAAAGGAAAAGAGCCATAAATCCTATCTCTAATGTTTTGACCAGAGTTTGTTTTACAAAGTGACTCACGTTCTGCAGTAGAGTACCTCCCGCCCACAACATTATCTGATTGGCCCATAATAATAACCTTGCAATGCAGATGGACCTGCCTGATTCATTGTCTGAAATCACGCAGATCTATCTTGCCCAGCTCCAATCTCCTACGACTTCACGGCCAAAATCAGGGGAGAGAGGCGGAAACTGAAGACATGACAACAGCAGGAAGTGACTGCATGTTTGAAAATGTTCTGAAGTCTCTGTTGATGTGGCAATATCTGCAGTTTTATGAGAAACGTACTCAACTTCTTCTTTAAAAGAGGAGCAAAGAAAGTCACGTAAAGCTTTTCTTATAGAAAATCAAGTTTTTGCTCTTCTCCTAACCGGGGATCGCTGCTGGGAAACTGGGAGAGAATGTGAAAATCCTCCATGATGATGTCAGTTAGTCTATAGTCGTCATGGTTACTCGGCGATACCTGGAAATCTGCTGTCCTCAGAAGTTTTCTGGGGGAACTTGGTGGGGATTGTCATTGACGAGGTTCATGTCACATATAAGTGGTTAATGATACATTTGTTTGGTATAATTTAATGTGAGACGATAGTCTAAGGACTGAAACATAGTTTAAGCTAATGGCTAACAACAGGGTCTAGCTGCTGAGTCATACTGTGGCTTGATATGGATTGGTCTGTGATGAGCAGAGCGATGGTCCAATCACCAGCTGCAGTTGTCGTTGAAGGTTCCGCCCTCTGAAAACATCTTCTATGGGCTCTTCTCCAGATGAACTGGTGCAGTGTTTCCGTGGCGGATATATGGAACTGACACTGGCGTGTAATAAATATTAACAGAACAATTGCCCAATCACCTGATATGCCTCTGAAAGGTTCTGCCCGTTCATAAACACTTTCTATGGGCTCTTTCCCAGATGGACCAGTGAAATATATTCAAAGGTCGATCTGGTGTGTGCGGATCTGGACAATAGCTGTGTTTTACAGGATGTAACAAGGCACATTGTTCTTCATATGAAAACTGTGACTTTAACTTCCAGTGAAGTTGGGTCAATGAGTTCAGTTCCTAACTGAATTTCCAAATGGCTGTTAGATAATAAGACTGCGCTTCTCAGAATAAAACCATGTGGCTCAAAGTCTACATTGAGTGTTATTTATTAAAGGTTGGGTATTCATGCACAACTGCTGTAAGTTAATGTCTTTAGTTCACTGCTATCTTCTGACTTAAGCATGTGTTCTTGCTTAAGCATCAGAAAATTATTCAATTAAAAGTTGAGCAATACATTAACCTGAAACTTTTGGAGTTGCCTTGGAAGAACCCTGGCACATGCTTCGCTAATTATTTTATGACACCTTAGCAAAAACACATGCACTTCAATCTGTAACTAGCAGTGAACTAAAGACATCAATTATTGGAAACTTACAGCAGTTGTGCGTGAAAACACAACCTTTAACACACAACTCATTGTGACTGAACCACAAAGTTTAACCTCATAAGTGCAGTTTCATTATCAAATAACCACACCTCATAGACCAAAGATATATAATTTCAAAATATTATTTTAAGCTTTATATACAGCAAACACTCACTCTTGTACATGAGTGGTCTAGGGGCCACATGCAGCCCCTTACCTTGCAAATTTTGGAGAAAAAAGTACATGAAAATAACTTTATATGCAAAAGGTGCTTTGACAAACAATGTTGACAACTGGTTCATTTCTTTGCAAAAAATTACAAAAATAAGCGACAATAATTCTCTGTTGTGTAGCAATACTATACTTCTCAAAAAAAAGTTTGGAAATGCTATTTAAGTAGATTATTTCTGTCTTAAATATTACCAATTTGTATTGTATTTTATATTGTTGGAAAGCCTGATTAGTATTATAACGAGGTACAACCTGTAAGGATCTTTCATTCCTGGAACTAAGGGTGTGGATATAGTGCCCCAAAAAAGTGTGACAAAACCCCTGCTCCCCCTGAAAACAGGCCCACAGTTTCTCAGTGAAGCAGGGACAAGAAACCGGTCTTCTTGGGATGCTGTCTTTCTTCTTTGATTATCAAACAGCTGATGTCAGATGGCTTTGTCAGATTCGTTCTACAGTCTGTGGTGTTGACATAGGACGCAATGCAGACCTACTGTTCCACAAAGTCATGCTATATTATGAGAAAGACTGTAACAATTTATATTCCTAAATTCTTAAATACCTTCTTTTATGATCCTTCAAGTGAAATTATGGTTGTTAGCCAAAGGCTTCATACCTTTAATTTTTGTCCTCCAAAAATTATTGGAGCATCATGGCTTGAAATGAAATAATCATGGGAGTAGTGTGAGCACATGCCTACATGATTTGGAAATGCAAAGTGGCTGCAGCAGGAAAACGTTTCAGGAAAGACTGTGGGGACAGTTTTAGGAACAGCAGCCTGTTCATTGTAAATTGGTCTTTTATAACCCGTAAAATAGAGAGGGCATTATTTACAGTGGGCAAAGTTCTTGGCTTCCAGGTACAAGTCTGGTTATCTGATTCTCCATTAGGCTATTTCTGTTTCTTGTTTTCACTGGTGCTATTAATAAGCAGGATAGGCACACCAGCTTAATCACTGTAATTACCCAAATTAGGGTCATTTTAACCGTCAAGATCTGAGTTAAAAACTAATGATGGCAAGCAAACAAGATTTCAGTCCATGCTCTAATCTTATGTCCTTATAGTTGCATGTTCTAACATATTTTAATTTTTCCCTCTTTTCATCAGTGATTACATTTCAAGACGCTGCATTAATCTGTGTTTTCTTAAGACGTGTATGAGAGGTAAATCTGAAAACAAGCTGCTTTGTTTCTGTCAACATGTGAACCTGAGGAGCAGATCCCTTACAAACTCCGGGTCATCAGGCCCGTTTCCACTTCCTCCCCTCAATGGGAGACCTGGGACTGCAGTGTAGATGTGTATAACAGAGGCACTGCATTTATCATTTCCAAAATTGTTAAAGCAGAAGCATTTTCTTTTTTTCATTTTCATTTGCAACTCAAGATTTGGAGGAGAAATGAGAGGACGGCTGTTCTCTGACAGAGCATGTGAATTCAGCATCTGAACAGGACCAGCTACAAAGGACCTGCTTTTAAACTTCCATTCAGCAGTTGTTAAAGAGCATTATTTTATCATTCATATTACTGATCCTCCTGGGAGATTTTCACTTCCAGTACAAGTGAAAGCTGCTCAGTCAAGTAAAAAAGGGGGGAAAGCTGGGAAGACTCTAAGGGCCCATGACTGATGAGGCCCCCTGAAATGTTATTTAATCAGAATTTTTAACATTTCAGGGTTTTTTCACAATCTGCCATATGCTTGTTTTTAATTGCAAAAAAGTAACACACAGGCATGTTTTGCTTTGGTTAACTCCCATAAAATAGCATTTATACCAAAAAAGAGGCCTTTTTGAACATTCATTAGGGGGTTTTGGTTTTGTTTATGCTTGTGTTGTAACAAATGGCACATTAATGTATTTTGGTCATTAGAAAAAACAAAACAGAGCGATACAAATGTGTCATCTGCAAACTTTATCAATCTTTAAAGGGATACACCAACATATATTTTTTTTTTTTTCGCGTCTTGCCTCACTCCGGAGTCCATGACACACAGATGGACTCCATTCTTTCAACTGTGCATGCAGTAACAAGAAAGAGAGGGGCATAGCTTTCCCCCTGCTAATTAGCTTAGCTCAAAGACAGAGTTTAGAGGGACAAAGATTTGCACTTTCTGTACATTTCGAAGAAAAATACATACGAAACTAAAACCCTAAGAAATCATCCTCCTCCTCTCTTACAAAGTCCTTAGTACCAATCTTCCTCTACTCGTAAACAGAGGCTTTGTTTTGTTGACCTATTTACAAACACATCCACTGTGGCTTGTGCATGGGCCCTGAGGTTAAGTTTTGTAAATGTTTCTTTAAAAAGTTACATAAAGTGCTAATCTTGGTCTAAAAATAGATAACATAACATAACATGGTAAAAAAAAGGAGTCACAACAATCACACAGGACCATTTAGAGTTGTTGAAGAGTTTAGCTGATGACTGTAAGCAGAGGCAGGCTAACACTACCCATTGACACCTAGTGTTTGAGCTAAGCTAACTAGCGGTGGGTGAGCTTTGACCATCTCTTCCTTGTTACTGCATGCACAGCCCAAATAATGGTGTCTATCTGCTTGTCATAGACTCGGGAGTGAGGCAGGACATGAAAACAAAAAATATGTTGCCGTATCACATTAAGATCAGAGATACATGAGAACTGATAATATGATGAATAAAAAGATTTAAAATGCTTAAAATGGTCCAGCGGTTGGATAGTTCTGTAAAGTAAAAATTCTAATTTGTCATGTATTTTGTAATTTCTTTTGTACAGTTTTTTCTCCACTGTGTGAAGGTTATTTGTGTTTTAAACAGAATGACTGGGCTGTAATAATTATTAGTGGTCCATTAAAAATATAAATTTCACTTGTTACATTTCATTAATTATCAGTTTTCTTCACAGACAATTGGTTTGAGAAACCGAGCAGAGCTGGATTGGGATAGAGTCCAATTTGATGTCTTTTTATGGGGCCTAAAATCTCTGGCAGCGTCCCTGCTATCTTTAGATGACTTGCCTTGGAAAATATAAAAGTATCCAAGTTACTTCAGAAGAGAAGGATGTTGGTTTGAGTCCCTGATCTTACCAGGCCTTTCTGTGGGGAATATGGAGGTTTTCCCAAGCATGTGTGGGCTTTCGCCACACGCTCCATTTTCATTCCACAAAACAGAAACATCCTCACAAGGTCAAATGGTGCCCCTTTATTGCCCTGAGCTGTGTGTGTGTTGTCAGTCTGTTAGAAGTGAGATAGATAGATAGATAGATAGATAGATAGATAGATAGATAGATAGATAGATAGATAGATAGATAGATAGATACCCAGTGGAATAACAATGAATGGATGTTGTATAATCACAATTCACAGTTAACCATTAGGCTTCGTTGAACCCTCTTAGGGACGTCCATATTTTTCATTTTTTCATGGATCATCTACAATGCATGAAATTAGGCATTTTTTTTCTCACAAACTATGAAGGGTTCACTTTTGGACACAAGAGTTAAACATAATATTGGAGCACATCCTTCAACAGTATGAATCACTCTTCATTAAAATAAAGTCTTCGACCTGGGCTTAAGACAGGAATGAGCAACTGGTGGCCCAGGGGCTACAAGTGGCCCACTTCTTCACTCAGTTAGGTCGGCAAGTCAATTTAGAATATTTTAAACTGGAAACTAGAAAAAACAAGAGAAAATCTGCAATGAAATGTTTCAACCTGAGTTCCAAAAACAGAACCTGCTCAAGAAACCAAACAAGTTACAACAATAAAAAGTAGAAAGAATGCTAAAACAGCTTCTGATTTATGTTTTGGTCTTTCTAAGAACTTGGTTATATCCGTCTGTTATTGTGCCTGTAACACAATGATGAAGTATAAATAAATGCCTATGAGACAGAAATAAAAAGTAATGTAGCCTAGCAAGCGATACGTCCTTGTCAGTTAAACTGAAAATCAACCATGAATTGATTGTAATTGTATTTGTGTCATTGTACAGTAGCTTTGAATTTTTAGATAAAACTGTTGTATTAAACTGATGTGGACCATCCCTTGTGATTGGTATTATTTGTGAATTTGCTTGAGAAACTCTGTACAAGTGCTATAACTAGGACATAAAAACTAAAAATAATATTAACAGCAATTAAAAACAAACTTAAACTAAGTATTTTTAATAATAAAAAAAACTGTACAAACAAATTAACCTCAAAATCAGGGTGGAAATTAGCCGTGTGCACAGACAAGAATCTGGTGGTACCATATGTATTACAGGGTATCATGAATATTTTGAAATCTCAAAATATATCATGTAGTGCTGCTCAGTTATGGCAAAAATCATAGCCACAACTCTAGTAGACGTTGAGATCAGGGTACGAAACAGGATTACTCACTGATTTTAAAACATGCACCACATGCTTTATTGAACAAATGTGCTTTTAACACTTTCTTTTTTATCATTAACAAGTGGGCAATACATTTAAACATTCTTACATTAGTCAAAATAATGATAATAATAATACTACTACTAATAATAATAATACTAGGGGAAAAAAATCAACATGTCATGTGGCACAGTATTCTTAATCTCTATTACTTTATTTTCAGAATTGTGGAAGATAGTTATTGTAATCTCAAATAAATTTCAATAAATACCACAATAGCTTTAATATCACAAAACCAAAAGCAGGGTTCTTAAAATGTATTTCTCGTCCAAAAAAATTTTTTTTTAAGAGCCCACTTGCCTGAAAAGCATAAAAAATATAGTTTCCAGTCAGTGTTGTATACTTTCAGGACATTATCCCTGCAACATGGATGAACTTTACTGCTTGTCCTAGTGAAAGAAATAATAACAATAAATGTAACATAGATCAGGGGTTCGAGTTGCTAAATGTCTACTGCCAACTAGTGGCTGGAGGCTGAACTTCAATACAAAGCAAATGTCTTAAATGTATTAGTTAGTAATCAATAAAATATTAATACTGTGTTGTAGAGTATCAATATTATGCCACAATGTTTTGCTTTTTATTGCTGTTAAGAAATTAAGTAGTTTGATATTCTTGTGTTATTATAATCAGTAGCTTGATAGTGTACCTGTTTTATCTGAGTACTTTTATAAAATTAGTAGTTTTACTTGAGTAATTTCAGTGAGTAACTTTATTCAATTTATTTGAGACAGGACAGTGCAAGTTCATGTGCATCACCATACAGTGAAGTAAACAAGCCAGACTATAGCCATTGGCTAATCTCTTTCTGTTGTGCCTGATAGATGTTCCCTGAGGAGAAAGAGCTAAAAAAACACATTTATCAAAACTACAGAAAAAGAAAAAGCAATGGTTACATAACTTAAGGTAACCACTGTACTTTGAAACATCACACTGAGCATCTGAGTACTGAGTAGAATAACTAAGAGAAAAGATTAAATGAACGGAAAATTCTGTCAACTTATGCTTCTGTTGTATCAAAACTTTTGACTTTAATACTACGTTCATTTTCATTTAAACTAATAATAAAATGAAACAGTATGAGATCAACATTAAATTTAAAACAGAATAAAAACAGGATGCTCTGAAGGGATTTCCTTTTCTTAAGGGCAAATTGTTCATCTGTATACATGGATTTGATATTCTATATTAATTTGATGAATTACCCATAAATTGTTCAAACTACATTTTCCGTGATCATACCGATCAGGATTAAGGGATCCACAGAAATACATTATTTGGATCAAGTGGGTTTTTTTTTGTTTTTGTATCCTCAAACAAATCATCGTTTGACTCATCACACTCCTGTGGTTGTATTTTCTTCACGACACAGAAAATAGTACTAAAAAAAACCTCACTACTTTAAAACCATTATTAATGAAATGTTGTTTACTACTTTGAGTAAATTCATAGACAGCAAATTGATTCTTTTTCTGTAATAAAGTAAAGTAAATATTAAAGTGGTCATATTTTAACTGGAGTTCAATAATTTTGTATTCTCTCCTCTTCTTCAAATGACTGATAGAAGCAACTTTATAAAAGGTCAAAGGTCAAAACTATGCATTTAAAACAGTGAAGTCAACCAACAATTTAATGTTGTCATAGAATAAATAAGTACTAAAGTCAGTTCTTGAGGAAATTCAACCAGAGATGGATGCTATAAATGGGCTTTTATCTTACCTGTCCTGTCACTCTGTCAGTGTTACCCAGGCTTCTGTCTCCTTCAGTCTCCAGCACCCACACCTTAAATCAGCAGCAGAGCAGCATCATTATTAGATGATAATAATCCCCAATTCTCTCCTGCAGGTGCCCGAATTCAGAGTGAGATTATCAAGGAGCATAATCCAGAGTGACAATCCAGTGTTCAGAGTTTTTTGGAGAGTGAGTTGAGGTGAGCTTCAGAGACCTTGTGGATGGTTGGGCAGAGGGGGCGGGAGCTGAAAGTGGAGAAAGTGTAGGGTTTCACTCGGGCTTCTACCATTCTTAACTGGGCTGAGCTGCTGCTCACACACATAAAACACAAGGCTGTGAGGCGCGGCCAATTATAGACCCAACATTCTGGATATTTTTGTCCCTTTTTTTCTCTTCTTCTACAGCTGCGCCCATCTGAAGTGCAGCTCTCAAAGAAAAAAAAAAGACTCTGCAGCTTCTTGGCAACCGCCTCAACTGTCCGGCCTCTGCCACTGTGGGAGCCGCAGCGGAGCCGCCCTGGAGCTGGTGGTGGTGGGCTGGGTCGCGTTGGCTTCAGCCTGCCACACACTTATGAAGAAGGGTTGTATTTAAGTTGGAGAAATGATTACAGAACAACTGTGCTTAGAGATTTGTGTTAAATGTATGTCCTCGCTCTGACTTACAGTGAAGCTCTGTGATCTGTAGTCTTCATGTCGTTATGTTGTGACAGGTTTACAATCATGTCTGCCCACCCTTTTGATCGTTTTTCACACTTTCTTTAAAAATAAAATACACAAACCCTGTTTATGATGACTCTACAGCAAACAATTTTTAAAGCAGTGCGGAGTCTTTGACAACATTCAAGAATCAGAAAGTTTTGCAGGAGTCAGGGCAAACTTCCTTAATTTCTGTAATTTAGTGTAACTACTTTCAAAAAAGTTAATCCAGTTTTAAAGGGACATGCAAACATTCTTTGTGTTTGTCTTGCCTCACTTCTAAGCCCATGACAAGCAGATAGACATCATTCTTTTGACTGTGCATGCAGTAACAACGAAGGAACGGGCTGAGTTCACCCAACGCTTATTAGCTTAGCTCAGACACTGGGAGTCAATGGGTAGCATTAGCCTGCCTCTGCCTACAGTCATAAGATAAACTCTTCAGCAAGTCTACACAATCCTGCAAGCTTTACCGTGTTGTTATTTTATCTATTTTTAGACTAAGATCAGCACTTTATGTTATTTCTGTAAGAACTACTTACAAAACTAAACCACTGGGCTCATAAGCAAACCACTGAGGACATGCTTGTAAGTAGGTCAACAAAACAAATCACATCTTTTTTTTTTACAGCTGTACCTTGTATACATCTACTTTACACATTGTTTATGGGCTTTTACTCCCATTTTTCTACTGGCAGTGCCCCTAGAGTACTCTCAATCCCATTTCGACAACTGAAATGGCACTCAAGTGAGCACCATATCACATTTTGTCCTGTAAAGTGAAGCTCTGGAGGACACAATTTCTTCTTCTGTCCACAAACAGGTCAATTTTAAAATATGATGACAACAAAGTGACACCCTGGAAGGAAAATTTCACATTTGTCCATTGACAGAGTACCTTGGGGGACACTATCAATTTCATCCACTAAATGTACCCTGGAGGACATTGTATCAGGTTTTGTCATTTTAAGTTCCACTTTGAAGGACACTATTACATTTTGTCCACAAGAGGGTCACCCCAGAGGACATGTTTGTCATCTAGAGTGGCATCTTGGAGAGCTTTTTATTACATTTTTCCAAGTAAAGGGGCACCCTGAAGGACACATCATAATAATTTATCCAATAAAGTGACACCCTGGAGGGCAAAATGTAAATTTTGTCCACTGAAAGAGCATCTTCCACTGGATGTGCACCCTGGAGGGCACTTAATCCTATTTTGTCCACTAGAGTGGCGTCTTAAAGGACATTTTAATACATTTTGTCTTCTTAAAGTTAGCAGATTAATTTTTTTCCCACTAAAAAGGCTCACTTAAGGACTTTTCATTAAGTTTTGTCCAATAAAGTGACACCCTGAAAGGCCACTTCATCACATTTTTAACATAAAGGCATCAGAGGGGACAAGCACAGAATCCGACCATTTCTGACCAATCCTGAAATTCTGACATTTCAGCATAGGCCAGAAATGGACCAAGGACTAATTGATTATATTTTGGTGGTGATCTGAATCCTGATGTGGATTAAGGAAATTTTTTTAGGATATATTAACTGATAGGGCAGTTTGCCCCATTTTTGACAATAAGTCAGCCAACAAATTTGCAAATGCCTCAGTGGAGGTTTGTGCTCTTGAAGCACCTGCAGTTGATCACCTGATCTCCGTTTTTATCTCAGTGGCATGAGTAAACAATCCTCTTTAATAACTTCCTTTAAAACAATGCTGTAGATATGATTTTTTTTGAGGACACTGTCCTTTGCAGCTTGGAAAATACTGAGGGAAAGGCTGTGCTGAGCATAAAAACACCAAGGGCCTGATCTACCAGGATCCAAAATACAAGCACTAAATTGCGAGTGCAAACTAAAAAATTGCATGTGCTATTAGTGGGCGTGTTGCGGGTGATCTACCTCCTCCACGATGTAGAGCACAAAACAGAGAGAGTTTACTTTACGCGTGTGTCTGCATGAGTATGATGGCACACTGGATCGTCCCTCTTTTTCCAGTCCATCATAATGACAGACAGCCTCCAAATCTTTCCGTCATTCATCAAAAAATTCAGTCAGTGACTGAAGGGGTTAATATGGCCCCTTTTTCTCGCCACAATGACTGCAGCCCTCTGTGTGTAACTGTGTTTTCTTTGCACCTGCCTTTCAAACTTGCCAAATTTAGACGCAAAAACACAGAGTGCAATCAGTTGCGGGTTTGATAAATCGCATTGCGGGTGCTAAATGATTACATTTGCATTTCCTCCTCCCAGTATTTTGTGTGTTCTGATCATCTGTATGTATTCTGCATATTCCTGAAGGCAAACACGCTAAATGGACTTTGCATGCTATATTATGTACTTATTTGACAATCCTCAGTGCACCCTGCAAGTAAAACTTTGCGGGAGCTATCAAGTTTGCATGTGTTTTTATATACGCAAATCTTTAGTAGATCAGGCCCCACGTGTTTCAGTGTCGCTATTCATGTCAGTTTGCATCTTTGCAGCCATCAGTTGGAGAGCACAACAGTATGACCTTACAGCAGAAACCTCAAGCTGCGCTTCATATAACAGCTGGCATGCACCTTAACTCAATTACCTGACAAACATCATACCAATCGGAGGTCTATTCAAGACTGTTTTTCTCCCTTTCCCTGCCAGCATTGCCAGCATCTGTACTGCACTCTTGATTTCAACACCGCACCAGCCCAGTATCCACATGTAGGCTTTGACAGGAGGTTTCAGACATTTCCCATCCCTCTGAAGATTTTGTATGTAAAATATGTCTGCCAGGAGTAATGATACAACAGCTTCTGTGACTACAGAAGATGGCTTATCCAGCATTTTCACCGTTACTCTTTTAAACTCTTTTGTTTTTAAATCTCAGACAAAAACAAAAAAAAAATGAGTTGCTCACATAGTGTCCTCAGATGTCAGGGTGTCAGACATTAAAACTCAAGGGTGCTTTCACGCCTACCAAGTTTGGCAAATTAACTCTGGTTCACTTTTGTGGAAGTTTGGCTTGTTTGGCCTTGGGTGAAAGCTCTGGTGCAGATCACCAAAAAACAGGAGTATTGGTTGGTTTCCAAGCAGACCAGAGTTTTGTTCAGGGAGGGTGTGAAAGCCATCGAACCAAAAAAGGACCAACAAGGCAAGAGAACCAAAAGGGAGAGAACTGTGGCTTGGATTTGGGCAAATAGCACAACAGAAAAGCTAATGCAGAGCACGTCTAACTTTAGCATTGCTAGCACCCCCAGCCTCCAGTACTCTTGACAGGTTAACATCTACAAATCCACATGCAATATGTTGACATATCACTCCAGTCAATATGCAAGTGCCATCCAAAGCTGCCTAAGAGCAGGTTTGTCTTTATTTTATGGCAAAGAATGCTTGTTATTACTCAATGCCGGTTGTGTATTTCCATGTCATAATGCACTGATGGGCCAAATGGCAGGAAAAACATTGCAACTACAGCCCCGACTAGAAGTAGGAGGCTAGATTACACAACATTTGACAGGCTTTGGTCTGCCTGACTAGGTGCTGTTTGAAAGCAAACCAAACCAAGAGAAAAATCCAACAATGTTGAAACTTCAGCTCCAAACTGAACCAAGTCCACTGAGTTTTAGATGTTAAAGTGACCTAAAAGTAATTTTCAAGTTTTTTGATATCCCTTTGTGTCTTTATTAAGAGTTTCTTTTGACAATGTCCTTATTCCAGAATGAAAATGAATACTGCAGAGCTGTTTCAAAACAAGCAAACACAGACAGAAAACACTTTGAAACAGCTCATGAATAAATGGTCAGTTTTCTATTATTCATCATGTAATTCCCTCTGACCTCTTGTCCTTGATTGGCAAAATAAAAGTCAGAAGTGTTTGCCAACCTGTAAATCTGGACATCATGATTTGATAAACATATAAGGAGGATGACTGTAATTCACATTTCAGTGTACACTGATGTTCTTATCATGTGCGGTCATGCTTCCTGGCAGAGGACGCTGCAGTGAGACACAGCAGTGCTCTGTCTCTGTCTGTGTAAGACATCCTACTGGCTGAAGTTCTGTTTGTTCCTCCACTGACGTCCTCTGAATCACAGGTTTCACGTTGGCAGAGTCTTCACTGTACTTTACTTTTTAACCCCTACATGCTATTTTTCTCCCTTTAAAGCACAGTTTTTGTCAGTTACTGTCAGGGACAGAAATTTTCTCATATCATGTCTTTAAAGAGGCCATTTTTTACCTTAACATTGGTTCATATATTTATTTTTGATGACTGCAAGGGTATGTTCACATTCAATAATGCTCAGGGGTGGCAGGGGAATGAGATGTTTCAGGCAGTTGTTGGCGCTGTAAGGAGAGGAAGGAGTCCCAATGCTAAGGTCATTTTGTCTTGAACATAGAAGTATTCTGTCACTTGGAGATGTGTAAAACACACTAAAAGGCATATAAAACTCTAAATGCATCATGTGGGCTACATCTAGAATGCAGCCTATTAATAAAAGAAGAAAGTAGAAAGGAGAAAGGAGAAAGGGAGAAAGTATTTAGGTTTGAGGTTTCACCAGGTGTTTTTGGTGTTGCCAAAAACAACTGTAACCTTAGGCAGGTCCATCTTGCCAAGCTCTAAGCTACAACCACTGAGCTCAGCCCATAGCAGTACAACCCTATCAGAGTCCTTTTAAGCAGGAAGAGGTTGGGGCTGGCAGGAAGTGACTGCTCATACAGAGATTAGCATAGATGCTAACAGCTTCAGTAGCAGTTTAACCAGGTCTGGACTTTATCAAATGAAAAACAAATAACAACACAGAAAGCATTTATCAATGGAAAATATGCTTTTGTGCCTCTTCCGACATGTTTTGGCGATAGTTTTTTTTACAGAGTGGCTTATATATTGTACTTTACACACTACGGCCGTAGTGTCCACCTACTACATTTTCTGACTGGCCCTTAATAAATGTGATTGACTGAACGATCGTCTAATCACCAGCCAGGTATGTTTTTGAAAGGTTCTGCCCTCGCTCCATAAATACCTCATTTTGCACACAGTCGCTGTCGTTCAGTGACATCACATCCGCTCGAATTTCACCGCAATCATATCATATATCATGTAATAGGATGTATTAACTGACATTATTCCAACTGTATCATATATCATATAGGATATGTAGATGAAAATGTTGCTTGGCATGGAAAATGCCACTATGTACAGAAATTGGGAACAAAACCAAAAAAAGTCTTTGAAAACAAAAAAAGACTCCTGTTGGCTGGAAGTTGGCTGGTATTTGGCTAGGCGGGGAAAATTTAAGTGGCTGCATCTGTGCAGTGTTAAGCTGATCGAATGTTTCTATTAATCACTGATGGGTGTTTTGTTAGATCTTAACCCTGAATCAAATCCTTTCACATCGGGAAGTTCAGCGCTCTTGTGTGCCTCCACTGTCCTCCTTTACACACATCATGCCGTGTAAAAAATTTTTACAGCTAGGTCCAGAGCAAAAATTTGGAAGAATCTAAAAGCAAAAGGTTCAACCACAAGTTCACCTCAAGTTGTACTTTTGTTCATCACAGCAGTGACAGAATCGGCTTGTGTGTATAGTCTGCACAGTCAAACTTGGTGGACAGGCGAGGATCTTATCATCCTTATAATCCCTTCATTCTCCGTTATTCAACAAATTCTTTTTTTTTTTTTGCAGCCTGGTACCAAATGGTCAACGGACTGTTACTGGTCCACAGCCTGGTGGTTGAGGACTTCTGCTTTACGCCATCAAAATAGGTTCCATATAGTTTCACAATCTAAATAAATATAAGATTGCAAAAGGTCTGATTTGCATGCTAATAAAGTTTAAAAAGTGTCAGTAGGGCAAACAAAATGCACTTGTTGCAGCCTTGAATGGGATCTACCATTATACTGTAATATTTAGCATTAACTGTTGCTCCTTATATCTGCAAATAAGATGTTTATCCTGTCTTTTCAGATGGACATGGCTTAAATAGGTTTAATTACTTTTTGAGAACAAATAATAAAAATATGCTCACTGAGATTTATGTTTCTGAGTGTATTTCTTTGAGGTCCAAAACTGACACAGAACAGCCCTTAAAAAAAGAAATTCATAACAAAATAATAACATATGAAGACATTTTTACTGCAGTGTTAATTTTGACAGCACTTTTTCATTTAGTTATAGTCTTTTGCCTAAAATATATTTTGGTTTTAGTCATAATTTAGTCATCTGAATTGTTTTAATTTTAGTCTAGTTTTAGTCGATGAGATTTCACAATATTTTAGTCGACAAAATCTACTGTAAATTTAATCAACTAAAATATGAAGTGTAAAGTGTAAGGCATTTTTTATGTCTCCTTGAATTACTGAAGTCATGTTTTACACTTAGATCCCACCACCATGAAGCTAAGGCAGTTGTTGATTGGATGTCCATCTTAACTCGTCCAACCTTTCCACACAACCAAAGTAGCTGTGATTGGATATATTCCTAACTTGTGTCTACTTTCTACATGACCAAATTAGGTCTGATTGAATTAAGTCTCCGTCAAACATTTTAGTCTAGTTGTTGTCTGTTGACGAAAATGTCAGTTAGTTTAGTTTTAGTTTTTGTCGTAGTTATAGTCTAGTTTTCGTCAGGGGAAAAAAGGATGTTGACAAAAACTATGACAAAAACAATTAGTTGACAAAATTAACACTGTTCCACTGATATGTACTTTGGGCCACTTAATTTAATTAATTAAGTTTTGGACTGTAATACTGACAAAGGGTGTTTTTACAGAAAATCTCAAAATAGGTCAAATTTGAGCTCAATATGTAGTCGTATTAATTTTCCAACAGCAATCAATCTCTGTATGTTTCAGTTGCAGTAAAAACTACATCTACTTCTACTGTGAGGCTGTCAAGGCTCCAAAATTCTCAGAGTCAATATTTGAATGTCATGGACAACAAACAAGTTAGCCACAGCAGCCAGGCCTATTTACAGAGCCTTTGTAGCCCAGGAAAGAGAGCACAGCCTGGGCTATGTATAGGCCCAGTGTGAAGTAGATGGGAAGTAGGCTGACGCTTGGTGGCAGATGCACAATGTGAGTGATGGTGTCAGTCTAAGGAACCGTCTGTCGCCTTCTGTGCGAGGGCTAAAGAGGTGGCCAGCAGGTTTGGTGAGCACCGTGTGGCATTTTAGAGAGCCATCTGTCGTCTGATTGACAGCCAGCTTCACCCTCCCACACTGAAGAGACTGTCCTGCAAAATATGTTGGACACAGCGATGTGTGAAAACAAAATGAAATGATATCTGAGACATGGAAATTTTTAACATTTGCAGTATCAGTTTGCCTTTTGAAGTCTCTCCTACAGCCAGTTAAACACACAGGGACAGTTAACAATACTGTTCAAGGAGAAAAATATCAGCAGACTTGAAAAAATTTTTGGGAAAAAAAAGATGTAATAAATCATCTTGAATCTCTGAGAGTAATTTGGTTTAGATTATGCCAAAGTTTTATTACAGCAAATAGATTTTGGGTCTTCCTCACATTTTGAATCTTTAAAGCTTGAGCTGTTCAGAAAGATTGCATCCCAAATCATATATGTAGTGCAGTGACTCAAATACTGGGGCGTGACCCCTAATGGGGGCTCGGCCACACCCCAGGTGGGGCCTCGAGTTGTCAGGGCTGGGGTGTTGCCACAATGGGGCAAGGGCCCCTGTAATTTTTGATTGGCCACCTGATGTGCCAATCCAAAATTCTGTCCTCCAACTGGCTACTTGCCATATCAATAATCACTGTGGGCCGTGGAACAACTGGTGTCTGTTGCCTTTTTTTTTTGGCTAGTGTTGTTTAATGAGGGAAATTTTGAATTGTTTGTTCTTAAAGTTGTGAGTCTGAACCCAAATCTTTTATCTGAGTCTTGAAAGAAATAAGTTTACGAGTTGCTGAAAAGTTCTTTTTATTTTTTTTTAATATATACTTTGGTAGGGCTGGGTACTATATTGATTTACTCAGATTTTTGCCCCTTTACTTAAACTGTCGCTCATTTAGCCATGCCTGTTAAAGTTTTGTGATGATCCTGCCTATGTCCAAACTACATAATCTACCTTTGATTACAAAGTTTCAGCCCACCTCTTATTCTAAGAGAGAAATTTAATTTAGTTTTGTCATGTAATTCTGTTTCAAAGCCTATTTTTCTTTTTTAGAGGAGAAAAAAAATAAAATCATAAATTGAGTGTTGTGATGGAAAATCAGGGATTTTATTCTTTTGTTCACATCCTCTAGTCCTAGAATGGAGGTTAAAATATCAATCATATTTTATGTATGGATATAACAGGGGCTAATAAATACTATTGATTTCTGTGGAATAGTCCTTAATGAAGAAATTAGCATCCACATGTTTGGATGTGGTTAGAAAATCCTTCATCAGCCTTTCATTCAGATTCAACAAGGACCTGTAAACAGTCCTCAGAGATTTTGATCTATATTGGCATGATACCCTCGCGCTGTTGCTGCAAATTTGTGGGTTGCACATCTGTGTTGCACATCGCCTGTTCCACCACATCCCAACGGTGACTGTGACTGGTGACTGTGAGACCATGGAGTCCAGTGAACTCGTTTCCAAGTTAAAGGACCAGTTTGAGATGATTTTAGCTTCGTGGCATGGTGTTATCTGCTGGAAAGGACCATGGAAGGATGGGTACACTGTAGTCATAAAGGGTTTGAAATGTTCAGCATTAACACTCAGCTGTGGCATTCAAAGGGTCTCATTTGGTACTAAAGGGTCCAAAGAAATATTCCCCTCATTACACCACCAACAACAGCCTGGACAACTGCAAGGCAGGATGGATCCATGATTTAGACCAAATTCTGTCTCCATCTGTATCTGGCAGCAGAACTTAGGACTTATCAATTGTCTGGTGTCTGATTTTGGTGATTCTGTGTGAATTGCTACCTGTGTCCTGTTCATGGCTGACACCGGTTGTGGTGTTCTGCTGCTGCAGCAAATCTGCTTCAAGATTTAACATGTACTTTCAAAATTGGTCTTTTGCGTGTACACTGATTGTAACGAGTGTTCTTTTGAGCTACTGTTGCCTATCATCTAAAACCCCTCTTACCATTCTCTTCTTACCTCTGGCATCAACAAGGCATTGTCACACAGAGAACTGCTGCTTACTGGATGTTTTCTCTTTTTTTGGACCAGTCTTTGTAAACCCAGTAGATTAGCAGTTTCCGAAGTACTCACCAACCCATCTGGCACCAATAACCATGTCATGTTCAAGTTCAAGTCACTCAAGTCACCTTTCCTGTCACTCAGTTTGAACTCTGGTCACCTTAACCATGTCTACAAGCCTGAACACACAGAGAAGCTGCCATGTGATTAGCTGATTAGTTATTTGGGTTGAAGTAGAAGGAATGCTCTGGAGCAAGCAAAGGCTGTGCAGGCTGCGGTTAACCTGCAACAGAGCCAGTGGTAAATCTCTTAAGGCTGGCCACACACTAGACAATTTATTGCCAGATTCATGCCCCAGTTTGTCTCTCTAAGGTATCGGGACCATTTCAGGCTTGTCTCAGCTGACAGTTTGTCCAAAAAATCCTTCAGTGTGTGTTGTTATTCCAGCTAATTTACTGCTCCTAGTTGGACTGGAGCCTCTCTGATCTCAGGCCACTTATCTGATATTTATGACATTAGCTTGTGATGCCTATGGGGTCATATATGCAAAAAGCATAAAAGCAAGAATATCTGCAGCCACAGCTGGATCAGCATCTATGGCAATATCCCACCACTGGAAACAATAGAACACAGTTCTTCAGATTTTACAGGTTAGGTATTATACAGTGTGAGTTGAAAAACAGGAAACCCAGATTCAATCTCTAATTTCTCACAATCCAAAAAAGATCCATCCATCCATTATCTATACTGCTTATCCCTTTCTGGGTGGGGGTGGGGGTGGAGGCTATCCCAGCTGACATTGGGCAAGAGGCAGGGTTCACCCTGAAGCAACTGCCAGTGGATCACAGGACCACACAGAGACTTACAACCATTCACTCTCACACTCATACCTAAGGGCAATTTGGAGCCAACAATCAACTTAATGAGTATGTATTTGGTCAGTGGGAGGAAGCTGGAGTGCCCGGATGCATGCATGGGACGAACATGCAAACTCCACTCAGAGAGGCCCCGACCACTTCAAGGATTTAACCGATGACCTTCTTGCTGTTAGGCATGTGCACTATGCTGCGCCACCGTGCCACCCGTCAAAAAAAGATATGAAACTGATACAAAGAATGGATAATCATTTTACTGCCATTGATACATTGGTCTTTGGGGCTGGGTATTTCCTACAGCCTCATGATACAATATGTATCCCGATGAAGGGGCCACGATACGTTACGTATCGTGATACGTGTAAATTTTGAATAATGACAACATCCTTTACACAATTAACAACAGTCCATTACTTTAAAGAAATTTAGGATGGCATAGCTGCAGGTCCTACAACTTACATTACAGCCCTTGAAGATCATTTTAGTAAAATATTAAAAAAATCATGTTATTAAAGAGATTGAAGACAAAAGAAAATACAATAGATTAAAATATTTTAGCTTAAAGTGTCCTGCTTTGCTTTGTTTTATTCTTAAAAAAGTATTCTTTATTTGAAGGTATGTCTATTTGGCTTATCAGGACTGTATTAAGGAAAAGCATATTTACATAAATATTTAATATTAAATTAGTATTTAAATTATTTTTGGGATTTAAACTGCAGGCAAAGCATTTCACATGCACCAGCTTCTCCAGCTCTGTCATGTTAGATGTACTATCTGTCACTAAAGCTGGATTCTTATCACCAAGTCCCCATTCATTCTTCACAGACTGAAGAAAATCTGCAGTATTTGATCAAGTGTGGCTGACAAACATTGCTCTTGTTTGCAGAACATGGGAGACAATCTCCCATTCTGGAGAAATGTGATGGCATGTAAGCGTCACATATGACTGTGTTGCTCTCGACATCCAAGCATCACATGGATGGTGACTCTCTCTGCAGAGGAGATGGTTTCTTTGACTCTTTATTTCATATGTCTGTACAACTTCGGCACCACTGTTTCTGTGATGAACCAGTAAGTGGGAATTACGGAGCGTGACTCACACTTGTTGAGCAGCTGCCTGAATCCTTCGTTGTCACTACACTACGGGGCAGGTCTTTACAAATAAAGCATAAAAGTGCTTTTGTAATCATCTGTACCCGTGCAGAAGTAGAAGGGTATTTAGACCAGAGAGCGTCACTTAGTTTTGGTTGAGACGGCACAGAATACCCAGGTGTAGCCTGCTTAGCAGCCACTGCTAGCACCTGTGGCTCTGGTTCATGTTTCAATATGTGGAGGTGGAGGTTGGTCTTGTTACTGCAGTATTTTACCTTGCATTTACAAAGCCTGCATACTGCATAGCTCATGTTCAATTCCCATCCTCCTGCTTTTTCGCCAAAATCCAAAATGCGCCCATATCTTGCTTTAAACTTAGACAGCAGTGGGTAAACTTTCTAATCCCTACTTGTTCATCTGTTTCGGCAAAAAGCATGCACTGCATTATGTAGCTACCACTCTACTGCCACCTCTGGCCACTATGTGTACTGCACCTTGGAAAAGTGTCTTGAAACATCTGTCACATTTATGGAAATATTGATTCTTTAAAGTGTGCATCGCTGCACATATTGGCAAAAATCTGTGACGATATTTGGCCGTATGGATTTTTTTTTTTTTTTGTAACAGACAATTGCACACGATGAACTTCTTTAACATGTCAAAATTCAGTCTATCCAAGTTTTACGAACCCAGATTCAATCCCATACCAAGCCATTTTCCACAGACAGTGATGGGGCGTTCTCAGGAGACCTTGGTGGGCATGCGATGGTGTCCCATCACATCAGAGTTTAATTATGTGAGATTCACTCTGAGAGCTCTGCAAATTGTGTTGTTGGTCTTCATAACAAAGTTGAATAGCCACCAAGGTCTTCTGATGTCACGTAATGCGATTTCTTTCTCTTGAGCTGTTTGAAGAACAAAGACTTAAAGACTCCTCCTCAGAATGCGGTTGATCTTCATGATTAATTATTCAGGCTGTGGATGCCCTGTGGGGTACAGAAGGGGACGTGGGTGTATCATGACATTTCGAGATGAGCAGAGTTGTGAGTTCAGAGAGAGAGGGGAGCCATGTTGAAGGACAGGGCCCCTGAAGAAAAAGTACATGAAGTAATTCCATTTGAGGTTCCTTTATCAACATTCATAATGCAGAGGGCATTTTTGATTTGTCTTTGTTTTTCTGTTTGGCTTTGCTTTGTTTTGATTTCTTGGTTGTCAACGCTCTGCCAAATGTCAAAGAAAATCATAAAAAAAAAAAAAAAAAAAAAACAATTACACAAACTCAAAACTTGGACAAAAGTGGACATATTTTACTAAATTGGCTTTTGTGCAGTCACTGAGACAAAATATGAATGCTCAATTTATGGTATGAAAGTTAATGATTATGCTATCATATCCTGATGACAGTTTTATGATATCTTTTTTAGCTTTCATGAGACATGAGATTGACTTATTTTCGTCAAAGTTTTCATCAACAACCTTTTTTTCCCCTGATCAAAACTAGACAGTAACTAATAAAAACAAGTGCACATGGACAAAAACTAAAACTAAATTAACTGACATTTTCGTCAACAAATAAAAACTAGACTAAAATGTTTGACAGAGACTAAATCCAATCAGACCTAATTTGGTCATGTAGAAAGTAGAGACAAGTTAGGAATAACAGCCACTTTGGTTGTGTGGAAAGGTTGGATGAGTTAAGATGGACATCCAATCACAGCTGCTTTAGCTTCATGGTGGTGGGATAAGTTGTGGAGCGATCCAATCAGAGCTGCTCTCTTTATGAACTGATATATTCATGTAGAGCAGGTTCACTGTTTGTTGTCAGTTCTGGTATTGTAACTGAGATGCTCTGCCAGGTAGCCTAAATAAAGGTGGCTGCATTTCACACAAAAGTTCAATTTGTGTCTGTTAATTTATTACATTCAAACTTCAAGTAAGGGTTATTAGATGTTTCATTTTATCCAAGTGTAAAACATGACTTCAGGAATTCAAGGAAACAAAAAAAAAGCCTTACACTTTATACTTCATATTTTAGTCGACTAAATTTACAGTAGATTTTGTCGACTAAAATGTGGTGAAATTTATCAACTAAAGCTAGACTAAAATTAAACAAGTTAGATGATTAAATTATGACGAAAACTGAAAGATATTTTAGGCATAAGACTAACTTCAACTAAATTAAAAAGTGCTGTCAAAATTAAAACTGCTCAGTTTTGCCTTAGTTCCCTCACAAACCACCGGCCAGTCTGATAGATTTGCTTCTTAACCAAACATTTAAAGGTATGATGTTTATCCTACACCTGCCATCAGAACAGCATGACATTTAAAGAGCTAAAATCCTATAAATAATTGGACATTTGGTAGTTTTGAGAAGAGCTGAAGAAGGTCAAAATATTTATGCAGAAAAAGCAGAGAAAAATGTTGATACAAGAGGATTTTATGGCAATTTCTTTGCATGTACATTTTTTTGCTCCAAGAGGGTGCAAAATGTTAAACAAATACTTCTTGCAGTGTCTCTGGATTAAATTGCCCGTGCAGTCGGTGTGACTGTGCCACTGTGTCAGATGGGATAAGCTGTAAAGATAATAGACAGATGGATGGACAGAAGCATAACATGACCTCTTTAAGTCTGTTTACCATTTAGACCCATTTAAAAGCACTTTGAGTTGTTCAAGAGTACTTAACAAAGGTCCCACGGTTACATTCACCTGCAAGGATAGCTTATCTAACTTGGCCTTGCTATTGAGTGGCCCATATTGTGACCTTGGTGCCTCTGAATTAAAACAGTAAGCAAGACTCACCTTCATCCTCCTCCATGAAGTTTGGACGTGAACAAAAAGACATTTTTTCAGACAAGCTGATGAACCAAGAGATAGATCAGGCACAGTGTAATAACACGCAGTGAGATCATGAAGACCTGTTTTGGACCTTGGTTCACTTAACTAATGTTTTCTGTCTGGCTAACGACCAAAGATCTGACAAAGCATCCTTCATGGACAACTTTGAGCTCCAGCCAAATCTGTCTGAGAGATGGTGCTGTGGGCGGAGGGAGTCAGACAACCGCAGACAGAGAATTTAGGAAACACGACAGACTGTACTCTAAATGTATCTGATGTTATTTTGTTATATACAGTTATGATCTAATCCTTAGCAGATGTGACATGGCAGAGGACAGTTTGGTCATTGATTATACTCACACATAAACATCACAAAATTACTTCTGAAAATTCAGGACTTATCTAACAGATGTAGTAATTTCTTACAAGCAGCATATTTCGTTGGTCATAAGTATTTGGTAAATAACCCCCTAATGACTGATAATGCCTTTTTTATTCTCTGAGGTATTTTCACACTGCTGCATTATGTTGGACCATCTTCAGTGATTACTCCGGCTTGTTGTGTTGTGCCAGCAGGCTCGCTTTTGTGCTGTGTCTGCTCCATATAATTGAATCAGTGGGTACTCGGATCAGGGGAGTAGCTTTTGGAAATGGAACAATCCATAACTTAGAATTGCCTGGCTTGAGTAAAGTGTTGCATTTATTTATTTATTAACTTTCTATTTTGGGAGCAAAAGAAGGGAGTCCATGAAGTCATTTTTGAACTTGAGATTTTTCTGGCGTTGCACCTGAGATATGCTGAATGAAAACACATCTGCTGCACCATACGTCCTTCAGTTATATACAACGTAAGAGCACCTGATGCTTTTCTGGTATCTGCATCGGCAAGAGCAGAGGCTGAAGGTGATGTTTTTGAGTTTTGAAAGTGATATCGCAAAAGATTTTCTTCAAACATGCACGGACATCCACTCTGACTCAAGAACAAAGTTGTTAGATAAAGTCATGGCAGAAGTTGAGATCAAATTCACTCATAGGTTAGGGAAGCAGGGGTGTTTAGGGTGCTGCATATCCCCTTAAAGGAGAAGCACAGAAGCATTAGCTCAGCATCGCTGTCTGCCGTTTTTGGCCCTCGCTGCAAACATTGGCCATCAGGGTGAACAGATATCAGTTTTCAGACATTTATTTGTCATGTCGTAGTTATTTCAGAGTTTGGCACACCAAACTGTTGAGTAAGAGGAGACTCTTTATTCAGGGTGGTAAAATTGACTGTTTTGGGCAAACTGATCTGTTTTCATGATTAGACTTTGTGGGAGAATCATGCCAGAACAGTTAATAAGACAAACATTGGTATCGGCTAAATTCTGATTTTAAACATCAGTATCAACATCGGCCCTGATTTTCAGTGCGTCACTACTTAGAAGGAACCCTGACTGTGAAGACATATAGTCATGTATATGCTTTAATGTTTATCTAATACTAGAATGTGTTGTTAAAAAAGAAGAATTGTTATTTCTTTAAAAATCGCAATTTATAACACATATTCTAACCTATGGACGCTGCCATTGTTTTACAAGCGCAATGCATGCTGGGTTGATGACGTTATAGGGCTGCACTGTGCCGAGCACAGTTTACGTTTACTCACTGGCTATCAGGAGCGAGAATACCATAATAATGCCACATTGTGCTACTTTGGGTGCAATTTTCAGTCAAAGGGAAACAAGGGGAGTGATGTAAGTCTACACAGCTTCACAAGTGACAAGAAGAGAAGAAAGGAGAGGGAAATCGCTTGTGGGCGTACACAACTTCTAAGGACCCTCAGCTATGTTCTCGTCACTTCTCTCCAGAGAACTCACAGATGCTGCTAGTAACATAGACTAAAGCCAAATGCCTTGCCTACAGTTTTCTCACACAAACAGACAAAACGCCTTCGGGAATCGAGGGAAGTCTGCTGGAGGAAACGCCACAGGCTGTTGATGATGTTCTCCTGCGAGGATGTCAACAACTCACTCCTGCAGATGAATCAGTCAACACAGCAGTCCGTAAGTCTACAGACTCATTGTCAGCTTCCTCTGTGATCGTGGTCATGCTTGATGGTTCGCCATCAGCTACATCTGCAGGAGCGAGTTGTTGACATCCTCGCAGAAGAACACCAAGTGTCTCCTGCCTATGGCATTTCCTCAAGGATGTCTTCATGCTCAGCACACTGCAACCCAAACATGTCATCCACCCGGCATGCATTGCGCTCTTAAAACAATGGCTGCGTCCGTAGGTTACAAAAATTATGATTTTTAAAGAAATAACAACTCTTCATGCTTTTTTCCACAACACATTCTAGTATTAGATAAATATTAAAGCATATTTATGACTATTTGTCTTCACAGTCGGGGTTCCCTTTAAATTTAAGCACAATTTACTTTTACTTACTTTTATCTCTGAAATATCAAATTTTATGTTAACACAGTTTTATAGGTATGTAGATGTAGATGATAATACTATGTTTGCTTTAAATCAGTGTACAATAGTTAGTATCTTCTTTATATCAGCCCCCTGCAGAGTGAACTCACCACATCTTCATCTTAACACTCGAGTCAAGGTGTTTTAGAGCTTTTCAGTAACATCATTTTTAAGTTGGGCCTTTACCAACACCTCCTGAAATTTTGGCAAAATCTGTCCAGTAGTTTTTTTTTGCTGTAATCTTGTTAACAAACAGGCAAAAACATAACCTCCTTGGCAGAGGTAAAGAGGCATCAGACAAGAGGAGTCAGACAGTAAGGCGAGGAGTCTTGGAATGAAGGCACAAGATGAAAATGAGTCAGAAAAAGTCAAAAGAAAGGGACACCAAAAACACCAAACAAGAAAATTAAAGAGTCAGATCTCTCTCTTGACTTAGCCTGTACCACATCAGCAAAAGCTGGGTTTTATCTTAACATCTTGGATTTTTCATTTTGGGGCATCACTTTTGTTTATTCTGTTGTCTACTCCTTAGAGACACAGATTTAGGGTCATGCTTAAAATGTAAAAAAAAATATATTGACAAAAAGCACGGCTGGTGTTCTGTTTATTGTTTATGGATGGTGCATAGGGGGGTTGGTGAGGGTTTGGGGGGACTTGAAAATAAATCCATTTGCCAAAGGTAGGCCTGGTGGAAAAGGTTTGGGAATCACTGTCTTAAGGCAACAAACAAGACAATTTAATGTCATAAAAATGTTTCAAGTCTTTCTTTATTTGTAATTTCACAGAAAAAAACACTATTCAATCTCATAATAAATGCTCCTCTATAAAAATTTGGAAGCTTTATTTTGGTCAGTTATTTCTTGCCTTTAATAATGCCAAATGATATTATGTTTTATATTATTGGAAAGCCTGATTAGTCTGTTTTACAATGTGGTACAACTTGTAAGGATTGTGCATTCTTGGAATCAGCAACACAGCTAAAGGTGTGGGTAGTGCCCCCGAAAATGCGCCAAAACCCCCTCTTCCCCAGGAATAAGGCTTACAGATCCTCAGGGAAGCAAGGGTGAGGGACCAGTCTTCTTGAGTATTGGGGTGCCATGTTCTGTCCTTGACTTCTCCAGTCTCACAGAACTTGTTCCTAAGTTTGGAAATGGCACCAAGGCTGACAGCAAAAAATGCCGCCACTCTTCGTGTGGCAATACCGTCTTCCAGGTGCAGGGGATTTTGGCACTTTTTTACAGGGCGCTACCCGTGTGTTTAGCTGTGTTGCTTATTTCAGGAATGCAGGATCCTTACACCTCATTGCAAAGGTGACTGATCAGGCTTTCCAAAAATATATAACACAATACCAACAAGTGTTATTAAATGGGAGCAATAATCAACAGAGGAGTACATTTTAGTGACTCATTCTGTACAACAGTGAGTAATGGCACAGGTAAACAATATCATTAACCTATTTTAATTTTTACATCTGCTGAGAAATGTTGGAATGTGGTTATTCCTTTATTAGAATTCAATGGAGTATAAGCCTGTTTCTACAAGTGTTTGAGTTACATGACAATGACATCTTTAACCAAAGTCCTACGCTGTAGAAGTAAAAGCTCAATGAAGTTACAGCTGGAGACGTTCCAGAGGGACTGCGTTGTTGTTTTTGGTGATCAGGGGTTTCCTCCTCTTTAATCTCCAGTTAGCAGCATTTGGCTTAACACCCTCCAGAGCCTGTTCTTTACTTGAACCTTCAGCTGACTGTCGGTTCAGAGTGCACCTCTCAGATAGCTGACTGCAACCCTCTTTATGGCTCTGCCTGATGCTTCCAAACTCTCCAAGAGGCTCTCTGGAGCTCTTTCCAGGATGTGGTTGAGCTTTCAGAGCCTTCTCTGCTCGCTGCCCTTTACTTTGAACACCTTGGGCCGGCTTGGCTTTATCTGCACATAATCCCACTGTTGACACGTTTGAATTGCACTGATCCTCTTCGAGGCATTTTGCCCTCCTCAGCCTCAGCCGTCTTGTCCCGACCTCCTGCTGGAGCGGGTTTGGGTTCTGTCTTACCAGTTCAGCTCCACGTGCAGCACGAACTTTGACCCTGGAGGACAGTGAAGGAGGGGCAGGTTTGCTGCACAGAGGAGCAGGGGTACCTTGACACACCACATCCTCCAGATTTTTGTTTCCACTCTGTTCGATAGGGCTGCAGCGAATCAGTTGGGGCCGTGTGGGTCTGTTTTGGTGTTGGGCCTTCAAATAGAATCAAATAGAGAAGAACAGAGAACATTTAAACACAAGTTGATCCACTGAAAGGAAATGTATTAATTCCAAAAAATTCCATGTCCTGTTTTTAAAAGTTTTGAAACTCAGAGACATGCTCAATTTTAAAAGTTTTAATGATGTTGTAAACATGTCCATTACTACCTTGGTCACCAGCCGATCACAGGGCCACATAGAGAGACTTACAACCATTCACTCTCACACTCATACTTAAGGGCAATTTGGAGTCACGAATCAACCTAATGAACATGTTTTTTTGTCCATGGGAGGAAGCAGGAGTGCCCAGAGAGAGTGTTGGAAATTACTTTCTAGTCAAACAACCTCAAAGCCTGCTCATTATCTGACTTTATAGCCTGCTATTTCTTGAGGTTCTCAACAACATATGAAAGCCTATCCAATAATTGCAAGTCATTTTTGCTTAGACACTTTCCTTTTCTGTCTTTTTTTATTTTTTCCTCTCTTTAATTCAGAAATGGACAAACTACACTTGTTACATTAAGCAGTATGCACTAATCGAGGGGTGACTTCTGCGTACTGACAAACTTACATAGTGCTATATGAAGGCAACTTGGGCACTGCAGAGGATTTCTCTGTTAGGAGTCTTCCTACTATTAGATCAACTTTGAAGCTACTATTTTAAGGTGGAAAGCATGTCATTAATTTAATATTGAATCAAAATAAAGAAAGGGCAGAACTTCCAACACAAGCTTTGTCATCAACAACAGCAATGGGGAAACCAACCTGGTTTAGTTTTTGGAGGGCACAGTCACTTGGTCCAGAGCTGCCTCTAGTGTAAAGACGGGATTATTTTATATTGTTCCTGTATAGTATTTCCTTAAATACTAAAAGCAGATACAAAGCACACAGGTGGAAACAGTTAACATTATAGATGTCTTGGAGCAAGGCAGGAGGCAGATTTAGTAACCTAGAGGTAACCTAGAGATAGTATGCCCTTATGATACAGGCTATTATACGATGACCTATCTTGACACAAGGGTCAGACATTTTTTTGCATCACATTGCACTGTATCACTTAGCATTGCATACCTGCTTTCCACACTGCATCTGTTAAATACTTAATTCTACGCCCTGAGACCCCCTTGAAGAAACAGGAAAAGGTCTTTCTACAGACACGACTTAAAGGCTTATCGACACATCAATTAACGGCTCACTGAGAGCCAATTAAAGTCTCTCTCTCTGTTAAAAGTAAAAGTGAAACATTTCAGTCATGGATATGGTTAAATGCTTTTTTGTTTCCAACGAGCTTTGCTGAGTGAGACCTGAGAAAGAATTTCCTTCCCTGCCCCAGCACCTTGTCAGTCTCCTTATTTCCTCATGCCTCATCAACATCAGTGAGTGAAAGAGCAGAATATAGAGAGAGGTTGTTTGGGCAAAAAAAAACTGCAGACATCATGCATGGGAGACTGGTCTGGACTGCAGGAAGGCCAGTCTAGTATTTGCACTCTTTAACTAAGAAGACACACTGTTGTAACATGCAGAATGTGTCTCTGTATTGTTTTCAAAGAAATAAGTAGGGACATCCCTGAAAAAGATGTTTCTTGGATGGCTACATGTGTTGCTCCAAAATCTTTCAGCACCTTTTGTGTCTTCACAAATGTGCAAGTTACCCATGCCGTGGGCACTAACACATCCCCATACCATTACAGATGCTGGTTTTCGAACTTTGTTGATAACTTTGCTCTGGTCTGTTTTCTTTTTTGCCCAGAGGACAAGACGTCCATGATTTCCAAAAACACTTTGACATGTGGACTCGTCAGACCACAGCACACTTTTACACTTCGCATCAGTTCGTCTCAGATGAGCTCGGCCCCAGAGAAGGAGCTGTTTTTTCTGGGCCCAAGGTACTTGCACTAGTAGATGTAGAGTTGAACTGTTAACTGACAGTTTTCCAAAAATTTCCTGAGCCAACATGGTAAAATCCTTTACAAAAAGATGTTGGTTTTTTGTACAGTGACACCTAAGAGATAAAAGGTCACAAGCATTCAATGTTGGTTTTACTTGCAGAGATTTATCAGGATTCTCTGAAACTTCTGGTGATATTATGGACTGTAGATGATGGCATGCCAAAATTACTTGCAATTGTAAGTTGAGAAACTTTCTTGAACAGCGAGACTAGTTGTTCACAAAGTGGTGAACCTTGTCATCCTTGCTTGTGAAGGTCTGAGCCTTTTTGGGATGCTTCTTTTATACCCAGTCATGACACTCACTGTTATCCAGTTAGTCCTTTCACCTGTGGGGTGTTCAAACAGGTGTTTAATGAGCACTACTCAACTTTTCCAGTCTTTTGTTTCCACTGTCCCAGCTTTTTTGGAACGTGTTGCAGACATCAAATTTAAAACCAGAAAAGTACATGGAGAGCGCAGACCTCCACCAAGATACAATTCTGGATCACTGCATGCTCCAATATGACGGCCGAGTCTCCGCTCATGTCTGTCTATGAGCTTCCTGGCATTGCAAGGGAAGCTGGGTAATGTAGTGACATAGGCTTGAAAAACGCTGACGTGAGTTTGCAAATAAACTACAATTCCCATAATGACGTAAAGGGTACAGAACCCCAGAGCAGCTGAGGAGAAATGAATGGGATTTGCCATTATAAACTTCAATGTTTTTTGTGACGTGAATCTGGATCGGATCGAGGTGAAATTGACTGTGATGACAGAGTTATATTATTTATATTATCATGTAAATTTTGAAGTGAATCCATCAAGTGAGAGATATGAGTTTCTAAAATTTGGCCCAATGTTTACTTATGGGATTTTTCACAAATTTTGGGATTTTTTTGCGTCCAGACAAATATGTGGATCACCACCAAAATGTAATGGCTTCTTCCTTTGACCAAACCACACCTCTGGTAAAAGTTTTCATGTAAATCCATCCAGTAGTTTTTGCGTAACAGACAAACAAACAAACACACATACAGACCCTGACGAAACATAACCTGCTTCGCAAAGTTAATGAGTGGATATTTCCAAATATAAAAACTAAAATCAATTCAGTTTGAACATTCAATATGTTGTCTTTGTAATTAATGAAGTGGAATATACTGTATGTTGAGAAGGATTTGCAGCTCTGTCTTTACTGATTTAATTGTGTTTACAAGTGTCCCATCTTCACTGGAATTGGGGTTAGTACTAATAGGGTGTGATGCAGTATGAGGTCACAGTTTGACCCCAGGGTGTCCCTACAGTCACAGATATTTACAGCAGCTTGGACAAATGATATGATTTCATGTTTTTGTCTTTGCCCTTAGAGGACTGTGTACCTTCAGTGGAGCAGCTGAACCTGAGGGCCAGTCTGTATCTTTCACTGGTCTCTGCCTCACACAGGACTTCACCCTCCTGGCACAGGGCTCATTCTCCATCCCCTCCAGCCCACAGGAAGCAGGTTTGGCCTCCTGCTGGATGAACTCCATCTTCTGCCTCTGAGCCTCCCTCACTTCCTCTGTCAGCTCCAGTGGGGCAAGCTTCACAGGACGCCTCGCAGGTTGATTCTCGGCCTTCCTCTCCGGCTCGGGACGGGGTGACTTGTGCGGCAACAGGTCAGACTGCGCACTGCCCTCCTGGGTCTGCAGGCAGCCCGTAAGCTGACCCGCTGCTTCCTTTCCATGTGTCGATGACAGATGGAGGCCAGGTGTTTTTGAATTGCGGCCATTTTTAGCTTCAAGTCGGAGGTTTTGACCGTTCAGATGCAGCGTGGTATTTCTGACCTGGATGCCCAACATTTCTTCTCGCGGGAGAGCCCCCTAAACAAAAGAGAAATGATAAGCTTTTTAAAACGGACAGCTGACTAATGATGTGGTCTATGCTAGTCACTTAAATAAAACTCAAAACTGAAATTATACCCTCCTGAGACCTGTAGAAGTCAAGTTTGAGAACTACAATAATGCAAACTTAGTCTAAGAGGGAAAAAGCCTTTTGCAGTGACATTTTTGTCTTTAACATTTCCTAAAAAATGTTTTACAGACAATTGGAGTAATTATTTCACCTATTACGCGTCCCCAGTTCAGACTGAAACCTCTACAGCATTAACTTAATGGAAACTAATTTACATGAAAAGTTAACTTGTGCATTGGTTATTTTTTGCAAGAATTCTGATGATAATCCTCTTAGATCTGACAGTTTTAGGTCTCCAACTAAAGAATCATCAGGTCTCAGAAAAAGTCTGTCATGTTCAGATGAAAAAGGAGTAAGAAAAGAAGAAGATAAGAGAAAACAAACTTTTCTTTGACTCTTTTTTTTCTGATGACATCCTTTATGACATCTCTATTTCTGATCATTTTTTCCCATACAACTTATTTTTTTTATCCAACCAATATATTATCGTATGTCTCTCTTTTCTGACTATCCTTTTTCTGATTCTTTTTTAACCAATGACTAATTTTCCTTCGTTTCCTGACTCCTTTTGCTGTAATGCCATCCTTTCTGATTCCCTCTTACTGTCCTTTTCATTGGACTAATGTTTTTTAATGTTTTTTTACTGTTCTGAGAGCTACTTTTCTGATTTTTTTATGACTCATTTTACTGATATCTTATTTATGACTCTTTGTCTGACTCCTTTTTTCTGATTGCTTCTTTTCTGACACCCTTTTGTCTCACTGGTTTTTATCCAACTACTTAATTTCTTATTCCTTTTACCTCCGCCCAGGAGGTTATGTTTTTGCTGGCATGTGTTTGTCTATTTGTCTGTTTGTTAGCTAGATTACTCAAAAGCTACAGGATGGACTTTGCTAAAATTTCCAGGAAATGCTGGTAATGGCCCAACTTAAAAATGATTAGATTATAGTGGTGATACATATATTTGTCTGGATGCAAAAAAAGAATAAAAATATCAAACAATCCCACAAGTTAGCATTGGGGGGAATTTTAAAAAATCATATCTCTGCCATTTTTTAACAAACTTGCTTCCAATTTTACAGGATAATATGGCGTCCTTGTGTCTTCCGTCAAGGTAAATTTCATCTGGATCTGATCCAGACTAACATCATAAAAAAACTGAACTTTATAATGGGAAATCCCTTTGACGACATTCAATAATTCATATAAAACCGAAATATTAAGTGACTTTCCCAAAATGTGTTGTGTTCATACAGGATAACAACCTCCATGCTAAGTTTGGATCCTGGCACTATTCTGGATCTGGTGATCCAGAATTATATCTTTTACAAGGGTTGTGGAAAAGCCACTGCCTGAACTGAGCTGCTTGGTGGAGGTCTGAGCTCTCTTAGTGCTTTTTAGTTTATTAACCCCTTAAAGCCTGTTGTATCATATTTGATACATACTTTTATGATATATCTGTCTAATCAATATGATCAACAAATTACTGAAAAAACATCTGAATACAATCAGATAAATGATAAAAATGTCCTCAAGTGGATTATCAGTTGCCAAAAACAACTAATGTATCAAATGAGATACAAAAATATATATATATATATATGTTAAATTTTATGGAAATTTTAGATATTTTTTGGATTTCAGTAAAAGTGAAATAAACATTTCAGCTCCAAAAAATTAGAATTTTCTGGCTATAATTTGTGTTTTCAGGCTTTAAAGGGTTAATGACTTTATTTCTTACCCTCTTTTCTAAAACATTTTTCTGAAGCATTAAAAAATATATGGAGTAATGAAAAAGGGGTCAGAAAAAGTCACTCAGTCAATCACTCAGCATTGCGAACATATGGTCTTAAACCCAGTGATCATCATGACTGTGAGCTGACTCTCCATACTGAGCCACAAATACCTTAAATCACACTCATGACTGAAAATGGATCAAACCTAAACAGATAAAGAAATTAGACTATCAGCGAAGCTGTCAGTATTTCCTTTGATTACCAAAACACTCTATTCAAAGAAAGAGCCTGTACTTGAACACTATTGGCCTTGATTATAACGTTATTCCCCATTACATAATGCTGCTGCTGTCGATAAGGTCTGGTAAAATACACAACCATAAATAAAAAGAGCTTCTCTTTAGGTCCACCAATCACAATGGCAGGTCCATTTTTAACCTTGATCAGACCACAAACATTCATTCATCCATTATATATTCAGCTTATCACTTTCAGGGTCGTGGAGCCTACCGCCGTTGACATTTGGTGAGAGGCAGGGTACACCCTGAACCGGTCACCAGTCAATTGCAGGGCCACACAGAGAGACAGACAACCATTCACACTCACTAAGGGAAATTTGGAGTAGGAAAGGCCCCGACTGACCAGGGGATCGAACCGACAACCTTCCTGCTGTGATGCACGTGCACTACCTGCTGCGCCACCACGTCGTCAAATCACAAACAAACATTACATAACACTTCAGTCCAATCCAATGAGTGCAGTTCTCATGAAATGATTTCTTTGTGTACCTGGTACTCCTGCCCTGCTGTTACTCTGACCTTACACGGGCCTGTCAGTTCAGTAGGTTTATCCTTTACTAATGCTCCATGGACTCGTGCTAAGCCATTAATGAGGACCATCTTTGGTTACCAGGTATTGATAAATCCTTTTAAGATAGCTTTGTCTTTTTAATAGCTCTTCTATTAATCTGGAAAATCCCTCTGAGAAACAGGTCTGCTGCCTGCAGTCTGTTTAAGGTAACCAACTACAGGGCATCGCAATTATAAATAACTCACATCTTATCCAGAGTAATTTTCTACTTTCCAGTCAGAAATATCAATTAATACACACCGACCTGATATTTCCACTGGAATATCACAAATTTGTAGGTATACATTTCAGAAATGTTCTGAATTCCCCACAATATCAGCGGCATAACAATTTCATTGGCTGATTTTATATATTTTACATACAGTCCTAAAAAAAAAGTTTGTAATGTTATTTTGGTCAAATGTTTCTCCCTTTTGTTAATACCAATTGGTTTTGCAATAAGTGTCATTGGAAAGCAAATTAGTCACTTTTACAAGGAGGTACAACTTTTAAGGATCATGTATTTGTGAAAGGAGCAACACAAACTAAATGTGTAGGTAGTGCCCAAAAATTGTGCCAAGAAGCTGGGGTCCTGGTTCGCAGAGTGGCAGCTTTATTAGATCTTGGAATCTTTCCTTTTCTTTTGTACCTAAATCTGACTCAGACTGTTGTGTATTTGTAATTCAACTTCATTAAATATCAGTGTTTATATTAATTATACCTCAATGATTAATACATTTTCAACCATATAAACATGAGGACCCTCTTGAAAACAAGATGCCACATCTCAAGGGGCTTACCTCGAATAAATCTACATTCAACAGAGACAAAAATGTAAATGTAAATGTTCTTTATGTATACAGCCCTTTAAAACAACCCTTTTGGTGAACCAAAGTGCTTTACAATAGGTAGTAAGTAAAAAGTAATAAATAAAAACAATTAAAAACAATTAAAAGCAATAAAAGCAATAAAAGCAATAAAATCAATAAAATAGAAAAGAGAGAAAAAATAAATAAATAAATGATGAAGATAGATTTATGTTCTAGGTGTCCATGGGTTTGTTGCAATTCTAAATTCTTATTTAGTCCCTTATTATCTGCTTGGATGGATATATGTATCTATTTATGTGCACATGTGTTTTATATATGTATATATATACATATATATGTATGTATAGACAGTATATAAAGTGCCTTGAGATAACACTCATTATGAACTGGTGCTACACAAATAAAGATCGATTGATTGAATATTTGCTGCACTTTAAGGTCAGAGCTTTTCTCTTTCTTTTTTTCTCTCCCTCCCTGTTTTCCTTTTCTGTTATCTCTTCTGTTTTTTTGGATAAAGTCTCTAGTAGTAATTCACTTAGATATATTGTAAAATTATTATATTAATGAATCTATATTAACATGTGTCAGACCAGAAGTGGGTAGATGGGGTGAGCTTATGATCTGGCATCTTTCTGTCATTTGTTTGTATAATGTCAATGACTCAGCCCTTTGTTAAGATTAAAATCAATTTAAGAATTGTCAAAAAAAAAAAAAAGCTAACAATAAAACTTCACTTTTATTGTTGCTATATTAGCCTTTCTAATGAACATCATGGAAGTTCAAATGTATCTATAAGAAATAAGATACTTGAACATTTGTCATTCTCTACCTTTTTCATCCTGTTAGATAGAATTAAATATTGTTTAATACACAAATAACAGTGCTCTGCCAGGCGATCACAGCTGGACCACTGAGGCAAAAAATAGTCACCCTTAAATCCATTACAATTGGGATTTTTTAATTATTATTAGTATGGTCTTGCAGCACAATAAATGAAAATGCCCCAAATTGATTTATTACTGGCATATGCCAAAGTGCATTATGTAAATTTTAATGACAAAAAAACAAGCTACTTCCTTTGTTTTGTGAGAAATCAATCATTTTTCATGAAGTGGAAAAAGGAAGAAAAACTATACCTCAAACTTAAGTCTGTATGTCAACTTATAAACCAACAACACATCCCTAATAGGAAGTGGTTTGTTTTAACCTCTTCAGTCTTTACAGATAGGAAGCCAAACATAACTGAAGACATGCAGCTCGTGTCAGAAGGATCAGAGGGAGATAATACGTCTTTATAAATAGTCACAGGCCGTTTGGGGGCCTTCAATTCTGCCGAGTGGTCCAGCAAGAGTTTGAGAGCTTGTTAAAGACGAAAGAGAGCAAACCAGAGGGAGTCAGCTGCTCTCACAAACTGCTTATTACTGTTTTAATTGGCGTTTGTAAAGGATTTACCAACCTGACTAAAGCAATTAGTCACGACCTACGAGGCTTTTTAAAGCACTGTTAAGAAGTGGCAACCAAACATCCTCGGGAGAATGAACACTACACGCTGAAAAACTGTGTTACATTTTTATTTCTATCATTTTTCTTTTTTAAAGTACTTTTGTCTAAATCCTTTTTTCATCATCCCAACAGTCTGCCAGTCCCTTTAATGCTGGGTCAGGAAACAATAAATAAATAATAATTAAATAAATTTAACAAAAGCTGGACAATGCTCCATGTGATTTCACAGAAAATTGACATATTAATTAATTAAATTGAATGTCAGGTGTGTTTTTAGAAAATAGCAACACCAATATGGTGCTGGACTTTATGCATGTATTGATTTGCACATTTTGGTGCTGCGCTCATGCCTACAATCATTTTAAGAGGGTCATACTTCAATCAAAACACCAGTCCTATCATTGAAAACAGATTAGGCCAATAGATTTCAGTAAAAATGCCTCAAACAAAGACTTTTCTGTGTTTTCATGTCCCATGCTGATGCTGGTTTGCCTCTCTCATCGGTCTGAGAGCAGCAAAAGTAACATCATATTCCTCTCTGCAATGCATGACGGTACATTTTACTGGCTTGAGAGACCATCATCAGTAGTTCATTACCTTTCACAATGCACTGTAGGATACAGAAGGTGCACTGAAATATGTTCACTCAGATCTTGGACACCACAAAACAAAAGGGAGTAGTTATCTTCGCCAAGGAGGTTATGTTTTAGCCGGCATTTGTTTGTCTGTTTGTTAGCAAGATTACACAAAAACTCCGGGACAGATTTCGCTAAAATATTCAGGAGAGAAGAGCAGGTGATCGTTTTTGCTTAATAACTGTCAAACTAATACCTATATCAACATGATTCTGAGTGCTAGATGTGGGTTTTCAGGGTCAAGGAATCATATTATGATGGAAACTTTATCATGGAACTAGTGCTTATACACTGCCCAGCCAAAAAAAAAGTTGCCACCAAAAAACAGTGTCACACACTCTAATATTTCATTGGACCGCCTTTAGCTTTGATTACAGCACAAATTTGCTGTGGCATTGTTTCAATAAGCTTCTGCAATGTCACAAGATTTGTCACAGATCACAGCACTGCCCCCACAGGCTTGTACAGTAGGCACTAGGCATGATGGGTGCATCACTTCAGCTGCCTCTCTTCTTACCCTGATGCTCCCATCAATCTGGAACAGGGTAAATCTGGACTCATCAGACCACATGACCTTCTTCCAGTCCTCCAGAGTCCAATCTTTATGCTCCCTAGCAAACTGAAGCCTTTTTCTCCAGTTAGCCTTACTGTTAAGTGGTTTTCTTGAGGCTACACAGCTGTTCACTCCCAATCCCTTGAGTTCCCTTCACATTGTGTGTGTGGAAATGCTCTTACTTTCACTATTAAACACACCCCTGAGTTCTACTGTTGTTTTTCATCTATTTGATTTGGTCAAAAGTTTAAGTGATCGCCGATCACGATCATGCAGGATCTTTTTCGACCACATTTCTTTCTTGAAGACGATGCTTCCCCACTACCCTTCCAGTTTTTAATAATGCGATGGACAGTTCTTAACCCAAGTTTAGTAGTTTCTGCAATCTCCTTAGATGTTTTTCTCTGCTTGATGCATGCCAATGACTTGACCCTTCTTAAACATCTTTTCCACGATGACAGGATGTGTCTTTCCACATGGTTGTTTCAGAAATGAGAAGCTACTCATTGAATCAGCTGGGGTTAAATAAGTTGTTGCCAGCTGAAAGATAATCACACGTGCAGTAATTATCCAATAGGAGGCTCGTACCTATTTGCTTAGTTAAATCCAGGTGGTGACTTTTTTTTTGGCCAGGCAGTGTAGATGTAACAGCAATATGTGAGCTACCTTGGCAGAGGTTTGTGCTCTCCGGCTGCTTTCTAGTTCACTATGTGGTACACAATGGAGTGAATAGGAGGTGATTTTGGACACAGACAGAACTGTAGGGAAAAAAAAAACAGAACTCTAGAAAAAGAGGGACAGAAATCTGACTTTGTTCTCATTATATCAAAGAAGAAGTCAAAAACATGACTTCAGTTTTAATACTTGAGGTAGAAAACTCATACGACTTCAAACTCATATTATATAAATATTCTTGAGGAAAAATTTTAGGATGCTGACTTACAAAGATCTCCAAATGCTGAGAAAAAGCCATAATACTTCAATCAAGTAGATTTTTGAATCTGCGATTTCTCAGAATCATGGCTAAAAAGCCATGATTTTTAAAGCACCATTAAGAAGTGGCAACCAAACATCCTCATCCTCACTGCACGCTGAAAAACTGTGTTACATTTTTATTTCTATCATTTTTCTTTTTTAAAGTACTTTTGTCTAAATCATTTTTTCATCATCCCAACAGTCTGTCAGTCCCTCTAATGCTGGGTCAGGAAACAATAAATAAATAATAATAGTTAAATAAATTTAACAGTCAAAATATCATTTTTAGTCTGGCTTTTAATTACCTTTTAGCGTTTTTATTCTTATTACAGCACCTTTTTATTATAATTTTTTTTATGTCGCTTCAATTTATTATTATTATTTATTTTTTATGATAGATTTAATTTCGCACTTTAACCTAACATCCAGTGTTTACTCAATTTATACTTTTAAGATGGCTTTTCCTCAGAGTGAACTGGATAATATGTTCCTGTTCTTACTATCCTCTTTTATTCATGATGCATTTTACCCATACGGTGTATGGATTCTGGGGTGGGTGGGTTCGGGGGTTGGGTGTCGTGGGTTTGGGTCATACTTCCATTTATCTTATTTAATTTATCTGTCACATTGTGCTACATTTTTATATGAAAAGTGCTGAACAAAGTTTGATTGATTAGTTGATTGAAAATACCAAATGTAGTATGATGCATTGTGACATTGAATAGAATAGAGGTGTTAACAAAATAATCATAATTAAATTGAATTGTTAGAATGGTGAAGATGCTCCACCTTCATGCTGAAACATTAATTTCCTTTTTTTGTTCCTTTTCAGCATTCTTCTCACTGATGTCTGTCAACATTACTTAGATATTTCTACTTTTCTGTTGATTTTGTGTTCAACAGTTTGTCATTGTTTGTCTGACCCAGCACTCTTGTACAGTTTGTCCTTCTGTCAGAAAGAATAATAATATTGTTGTCCTCATTGTTGCCAAAGTTCACCATCCCTACAGTTCAATTTGTACTTAAGGCAGCTGTTAAGATTGTTGAACACCTCCCTCCACCCTCACACACACGAGAGGCACATTTGCTCACATTTGTTACATGTCACATAAACTCAAATCAGTCAATACTTCTGTAAAAGTCTGTGGTATACTCACAGGTTTGGCAAACATCTCCTCTTGGTATTGTCCTGAATCCCTTCTCACAGAGAGCACAGTCTCCTTTTGCCGTCTTGGTGTTGTTGTCCCTGCCACCTTCTCAAAGGTGGAGTCTCTGGAGTTGGAGAGGGTTTTAGAGACCATAATGTCATTAGGCAGATTAGGGTCACGCTGCAGCAGAGGGACCCGAGGTGATCTGCAGATTAAAGGAAGTCAGTGCGCACACACAATTCTTAAATTTGTTCACAGGAGTGTGTCTTCATCTGCAGACTTGTAGTATTTACTGACAATAAACAAAAGGCAGGTCATTGCACTGATTAATATAATAACAGAGTCAAACACAGCAGGAATTTAATTTACTTAAGTGGCCACTAGATGGTGCTAGAGACTTTGTTTGACTGGAGTCTGCCTCATCCTGATGATGTGAAACAACAGACCTGATGGATCAACAACAAAATCAATCAATCAAACTTTTATTGTGTAGCACTTTTCATACAAGATTTTGAAGCACAAAGTGCTTGACATAAGAAATAAAATAAAACAAATAAGAATAAATTAAATAAAAAGTAGAAAACTGAACACAATGAAAATATAAGACCCCACCCACCCTCACAGTCCACATACAGCACACACACTCACCACTTGCTCACTTACACACACACACAAAGACATAAAAAGGAGATTCTTACATAAAACAGAATTTGTGGACTGAGGAAACACTATCTTGAATTAAAAATGAGGAAACACAGGAGCTAATACTAAAATATAAAAATTAGATTAAGAAAAATACTATGGGAAAAGTACATAACTAAATAAACAAAACTTAAATAAATAATATGGTAAAATGAGATAGCCTATCACCAAATGCGTAATAAAATCTGCTATATTAGGATAATGAAAAGAAAATCGATTAATAGAGAATAAAATTCCAAATAATATCTGAAATGAAATGGAGAAATAAAACAGATTAAGAGGATTAAAATAAATAAAAAGATAAGATGAAATAATAATAAATATAATCAGCTAAAAGCCAGACTAAAACGGTAGGTCTTGAGTTCAAAATCACAAATAACATATTTCAGTGATGGCACCTGCTGGCTCAAGGACCACATGACCCCCTCCTCTGTTGATGTGGCCCACGTGTCAATAGTAAATACTGTTATTTTAAAGAGCTCACATTTTGCTTTAGGGCAGCACGGTGGCATTGCAGGTAGTGCACATGCCTCACAGCAGAAGGCCACCAGTTGGATCCCCAGGTAGGGGAGTGTCAAGTTTGCATTCTTCTACAAAGGTTAGTTAGTTGATTGGTCCTGATTGGTTTGCACATATTTTTCTTGATTAGGGGATCTTTTGTGAAAAATTTTCACCTTAGTCTTTGACTGAGAGCTTGCATAAGTGGTTGAGTCGGTCCCCTCCCAACTAAGAGTTCTGGGGTTTGATCCTTGACCCTCTAGTTGTGTTTTTTGTTTGTTTGTTTGTTTTGTTTTGTTGTGCTATGAATGGACATAACATTGTTTTGTAGAGCAAAGTTTGCAGATGAATGTGTCATCTCATTCTCCTGACCATCTTTGTTAAAAGAAGTATTGGTGTCAGGATCTGACTTCTTCTGTTATTTTTGTATTTGTTCCCCTTTTAGACCTTCTGCTGTTCCCTGTTTTACTGTCTTGTCCTTGTTTCTTATTCCTAGTTAAGTTACCTGTTTTGTGAACTGTTCTCCCTCGTTTCTCTTGTTTCCTGTTTTATTTTGAAAACCCTGTGTTCCTCGTGGTGTTTTCCTGCCCTCCCCTCTGTCTATCTAATGATGATTCCCTTCACCTGGGTGATTGTTTCACCTGTGTTTGATGGTGTCCCCAGTGTATTTAGTCTGTTTTTCCTGTTCTTTGTTGGGTCATTTGTCTTCCTCCTCACCATGTCTCCTGTGAGTTCCTTGTGTTACCCCAGCGTTTAAGGTAGTTTCTGTTCGGGCTTGGCTTTTTGTTGTTACTTTGTTTTGTATTTTTGGAGTTTCTGTTGTGGACTTGTTTTTGACCCTTTGGACTGAGATCCTTTGGAGTTTAAAATAAAGCCTTTTTTGTTATTTCTGCAATTGGGTCTTGCATCTTTGTTAGTTTTTGTTTTTTTTGGTTAATTCCCTGACAATAGGCAATGTCACACACAGAAAATAACCAAAAAGCACTCAGAGCGCAAACCTCCACCAAGGTAGCTCACATATTGCTGTTATATCTATAAGCAATAGTTTCATGATAAAGTTACCATCATAATATGATTCATTGACCCTGAAAACCCACACCAAGCACCCAGAATCATGTTGATATAGTTATTAGTTGGACAGTTATTGAGCAAAGATGATCATCTGCTAATGGCAGTTATTTGGATCACCACCAAATCTAATCATTTTTAAGTTGGGCCATTACCAACATCTCCTGAAAATTTCAGCAAAATCTGTCCAGTAGTTTTTGTGTAATCTAAACAACTGGACAAACAGACTGATGAAGTAGACATGCTTATTTGGTTAATTGGTGACTTCAAATTGCCCTTAGATGTGAGAGTGAATGGTTGTTTGTCTCTCTATGTGGCCCTGGGATTGGCCGGAGACCAGTTCAAGGTGTACCCCGCCTTTCACCGAATGTCAGGCTCCATCCCCCCATGACCCTGAAAGGGATAAGTGGTGTAGAGGATGGATGGATGGATGGACATTTTGCCTTAACTCAGGTTCATATACTCACTTTTGATGACTGCTAGAGCGTGTGTTCACAGTCAATAATGATCAAAAAACATTCAAGTTTTCGTAAACAGATGACATCTGACAGTGCTTTATTCTCAGTCAGCTGGGGGTGCTCTGTTGGACCCCCTGCTCCATTAAGGCTCCCTTCCCCACAGCTGATTGGTTTACAGGTCAGCTCTGTGGTGATTGGTCAGTTCAGAGCTGCTTGGTGCCAAGTTTTAGCAACTGGGATTGCTACCATGAGCCAATAGACCAAAGCTGATGATGAAAGACTGGTAGTACGTCACACTGGTAAGTTTATTCTGGAGGGCGAAGGAGACAAGAAATTTAACTGAGCTCATCCCTCCTCTTCTCTATCTCTCCAACACTCTTTCTTCCCCCCCTCTCCATTTTGGTCCCTCTTTTTTTTTGGCTCCAGTACTCATCTCTGGTTGTTGTCTTGCAGGCTGCTCGGGATCTTTGGTGAGGACACAGCTCCATCAACTACAGTTACAAATATCTGGCCTTTCTTTCAGCCCCATTCCATTATCAGGTTCTCAACATCAACCTCAGAGTGATCAATCAATTAAAATATCACACGTTTAATTGTAGCCATGACTACCAACCTAGACAACCTGCTGGTGTGGATCTGCTTGAGTTCAAGTGCTTTTTCCTACAACAACCATCAACAGAAAAAAAAAACATGATTTAACATAAATTCTTATTTTCAAGTTGATGAAATCCAGTTTAATTGGAGTTCAACCAGATGCTGCCATATCAGCATCAGTCCTCTCCACCTTATCGTCAGTATGGCTGTTATTATATATCATTATTATTAGGTTGATCTCTTTATCCATGTTATTGATTACACCTCCATAATAAATACCTCTAATGCCATATAAAGAAGAGGACACTCTTAAAAAAGAGGTGTCACATCTTTAGGGAGTAACTCAGGGGTGGGCAACTGGCGGCCAGGGGGCATATGTGGCCCTTCGTTTCCAAAAAAGAAAAAAAAGAAAATTCATTTTTTCATAGAATATTTCTACTAACCTTAAATTGCTGGTACATCCTTTGTTTTTTTACAAGCCATTTAAGTACTTGCTTTGCTATGATTGTATCTCTAAATATGTTTTATGAAGCATTAAAACATAATATATAGCATTTGTAAAAGCTATATGTTAATCGTTAAATCATAAACTGGTAAACATTTAGTCTTTTGAGAGGTTTTAATGCCACTGATTTTTGTTTTGTTGATAGAGGTGCTTTATCATACATGTAATTTCGACAGTAAGTAATGTAACCTTTGCAAAAGTCAGAACAAATTACAGAATCAAATCATAACAAAGACCAATTTTACAGTAAAATCATATATTTTAACAGCTAATCTTCACTAATCTGCTCACACAGAAAAAACGATTGCAGATTTGCACACTTCTAAATGAATCACAGTATCTAATAGTTTATTTGACAGAACAAGAACGCTGAAGCTGCCTCCTACCCCTAAGTCTGTGTTTCATATCATATTTATGTTTCATTGGAGCATCAATTCAAGCAAAATAAAAATCTGAAAATAAAATACAAAATATTTTTCTTTGCATTCCTCTGGTTTATTAGGATTTGAAAGAATTACTGTATTGTATCAAAATTTATAGATCATGTGGGATTAAAAAAAGTAATCTTTGCACAAAAGACAAAACAGAAGTATGTAAAGTGAATACAACCAATTCTGATTTCCTTTATTTACATTAGATAAGGTCCGAAAGTAAATTATTTGTTGTTCCTCATGTGTAAGTTTCTGAGACCCCTGCCCTCTAGTATTTGGTCTCACGGTCTGTCTCAATCTTCTGGTGTGTTTGAAGGTTTATAACATCAAGGACTCTAATTTCGTAGACCAGGCGCAGGCGGGGCGCACCTGCCCTGCGCCTGTGCCGCGCCTGTGCCACGCCAACGGGATGTGTCCAGGGTATTTTGCAGGTTTCGAGCACGGCGCAGTCTGACGCAGGGAGGCGCACCCATGCCTCCGTCCCTCATACTGGTGCAAGTAGCAGAGAGGGAGGAGAGAAGGCGTGAGTGGGTTTAACACAGCCGAGTGTAATCTTCACCAATCAAATGAACGCCTCTCCTCGCCTTTAAATGCGCCGCGGGCGAGGCACAGTGACAATTTCACCTCAGTGGCGAAGAAGGTCAGAGCCGCTGTCACTTCTGCAGCAATTGGGAGAGCGCAGGGGACACCAGGCCACGCATAGGAGGACACGACGCGCGTCACCGTGTGGACCACCTTGTGGGACAGATGAAATCTGTTCCTTTGCCATAAAGAGGAGTACAAAATTAAATGATAATTTCATTTAAACACAGCAGCAGGCTAATCCATTCATCATGCTTGTGATCCACTTGCATTCCTGGTCTGTCATCGCCAAATAGCAGAACCTTTGGTGAAAATATATCTCCTCCTCATCCTCTTTGCAATATTGTAGGCTACTCCATCTTTTTAGATCACGTTAAGAATAAAGATTAAAACAGAGAAATATGGGCAATCACAGGTAAATCCTTAAGACACCGAGAGACTTACATTTATTCAGCGAGCGTCTCTCTTTTTTCTTTTCTTTTGAATTTCACGAGATGAGAGAAGCCGTATCGGATGATGTGGCTGTTTGTGGTTGGCTGAGAGATATGAACTCGTTAGTTATGACAAAAGTCTCTGATCTGACATCAGACAATTAATATAGATACAAATGTATATGCTGGTTCAGATGGTTACATTAAATAGTGGTTGCTTTGATTGTTTATTGCATCGAAATGTGCCTGACACTCTGGATACCTGCCTGTGAGGTTTTGGTGACTTGTGTGCACTGTGCGCCTGTCAGCCAAATTACCACTGCCCCGGGTGCGCCTCGTCAGAGAATAGACCAGGTTGGAGCTGGCGAGCTTTCAGCACACCTTCCGCATGGATTTTTGGCACGAAATTGTCACTGCGCCAAGCTGAACCTTTCAACACCTCCCCCTGGTGCGCCGTCACACCCATCTCGGCGCAGCCGGTCTACCAAATTGCTAAAACACTTTTTTAATAGTGAATATCCCTTAGAAATAATGCAGTAGCAGCTTTAAAACTCATAAAATAAATAATAAAATATGTAAACATCATCTCTGCAAAGGATTATTCTTATAAAGTGATGCAGAGCAATATTAGAGAGGTTTTTTAACAAAATGGTCAGGCGAGAATAATGAAATAGACTGCATATTGAGCCAAAAGTCAAAAATATATGTTTTTTGTCAAATAAAAAAAGTAAATAATAAATATAGTGTCTATAATGCATACTGCAGCACTTCCCCCATGTAATATACTCTTTTGGATCGTTATTTTGACATTTTTTACTGAAAAACGTCCATAAATAAGCCTAAAAACTGTAATATTTGATGATCTGACGTCTCCATTGAGGCCTCATGCGGTTACATATAAGGGCTATATCTCGGCCGTTGATTGGCCGATTTGGATGATTCAGACTTCTTTAAACTCGTCTGAGCCAATAGAATTTAACTCATTCATTCATTCATTTTCTTTACCGACTATCCCTTTCAGGGTTGCGGGGGGGCTGGAGCCTATCCCAGCTGTCATTGGGCGAGAGGCAGGGTACACCCTGAACCGGTCGCCAGTCGATTGCAGGGCAACATATAGAGACAGACAACCATTCACGCTCACACCCATACCTAAGGGCAATTTAGAGTGACCAATTAACCTAATGAGCATGTTTTTGGTCTGTGGGAGGAAGCCGGAGTGCCCGGAGAGAACCCACGCATGCACGGGAAGAACATGCAAACTTCACACAGAAAGGCCCTGTCCGACCCGGGAATCGAACCGGGGACCTTCTTGCTGTGAGGCACGTGCACTACCTGCTGCACCTGCTGAAGTGCTCAAATCCCTCCCAAATGGATCATTGGCCAACCAGGATGGCCAAATCCATTGGATCCGGCCCTTCTCGGCTTCTCTTGGCTCGTATATAAAGAGCTCCAGGATCCAGAAATTATGTAAAAATTCAGTTCTTTATGCCCCAAACAAACATGGAGGGTATGTGCATCACCGTAAGATGATCAGAAGCTCTCAAATTCGATGTCTTATGACAAAACAGCAAAGGTAAGACCCATTTTTTGGACTCCCGCTACAGTCTACCGTCCTCTTTGGCTTTTGGTTTACTGAGTTTTGGTCGTAGAACGATAGTGTTTTAATTGTGTTTGGTGTATGTAATAATGGCTTATATGTTTGTGTGGCTGAGTTTTGCTGTTCAATTTCATGTGCAACTTGACTATAGTCTTAAAGGAACAGTTCACTGCCTTGTGTGGTCATGTCGAGGAGCTTTGCTCTTGAGCCCCAGCGGACCCTGTACAGGTTACTCTGGGGCTGTAGTAGCCTTGCAAAATTTGTACACCCTCTTTTCACCCCTAGTGCTGAAAGCAAGTTACCAATAATTTTGCAGTTCAGCTGGATCAGCCTGATTCAATGTGTGTCATCAGGCAGATCCATCCTGCCAAGCTCCAATCTACAATGACTGTGAGCCGCCAAAAGCAGCACAACCCACCCAGTGTCCTTTAAAGCAGCAACAGTTCGGAGCAAAGAATGAGACAACAGCAAGAAGTGACTGCTCGTACAGAGATTAGCATAGATGCTAACATTTTCAGTGGCAGTTTTATCAGATAATTTCTTTATTAAATAAAAAACAAACAACAACACTTCAAACTTCTTTATAGAGAGGATAATTTCGCTTCACTTCTGACATGTTTTGCAGAAAGTTTGCTCACATTCTGTCCTTTAAACCTCGGCAGTAAAACTCACCCACTGCATGATCTAATTGCTCTGTAATGAATGTGATTGATGGAACAATCATCCAATCATCTGCCGGATATGCTTTTGAAAAGCTTCTGCCCATACCTAAACACTTTCTATTTTCCAAGATTGAGTGGTGAAATATCTTGAATGGTCCATTTGGTGTCAAGGTTTAGGTTGTGAAAGTGACTTGATGTCAAAGGTTCCTGTACTTTCCTCAGAGCTCTGGTGGTAATGGAGAAGACTCAACTCCCCACCCACAAAAAGCAATACACCGCTGTCCAAAATTAACATGAATTATAATTGTTTTTAGTGCTAGACCTCAGACAACAGGCGTAATCACATTTGTTTTAGAGTAAACTGGTCGAAGGTGTTGAGACATATTGACAGAGTGATCTCCTTGAAATTGGCTGGAGCTGAACTCGACTCTCTCCTCAGCCCTGGCTCTGATACAAGTTTTCTCTGTAAATCTCCTCCGCCTCACAGGATGAGACAGTGATGTGGTTTGTGTTGCCTGCAGGACCGTCTGCAGATTTTAATCACTCTCAGACAACAGATTGTTTTGAATTTTTAGCTCCATCGCTCTCACATAGGCCTCATTTATTATGTTTAGAGGCAGACTTTGCACACTTTTTTCTTTTCCTGCGATGGATGCAGCTTGTGTGGTGGGATGTTTTGCCTCCTACAGTTGCCCCATTTTTCATCTGACAGACAGACAGACTCAATCACTGATCAAAATCTCCTCTTCTTCTGTCGTCTCAAGCCCAAAAAACATCAGCATGTCAGCACCTGCTTATTGCAAGCTCCATCATATCATTGGTGCGGAGGAGACGGTCCCACAGCAGAACAACTTGGCTCTGCCTACATGATCATTTGAGACGCCAAATTACAGGCCTGACGCCAAGAGATGGCCTTAACGCCCCTCTGCCACTATTCTTATTGTGTCGCCCTCCGCTCTGCCTGACGTCCACAGCTGACAGTATAATTACTGCGGTGTGGGAAGGGATAAAAACGGGACGCTGCCTGCTCACTCTCCCACATACTGAACACCCAGCTGCACTACACGGGCCACTTGGAGAGGAGAAAAGGACTGGATGGCTGATATCATTTCATGGTCACATTCTGCCACAACTGGTGACGTTAAGTAAATTATGAAACCTTTGGTTTATGGCCGTCCCTGAAATCACACGATTGTTACCGTCTCCATATCTCTCAGAGGAAGTTGTGAGTAGCGGGTTATGAAGTGACTCATCTTGACAATAAAATCAATTTTGAACACTGCTCTTGCCGTTTAGGATTACATAATATCTACCGTTTTATTAAAAGCTCAGTCTGTGAAAATATGCCCAGCTGGGGCTCTCTTAACCTGATCAATAATGAGATAATGAGAAGAAACCAACCCAGTGTCATGTCCACCTGCTGTCCATATATGTATTGTTTATTGTTGAATACACTGTTAAGATGGATCTCCAATGACAGCTTTTATGTGACATTACACATTCATGCAACTCTTTCCCCAAGAAGAGTTTTCCTCTGGTTTTATCTATGTAGAGGTTCAAAGTTTTTGTTGCCAAAATTTGAGTTAATTTCTCGATTGTAACACTTTTTTGCTTTTAAATAAGCTCTAATATTTCGGGTGCGTATTATACATAAGTACAAGTAAAATATTTGCTGTATTAAGTATTGCCAACATCACAATTGCAACACATCTGATACAGAAAGCCAAAATATTCTCTTTCTCTGCGAAAACACAGGCAAAACAGAGTGCTGCCATCTAGTAAGCAAGGGGATGCAAAATACCTGCGCTGTGATTTGAGTAACTGCGCATGCGTGAAGCAAAAGGTGTGTCCGCATCCATTTGGGAGAGAAAATCATGTGCCTTATTTGGTGTGAAAATACTGAAATTTTTTTGATTAAAACTTTGAATAAGGGTAATTTTTGAGTTGTCTGAGTAAGGTTTGGGCAATATTTGGGTGCGTGTTTATTCAAGTACAGTGTTTTTCCAGGCAAAAATCGTGAAAATATGGGGTGTGTGTTACAATCGAGTGCATGTTCTAATAGAGAAATTACCATAATTTGTATCTATATGGATGAGTGGACAAACGCAAAATATACTTGTACAGAGCCCCACACTAAAGAGAAAACTCAGAGGGAGCAAATAGTGGATTGATGCTGACAGATGCTCCACTGTGTCTATAACCCTAACATCAAATATCCTTTAACTGCGAACCCTAACTCCAATGACGTTGAGACGCTATGTAAAACTTCAGTGAAAACAATGATTTTCAAATCCTTTTCGACCAATATTCAGATGGGTACACTACAAAGACAAGATTTTAATGTCCAAATTGATAAACTGTGTGTTTCCTTTTTTGGCAAATATTCCCTAATTTTGAATTTGATGCAAAATGTTCCAAAAAAAGCTGGGCAAGGGGCATGTTTACCACTGTTAAATCTCCTTTTCTTTTGATAACACTGTCATGAAACAGACTCCAGTCACAAAAAGAATTCAATTGCAGATGACCAGATCCGTGTGACAAAAATCAGGGTTTATTTACAGTCCAAGGTTCGGTACACAAGCAGGCAAAAACAATCCAGGCAAAAGTATTCAACAGACAAAAGGCTAGAGGCAAGGTACAGGCAAAACAGGTCTATGAACATGAACAAGGCTATGAGAAAAGTGCCGAAAAGTGGCTCAAGGTTCGACAATCTGGCAACAGGACATGGGAAGACATGAGGGTGAAATACATGAGGTGATTGGGGGTGACACAGCTGGGGAGGAACAATCAGGGATCAGGTGTGACAGCACCAGACAGGAAGCAAAACCTACGAAGACAAGGAGAGACAAGTGAATTGTCAAAATAAAATAGGAAGCACGAGACAAAACATAATGCATGAGAACAAAATGGGTAACCAAATCAAAGGCGTGATCATGATAAACACTTAGTAAACGTTTGGGAACAGAAAACACTAGTTGCTGAAGCTTTTGCTGGTGGAATTCTTTCCCATTCTTGCCTGAAGTATGACTTCAGTTGCTCTATAGTCTGAGGTCTCGGTTGTGGTTTTTTGTTCCTCACAGTGCACCACACACTTTCAAAGGGAGACAGGTCTGGACTGCAGGCAGGCCAGTCAAGTGTCTGCACTTTCAACACGTCCATGATTTCTCAAAAATAATTTGAGGAGGACACAATGTCTGTGATTTCCAAGAGCGTTTAAAATGTGGACTCTTCAGAACGCAGCGCACATATGAAAATCTATAGAGTGAAGAGTATGGCTTCTGTCTGCTCTGTTGTAAAATGCCTTGAGATAACACTTGTTATGAACTGGCAGTATACAAATAAAGATTGATTGATTTATTGATTGATTTATGTCAGCCACGTCAAATGAGCTCTGCCCCAGAGAAGCCGGCAGCGTTTATAGGTGTTGTTAATACAATATGTGGCTCTGGCTTTGTATGGTAGAGATTTAACTTGCACTTGTAAATGTTGCATGAACTGTGTTAACTGATAATAATTTTTGGGAGTGTTCCTTGGCCCAAGTAGTAATGACCTTGAAAGAACGATGTGGGTTTTAAATGAAGTGCTGCTAGAAAGATTGAAAGTCACAGGGATTCAATGTCAGTATTTGGCTTTGCCACATAGGTGCAGGGATTTCTCTGGATTCTCTGAATCTTTTGATGATATTATGCATTGTAAATGGTTACATCCCAAAGATACTTACAATTGTACACTGAGAAATGTTCTTAATCTGTTGGACTATGTGCTAATGCAGTTGTTTACAAAGTGGTGAACCCTTGCCCCAGTCTTGCTTGTGAATGACTGAGCCTTCCAGGGATGCTCTTTTCATACCCAATCATAACACTAACCTATTTACCTGTGGCAAGTTTCTCAGTCTTTTGTTGCCCCTGTCCAAGCTGTCTTTGGAACGTGTTGCAGGCATCAAATTCAATATGAGCTAATATTTGCAAAAAACAATAAAGTTTATCAGTTTGAACATTAAATATCTTGTCTTTGTGGTGTATTCGACACTCTGACTGTATGGATTTTAGTGATGTAGAGTGTTCATGGTTTTATGGTTTACAAACTTGACCTTGATATCTCAAATTTTCAGTGGTTCTCGTGTGATGTTAACTTGTGACTTTTTGTGGAGATACAAATGAAAAAGCCCTTGCTCATACTCCACCCTAATGTCAGTGTTAGCTGACACTACTTTTGCCCATCAGACCACCACACTGGTCACTTAACTGTGATAATAGGATGCATTTACAGAAGGGCGAACTAATGTTTCTGTTTTTTTAAAGGAACTTCAAAAGCTCTCTTTAATAGACTGTAGTTGAGTCCTACATAAGACATTTTAGGATTGCCTGTGATGTGAAACAGGAAGTCCATTTTAAAGAGCCCATAGAAAAATGTTGTGGCCTCACCCAGGCTGTGTAACCTAGTGACCTGTGTAGCTATCCATTTGTAAGTGTCAAGCCATTGCCGATCGCCGCATTACAAGTCCCAACAGAGGGCGCATGCGCATGCAGCAACGGGTAGAGAGTAGACAGTTTGTTTGTTGTTTGTTTGAAAGTGTTCTAATGTGCTTTTAACAGTGCTGTTTTGAGCGCCCGGAGTCTGCCGAACGTTCAGCAAGGTCTTCTAACTACCCGCCGTTGCAGACATTTGGTGAATCAAGAACCCCGACTATTGTCTCGAAATCAGTTTGTGCACTTTACTGGTCACTGTGTGCCCAGATCCTGCATTTTAATACTATTTTAGCATTACATTAATGATGACTTGCGTGTACTAGCATACAACATCTGTGTGTATGTTATATGTTTGTACTGTAACTCCATGTCTTGTGTGTTTTTTTTGCTTCTCGCTGCAAACCAATTTGCTCTCTGGGACAGTAATAAAATTGGATCTGAATCTTGAATTTTTGAATCTGAAGTCCCGTTGTATTTTCAGTGGCTTGAACATTGTGGTGGCAGAGGTCCTTCCCAGAAAATGTCTTGGGTTACCATTTTGGATTGTTCGTTAACACTGGGGACAGCTGGCATCCTGGGCAACTATAATTTGTTGATTTTTTGGGGCCTTAAGGTCCTTGGGTGCATGAGGCCTTATGCAATTGTCCACCTTTGTCTGATAGTTGCTTGGCTTAACACCAAGGATTGACTTTATAGTTTTAGAGAAGAACAAAACGGTATAATCAGTCAAACAGAGGTAGCCGTAAAGACAGCAGAGGTTCTGTTTTATATTTTGCAGCTAAGGTTGCCCTCAAAGTGATCTTTGCCTAAAGTCTGAATATTTTACAGTCAGAGGAATCGATACAGCTTCCAGTTTTTCTTTGTATTTTAAAAAAGCCTCTCATGAAGGTCAGAGTCTACCAGCTTAAAATGTTAGAAGGCCACACTTCACTGAACCATGACTTTAAAAAAGCTCTGTGATTCAGAAATTAAAAAAGAAAAACGTCTAGCTTTGTAAATGAAAAATACCCAAAAGGTTTTCTAATGAATACTTAAAGTAAGAGTAAAATCAATGTGATCATGAATCAGTTTAGCTAAAGAGAGCAGCCATGGGCACATTTAGAAATCACTAAAAGTTCTTTTTAAATGAATTATTGATATCTGAACCCCAGGCCAAAATTAGAGAATTTTAAATAATAAAAAGCTAATTTGTGAATTAGAATAATCGCTCAGCTGAGCAGCTCTGGTTTTTGGGCAGAGAGAAAGGGGCTTTAGTGGATTAGAGTCTCCTAATTGGAAGGTTATTGGTTCAGTTTGCTGCTGATGTGTCCTTGAGCCGGGCACTTAATCCCAAATTGTCCCCAGTGCTTCATCAGTTGTATGTAAATATGTATGAATGTAATTAGCAAACACTGACAGACACTGATAACATCAAGTCAGTGTGTAAATGTGGTGTAAAAGAAACCTGCAGTGTAAAAATGTTTTTAAAACATTTTCCACCCTTTTAGTTTTTTTTTTATTTCCCTGCAAATATTTCACTTGATGCTTTTTTTCTTATTGTCGCGATGTTATAATTTTGGTTGAGGTCCAAGAGACACTGCTGACCACCGACTCGACAGAGCATTGTCACTGTTCTTCATCGTGTTGTGAAATCTATCTATCGATCCATCTATCTATCTATCTATCTATCTATCTATCTATCTATCTATCTATCTATCTATCAGTAAGAGCATGTAGATGTGTTAAAGTTTTAGACTGAAGCTGTTTTTTTGAACCAGGCTGTAAAGATGTGTAATAAGGTCTTAAAAAATCATTGCCACATATGCGATCATTTTTCTGCAGCCGGCCCCCAAGTGGACACTCGGGGTACTGCATCTTTTGGCAGTTCTGCGTGGGCCTCCATTTTAGCCCCAGAGGTTGCCACCTAGTTTGAACAAAGAGATCTGTTTCTTCCGTTCCATATTGTTGATATTTTTATTAATATATTGCAGCTTATTCAACAATATCTCTTACTCCGGTCTACAACTGCACAATACTCTGCACTGGTACATTGTTCTGTAAATACAACTGGTGACCTATCACACTTTGCCACTTTAACACCACTGTCACTTACCTCCATGCACTGCACAAATACCTCAGCTTTTCCTGAATGTCACTTTTTCCATTAATTTTTATTTTTATCTCAATAATTGTAAATATTTCTACTTATTGTCTTTTGTTTATTGCTTTTGCTACAGTTTATTAATCTACAACTATTATATAATATGTCATTTTATTTTATTGTATTTTATTTTTATTGACTTTTAATGCATGCTGCTTTACCCTTGTACTTACCCCTGTACTGCTGCAACACCTTAATTTCCCCTCTGGGGATCAATAAAGGACAATCTAATCTTATCTTATCCAGCTCCACCATTGTGACAACCCTGCAGGGTCCTGGGGTACAATCAAAATGTACGCTGTGATGAGAAATTAAGCACCTGTTGACAAAACCAAGGTAAGCCAAGTCAAGTCGAGCTGGCACTATACACTCCCTCTTTTGTACCAGAAAACGGATTTACAATCAAATCAAAATCATTCAAAGACGACAGAGGGTTTGAGAAGGAGGCTCATCATTTTTATTCAAGTGTGTTATGGCTTCACCCAGGCTGTGTAACCCAGTGAGTCGTCCACACCAAATCATGCACACACAAATAAAAAAAGAAAACATACAAATGTAAAATGTTATGTAAAATGTTCATTTCACTCTGAACAGTTTTCAACAATCAATTCTCTGTGGTGAGAACAGAGGGGACCCATACTGGAGAGTACTGTACAGACATCATATTTAAAATCATGACAGAGGACATCAGGCGCTTTAACATAACCATCAGACTTATGCAAATGATGATCTGACCTCCTGCTAGGATACATATTTGTTCATCAGACCTACAGAAGAACCTATTGCAAAAGACATTCTAAAATATGGAACACAGCCTTCCTATTGTATTGTATTACACAGATAGTAGTGCAATTTGTGTCTGTTTGTCCCTGTCATTGGAAAACATGGCACTTTTGACAGAGAAATGGCCAGCTCATACTGCCACATGCAGTAAAGGATGTCTGGAAGCCAAGCACGGCTAAATGCAAAGTGCTGAAAAACAAAAGAACAGCCAAAAACCATCAGAAAATCAATTCACGCTCATGTTGTTTGAATGAAACCACAAGAGGAAAGTAAATGTGGTAATGTTAGGCTGTTGATGGTGGTGGTTTGTGTGTCTGTTTCTCTGCACCATCTGTGTTGTAGAGTAACATTCAGTGGAGAACCATCAATATGTCATGTGGCATGATGGCAGACAAATCTGAGTAATATGTATGCACATGGGACAGGTGTGAAGAACGACGTGACTCGCAGCTCATGAAAGAAAATGAGTTCATTTGTTTGCTGCTTTCTGTCTGAAATCCATTATGGCTGATACATTCCCCAAAAATGTTGCATGGAAAGTTTGACTGGGACTTGAATGGAAGGCAGATGACACTGATCACCATCAGTGACGATTATTATAGGTAGATATTGGTACAAACCCTATCAGGATTAAACATATTAAAGGATAATTCGGCTTTATAGCAACTTGGGTCTCATCTGTTTACTATTGACCACATGTATGAGAAAATACCTTTATTGAGACAAGATAACAAGGGCACATGGCAATATTACTTTACGTAAATAAAAGTTAAATGATGGAGATCAATACAACAAAATGGAGTAAAAGTAATTTGTTTTTGTTTTTTTTATTGTTATTATTCTTTTCTGTGTGGCATTACTGGAGAAAACGACGCGGCGTGTAGATTCTAAATGTTCATTAATGCAACTTTAAAACAGGTTCATCAGAAGAATCAGAGAAAGACAGCAAATGTTTTAGCTTTTTCTCAGAAGGATTTTATATGCCAGATCATCTCAAAATAAACTGTGGTGCCCATTTTCATTTTAATAATGTAAAATGTCTCGCAGTGCAACAAAGTGCTTATCCATGTGTTTTTGATAATTTGGATAACAACAAAGCCAATCTATCTCATGAACAGGATGCATCAGCATTTTTCGACAGGGGTAATTCTAATTATAGGATACATTCATTCTTAGATTTGGTCTTTTTAAGACATTTTTGACAACGTTATCTCATCTTGACGTTCTCACTAGTCTTTATTTGTTTTATGAGCAGCACTGTGGCATTTCCAAACCAAACCTTTGTATCTTTGAGCACAACATGGTGTTGAAAAAGATGAATAACAAACAAGTAAAGTGATACCCAAGTGTCCACTAATGAACAGAATTATCCTTTAAATTACTGATTTTGTTTTAAAAGGGAGTGAATATGCTGGCGCAAGGTTTGCTAGGGTTAGATGTTACATCAGATGTGACATTGTTTGTATGGACCTACATGTTTCTGTACATCTGTGCTGTAATACGCCCCAAAGCCAGACCCTCCCTTTTCCCCCATCAGGTTTGCTAAAGCACAAACAGGTCCGCACCCCCCCGTTATTTAAATGTGCCCACATCAACAGAAACACCGACTGCTGTTTCTTCAAGGCACATATGCTAATGTGTAAAAATACATATGCATCTCAGCCGTGAAAAGGCCTTTTTATTCCAAAGGTTGATATAAACATATATTACAGGATATTTTCGATAAGCCGGTATAGTTCCCATAATGGAACAAAGCTTTCAGGGCTTATCTCGGACTCCACGCCAGCTGCGTTTGTCATGACTGAATAGGATCCCTGGCATTTAAACACTTGCCCAAACAGACTGGTATTTGCTTAGAGAGGCATGCTGAGCTCCCAGTGATTTAAATAGAAGCACGATAAACACTAAGATGCAAAGAATACTGTTCGTAAAGCAAGTCAAGGTCCAGAGAATTAGCGACAGAAATGCAAAATAAGAAATGTTGATAGAACTGATGAGGGAATAAAACAGGTCCAACATTTATATGATTGAAAAACAAGTTCAGGGTCGTTGCACACCGAGTCAGTTTTTTATTATTAAAAATTGTCAGGTGTACTTAGGTGTACTTACTTGTGACAAAATATAGATTGGGCTTTAAATTTCAGTATCAAAAATCCTATATTTTATTCCATTATTTTTTAAGTTTCTTGCAAAAAAAGTCCTCTCAGACATTTGATTTTGGCTTGCCTGTAAAGCCCTCTGTTTCAGCTCAGAACAGGCTTTTTTTAGTCTGAAAGGAAATGAACTGAGTCTGACCATGCCCCTCTTGAGAAGAGCGTGTGACTTCTGCTTAACATTGCTGTGCTCTAATGTTTACTGTAGCCGCACAGACATGCCTAGACATCGTTCTTTCGCTGGAGCCTGCTGTTGACTCATGTTGGGGGTGTGGGGTGGTTGTAAACAAGTCGCAGACATACAGATGCTTCACTTCATTTTCCCCTTCCCTGACTTCCAGCCAATTACCAGAGAACTGGGAGTCCCCCCCACGCCCTGAGGGTGTGCCTAAATTCCACCATAAACAGGCCCATTCATGCAATTGCATGGTCTCCTCTTAAGATGGCACTTCCCTCACAAGGGCTTCAACCTTTGCCCAGATTAGAGTAGCATTAGTAAAAGACACTTACTACTTCTTTGTCACCTAATAGCTGAGGATCTCATTACACATAGGGACAGATCCCAGCGCGTTCTCGTCATGGACAAGTCAAGGAAAGTGAGGGAAATCAAACAGCTCCGTCTGTATGTTTGTGTATAGCTTATTTAAAAGTTATTCTGCTTAATAATGGACCTTAAATAAATGAAACAATTTGATTTTATCATTAATATGAGCAGCTGCATGCATCTGCTTTAGAGGGCGTGCAGAGCATGTTCAAATGATGCATATTCATCCTGTTTCTTGGAAAATTTATCTCTGGAGATGAAGGACCAATACGTTTGACTTTAATGCCAGTTTGCTTATCTGTGGTCGACCATATCCTCCTGCAAGCCATATTCCTGTTTCATGTCTGGGATGGAAAACTATATATATATATACACACATATATAACCTCTTTTTATTATGCCTTTGCAATGGCAAGTGCAGATCTTGTGAGCTTGATATCTCAAGAGTACTTAAAGTAATGTTCCCTTAAATTTTGCACAGAAGAGTTCTCTGGCTAAAGTTTGGATTAGGCCCAAAAAAATCAGCTCCACCCTAACTTCAGCCATGGCCCAATCCCAAAGATGATATTTATGGGCCTGAGACAAACTGCCATACAGGTGATGCACAAAACTGAGAGGAATTAAAGTGTGTGCCGAGCGTTGCACCATTTGTGCACACAATAGATCATTTGTTGAAGACTCTCTATGTGTGTACCTTATATTTTTTTTTTAATAGGTATGCTTAAATATGCACGTTTTTCAATATTGTTTCAGCTCATTCCCCTCAGTTTTACAAAAAAGCAAGCCCATCCTGGCATGGGACCATGGGTGGGGTCGGACAGGGCTCCAACTCATGTAGAATATCCAACCTCTTGCTCTGACTAATGGATCAAATAATTATCTTTTTGAGGTCAAAGGTCAAGGTATAGCATGGCTTTAGTCTGTTGCTTGTGAATGCAGTGTCTTAACACTTGAAGAGGTTTTCATCAAACTTTTCACAAATGTTCACTTAAATACAAGGATGACATCTGTACATTTTGAAGGTCATACGGCAAAGGTCAAACTCATGTTGTCTGGAAGCAATCCTTGTGGATGGCATTAATTCATAAACACTTAAATGGATTTTTATCTCACCAGGCCAAGTAATCCAGAGCTGTAGTTCAACGCTAGCTGTCGTATTTTGTCATCGTGTCTCATGTTTAAAGAAATCTAAAGATGATCCATCCCCTTCCCTCAGTCAGCTTTATGCTGCCCATCATGCTGCCCACTTGAGTGGGTACCAAGAGTAAGGGCCACACAGGAACATGTCCGCAGTGAGAATATGGTCTATTTTGCTCAAAGCAGATTAGGTGGATTCATTTTGAACCAGGGGCAAGAGCATTGTCTAAGGCTTTAAAACCAAAAATGAGGAATCAGGTTGAATCAGGTTGATGTCTGTAAGGACTGCTTGACTGTCAAAAGAAACAGCTGATGATGTGGATCATTCCTTAATATTAATATACCCCTAAAGTTATTTTCAGATTAATTCCCCATTCATAATAGGAAGGTCATGCAATTATCAGATCTTTCAAAAACAAAAAAAAAATACCCTCAGTTTCTGCTTTCTCCCTCCAATAATTTACAAATAACTGAAAGGATCATGCTGATGTTATTAAGTTTCTCCTATCTGTAATCTTTCGCTGTCCGCTCACATTAATCACTCCCACTTTTTCTGCTTGTTTCTGTGATGAGGATGTTTCCAGGGTGTGTTTGCCTAATGGCTCCAAAGTGCCTCCAAACCTCACGAGTTGTCAGTTTGGCTCTGCACACTTTTCAGTCACAGTAAACTGTTGTGCTGTTAGGGCCTGGTGGGCTCGACTGAGGGTCAGTTGCTAGAGATACTGTTTGGTGAATGCTAGACAGTTGAGCATAATCGTGTGTTTCCATGGACTAAAACCTGCAGTGCATATGAGTTCAGTGGAGTTATTTGATTTCAGTTCGGGCCGCAGACAGCATTTTACAGTATTATATCCATTATTTATTAAGATTCATTTAAAATGTTTGCAAGACTGTGAGTCAGTATGTTATAGCTGCAAGGCTATCTTCAGGGTGAGTCCAAACAATTTTACACATGAGCTCCAGTTCAGTCGTCAGAAGTTGAGACGCCCAAACACTGAAAGCTGTTTTTAGTTTATATTTTAGGTAGATGTATGGTGTCACTATTATGACATTTTCAGGCCTTAAAAACAGATGTCAGACCTCAGAAAAAAAAAGGTTCAGGTCTCAGGAAAACCTGTCAGGTTTACACTTCATAGGGTGTAGAAAAGTGAGTGTAGAACAGAACACTTAAAAAAGAAAAACTGAGAAATACATGTTTCAAAAAATGAGTCAGAAGGATAATGTCAGAGTAGAAGGCATCAGTGGAAAAGGGGGTCTGAAAAGAAGTCATCAGATAAAAGAGAGTCAGAAAAAGAGACATCAGAAAGGAATGCATTAGACAAAAAAAGGAGGTCATCGGACCACAAGGCATCAAATGAAAAGAAGGCTGGTCTGATACCATACTCTCTGACTCCCTTTTCTGACTCATTTTCATCTGAGACCTTCCTTTTTTTAAGGCCCCTCATTTCCTGCTAATGCCTCATAGACCAAGTTATAAATATGTTTTTCTTAAGATCAGATGTGCTAATATTTCCACTGTACCTTCTGCAGCAGCCACAGCTACTCAGTCATACTCTCAAAACTACTTTTGGCTCAAGACAGAAAGATGAATTTTTGTTGATCATTCCCAACAGAGTTTCACACCAAATCTCACAAATTCTTTACAATCGTGACCTTGCATCTGATTCTAAACTTAAAATTCAATGGGAATTAAATATGTGGAGATTTATTCTGACATTTTGTTATGCTTTATCATTTAAATGTAAACATATTGAAAAACCCATTGCCTTATGTTAAAGCTAAGCTTGTGGAGCCTGAATTGACTCTGTAGCTCCTCAAGAGCTGTAACCTGATATTAGCTGTTGTCTTAAGGTGGCTTACGTACAGTAGAAAGCACATTCCCCGGGTCAATTGTGATGTGTTCAACACAGATCGATGTATCTTAAGTGGAGAGAAACTTGTGCTGATGTAGTATGACAGTTTCTGATGGCCCTCTGACTGATAGTAAAAGGATTTTAAAAGTTTGCTAAAGTAAATGTTACTCATGGGTTGCGTTCATCATAGGGGAGCTTTAGCCCAGCAGAGCTTGGTGCATCTGATAGTTGCACAAACATATTGTGACGTTACTCAACATACACCATTTAAAGTGTATGTATGTCATTACACCAAGTGCAAATGCAGCTGGTCTCAGTGTTCGACACCACCCCGAGAGGACGAAAGACAGCTGTCCCCTGTACTTTTGCAAAAGTTGGCCATAACGTCAGTGTGATTGTGATTTGCGGTATTTTTGTCCAACCATTCCTTGTTGCATGGCACACAATATAAGTGCAAAATTTAGGTGCAGAGTGCAACACTGTTGAAATCAGTAGCTTGATCCCATAAACATGTTTGGAGGGTAATATTGCTCAAATGTAAAAATAAATATGTAAAGGTTGCACAAAGGACACTGTACAGTCCTGTTTGACATTTGTAGGGTGTATTGATTTATGATTATAAGTGAATAAATTTTGAATTTGGGATTGGATTTTAGAGGTTTTAGGGCAGATCTTTTTCATTACTCAGCATTATTCAGGACACCTTCCCATTTTGAGCTGAACATTCCCTTGGGTGTTGATTGCAGTGGAAGTTTATTTGCTATCAAAACAAAGTGAGAGTTTGGCATAAAAATAGCCTGTGCGTCAAGGGGAAAACAGGACCAAAACCTGCACTAATCACCTGTGACAGGTGTACAGTGGGACTAAAAAAGCTTAAGCTTAGAAATGTGGCCCAATTTCATTCTTGTTGCTCAGGAGGTAGAAAAAGATAGCACTCCCCTAAAGTCATGTACAAGCTGAAAGCTGTTGCACAGCAGTTCAGCGTTAGTTCAAGACAGCCTCCCAAGTGAGCATGATGTCAGAGGCAAAAATGATTCATCCTCTCTTTTTGTCTCTCGTGTGTACCCAACTTAATGGAATACTAAATCAGTGAATGACCCCTTTGCTGCTGCAGGACGCGCTGGTCTTGTTAGAGTGGCTGTGAGAGGAGCAACTGGTCTCTCTGCCTTTATTTCAATACTTTTGGTCAGAATTGGTGCGAGGAAAATCAATTTAGAGGGTAATGCATTTTTTAAATCTTGTAGTCAATTGGATGTCATTAGGAGTAAATGCACAGTAATAAAATCAACAATCCAAACTCTTCAGTTGGTAGATTGGAAAATACAGAGAGTAGATATCCCTTTTTTTAATTTATAAATCAGTTTTCTCATATCTTATGAGAGCCAGGACTGCAAGCAGAGCTGAACAGACTCCTGTAGACGTTTGTCTTAATGTGTGGGACCAGGCACACATATAGTCCACAATAATGTCTTTATCACACAGAAGCTGCCAGCCAGCTCTGTAATGAACCCTCTACACAGGTGTTACTGGCTCTTACTGACTGGAAAAGTTGTCACTCAGATATGTTAAGAGCTGCTCTGTATTCACACAAGTCTATGCAGTTTGGAGGCTGTTTGTTTATGGAGCAGAAAGACGTTTAATTTTGTCAACCTGCATGCTGTTTGTAATGTAAATGAGCTGAATTACTGCTTTTATACAGTGGCCGGATTCACACCCATACCTGTATGACCTCTATTGGATTATTTTGCTGAAATTTATTTTATTTTATTTCTGTTACAAATATGAGAGATAGATGGCTTCCCCTTGGTTTCACAAGAAAATCTAAACTCCTATGTTTATCTTGCTGCTGGGACTGAATTTTTAAACCTTGTAGGGAAACCACTGAGTCAACCTCCAAAAAAGGCAACATGAAAATCTGTATTTATCCACAAGGTTTATGTTTAGCTAAAGACTTGAATAGTACTCTCTGCTTCATGGTGAACAATGAGATATACCTTTGGGAGCAGACCAAGCAGGTAAGATAGTATTTCGACAATGCCAGGATGCAACAACTGTTTTTAAAGGGAGATCTGGTGAGCTTTGTAGGAGTAAAGGTCTTTGCAGACTGAGAAAAAAAAGTCTCACATTGTGTGACTGACTGACTGACTGTGAAACTTTTTTACTCCACATTTTTTCCACACAGGTTTGATTTTCTGTTGTATTTCGGACCCATCCAAGACATTTTAGATAAATACTTAGATATTTGACTTAATTGTTTTTTGTTGTTTGTTGTTGTATTTCAGGTGTTATGTGTTTTATTTGTATGTTTGGCTGTTTGCTGTCTGCAGAGACTTTGTTAACTTTGCTGCTGCCTATCTTGGCCAGGACATGCGCAATACAAATATCTTAAATCTCAAAGAGTTCCTGATTTAATGAATAAAGTATTTCACTGTTAAGAGCTGAGGATGAGCAGCCGCTGCAGCTCCTTTTTCTCTTTCAACCAAAGCCATCCATTAAACACAGTGCTGTGCCTTTTCTGTGGATTTTAACCATAAGACATTCAAAGTCTGTCCTCACAGTCCCGTGAGACCTGGCAGACTGAGCATAAAGAGCCCATGTTGTGTTTTTATTTTTTAGTTTAAAATACCCTTAAGTTTGATTTTCATGTCTCCTCCATGTGATAAAGCACTTCTGTGACCACAAATAGTCTTCCGCATCTTCAGTGCCAGTAGCAGCTTGAACTGTCCCCTCCCCCAAAGGATCCACCAATGTGATATCCTACCATTGTTTCATCGTCAGTATTCACCCATGAGCTTGAGGCAGTAAGCCCAGTGCAGAGTACAGACAAAAGAATGAATGCAGAGATGTTGATAACATGGCATCAAGCAGTGCTGAACTGAACAAGTACCACAGAGTTGGCTTGTAAACCAATCAAAGCGAGATGGGTCTATGTGAGGAGGAGAGTCTTAAAGGGACAGGAGCTCCAACAGAGTGTCTAATATGGAGAGTGAATACAGCTGGATCAGGGGTACTATGTATGTAAAAACGATGTATTTTTGAACATTGGTGGTTGTGAATATACCCTTGCAGTCATCAAAAATAAATAAATAAACCAGAATTGAGGCAAGATATGGGATCATAAAAGACACATCACATATCTGTTTAGAGTTTGAAAACAGTTGGCACAACACATGTTTTGCACAAACCTGATGCATCTAAAAAGCTGTGTGAGGAGGGGGTGGACTGAGACATAATCCCTGCTTGATTGCTTTATAAAAGTTGGTCTTGTGCTGCAAATATCTGCAGTGAATTGAAAAATAAAAGCCTCAGACTCGGTGTGCAAGCATTGTGTTCACTACATTTTATCAGATTATTGATAAAAAAAAAAAAAATGCATCTGAAAAAAATGACTCAGCGAGCAAAGACCTTTCTCCTTTTTTTTGGTTTTGGAGACCCACATTAGTTGTTATGATAAGTCATTATAATTGGTGAAAACTATTAATTAAGATCTTGTTTTAGATCTGATCCTCAATGGAGAGAAAATATCAATAACATCAGCATGATCCTTTGACTTAAGAAACATAAAGACGGCCTTCAAACAACTGCTTTATAAAAGACTAAAAAATGGCACAAACCATGGCACACTTATTCAATGACATCAAATGCACATGCTAATATTGGCAACAATATTTTGGCTTAATGTGTAGTGAAACCATTAAAATATATGATTGCTTATAGAAAACAATACCTGATGCTTGAAGTCATTGTAAAATCTCTGTCTGCAGTGAGGCAATGGAGTAAGTACATAACAGCAAAAGTTTCTTCAAGTTAAGGTGAAACAAGCATACTCCCTTTTGAAAAATAGCATCTCCCCCTTTAGTGTGCATCATTTGGTAGGAGCCAAAGTTAATATATCAATATTGTGGTGTAAATCTGAAAGAATGAAGGTCTGGAACGTTTGTGTAAATGGAGAAAATCTCTTGAAAAAATAGACATCCATGCTTCATGCTTTGCATCCCATTTAGTCCTCGATTGCAGCTCTGCAGCGTGGTCTTCATCTGTTTCCAAGAATACTTTTTATATTACATACAACCAAAACGGGGGAAAAAAGTGCTGAAATTAGATTTGGTAAGGAGCAGCTTTGCAAATGTCGACTTTGTCTATAAAACATGAAAAGGTATTTATCCAGATTGTGAAGTTTCAGATGGATTTCCTTCTCCTCATGAGCTGCTGATTGTCTGAGAAGCTGTGGAGGCCCGGGGACACCGAGCTGATGGGCGAAGGGAAGAAGCTGTTTTTCAAGGTGCTGGGTGAGATCTCCTCGATCCTGTAGGAAACCGAGTGAAAGTACTGATTGGGATTCAGCTGCGAGCTGAAGGAGTTCTGATGGGAGAAAGCACATCCCAGGTTTCCTATCCCTCCCCCGGAGCTGCCGAAGTCATGCGAGTGGTAGTGCATACATGAACAGACTGACTGCAAATCAGTCACTTCTGCTCTGTATGGTTCACGCCGCTGCCGGCCCCGCGGCAACGACTCGTCCTGGATGTGGATGATCATGCTGTTCCGGTTTCCTGCTAGCGAGGCTCGCTCCTCTGCATCCCTCCGCTCGTCCTCACTGTTCATAGTGAGGAAGCGGAGCACCACCAGGTTTAAGAAGGCCCCAATGACAGTCAGCCCCACCAGAATATACATGAAGCTAAAGGCCACATACAGGGGCTTCTTCTGGAGGGCCCGGTTCTTTTGAAGGGCCACGAAGTCCCCAAAGCCTATAGTTGTTAAAGTTATAAAGCAGTAATAATAGGACTGAAAGAAGCTCCAGTCTTCATAATGAGAGAAGGCAGCAGCCCCGATACAAAGAGTGCCCACACAGGAGAAAAATCCTACAGTCACCATGTTCTCCATGGACACCTCAGTGATGCTCATCCCGCAGCACTTCTTTATCCGTTTCAGGAGGTACTTGACAAAAGTGTTCATCCTCTCGCCCAGACTTTGGAACATGACAAGAGTCAAAGGGATCCCCAGGACAGCATAAAACATGCAGAAGGCCTTCCCTGCGTCAGTTCCTGGTGCTGCATGCCCATAACCTAAGAAGAAGCAGACAGACAGAAGAAATCAGTCATTGAGAAAGAGTTTACTGTAGAGCAGGGGTCATGAACTCCATTGTTCTAAGGGCCTGCTTTTCTTGACTTCTGTTATAAGGGCTGGACAGGGGAGGCGTTAAGGGAAAAAAAAAGTAGGAAGATTCAAAGACACATTGACACATAGGGCCCCTGAAAATACTACACTACAAGCAATGATTTATCCCACTGTTTTAAATATTTATTTATACTTGACTTTGAAAGAAACATGTTTTTCTTGTTTTCAAATAAAAACCTTATATTATTTGTGGAACAGATAACGTTGAATATACAAGCTATACAATCTCCAAATTTCACACAGTTTTTCCTGAAGGGACCACTTCTGCCCGAATGGCCCCTTTAAATACCAAGATGGAGGGCATTTCCTAAGATGGCCACCGGATAATGTAGTTATGAGATCTCGCTCTCACACCAAGAAAAACAGTAATGGATGTTTTTGTTTACCTGCATATTTAGACCCCGATAGAAACGATCAATGTTTGATTATTTTTATATCAAAGGAACTGTACATCTCTACCAAAACATTGAGCTAAGAATTTGCATCATTTCTGCAAAAGAGCATAATTTTGAACTTGAATGGAAAACATACATATATGTATACATTTCTACAACAAGCTAAAATATAATAGTAAGCAAAAGCAAATAGCTATTATAGCCTTTTTTTCTACTACAGTTAATCCTTTCAAAACCAGATTTCATTTGGAAAAGGTGTGAAAAGATTAATATTGCTTAAATTCACCCTGAAGCACTGTTCAGGTCATAGCCAATAATATAGTTGGCAACAAAAAGAATAAACTAGAAAAGCACTCAGAAAGCGCAGACCTCCGCCAAGCAGCTTCGGTCGACTTTGGCAAAAAAGGACCTATCTGGCAATGTTAAAGAATCCTTTAACAAATTCCTGGATCCAGACGGTGATCCAGATCATCCCCAAAATTTAATCAGTTCTTCCATATCCCATTTACGACAATTCCTGAAAATTTCATCCAAACCCGTTCAGAACTTTTCAAGTTATTTTGAACGCAAACAGACAGACAGACAGACAGACAGACAGACAAATGCCGGCAAAAACATAACCTCCTTGGCGGAGGTAACAACAAAATTCAAAAACAAAAATGACACATCACTGGATACACAGTACCCATGATGTTAATGATTTTCCCTTTGTTTTTTTTCATTCTGTATCTGAGGATCCATATTAAACTGCAGAAAAGGAGCAAAATATGGGACCTTTAAAAAACCTGAACTATTCCTTTAACACCAGAAAAATAGACGAAGATCCTTGTTTGTGAAAACATCAAGGGTCCGAGCCCTAAAAGCCTGCCTCAGCCTCAGCTCCTGGAGCAAGGCACTGACGTAACAGCGGTGGCGTCATGCTCACTCCCAGTTTCTGAAAAACTCCCTCATCAGCTTTGTTTACAAACATGACCAAGCGAGAAATCTCCCTGAGAGTCTTGAGCGCTGCCAAAAGATGTATTGAATGGGTGCACGCCTCAGAAATGTGTCTGCTCATTAATCTTATTTGGGCTCAAAGATTATGGCAGGTAGGGCGTCCAATTAGTCCAAAGTTTCCGGCGGGGTAAGAGTTTGGAGGAGGGATTGAAAAGAAGTCATGGGGGAGCCAGTAAGGCTTTTAGCTTAATTAAACTTTATCTTTAGAGCACGAGCTGCTGACTCACACACAAACAGACCTCTGAAAACCAACAAATGTGGGTAACAATGGGAATCAGACTCCAGATTAAATGTAATCTACAAATGCATTATAAATGATTTGATATGCTCTGCGGGAGGATTACAGTTACTTCAGAGATTAGAGCATGAATGAAGCCTACTGCTGTTAAATCTACATGGCTGAAAACAGAGTCTCATATTGATTATCTCCTCACCAGCACGGACCAGAACGCCAGCATTAAACACCAAAACTGTGGCCAAGAAACACCCACCATCAGTTGGCATGAGCATCACTTCAACAACTACTTTCCGGAGAGAGACATCATATTTTTGGTGCAGTGTGAAGCGTTTTCTTTTTTAACTTACTTATTTATCTATTTTAGATATGTTCTGAGCGTGTTCTGTGTTTCAGCTCTCCAATATTGATTCTGTCTTTTCCCATATGGCTTCCCACCCACTCACGCATGTGTTTAGTCATGCACTTAAATATAAAAATCCTCAGCTCCAACAATACAATCCGCAACCACAGAACTTACATCTGAAACACTGGATGTGTTTTAGCTCCTCTGTAGCACCTTGGTTCCAAAGGTTAAAGGTTAGTTAGCTGTTTGATCCTGATTAGTTTGCATATATTTTTCTTGATAAGGAGATCTTTTAGTGAAAATGTTCAGCTTGGTCTTTCATTCCAACAGCTTGCACTAGTGGTTGAGTCAGTCCTCTCCCAAATGTCGTGCTGTGCATGGACATAACATTGTTTTCTGAAGCAAAGTTTGCATATGAATATGTCATCTCATTCTCCCGACCATCTTTGTTGAAGGATGCATTGGCAGATTATCTACAAACCCCAATTTCAATTAAGTTAGAACGTGGTGTAAAACAAAACAGAGACAGTGATTTGCAAATCCTTTTTAACCTGTATTAAGTTTAACACACAACAAAGACAAGATATTTAATGTTCAAACTGATAAACTTTATTGTTTTTGCATGTTTCAAAAAGCAACACCATTTGGGAACTAAGGACACTAATTGTTTACCCTTTGTGAAAATTTTCCTCATTTTTGCTTGATGTACAACTTCAACTGCTCAAAATTCTGGGGTCTCTATTGTCATATTTCACACATAATATGCCACACATTTTCAAAGGGGGACAGGTCTGCACTGCTTGCAGGTCACTCTGATACCTGCACTCTTTTACCACAAGGCCTCACTGTTGTACGTGCAGAATGTGTTATTGCATTGTCTTATATGTGGCTCCAAAACCAGTATGTCCCTTTCAGCATTAATGGTGTCCTCACAGATGTGCAAGTTACCCATACCATGGGCACAAACACACCCTCATACCATCACAGCTGCTGGCTTTTGAACTATGCTCTGATCACAGTCTGGATGGTCCTTTTCTTCTTTAATCGGTACAGCAATTTAAAAAATGGCCCCATCAGACCACCACAGACTTTTCCACTTTGTGTCAGTCCATCTCAGGCCAGCTCTGAGATGCTGGCAGCATTTCTGAGGGTTGTTGATACACAGCGAAAACACAAATTATAGCCAGAAAATTCTAATTTTTTGGAGCTGATATTTTTATTTCACTTTTACTGAAATCCAAAAAATGTCTAAAATTTCCATAAAATTCAACATATATATTTTTTGTATCTCATTTGATACATTAGGTGTTTTTGGCAAGTGATAAACCATTTGTGGACATTTTTATCATTTATCTGATTGTATTCAGATGTTGTTTAGTAATTTGTTGATCATATTGATAAGATAGAGGTATCATAAAAGTATGTATCAAATATGATACAAAAGGTGCTAAAGGGTTACTTAGTTTATCAAACCACCTGTTATAATAATGAGAAAACATGAATATTTTTTTAAGTCTTTCAGAAACTTTTTTTTCAACTGAAATTGGTATTGGACACACATTTTGAACAGAAAAGAGGAATTTCAAACTGAATTCAGTTTTTTTATACCCAAATCTTAGCCGCTCACCAGGCTTCTCTGAGAAGTCAGAAATTAATCAAACATAACATTCAACCACCAAACTACATTTTCTGTTCAGGAATGCAAGTACAGAACTATAATGTGACATCTCAATCAAGAAATAATGTAATTCAGTATTTTTTCTTTTTTTTTTCCTGTAAAATAATTAACTTGAAAATTCGTGGATACCAATAATAATTATATTTTACCAACCATTAAAGACACATGAAAATATATTTTGGTGATTAGCAATGCAGTTCATTTAGGGCAGCTGTGGCATAAACCTGACATTGAGGGGTAGTCTAATAAATTTATTAAACACCATATGTCTTTGGTTTTTCAAGATGTAGTTTTAATTTGCACTTGTACACGAACTGTGTTAACAGACAATCATTTTTTGAGGTTTTCCTGAGCCCACGTGATAATATCCTTCACAGAATGATGTAGATTTTTAATGCAGTCCCACCTAAGGGATCGGAGGTCACAGGCATTCATTGCTGATTTTGGGCTTTGATGCTCATATGCAAATATTTCTCCAGATTCTCTGATTTTTGATGCTTTTATGGACTGTAGATGATGAAATCCCTAAATTCCTCCCATTTGTACTTTGAGAAACATTGTGCCTAAACTGTTGGACCACTTGCTAACGCTGTTGTTCACAAAGTGGTGAACCGTGTCCTATTCTTGCTTGTGAGCCTTCCAAGGATGCTCCTAAAAGAGCTCTTGGGGTCTGAATTTGTGGGTATTTTTGGGCCTTTAGGTCAAAAGATGTCATGACTTATGGGCTAAAGGACCATCAGAGCTCAAATTGTAGCTCAAGGCTGTCAAGTTCTTGCTATGGGGGCTAAAATTGTGGCTTACTTACAGGATTAAAGGGCCAATCATCAGAGTTCAGTTGAGAACTTTTGGGTTAAAGTAGTGGTGAACTTTAGGGCTGTTGGGCCTAAGTGTCAGCTGACTTAAGGGCTGGGTTCAGAAGTTGGGCCTAAATTTAGGGCTACCATTGATTTTGTTGTGCTCAATTTATTGGCTATTTAGGCTTAAGTTGTGGCCAGTAGTGTAAATTTCATCTATATTGATACACACTGTATATTACCATGCCCCACATTTAACAAAGTCACCTATATCAATTAAGACCCCTCTCCCTGTGTGTGTCATTCCTTATTACTTGTGTTTCTAGAAGACACCAAAAAGCCTGATCAAAAAGCACGCCAGCTCGGGGGAAAACTCTGCAGTGCAGAATCCAACAACAGCAAATAAATCATTTTGAGTTTTGTAAATGGCGGTTCGAGTTAATTACTTTGAATGTTCCACCTCATTTATCTTAAGTTTAACAGACATGTCATATAAAAGCAAAAAAGTAAACTCCATTTGTTAAATGGGGACTGGGGATGAATCTCAAAAAGTTTTTTTTCTTTTTTTTGTCGTTGTCAGAAAAACACAAATCCAGATGGTTAATCACCTAAAGTACAAAGGGGAGCTTCATTCTTTCAAGCTTAATTGAAAATAAGTGCAGAGTGTGTTGTCTGGTAGAGAGTAAAGGATTTAAAACTCTGTAATATGCTTTGGTTAATTGTGAGGTTATTGTTTTAAATGCTTTAAATGATGCCTCATCTGTTCGTTCCTTTAAGTTTGAGGTCTGAGCAGGAGGCTGAAGGATCATCTGCAGGTCAGCAGCAGCACACTGTGTCAGCGCTGTGTACTGACTGCTGATGAGCTGATGAAATTCCTCAAGCAATGAGCAGTAATGTTCACAATATAAAGAGAGAGCGAGAATACTGTCGATGGAGAGCGCAACATTTTGAAGACATTTAAACCCTTTCCATCACATCTTAGAAAAATGCTGAAAATAACATACCTGAAGTTCTACAGAGCCCGAGAGGTGACATGATCTTTTATTTTTTTTAATACGCACGTGCCATTTATTATCTCGCAATTACGTTTAATATCTCGTACGTGCGTTTTATTCGTATTTCGTACTTGCATTTTATTTGTTTTATTTATGGCATCTTTCACCAAATTTGACTTACTGTAAAAACACTTTGCTCAATAATTTCTGGCTATGGGTGGTATATTTGACTTCTACACAGAGAAAACTACAACTATACTTTCTGGAAAGATTTTTACTGCACCAATGTGGAGAAATTTAACAATAAAGTCCCATATTTATACCTGGAGATTGCATATTTGACCATATTTGAGCTAATGAAAAACACTGTCTACGTTTACATGCAGTCATTAACCCTTTGATAACCAGAATATTAGCAATAACCCGGTTGCGCACAGCCGTTAAACACCAAAACCCTTTTGAAAAACCAGAATATGCTCATATTCTGTTTTTTAAAAACCCGGAAATCACCCCAGGGTTACTCCTTTTCTAACCCGAATATTTGGTTATGTATACACCTATCGGGATATCCTCATCGAAAGGAACATTAATTTGTGTTCTGTGCATGTTTTTTTTTTGCAAGGAATCTTGGTCTTTTGAGTACAGGAAGTACTTGTTGTAAAATGGCACAGCCCTGGCTCAATTTCCTATTTCTTCACGTTCTCGCCTTCCATTAATGAAGAAACTGACCAAGAATAGTGTCGAGTACTGGTGATGGGTCAGGCCAGCACCAAAGCGCAAACGAAGCCAACTGTTACCTGCTCCGGGCCGTTCATTATCTAACGTGCAACTGCTGTTGTTGTCGTTGCTATTGGATACGGGAAGAAGAAGCAGAAAGTACGCGTATTGCATCATGACATTCTCCTTGCGTCGGGATGTTGTCTGTGTGTTGCTGTTTTGATCGGGATACCATGTAAAGAGGAATAACCCTGTTTGCTCACACATGTAAAAGGGTTATTCCGAATGTTTCAGAAACCAGAATATTGACCTTAACACATCAATTAATATTGACTGCATATAAACGTAGCAACTGTCTCGAAATACAAACAAACCACGCATGTGTTTTATTCGTATCTCACATGCGAGAAATATAAATAAAACACCACGCGAGATAGTGAGAAATAGCATATATGAGATACGAATAAAATACACATTCGAGATACTAAAACGTATGTGTGAGATACTAAAACGCACGTGCAAGATACTAAATGGCACATGCATATTAAAAAAAAATAAAAGTCCATGTCACCGGCCAGGCTCCGTAGGTTTCTGTTTGTAGACCTCTGTGATCACAACAACAAATAAACAGAAACATTCAACGAATTTTATTCTCGTTAAAAAGTACAGTAATTCAAACTTTTTGAGTGTAAAAAATAGCTGGTGCTATTGCACCTTTTGTTAAAAGTGGATGATTGCAGTACCAAATTTGCACTGTCAGGTTAGTTTTCTTCTGAGGGCACAAGTACAAAGTACCAATCAAGGAAAAAATGATTGCACGGTCAAGGTAATTTGGTGATGAGAAGTAAAAGGAATGGTAGGAGCCTAGATATGCAACGGGGAGGGAGTGGACCCCATCGGTGGCAACAGAACAGGCAAAGTTAGCACTAAGACATGGACATCGTGGGCCAAATGCAGCAGAGAAGGAGTGGTCTTGGCCTTTGGACCAGCACAACAGCCTGGAACAAGGCCACTCTGTCCACACAAGCTTGTAGTGCAGGAAGTATAGTGGCAAGAGGAAGCAAACAGGTGTGCCAAAGCTGTTGCACAGGCAAAGCAAGGGCAGTTGTATATGGAGTCATTCAGAGCGAGCTTCACCATCAAGGCTGCCCATGATGTCCTGCCATCTCCCAAGAGGAGTTTCCTCTGCATACATATGAAATTTATGATGTCATGCTCCTTGCCAAAGAGAAAAGTGACCAAAATTTTATGCCTCTTACATGTTCCTATCTATTAATCCAAAAGACATTGCAAAACCTCTGTGTATCACTTAGTAAAATAATGCACATTCTAAGTGTCTTATGAAATCCACTCATGGCAGTGTTAACCACATGTAAGAGCAGATTAGTATTCCATCAGCCGTCTGTCTCCTCCCCTCCCTCTCCCAGAATTAACAAATTAATTAGTATTGATTCTTATTGTTTTAATTTGGTCTCAGAGTAATCAGGACATAATGAATTACGCTGACAGCTGTGAAGAAATTACAGCTTTGATTTACGTTACAGGACAGATAATATGTGCATACATGCTAACACAGCTCTCTATAGATAATGTTGCAACGTCCCATTTTAAACTCTGTGGTCCTGAATGTATTTCTTCTTAGAGTCAGTTTAGATTTCGGTCCAAATACGTACTTCTGTGGTCAGCCACTTAGTGCCGCTCTCTGACCACAGTGTGTATAGTATTGATTTTACAGATGCTAACTGCAACACACTCAAAGTCACAACTAGATTGAATATCTTGTTATGGTGGGGGATACAAGGGTCCGCTTAAACAAGAGGCAGAGCTAATGCAATGCTTTTTTATCCACACAAGAAGCAAGATGGAGTTACAAGTAAAGAGTCTGAACATGTTTACATAGTCTAAGATAGATAGATAGATAGATAGATAGATAGATAGATAGATAGATTAGAAGGTCTAAGATAGGTAGATAGAGATAGATGATAGATTAGATGGTTGATAGATAGATAGATAGATAGATAGATAGATAGATAGATAGATAGATAGATAGATTAGCCACAGTGACAGAGATCACAATATGGAAAGTTTGCATGAAACTTAAAACCACATATTACTTAACATATGAAGACATAAAGTTGAAAACAAGCCACGAAAAAACATTGGTTGATTGCTTGTAATATCTCTTTTATTGACAACTAAGTTCTTTTCCAGTGCAAAGTTGCTTTATTTTGGTCCGACTTTGTTCCATGGCACATCCAATAAGTCAATTTGTCAGCAGCACCAGCAATCAACTACAGTCTGCAGGCTTCACGAGAGGAAACAACAAATTACAGAATCTGTCAATTTCTGCAGCAAATATGACATCCATATGTCATATTATATAGTACTTCAGTGCACTGACTTACACACAGGAAAGACTTCTGTATATGGAGAGTCAACAGGTCTGAATGAGAAATGGATGAACCTGCCAGGAGAACTGGATAACAGGAGAAACCCACATTACCTGTGGATACAGGTGTTTCAGTTGTGAGCTCATTTTTTCAAAGAGAATTAATGAGCGTGTGAATACAAAAGATCACTTCAGGATGTCTCAGGATCAGAGGATACCAGCAGTGTGCCACTGCAGTCTGCAGCTCTCATCATGCACAGCCTACAGAGGGATGTATTTGACCTCAAGCCCCTAAAGATTTGTGAGAGTTGTCTCAAAGGTTACCAATTGGGATCACTGGGGATCTCGTGGATGTAAGAGGGTTAATTTAATATATATTTATTTTTAAGTTTAATTTCTCTTTTTAACCTTAAAATTCTCCTATGTCTTATATTTTATTGCCCCACCTTTACTAATTTTATGTCTTTAATGCTTCAATGTCATACTATATTTGTTTTCAACTCTGTTAAGCACTTTGAATTGCTATATGTGTGAATGGGGCTTCATAAATAAAGTTGCCCTGTCTTTTAATTGAGTGGTGTGGGAATGAGTCCAAAAACATCAAAGTGAGTTACCATTTAGCACTTCCTAGTTCCCAAGCCTGAAAGTTCACAGATTTAGAAAGCATATTTTGGATAAATGCCTGAAATAAGGTTCATGATGAACATGCATGAGATTTTAATATTAATATTTAAGAGGAAATGATGAGATGCATCTGCTATTGCATTCTTTTGAATCTTTAAACCGATGTTGTGTCCCAAACTCTTAACAAGGACTACAAAAATGGCAGGGACCAAAGTGCAAGCATTTCTGATTGTTTTAATCATCATTAATTCATACACTTTTGCCAAAGCCATGAGGATCAGCTTGATCAGGTCACTTGATGAAGAGAACATACTCAAACAAGAGGTCACAAGAAGATGCTACACATTATAAATATTGTGGTTGCCCCAAAGTTAAAAGCAAAAATCTTTAAATCAATCTTACACTACTAGAGTTAATATTAACACTTTTAGAGTGTTTGTGAAGGTTCACACTGCGGAAAGCTGGTTTAACTCTTTTTAAAGAGTTGGTGCATTAACACTGATAAAGTGTAATTGTTGATTCTTTTGGAGTTAAAATACAAAACATTTTATAACACTTTACAATGTGACCTGAGATGAACACCTCTGTGTAGTGTCAGAGATGTACTCTCTCGATCATCTTTTTTAACAAAGTGTTATCTCCAAATTAACACTGCAAGGTGTAAATATTGCTGTAAACTAAGTTAATATTTAATAGATTTTTTTCAGAAAAAAACATTTTGTGTTTGGTTAAAGCACACTTATTTTGAAACATGTGCACCACACTAATTTTAAATACTTTAAATCCGGGAACCCATTGCTGTGATTTCACTGAAGACGAGTCACCAAATCCAGAAGTCATGCAGGGACTACAGACTTCCTGCCTGCTGGAGCCTTCTAGCATATTTATCAGCAGGACGGGGTGATTAACACTACAAGTAAATATACTGTAGTGACACCTACATATTTCATTTATTGACAACCAATTATTACTTGTTTTTATTACTTCAACTCTTTGTCTATTGAGAGTAAACTCTTAGGAATTTGACCTCACCCAGAGTATAATTAATTCTGCACTCACGGACTTTTACCAACAACAATTTTGTCTCTTCTCAGTTTGCTGTGCAGGGACGCCATGTTGTAGTTCTATGGTGGTTTGATTATAGCTTTTTATTCTCACCAATTATGTTTCAGCTTGAAAAATGTGGAAAGTTTGTCATTTGGTTAAAACAAAACACTCAAGTTTCATCATTTTTTTGTTCGTTACAGAAATGTACATGCACTGTACCAACTGTGCATGTACGTGTGCACTTTGTTTCTTAGCTATTATCTTTTACATATTCTACATACTCTATTCCTTACCATACCTGTCAAAGTTTTGGATTTGAAAATAAGGGAAATTTTCTGGCACCTGTGCAAGCCGTCCCACCACCCCAACCAAACTCCAGTATCCTTTACATTTTAAGACAGGTGTACAAGAAATCTAAAATTAACCACTTATCAACCACTTGCTAACTACAATTAGGTGATCAGAATCTGACATTTGTTGACATTGAAATGCTGTGAACATTCCTACATTATAATAAGCCTAAATGAAAAAAAAAGGTTATATGAAAGACAGTTATTTATTTTACATATTTTCAGTACATATACAAGTCAGCACATTACATATTTACTATTAATTTCAAATTGTTTTGTTTGAGTATGTTCTCTTCTCCTTTGTTGCGTCCATGCTTATCTTTATAACATTTACATTTTGTTTTAATTACATACTTTTTTTCAAGATATTTACACAACTTTTTTGTGTTTTTTGGCAGGAATGCCTTCTCCTTCATCACATCCATGCATCTCTCTCTAGTTTTTCTTGGTTTGTTCCCGCTGTTGGCACTAACCTCGCAAGAACTGCAGGAGGCTTTTTCTTCTTCTTCAGTTTTACGGCGGTTGGCATCCATCACTTTGGTGCATTACCGCCCCATTCCCGCGAGGCTAGTGACAGAGTTCAGTTTGGAGAGGCAGAGGAATGATTTTTTTTTATTATTAAATTATAATACGGGAAATTTACTGGAGAATACTAATAAAAGGAGGACGGCGGGAAAGAGGGGTAAAATACAGTAGTTTCCCGGCCAAAACAGGAGACTTGACAGCTATGTTCCTTGCCTTACTTTTCTTATATATATTTAAAAGTTTAATTCCTGCTTTTTCGATTTTCTGTTTCTGTTCTGTTTGTATATAAACATATATATATATATATATATATATATATACATATATATATATACATACACTCTGTGCGTACCTGGTCTTTACTTACAGAGTAAAGTACACCGGCGTCAAATTCCTTGTATGTCTAACATGCCTGGCCAATAAAGCTGGTTCTGATTCTGTGCGTATCAGCAATGATCCAAAACACAACCAAGAACCCCATAGGCTTTCAGTAGACTTGAAGTTGGGAGAAGCAGCAAGATGCTAACTACATTGTTGGCCTGCAAAAATATCCCCTCACCACTCTTTTGAACTTCCATGACTGTAAACTCATAGATTTTGTGGCTATTTAATGAGTTGCTGTGATTCTTGTATCATAGACGGATAAAAGACAGTAAATAGTATCATGAAGCGTTTCCATTTTGTTTGTCTCTCCTCAGGGACTCTTGTGTCTTGGAGAGAGAGTCCTCTGCTGCACACTGTGACTCATTCCTGCTCTGTTACAGCAAAGAAACTAAAATGATCTCTGCTCTATAAACAGGTACAGGAGGGGAATGGATTATGACCTGAGTTATTTATTTTCTCTGAGCTGGTCTCTTAAAGTATTTCTCTGATGTGGCTGATGGGATGTGAGGTTTTCTGCTGCAGCTCTGCTCTGTGTAATCTGTTTGTCCTGTTATAATGACTTTATTATCTGCTGTTGTCTTGGGAACAGACATATTTGCTCGGCCACACGGAGCCCTGCACGGCACAGGTGCTGTCTGGGAGTGTGTGTGTGTGTGTGCACGCAAGTGAAGGTGTGTGTTCGGAGCAGTGTGTTCAGAGTGTGCAAGGCAGCGGAAAAGGAATAACACTCTTGATGGAGGGAAAAGAACAGAAGAAAGGTGGGGTCGCTCAAATGTTGCATAATGAGACACATTTAGATAATGGAGGGTTATGTTTGTGAAAATAGATACAGCTATTCTGAAGGAATGAAGAGGGGCTAACACAACAATTTACTTCAATACACCAATACTTAAGCATTATTTATACCTGTCATCTGCTCGAGGGGCTGGCAAATACTAAAACTATTATAAAACATCAGACAATAAAACTTAAATGTAATAATAGAGTTAGGTAAAAAAGTGATACTCACAAATAAATAATTTATCATAATTGTCATTAAAGTTAGAAAGTTCTACATAAAACCCAGATCCTCTGGAAGTTTGTTTCACAGTTTTGGAGCGTTTAACAGCTAAACGCAGCATCTCCAAAGGTTTTGGTTCTGTTCTGTAGAAATGGCTTAAAGAGAAGAATCAGAGGAAATGCAAAAACATCATCTTAAAAAAAATAAAAATAAAAAATAAGCAGAGGATCTGAGGAGCCGTCCTGGTTCAAGACAAGATGGCTGCTATGGCTGTGATCAGTTTGTTTTAACTCCAATTTTTCATGTTTCAAATCCTCTGACATGCCTTTTATTCGCATTTTGTAAAGATTTTATTGCGTTTTGGTTAAATTCATTGAGTTACTGGCTTGTGATTGGCTGATTCATCATTTGCATTGATAAGCAGTTGAATTGGTGTACCTAATAAAGTGGCCAACAAGCTTACATCATTAAAATAATGCTTTTAGATAAGTCAAGTATCTTCCAGTGCTTTTCCAATGCATAATAATATATAATGATGACCTTTAGTGTGGTTGTTATATTATAATAAGAACTGTGTCATATTTTCTACCTATTTTCTTGTACAAGCTGCAGCAGACTGCATTTGTTTGTTAAAAGCAGCCGGGCCTTATCAGCAGGAAGCACAAAGTGTGTCTGCAGCACAGAAAAGCTCCACAATCCTCTAATTGAGATTCTGTAGATCTGATGTGATGACGCTCATAAGACTGAGTGAGAAAATGTCTCCTGAGAGATTCACCAAAAACAAATAACACTCATGGCCTCTTTTGGTGCATTTTAATTGTTAGGAGCCTTGATTATAATAAACAAAGTTACATTATGCTAAAAGGAGAAAAACATTCTGTAACAATAACTGCAGGTTAGCGTCATTAACACTGGTAAAGTAATTCTCCAAAGGTAATAAAAAGAAATCAGAGAGGCATTAGGTGAGAAATAAAGAAGAAGCTATGACTAAAGTTTTATTTTCCTCACAGCTCAAGGTGAGCTAGAAAATCAGCAAAGTAGGTCAACAAGCACAACAAGGTCTCTGACACTGCTTTCCCTTTAAACAAGTCCTCTGTATCACATCTGTTGAGTCACTTTGTGGTGTTTGAACAAACCAGAGTGGGAAGTGTGATGGCACGTCTTCACAAGGTGCCTCCTGAAAATATTTTTGTGTTATCATGAGTAGGTAGAGTTATAAACTGTGGCTCAAACCTGCTTCAGAGCAAAATATTTTTGTTAAAGCTCAAAAATTGGCTGAGCACTGTATTTTTAAAATATATTTGTGCTGATTTGATCATATGTATTGTTTCTAAAATGATCATTACATTGTGTGAGCATGGTGAAATTGCTGTAATTGCACAGATTTTGATGTACAGCGCATGCTAAAAACTGGTGGGTTAAAAATAACCCAATTTGGGTTGCCATAGCCCACCTGCTGGTTCATTATAGCACCAGCCCAGCAGTAGTTAATTTGACCCAGCAAGATGGGTTGGTCCTTTTTAACCCATCAGATGAGTTAAATATTTTACCAAAATTCTGGGTCAAATTAACTGCAAATCTGGGTAAATTCAACCTCACATATTTGTTAAACTCGACCCAAATGCCAGGTCAAATCAATTTCCGTTCTGGGTTGTCTGAACTATATATATTTGTTGTATACTCTACTCAGAAAGTGGGAAAAATTAATTTCAATTCTGGGTTGTTTCAACTACATAGAGTTGTTATAGACTCCACCCAATTGCCAGAGTCGCTCACTGGTTGTGTTGTACATAGATGTGACAATTCTTTATGCACTTCCAAGATGCTGTCTTGCATCATGTGTAGCAAAGGATTGATTAATTTGATTAATTTAATTTCTTACATTTATGTACTTCTTTCAATCTCCGCTCTGCCATCTTGTCTGCAGGCACGGTGTATTATGGGTAATTTCTCATACCCCTTCCTTTCAAGTGAGGTCCCAGTTTGTCTTTGTTTCAAGGGCTGTGTAGCCCTTCCCCTTGACCTTATGGAGAATTGGGATGTCCCTTCACTAGACATGAACGTGTAAAACCAGGGATAACCAAGGTAACTCATGTGCATCCGCTTTAGTGAAACCAAATCACAGCTAAATTCACCAAGGATAACTGGAAAATCCCGACTTAATCCCCTATCTAGGTTTTGTGAAATACCTCTCTGGTGGTAATTACTCTGTAAAGTGACCTTGAGTGTTCAGAAAGGCGCTTTAAATAAAATGTATTATTATTATTATTATTAATATGCGTGGGCACTTGATGCGTAGGAACTGACTGGAAACTCTGTTGTGAACTGGCACGGGGTGTGGATTCATGGTGGAGCTTGTCTGTCAACGTGAAGACGTTCAAAGCACAACCAGGTGCTGAGTAAACCGAGTTGATGGATTTTTACTCAGCGCATGAGCTGCACAAAAATAACCCAAATCCAATCCAAATAACCCATAATGGGCAAAACAGTTCATAACCCCACGGTTGAGTAGATGAAATAACTCAGCTGTTTTTAGTGTGTATGGAAGTCATTCAAAACAGTTGCGATTAAAACAACTTCTATTGACCATTCGCAGACATGTGACTAACATGATATCACTCAGTTCTGTGGACCGAGAAGAACCGCTGTTGTCAACAGACTATAACCGTTTTAGCCAATAATGACTGTGGGGATGCATTTTTGAGCCACTAAAGTAACAGAGAGTATCATTAATATGGAACAAAAATGTCACTGGAGCTGTCATTTGAGTCCGATCACCTTAAGAAAACTCATTAGCAGAAAAATGAGAGGAGACCGGGCTGAAATAGCTGCTTCACAGTGTGTGGATCGGTTTTTTAAAGGGAGGTGCAAAGGAGGAAAAACACTGCTCATTGAGATAATTTGGAGGTCTTTCCTGATATTATGACTGTTTGTTTTGGATACATGAGGATACTTGTATGAACATGGAGCGCACCGGGCAAGAACGTCTGCTGATGGAGACTTAACGAGTTTGACTAATAAATGGCTGAAACCTCAATGGGAACTGGGGACACTAGAACATCCAGGTTACCTGTCGATGCAGGTGTATTAATTTTGGGCTTATATTGGCAAATTCTGTGAAACACCAGGATGACTCTGTAAAACCACTTCAGGATATTTCAGGATCAGATGATACCAGCGGCTGATGTGTGTAACTCTGCAGACAGTGGCTCTCGTCATGCAGATCCTTCTTGCTGTGACAAGCTTTTAGACATCAACGAACCAAATAAACGTTTTTGAAACTCAAAAGACAAACCAATGGGCCAAATGAAAGATTAGCTTCAGAGTAAGTATTCAGCTGACACTGAGTGTTTATTGGATAAAGATAGAGCAATTTTAAATGATAATTTATTTATAGATTGTTAGCATTTGCATTAGCCTGCAAAGTGTTTCTGTTGTAAATAATCATAAAATGACTCACAGGTATTTAAAACTGACATTTAAACCCTGGTTAGGATAGTCAACTACACAGCAGAGTGGTTGGATATGTAGGTTGAAGTTCACCACAAGTATATTTTTTTAGTGTAAACGTCCATTAAGCTACGTGCTGGATTATTTTTGACGTCCTACTGAAAAGGAACAGGGTGTGATCAACAGAAGAGGCTTCAGGTTTTATCAGTTTACATAGATCAACTTGGTGAGGCTATGATAGATTGCTCTTATGAGGATAAAGCAGTGTGTTGATGCAGAAGGAGAGGATACTGAAGGAGAATGACACTGAAAAATATTTATGCTCAATCAAATTGTATTACAACAGTAGTCTAGTTTTTTGATAGACAAACCTCATACTGTGGTAAAACCCAACAATGAGACAATTTGAAACATAAACTTAGTTCATCTTGGTCTTCTTTGTTGCTACTTTAATTATCATTGCTTTTTTTATCCTAACTTGTAGTATTGCGTTTTTCCATTTTTGCCTTGGGGTCTATATTAACTAATTTGTTCGGATTTATGTGCTTGTATGAGTGCTTCATAAATAAGTAGCAAAAAAGATTATCATTTTGAACATTAAATATCTTGTCTTTGTTATGTATCTAATTTAATATAGGCATAAAAGACACATACATCATTGTATTCTGCTTTTTATTTATGTTTTACACAATGTCCCGACTTTATTGGAATAATGGATTCTAATACCTGTAAGCAAAAATGAAATTTAACAGATCTTAACAGTATGTGTTGTGTCTATTTGGCTTGTAGCACATAAAGACTTGTATCATTAAACCTACATTGAAATGAATCTAGTCTTAAAAATATACCATTCCCTTTTCAGCTGTTAAGAGATGTAATTTATTTAGACCTTCACAGTTTTATAAACAGTGTCATCAGTGTTTACGCAAATTTAATATAGCAGGCAGCTCTCATCAAAAACAGCATGACTCAACATTAGTTTGGCTTTAATCCACTTTACTATGACTTATTTTGAACGTCTGCCTACACCCACAGTTTAAGCACTAAAGGTCCATGAGTGAGTGAGTCAATGTTACTTGAACTCTAATTGACGCAGTGTATAGCCTAATCCAATTATTATGTAATTTTAGTATCATATTGTAAATATTGTTTATCTGGAGCTTGAGTAAAAAGAGGCCTCTGATGATCATTATTAACTAATGATTAAACTGTCGACTACTTCAGAGAGTGGAGGCCTGTAAACAATGAGCCTGTGTTATTCAGAAATTCAGTCTCAAACTGTGTCAATCAGGTTGCACCCTGACTCCAAAATTCCCTCTCTCATTTTTGGAGAGGAAGTTAAGAATGTCAAAACACTACAAACTGTAAACTTTTCCAAAGTGCATAACTACGGTAGCCTCTCTTGCCTGTCATAGGTTGGGTCCATCATTTTGTGATGTTAAGTGGAAGTTATCGAATAAGGATCAAAAGCCTGAACACGTTTTTAAAGGGATACGCCAACATTTTTTTGTTTTCGTGTCTTGCCTCACTCAAGAGTCCAAGACAAGCAGACAGACACCATTCTTTCAACTGTGCGTGAGACAGGCAGAACTCTCCCAATTAGCTTAGCTCAAACACTGGGAGTCAATGGGTAGTGTTAGCCTGCCTCTACAGTCATCAGATAAACTCTTCAGCAACTCTAAACAGAGTTTAGAGGGACTAACATTAGCACTGTATGTGTTTTTCGAAAGAAATATACGAAACTAAACCCTGAAGAAACCCTCCTCATCCTCTCTTACATAGTCGGCCAAAATCCCTGTACCAATCTTCTTCTACTCGTGAACACAGGCTTTGTTTTGTTACCTACTTACAAGCATGTCCACAGTGGTTTGCGCATGTGCCCTGCGATTTAGTTTCATGTGCCTTTCTTTTGAAAATTACATAAAGAGCTAATCTGAGTCCACAAGTAGATAGCATAAAATAATGCAATAAAAAAAATGAGGCACAACAAGCACACAGGACTGTTTAGAGTTGCTGAAGAGTTTATCTAATGACTGTAGGCAAAGGCAGGCTAGCAGTACCCACTGACTCCCAGTGTTTGAGCTAAGCTAATTAGCAGTGGACGAGCTCTGTCCGTCTCTTCCTTGTTACTGCACACACATTCAAAAGAATGGTGTCTAACTGCTTTTCATGGGCTTGGGACTGGGGCAAGACACGAAAACAAAAAAAAAAAATTGTTAGCATATCCCTTCAAAAGGCTTTCAAATGGTTTAAGCTAGAAATATCAAAGCTTTTTAAGTATTTCTGCTCATACAATAATAAAAAAAGTTGTTGGCGTATCCTTTTAAACTAATAAACTTTTAAACTTCGTTGTTACCTTTGTCAAAAAGGTTATGTTTTTATTAGTGTTTGTTTTTCAGTCTGTCTGTCTGTGAGCAAGAAATCTCAAGTTCTCAACAGTTTGTGATGATATTTTCAGGGAATTCTGGCCATTGAACACAGTAAAAGTCATTAGATTTTGGTGGTGATCCAAACTCAGATAATTCTGTCAGTCACTTTCAATATGAGCCATCAGATGATGGAGTAGCCCAAAATACCATAACCTTCAATCTGTCAGGTGGCACTGTGTTAAGAAGCAACATCATTCTGTAAAGGACATTACAACGTGGGCACAGGAACACCTCAGAAAACCATTGTCATTTTACACTCTTCATTGCTATATCTACAAGTGCAAGTTAAAACTCTACCATGCAAAGCTAAAGCCATGCATCAACAACCCCACGCTGCCGGCTTCTCTGAGCTCATGTTGAGATGGACTGACGCAAAGTGGAAAAGTGTGCTGCGGTCTGACGAGTCCACATTTCAAATTATTTCTGGAAGTCATGGATGTTGTGTCCTCTGAGCTAAAGAGGAAAAGGATCATCCAAATTGTTATTAGCCAAAAGTTCAAAAGCCAGCATTTGTGATGGTATGGGTGTGTGTTAGTGCTCAGTAATGAAGGCCGTTTGGGCATAAGTTGATATCAGTGATATCAACCTTAGTTCAGCTATATTAGTACTCAGATTTGGAGTACATGTACTCAATTTTGGTCAAGAAGTAGTTTGCAACTAGATTTTACAAGTAATACAAAAAATGTCAGTATTTGTACTTGTAGATCTAAAAATGTTCACTTGTAGTACTAGTAGACTGTTTTTGGTATACTAGTAGTACTAGTAAAACTAGTACTACTAGTTTTACTAGTACTACTAGTAGTATTGGTAGTACTAGTACACTTAATGCAAATAAAAAAGAAGGGATTATAACCAAATCCAGCACCCTGATTTGTTGCAATATTTTCACAGACAAAGGGGAGCTTGCTTTTCCTCGCCCCCTTATTAGCATATAAGGCTTACTAGTAGTACTAGTGAACTACTCACCCACTAGTTGACCAAAACTGTGTACATATACTCCAAATTTGAGTGCTAGTAGAGCTGAACTATGGTTGATATCACCAATGTCAATTTCATGCCCAAATGGCTTTCCATAGCCCATGCCATGGGTAACTTGCACATCTTAGAAGGCACCATTATTGCTGAAAGGTCCATACAGGTTTTGGAGCAACATTCTGCCATCCAAGCAATGTCTTTTTCATGGATGTCCCTGCTTATTGTAGCAAGACAATGCCAAACGACATTCTGCATGTGTTTTAACAGTGTGGCTTCATAGTAAAAGAGTGCAGGTACGAGACTGGCCTGCCTACAGTCCAGACCTTTCTCCCACTGAAAAAGTGTGGCACATTATAAAGCACAAAATACAATATCAGAGCACCAGCAAATAAAGTCATATATCCAGCAAGAATAGAAAATAGTTTCATCAGTGAAGCTTCAACAGTTTGTGTCCTCAGTTTCCAAACACTTATTGAGTGATATTCAAAGGGAAAGTGATGTAACGGTGGTCTATGTAGGAAATTCAATGGAGTATAGTAAAAATTGAATTTGAAATGAACAAATTCTGTATTTTATTAACACAACGTCCCAACTTAATTGGAGTTGAGGTTTGCACATTTTACAGAAACAGAAACATCAGTGTATATGTGGATCAACACATCACTCATCAGAAAGGACAGAGCGGTGGCTGATACCTTCTTTTGATTTGTTGATTTCACTGATTGCTTGAATGATGTAAGGCGTATCATCCATTATTCATGATAGCAGTGTAAAGGAAGTCCCTCATTAGCACCCACACTCAGCCTAGGTAGTTACTCCACAAGTGTCAGGCAGTTGCTTAAACCAACGCCCTCTGCTTGTTCGATCTGCAGGTTAATCTGCCTCATATTATTTCAGGTGGCCTAGAGGCATTAATTGCTGGTGGCTGTGGCATTTTAATGAAGGTCAAGAAAGAGCATAGAGAAGAGAGGCAAGAACACCTTGTTTAGCTCTCTGGCTCAGTCTCCACCACGTCACTGACAAGAACTTAATGTGTCTGGGAGGTGGGAACACCATGGTTACCCACTACAACCAGGGAGTCTTTCACTATCACTGCATTTTGAAACACTAAGAAACATCTATAGTTCGAGTCTGTTATGGGAGCATAAACAGTAAGTCAAGTTTCTTGGAATAGTTATGACTTTGTTAATGGAAAATGGGAAACATGAACCTTCAAATCCCAGCAACATCACACATGCTTCCCACCTCTATTTTATACAACTTATTAGCAAGGATTAGTATCTGTTTTGACCTTACGACTCAAAGCTGACTGTGTTTTTGCACACGATGCTTAAACAGTGGTTTAAAGCATTGTGACATAGGTGCTACCTGAGGCTCACAACACTATGGCTTTCACACCAGGCATGTGTGCAGGCTACTTTCTCCCCATAAGCAGTGTTGCCAGATTTTTCTACTGAAATAAGCAACCAAGTCAATAAAAATAAGCCCAAAACAAGCGACCTCCAGCAATTTTTTTTTCCAAAGGTGATATATTATTCTTATTTTTTTAAGAGAAATCTACATAAAGCATGTTTTGATTTTAATCTACATTACATTTCAATGAAGTGACTTTTTTTTTATTGATCCTTAATTTACTTATTCACATACTTTGGTTTGGGGGTGGAACATCCTTTCCTTTATACAGAAGTAAAGTGAGGGCTACAGTTATTTATAACTCTGTGATCACTAAATAGTCTGTCTAACCTTGATTTTTGCAACCAAACAGACATAGTCAGGCTTTTATCTAAGTTTTATGTTGATCCTCTACAGCTTTTTTTATGGGGAAAACGGTAAAATATACATTAGAAATAAATTTAATTCTGGCTATAAGGATTTCTTTTTGGTGTAAACATAATTTTCACCCCTCTTTTTACAGTAACATTTACATTTGTGTTGAGAGTGGGACAAAATAGTTTGTGTAACTTCTGAATTTAATATATATTGGTAGTAGAGTGAGCATCAGATCCCTCCTAGGTTTGGGGGCACAACAAGCCCAAATGAGCAACTTCACTTTTGGAACAAGCCAAAAAAAACGCAACCTGCAACTGCAAATATTCACAAGCAACTTTTCAAAAAACAAGTCCAAAGTCGCTTATAATAAGCAGATCTGGCAACTCTGCCCATAAGATTTACCTTAATAAAGAGCTTCAATGGAAAGTTTTCGGAGGAACCACAATAAATCACACCCAAAGAGACCTGATTCATCAAAATGCAGACACAAGAAAACACTACATCATAAGCGTTCTGCACAATCAAGGGTAGTTTATCCTGGTAAACTCTGCTTTCACCATGAAAAGCACACAATGGAAGTGCCTGACCTAGCACCAGTTCAAGGTGTAGTTATTACACCTAAAAATTATTGCTTGCTTTGTCTTACAGTTAACAGCAACTTAATTTGATGTTACGCGAGTATAGTAAAAGCTTGGTAATGGTTATTGTTAGTGGTTAGGTCATTATTAGCAAGTACAACAATGGCTAACACCTTGTATTCATGGTCAAGAATCAAATTGTCTCTGACAATGATCTTTCTCCTGGCATGTAATTGCCGCTGATTATGATTGCAATGCAAATGACTGGTCTGAAGAAGTTGAATTTTCCATCCCTGTAATGTCATGTAGGCTTGCAAAAACAATAACGGCTCCTGTATAGCAGCAACAAGCTCCTCCATTTCATCGTTTTGGTGCTCTGTTGCGAGCGCTGCTGGGTAAGTTGATACCTTTGCAGTGACGTACTGATGTTATACGGTGACATAATTGTGTAGCTCCAACTATGCTCCTTGCCCGTGGAGGAGAAACAGGGTCTCGGGCTAGCACCAACTCAGCACTGGCTCTGGCGTTGGCTCTGAACAGCCAGATTTAGCTCGGTGGAAAAGGAGTATCGGAGGCACACATTAATGGAACAAACAACCTGCACATGTCAGGAATTTTGGCAAACATTTGACCTTTTACAAAAAAAAAACTTTGGTCAAAAATAAATCTAACATATGCTTATTTATGGTGTGTCTATTCATATGACATCCTTACCTGAGGGCCTTTGCCTCATTTTGAATATTAACTTTTGTGTTTGTGGGTCTGTCTTTTAATGAGTTAATGAATGAATGCATTCATTATGTCACCTGTATATGACTGTGAGCTTGATTAATGTTTCTTGTTGTTGTTTTGATACCTGCCTTTTGACAACAGATGAAATTTAGCTGTCGTGCTAATTCTTGACTATTAACAATGATGCTTAGTGCTGATTTGTTTATTGTTTTGTTTAAATGAACTAAATAGATCAAATTAAATCAAGGATTTATTGTTAAATTATAAGTTACTGTAATTGTTAAAATGAGAACATTCTATGAGGCTCTCTTGTATTGAGGATGTAATGAATGTGGCCCTCATTTTGACCAAAGTAATCCGTCCTTGCTTCAGACTTTTGCAATAGCTCCATTTTGTGTTCTTTACCATCTTCTTTTTTTTACAGCCCCTTTGTATGCAAGACAGACTCAGACCCCCCTTACCCATATTAAGACTATGCAAAGAGAGCAAGGATCTAACAACCAACTACATCTTTATTTACACAAGTCCTGTCAGGGAGGGAAGTTTCTAAGTTCTCAAGGTCGCTACAGGAGCAAGTGTAGGTCTGCATGCAGCAGCAATTAAGGCAAAATAAACAGGAGAAAACTCTGTGCATGCTGGGACATTTTTTGTGTGTGCTTAGCAAAAACTCAATTAGTTTAAGAAGGATAGTGGACCTTTGCAGGGTGAATTTTCAATAAGAACAGTGCAGCTTTAAAGTAACAGTCCCCACAGTTGTCTGTTTGCCCTGGAGAGCTCATTTTTTTTTCCTGGAGAAACAAGCTCAGCAGTGTACAAAAGGGAGTCTGAGCAGGAAGCTGAGCAGCCAAAGCAGAAAGGCTGGTAATCCTCTGTATCGTCCGTGGAAGCTGGTTTCTGCTGCTCCTCTGAGAATTTGATGTTCTTTAAATTTTGAGGTACAGCCAATGTATGCAAGATGTGTAATCCATCACATCTGAGCCCTCTTCTGCCTGTAATTCTCTCAATGACACTCACTTCAGCCCATGTTGATTCATTCCTTCAGTGAATGATTAGTGTCTTATTTTGTGAAGCAGACTATCCTCATGAGTTTCATTCCCTGCTGAATCTGAGCAGCAGTGAAGGATTCGACAGGAAGAGCAACAAACAACCCCCTAAGGCTGCAGCGAACAGAAGCCAGCCAACACACGTCACTGAGATATGGGACACACAGAATGCACAAGGAGAGAGAGGCCATCTCCAAGTATGGTAATGAGATGCAGACAGGATGGCACAGGGAGGGTGGAGGGAGAATCAGTGGAAACAGAAACAGACAGAAGTGTGTAACAGGCAGGAGTAACAAGAATAAATTAGTCTTAACAAGAATCAGAGGCAACATGGACGAGGAGGAAGACGATGACTGATAACTTTTTAAAAAGAAACAACTTAACCAATGCTTTAATTTGTAGGGCAAAGATATACAGCTGTGGTCAACTTACAAAAAGACTTGATCAGACCAGATATTCAGATCTCAAAATAGGGATGCTTAGATTTTACTGCAAACCCACATGCACAGAATCTGATGAGATTTTTCATTAGTGCACCTTCTAACACCATAAAAAGAGTAGATAATCAAAGAAACCATGAATATTGACAAACACTGCTTTTAAAAATGCAAAAATATTGGTGTTACGAAGTATTATTCATACTTTTATTATCATCCATATTTCTGTCATAATTCTTTATTTGATTACTATTGTTATTACTACATTCAAAAATGATAAATAATAATGATGAAAGGATAGTTATTAAAAAAAAAACATGCAAACCCCAAGCAGTCCTCCTCACTCTCTTTTCTCCATTTATTCAAATAAATACAGTATATTTTCTTTACATGATATGTGATCACTTGTGTAATGCAAAGAAGAAGAAACACTTTATTAATCCCTCACAGGAAATTCAATTCTTTAAACTCTGTTGTTGAAACATGCTGCACACACACAGGCTGAAATACACGTGCACAAACAGGTCGTACAATCATACATTCATGGAGATATGTCGGAGAGATGGCTTGCTGCTCCCGAAGAAGCGCTTCCCAGCAATTTTGGGGCTTAAGTGCCTTGCTCAAGGGCACCTCAGCAGTGGCCAGGAAGGCAGCTGTCACCTCTCCAGCTACCAAACCAACTTCCAAACATGACTCGGTTGGGACTTGAACCGGCCGCCTCCAGACTGAACTACTGCCACCCCGAATTTATCTATGATGTTTTCTGTTGTATAAGTTATCATACCCTTTATGTAATTTTACATAGTATTATAAATTTAATTATTTAATAGTGTTTAATCTACAGAAAACTGCACTTAAATACATAAATCTATGAATTTCTTGGTATTAAGATATTTATATCTATTTACAGACAAATCAGTGTTAAAAGCACGCTAAAATGTTTTGTGTCTTACTTCAGTTGGTTAGAATAGGGACGGAGACTGTCCCAAATTGGGTCATATTTAAATTTTTTGGGATATTTTTGAGAGCACAGGATACAAGGTCTGAAAATGGGACAGTTGCGGTTAAAATGGGACTTCTGGTCACCCAAGATCAGGAGCAAGTACTGGAGGCAGGCGGTGTTAGCAATGCTAAAGTAAGCCACATACAGCTGGATATTGTATCGTATTATATCGTCGGTGAAAGTTATGTGATATTTTGGGCAAAATTCTGCCATAAATCGCTGCTTTGTGGTTTGCGACAAGACATTACTCTTGAAGGGGGCCCACGATAAAACGGAATAGACTGGCTGATATGTACATATCTGTGTCTGTAATTGTTTTATGTCTGTATCTCTGTAAGCTAGCTGCTGCTTGTCTTGACCAGGACACTCTTGCAAATGAAGTTTTTAATCTCAATGAGGTTTTCTGGTTAAATGAAGTTTACCACAATTATTATTATTATTATTATTATTATTATTATTATTATTATTATTATTAATAGAGAAACACTAATGGACAAGCTGTTTATGGTGCTTATTCTTAAAATTCAAGTTTATGGCTTTTTAACATACAAAAATTTGACCTAAAGTTACCTTTAAATCACAGTCTGGCTTAAGAATAACAAAAAATATGATTTTGTTGATGTCAGGTTTGATTTGAATGCAACATGTCCTGTAAACAAAAAAGAAACTTTAAAAGTTTTATGTCAGCTCAGCCAGTCAGGTGTGTTCATGTTTTGTGAGCAATAAAACACCTTTTAAACTTTTCACCGTCCCTTCCCTGCTTTAATATCACCACCATAATATTTACCTGAAGCCTTTGCTCCATCACAGGGATGGGCCTGCACATCTGTGTGCTTGGTCTGTCCCCGGCTCGAACATATACTGCACTCCAGTCCTCCCTGTCTTCCTCTTATCCACCAGTGTAATGCCAATTCAACACAATTTTGGTTTAGCAGTATCTTAGAAAAATCCCCTTCTACGTCTTCTTTCAACAGGAAGCAATAAGCCAAATCTGATGGCTGCGAGTTGTTTTCCTGCATCTTTTAAAAACGGCAATAAGTTAGATCAGAATAATCTAAAGCCAAAAGGGTGCTGCTTATTCACATTCACCGCTGCAATCCTCTTTACGTCTTTCTAATGCTCTCACAAATTACTTAGCCACACACACACTTTCACAACTGGGACTTAGAGGCCCACCCATCACCCCAAAACTTCTAATCAACAATGAGTCACCCAGCACCTTATCAGATAGTCATTGTCGCAGCTCTCCTCAATCTCTTGCCTTTCTTCTCTGCTCCCCACAAAGTGCTGCCTGGGACCAATTTCACTGATAAAACCGCACCCGGGGGACATGTGCATCAACAGAGGTGACTTGTACTTCTTCAACCTTCAAGGCAAATCATATTTTCATATTTCATTTGAGAGGCAGCTTCACTAATTTTGTCTGTTTGAAATGCACGCTAGGAGCAGCCTTTGAAGCCTCCCCTCTGAAGAATGTTTGTGCCCGTCCTGTCACTGATCTCGGGCTGTGAGTGAGCGACTACAGCTGCTGCACCGACAAACACGATGAGAGGAGTTTACTCTAAGGTGTCGAGCTGTCAGCGACGAGCTGCGGTGATCATTGAGTCTCACAGCAGGTGACCAGACGCGAGGATTGGTTTTTAAAATTACTCAGTCAATAATGTATGAGCTTTTTTGATGAGTGAAATAATTAGTGAAACGTACTTAACCCTCAGGGAGTTAAAACTGCAGCACAGCGTGGGCTCTTTTTAGGTTGACATTTGATTTTGGCTAAGCTCCTTTGTATGCTTTAGTGATCTGCTTGAGATGGAAGGTATTCAGAATTCCCTAAACATTAACGCTTTAGAGATGTTACGTGTTATAAAAGGTGTAGTCTCCTTTGTACACCAGTTAGTTCTGACAGCACTTTTTAATTTAGTTTTATAGTCTTTTGACTAAAATATATATTAGTTTTAGTCATAATTTGGTCATCTAAATTGTTTTAATTTTGGTCTAGTTTCAGTTGATGAAAGTTCACAACATTTTAGTTGATGAAATTCACTGTAAATTTAGTAAAATATGAAGTGTAAAGGGTAAGGCATTTTTTTATGTTTCCTTGAATTTCTCTTTCATGTTTTACACTTGGATAAATGAAACATCTAATAACTCTTAATTGAATGCTAGTAAAGTGTGAATGTATAAATTAACAGAAACAAATTGAACTTTTGTGTGAAATGCAGTCACCTTTATTTAGAGCATCTCAGTTACAATACCAGAACTGACAACAAACAGTGAACCTGCTCCACATGAATATATCAGTTCATAAAGAGAGTAGCTCTGATTGGATCACTCCCCAACTTATCCCACAACCATGAAGCTAAGGCAGTTGTGACTGGATGTCCCTCTTAACTCATCCAACCTTTCCACACAACCAAAGTAGCTGTGATTGGATATATTCCTAAACTGTCCCCACTTTCTACATGATGAAATCAGGTCTGATTGGATTAAGACTCTGTCAAACATTTTGTGTTTTGTTAATTTTGTTTTAGTTTTTGTCCATGTGCGCTTGTTTTTGTTAGTGACTGTCTAGTTTTCGTCAAGGGGAAAAAGCTTGCTGACGAAAACTATGACAAAAATAATAAGTCAACAAAATTAACACTGTAGTACACGCCAAAAGAGGGAAGTCAGCCTCTGCAAGATGGAAAAAAGTTAGAATGATGAAAGGAGTGCCTGAAAGTCTTATGATAAAATGTCTTAAAAGACTACTTGAAGGATTTTTTCTATGGTTTAAGCTATTAATATCAAACCTTTTCAGCAGGGATACCCAACAAGGTGCCTACGAGCACCTGGTAGTCCACAGGGAGCCAATGTGATGCTCTTAGGGACATTTTAAAAATAACACAAGATACCATTGCACAACTTGAAATAGACATTTTTTTGAAATTTCAATGGCATGTTTTATTAATAAGTCACACTTAATAAATATAAAAATAACTTTAAAACTGACTTTAAAACCGCCTAATTTTCCTAAACTTTAACCTGCATGGGGTCAAAGTTTACATCGATGCAGACAAAGACAAATAAACAATTGAAGATGGATGTATGTATATTGTTCTCATGTAATGAAATTATCTGTGGTAATAATATTTTTAGGAATAATTAAAAGCAAAAAAAAGTAAAGATACAGTGTCATCTGTAGCCTATCAAAGGTAGAATTTGTATTTTTTTTTTTGGTTAAATTTTAATCATAATTACATCAAGCAAATATACCTCCACAATACTCCTCATCTTTAGCTCTCAGGCACAAAAAGGTTGGTGACCCCTCTTTTAACATGTTTCTGCTCATGCAATAACATTTTGCACACTTGGACTGGCTGTTTCCCCCTCTTTCACTGTATCCAATATATAACCCTCCCCTTATAGCTTGTTGAGATTTTTCATCTACTTTAGAGGCACCTGACCCTTTAGTATCCTCTTGTGGTCCAAACAGTGTTTTTCTAAGACATGCAGCTCTGGAATCATCTGTGTAGAGTAATGTAAAGTACTGATGTAGAGGGAACACTATTTAACAGGAAATGCTAAATGGAGCCGATACTGCCAGTTCAAGAAAGAAGACCTGGGTGTTCATTCAGTGACCTATTTGTTCATGAAACTCTCATTCCTGTCTTCCCTCTGCCTGCCTTCCTACACAGGTAATTCAACTCATTAGCTGATTAGGAGCATATTCTCCCTTAAGCTCTGAGTCAACCACATTCTGTCAGGCCAATCATCCTGCTGCTGTCATATTCCTAAATCATGTTGTTGCTCCTCCACAGTCAGTGTTGTGATGTTGTGCTGTGTGATCTCAGCAGCTCTCCTCTACTCCAGGCAACTCCAATCGTCTCATCAGTGTCCATGTCCAGCTCTTCAGTAGTCTGCTCCCCATGTCGGCCTACAGGCCCCATCAGCACCCCAGTCCATTGCATCAGAGTCACGGACAAGCTGTTCAGAAGTCTGCTCCTCATCTCCTGCTGTATGCTTCACCACCACCACCTACCTCGCAATAGGCCTTAACCCCTTGACGCCTGAATTGAAATACAATTATATTAAAAGATAAATAATTTCTGTTTTTGCTTTCAAGCAGATGCTGGATTAAGTGGAGATTGTTAATTCGACTCTAGTTAACAGAATAAATAGAAATGTGTGTGTGGCTTTCTGTAGCCATAGCAACACAGCCATCATGGCCTAATGTAACTAATTCGCGAACAAACCGAAAACTTCAAATAACTTCAAAAATATCCATCACAGGTAGTCTATGCCAATATTTTAGTTGTAGAAGCAAATAAAAAGACAATGTGTATATTTATCTTAGAGTAACTTTCCTCAAAAAGGACAGTTCCTCTCTTTTGGCTACGTAAATGTGGTCACGATAAAACCCGAAGTGTCCTCTTCCTTCAGTCGGATGTAGTTCTGATTTTGAACGACCCCCCAAGAAACAAACGCTTGCAAACGTCCCTAGTAGTGTATCGAATATGCATGAACCACATTGGGGGAACACATACACTATCTTGGATGCATTCTGACTGGAAGCGGTTCGAGGCGAATTCGCGGCAATAGGTGCCAAGGGGTTGAAACCCCTGAAGCACGCCAAGACATCACAATGGAGTCTGATCACCAAAATGATGCCAATCATAAAAGACACTACACATTTTTTATTCATCCAAACTTTTAAAATAAATATGGTTCACTCAAATTTTGTCTTTCTTGACTGGAAGACACTCACACCCCCCACCTTCGTCACCCTTTGTTCACTAAGAAACCAAGGAGATTTTGCCACATTTTTTGAGGGTGCTACTACAAATGCACGATCCTTACAAGTTGTACCTTGCTGTGGAGGTAGCTAGCCTGGCTGTCCAACAATATAAAATGCAGTGCCAATTGGTATTTTAAAAGGGGAGAAAAAAACAACCAAGAAAACTTTCCAAACTTTTTTTGAGGTGTGTATTTCTAATACCGCATCAGCCCCTAGAATTTTATTTCGAAATTACTTGGGAAGCTGAAAAAGTTACAAACGCTGATAAAAACTGACTTGGCATCATTCACACCCCAAAATGACAGCATCAGAGAGAGGAACACGTTGGACATGAGTTAAATATTTGGACAGGAAAAGATGGAGATGGGACAAGAGACAAGCATAGATGGAGCCGAAGTTGGAAAAGTAGAAATTCCTATGAAGTTTCTACGTGTATAGAAAAAGAAAAAATATGGAGTGATGGAACGATGTACAAACTCAGACTGACAGCAGGTGGGTATAGATGGCTGGTTGATAACAGCAAAACATTTTATTTAGGATCATGTTTGTATTAGTTGAGATTTAGAACATGATAATCCAGCTTGACCTTATCTTGTAGCTTCCTGAGAATGCAGTTGTGTGGGTACAGAGCAGGGTTGTCCAAAATTTCTTCTTTGAGGGCCACACACTGAAAAATACCACTGTAACGGGGCCATATTGCTATACCTCGCATTTAAGGTATGAAAATTAAGGATTCTAGGGTGGCCATCAGATTTCAGGTGACTCAGGGCGACCTTGAGTAACCTTATCTGTCCTTTGCTGGGATGAGAATGAAACAAAAGCTTTTTAGGACAGAAAAGGGACACGCTAACACCTGATGATCACGAAGGTTTGAGGGTATCATACTAACTACACAGATTACATGGTTTTTGGGCACTCTGTTGTCAAGCTCCTGTCGAACCATTGTCTCACTTGATTGTTTCAGCTGATAGTAAAACACATTACCTCTTTAAATGGAATTAAGCAGAGAGAGATTGGCCAGATTACTGTGAGAAAAACAATCAAAAGACAGAGCTATTTCTGGAAACAGCTACTCCAAATGTAAAATTATACAATAAACACTCAAACACTCAACAATGTGAAGGCCATAAATTAGTGCTGTGCAAAGCAGGCTTACTCTGTCTTCATGCACAATTATGGAGCCGAGCTGCATGGATTTCTGCCTCATGATCGAGGAGCAAGGTTCAATTGCTGCTATTGCCTGGGTCTCAAAGGGTCCCAGCAGTGTTTGACCATTTACATCATGTCTCGCTGTCTGTTAAGCAAGGATTTGATTTAAGCTAAATTAAAAAAAAGAAAAATGTAATCTCTGTAGGGCATCAGATGCAGCTCTTTTCCCCTCCCCTTTGGTAATGCTACAGTCTAATGGGAGCCTGTGACTAGCAGAAAATGCACATGTAAGTGGAGGCTGAATGGCTATTATACATTATACTTTCAGTCCACCTTATTAGGTACACCTTGTTAGTACCAGATTGGATCACTTTTTGATTCAGTTGCTGCAGATTTATAGCTGAATATTCACAATGCAAATCTCAGAATTCCCAATCCACCAAGCCATGGCTATGATGTAATGAGTGGGACTTATTACGAAAAAACCACATTGTTCACAGTCCAACTGAGTGTTTAACATTAAAGGTTGGGTATTCACACACAACTGCTGTAAGTTTACAATAAGTGACGTCTTTGGTTCACTATTAGCTGCTGACTGAAGACCTCAGGAGTTGGGAAATGATCAGAACTTCTGACTCCTGATCAAAAGGAAGAACACAATAAATCTGTGGAGACATTTTGGAAAAAAAGCAACAGAACCAACATTTTTTAGAGGGACTGATTGCCAAATGTTTTGGACAACTCTGGCATACGCATTTTCTAATTTTCATGAAAAATTTGCCAAACTGTCTCTTAATCAGTGTAGACTATTTCTGCTTTTTTTCTTTTACTGAGCCATTGATCACTTTGAATGATTTGTTTAACACGTTGAATGTCCTCAGAGGTTTTTTTTGCATGGCGCCCTGGAAGTTCATCATCTTCTCCGTGCACGTGGCCTGCAGTGTTCCCCTGACACCTCAGTTAATGAACAGAAAGACTCAACTTTCATTTTTGTTCAGTTTAACAAAAGTTTTAAGTTAATCATTTTCCAAAGCCTAAGCAAAAACATGTGCACTTCAAACAGTTGCTAGCAGTGAACTAAAGATGTCACATATTGGAAACTTATAGCAGTTGTGTGTTAATACCCAACCTTTAATATAAAATACTCAGTGTGACTGTAAACCATGTGGTTTTAACCTCATAAGTGCCATCTCATTATTTAATAGACATACTATGTCCAACATGAGCCCATCGCCTCTCATAACCTGCTTTCAAAAAATTAAAGTTGCAATCAATAACATTACTCCAAACCAATTTCATCCTCATATGATGAAGAAAAGAACTTTATTGACGAGTTATTTTCTACCAGCTGAACTGAACTAAAGGAAACCTGTGGCACAGTAATAGCATCATCTCTGCTTCATGTTGATAACTGTCATTAACTTCAATGCATAATCCCCATGTGCCTCCAATAAAGAGCCAATTAAGCCTCCGTCGAGAGGATTACACTGGAGGCATTCTTCAGCAGCTGAACCCCAGCGTGGTCATCAAAACCCCCCCGAGGCAAAACCATAACAGAGTCCTCAGAAATCTAACATTCATTTGTTGTATTCTCATCCTGCAGGACTGCATGTGAGCTGTCCTAAGTGTTAGTCTGCCCCCCTGTGCGGCCCCACCTTATGAAGCCCATCACCCAGCACCTGGTAGTGCAGCCACTGAGCGCTGCTAAGCAACAGGCACTTGCGCCTCTCTTGCTACAATCACCTGAGAGAAAGTGACACCACTTACCCTGGTGTACCCCACTGTCATCTAACAGATTTGTGACAGGAATGTGTTTTACTGTAGTCCGAGGGTCATCACAAAATGATGTGTGCAGACGGAGACATGTAATGTTGGTCCCAGCAGGTCTGTGATTATGCTGACCCGCAGCAGACAGGCAACCTTCACTAATGGTCACTCGGTCGCCTCTTGGCTCCACGCTGCAGCTCATTTGTCACATGACCTCTCAGAGCAGCAGACAGACAAACAGGGCGGACTAGAAATCAGTCTGTTGGACTGTTTACCTCTCATTAAAGTAATAAAGCCTTGTATTTACAGGAGCCTTCTTAGATGTTTGGATTGCTTTCACAAAAGGAGCACCTGTATGCTTAATGTCTCAGCCAACATGCATGAGAGCAGTCTATTAACATGTGTAGCATATCATGTTTCATGTTGATGATGCAGCTAAGCGTATGATCTGAATATTCCATGACTCAGGGGGCTCACTCTAAAGCAGAGAAGCAAAATGCCTGGAGCCTTGAGCACAAAAAGGCCTGATGCACAGTAGTCATCCGACACCAGGATCTCTCTATCATTCACCCATTGTCCAATCTGCTTGTCCCATTTCAGGGCTCTGGAGACTGAAGCCTATCCCAGCTGACATTGGGCTGACATGTAGAGACAAACAACCATTCACACACTCATACATAAGGGCAATTTGGAGTCACCAGTTAACCAAACAAATGTGTTTTTGGTCTGAGGTGCACCCATCATGAGGCACAGTGCTATCATGGGTACAAACAGTGAACATAGCAATTGCCATTAGAATAGAGACATAATGGCTGCAGCCCTGGATGAGGGCTTACCTTAAAAAAATATATATATATATTCAACAAAGACAAATTTATAGATAAAGACTGATTGATTGAATCTATATTCAGCATGTGATGAGGACAGATTGATGATCTGGGCATCCATGGGTTTGTCACTATCATAAATTCTTATATTTAGTCCCTTTGTCTCTGCCTGGATGAATACATGTCTGTCTGTATGTATGTGTATATACATTTATATTTATATGTATTTGTACATATGCATACATGTGTATCTATAAAATGAAGAGTATGGCTTCAACCTGCTCTATAGTAAGGTGCCTTCTTGATTGATAAGGCCAATCTGCGTTGATATATTGACAGCAGGTTAAGCAGGTTCACGTAATGAAGAAATAGTCACAAGGCATTACAATATGGCTATTTTTAGCTTAATATGATAATCACATTTTTAAAAAGATGGTTATCATCCACACTAGCTTATTGTGACAGCCCTAATTGTAACACTTCTTTGAAGAACAGGACTAAACACAAAGTTTTGCGGGTTGAACTCAAGTTTCTCTTCAAGGACAGAAGAGCAGCAGATGAGTGGATGGGTGAGCAGATTTGTTTACAGCCCAAGCTGCCCATGGAGTTTAACCTCAAGTGACTGTATTGAAAAAAAAAAAAACTTTATCTCTCATCAACAGATTATGTATTTTGACAAATATAAACCAGGAATGATTTGCCTCCAATTGATCTCTGCCAAGCCCCAAGCCCCAAATGAACAAGGACAAATGGCACTCTGGACTTGTTAGGCTTCATTAATTACAGTAACAATTAATTGGCCATTCTTTTAGCCCCATCCCATTATCATTAAAGTCCCTGATTACAACTTTAGAGAGATCAACAAAATGAAATTCATGGTAGTCCCTGCAAACAGCACACATAATTGGATTGCTCTCTCTTTCCATGGATGTAGTGATTATTCATCCATGGTAACGATCTTTACAACCATATAGACATGAGTTCTCACTTGAAAATGAGATGACACATCTCAAGGGGCTTACCTTTAACAAATTTATATTCAACAAAGACATATATGATTCTAAACTGCTAAATATTGATTGATTGAATCTATATTCAGCAGAGACAAATATGATGAGGACAGATTTATGATCTGGGTATCCATGGGTTTGTCACTATCATAAATTCTCTGTTTTAGTCCCTTTGTCTCTGCCTGGATGTATACATCTCTGGATGTATGTATATCTACAAATATATTTACCTATATGTATTTGTATATATGCGTGTATCTATAAAATGAGGAGTATGACTTTAGCCTGGTCGAATGTAAAGTGCCTTGAGATAACACTTGTTATGAACTGGGGCTGTATAAATAAAGATTGATTGACTGATTGATTGACTAAATAACAATGGTAGCTGTCAGGGTTCAAGACATACCAAATTGCGCTATACAGCATTTTTGGGACTTTGTAAGGTATATGTCACCTGTATTGGGTTCACATTAAACTACAATCTTTTGCTCCTGTTCTCACTGATATCAGATAATTAAATAATAGTTCAACTTAAATGCATTGAAAATAAATTATGTCCTGACAATTGGCTAACTGAAGGTCAAGCTATGCAGCAAACCTTCCTTCATGGTGAGTTTTATTCATTAGGTTGAACAAAATATGTAATTTTATGTATAATGTAATTTTATAGCTTACTTTGCTGGCGCTGTTGTCTTAGAATAGATAGAGATGTTGATCTTTGTGTTGAGCTGACCCCACAGTTTAATCCAAAGGTGACACCTTTGCTGTGCTAATGTGAGGTTCAGAAGGCACAATAATTTACACTCTATTCTTTAGCCTCTCAGGATATCAGTGTAACATGTGATCTATGCACATTGTCTGACCATTTCTCTTACCTTTAACTGTTTAAAAATCAATAAAACTGCAGTGGAGGCAGAGTTTCTAATACTTTTCTACGGGAGATTGTGAGCCACATATCCGTGTGTATTGAGTGGTTACAAGACATCTGATCGGTCCATGGTGTTGGAGGGCGGGGTTTAGTGATATGTCAGTTGATTGGGGAATCTCTAGTTTGAGCAAAATGGAAAAGGACAATGATACTTATTGTCTTAGGCTTCAAAATTTCTAAAAAAAAAAAAAAAAAAAAAAAAAAAACATGATGCCATGAACTGATAATCATAGAGTTGGTAAAAAATCAATGTTCATCATTTTATTTAACTTTTTTAACCTTTATTTAACCAGATAAGTCCCTTTGACATCAGGATCTCATTTATAAGGGCGACCTGGCCAAGAGGTCAGCAGCACGCGTCAAATATAAATACAAATTCAAGAAAACGGTTTAGGCAATAAATTACAACCAATAAATATGTAACAACACATGTTATAGCATCATCATGTTATAACAGCCATGCCAAGCAAAGGTGATGCTGTGAGATATATCGCCCTCTTCTTTATCATTTATTTGTTTCTTCCATCATTCGTAATTCAACCATCTCTCTGCTATCACACTGTATTTGTCTTCCACCCTCCGGAGGAACTACATTTAGTATCAGAGACACTACTCATGTATCAAAAAAAAAAAAGCTAGCGGACCACACACTGTGCACAAGCCGCCGACGCTGATTTCATGCTGCTGTTCTGCTGCAATAACTCATACAGGAGACCACACACTCCCACTCTTTCTACAGATGGAATAAAGTGGTTGTGATAAGACTGTGTAGGAGAGCATCACACTGCAGAGCTACAGCAGGAAGATGATTGTTGGGGTCCAGCCGGAGAGAATTAACAGCAGGTGGTCGTGACGGAGTGGCATCAGCTCTGTGCGCTCTTATTGTACCCATTTATAAATTACTTGAAATCCCCTGGAGTTTCATTTGCAGAAGACTTACATTTTCGAGAGGAAAATGAGCCGAATCCAGGAGCACAATAGTTGAAAACAACAATAGGATGAAATGTAAATCTGTATTTTGCCTGATCTGGGAGCAGGAACACCCAGCAGTTTGGCAGCTGCGCTCTGTGTCATGCTGACTCACAGCCCGGGGCGGCCAGAGTGGATCAAAATGCAACTAGCAGCCAAAGGATGACGTGACGTAAATGTCAGGACTTGTGTTTCAGTGCCCACTTGATTCTCTCTCTCTCTCTGCTGAGAAATTTCTGTTGGAATATGGTGAAACAGGTTAACAGTATTGGTTTTTAACACTGAGAAAGAAAATGTGCTCAGAATGCCTCACAATTCGATATACTGATCGCGGTGGTGCACCATAACTGATGTTTTTTAGGCAATGATGTGGAATTTTATATCACTGTAGGCTTCATTTTAAACACACATATTGTGTTGTATTGAGGGTAAATAAACAAGTTGAAACTAGACAGCAATGGGAGAGTGCAAACCTCTGCCAAGGTAGCTCACACATTGCTGTTACATCTATAAGCAATAGTTCCATGATAAAGTTACCATCATAATATGATTCCTTGACCCTGAAAACCCACAACTAGCACTGAGAATCATGTAGATATCATTATTAGTTAGACTGTTACTGAGCAAAAATGATCATTCATTAAGGGCGGTTATCCAGACAACACCAAAATCAAATCATCTGTAAGTTTGGCCATTACCAACATCTCCTGAAAATTTCATCAAAATCCATCCAGTAGTTTTGCATGATCTGGCTAACAAACAAACAAACAAACAAGCAGACAAACAAATATATATATGCCGGCAAAAACATAACCTCCTTGGTGGAGGTAATAAAGTGATTTGTGTTACAAACTAGCTCTGTCAGATGCCCTCTTCAGCATGCAAGGAAAAGACACAAAATCCAACACAGCAATGAAAAAAATACCTGGCTATGTTTACAATGAACCTAAGTTACTGCACTGCAATGTAGGATGCTAGTGATGTGCGATATCAGACTTTTTCAAATTGATGTGATAGATAGTACAACTGATGCAGATCCAGCTGCTTCAACTTTTCCCTCTCTGCCAACTTTCAGCCAGTTTCCAGCCAATTACTTCCAAATGCCTAGATTCCTTTGTAAAACATGCTCATCCATGCATTTGCTGGGCTTTTCCTTGGTTATAACGCTAACTGCCAATTCAACAGGAAGAGGAATCTTGACACCACAAATCAGCACAAACATGGCCTGAAATTTACAATTTAAAACTTTCAGGGTGGGCGGACCTCATCAAGGCCCTGCCATCGACCAGCCAAGATCCTATCACATCTTACCAATCATCTCCTGTGCAAATATGTTTGTGGATTTGACATTTTTCATTGATCAAAAGCACACACAGAAGGAATGCAGACCTGACTCAAGACTATCAGATCTCAATGGTTCCATGTCCCGGTGTGTCTGACTGTTTACATCATTTCCCGGATGTCTATCATGCAGCGATTTGATTTAAACTGAATTAAGAAATGAAAAATGTAGTCTCTACAGAGGATCAGATGCAGATATGTTTCCCTCTGGGATATAAGCACTTGAGTCTGAGGAGGTGGGGAGGCTATGATAACAAGCTCTGTGCTGATTGGCTGCACAAACTATGTAGGCTTAGTATCACAACAATGAGAAAATTGACATCATGTTTATAAACAATATCAAGCAAAGAGTGGCTAACGATAGCATAGCTAGCACTGCCAACCTCTGGTCCTCTTTACAGGTAAACACCTACAAGTCTGTGTGGAGGATGGTTGCACATTAACATTGCACAGCAGCTGGATTCACCTAAATAAGTGTCTGTAATCATGCAGATCCATCATGCCAAGCTTCAGTCTACAACGATTGTGCTTGACCCAAAGAAGGATGGCCCAATCAGAGTCCTTTAGAGCAGGAAGAGGTAGGAGATACAGGGCAGATGACAGCAGGAGGAGACTACACTTAGAGAGATTAGCATAGATGCTAACAGCTTCAGTGGCAGTTTTATCAGATATTGACTGTATTTCTTTATTAAATGAAAAACTAATAACAACACTACAAATGTCTCTATAGGAAGGATATTTTCATTCCATTTATGACATGTTTTGAAAGTAGCTCACACTCTGCAGCCCAGTAGCTTCCACCTACAACATTATTTGATTGGCTCATATTAACTGTTGATTGAAAGAACAATGGTTCGATCACCTGCCGGATATACTTCTGAAAGGCTCTGCCCTCCTCAAACACTTTCTATGGGCTCTTTCCAAGATGGACTCGTGAAATATATTGAACCTCTTATCTGGTGTGCCAGGTTATGAAATAATGCCATCATTACAAATAGCATAAAAAAACAAATAAATGCATTTTAGAAACAGAATAAAAATGGAGTGATATGATTTTTGGGTCATATTTTCCAGCCTTTACTTATGCAGCTTTTTTTCAAAAGCTTGAAAACAACCTTATTTATCCATCTCTCAGCACCTCCAGACTTTCAGACAAATCCTATATGCTGTCTCTGTAGACTAAAGAAATGGTTTAATGCTAAACAGGCTGATTCACATTCTTGCCAAGAGAAACACAACAAGGTCAGGACAAGTCTCGTAAGAGTCCATTAAGAAAAGAGCGAGAGGCAGGAGGCTTCCTAACTAAGCTCAGCGTAAATACTACAGGCAGATACAGCCATGTAGTCTTAGCTAGTGCTTAAACTTAAAAAAGCAACCTTTAATGTCTTTTGCTTTTGTAGCTATACTTAATGGCCACTTTATTAGGGACACCTTCAGAGCTGCCTTAATTCTTTGTGGCATAGATTCATCAAGTTGCTGGAGACATTCCTCAGAGATTTGGTCCATGTCGACGTGATATCATCACACAGTTGCTGCAGATTTTTTGACTGCACCCATGCTACAAATCTTCCATTCAAACACATCACAAGGGTGCTCTATTACATTGAGATCTGATCACTGTGGCAATCGCAAGAGCAAAATGAACTTATTATCATGTTCAAGAGAATAGCTTGAGATGATTTGGCCTTTGAGACATGTTTAATGGCAAAATACACTGTGCTGTTCAGTGATAGTCTTGTTGTTGAACAGCACCGTCAATTCTGCAGCACAATTTGCATTCAGGTCAGGTCAGGTGCTGGGTCTGCACTTTTCCATTCATCATTCCTGACGACTTGGCTGCACCACCAGCAACATTAACTCGCACAGGTGCAAGCCCTACGCCCCACGGCGCTGAAGGCAAGGGACACCAACTCTTTCAACCAACTGCCATAACTGGCAGCAGAGCTCCAGGAAGTCACCTAGCATCTCCCAGCTACCAAATCAACTTCCATGCATGGTCCAATCTGGACTTGAACCAGCTATTCTCCGGTGACCACCCCAAGCCCTTACTTACTGAGCTACACTGCCATCAAATTGAATAAGACAAGCCTAACGACTTACTGTAATATTAAACATGCTTGTTTTTGTCGTTAAACCAAGACTAGAGAAAAACAGCCTTGACGTGGCAAAAACCAGGTCACAAGAGCACCTTACCAGGGTTGCCAAGTCTCCTGCCCCTGGAGTGTGACACATGTTTTCAACTCCACTCTCAGGCTCTCACTCTGCCCTGACAAACCTCACATCAAAATCTGTTTATCTGTCTGCCCCACATGTTATGTTTGTCACAGGGCTTTCAATCAAATACAATCCACTTTTCTTTTAACTTTAGAGCATTTGAGTCAATGAAACTTCAAATTGTGCATACTTATCTCCAAAATGAGACTCAATCTGAAGTCTGATAATGTTATCAAAATGTGTAAAAATAAACAAAATTGCAGGAGATTACTCCTGATCAGTTAAAAATTTTCAGGGGGAGGATCTCCCACCCAGGACTGAGTCATTCCATCTACAGTTTTGACACATGTCACGGATCTTCATGGACTCACTTTAAGACAGGTTTAGTGGCTGTGGACAAGTACCACATTTTTAAATGGGTTAAACTTGTTTTAATTCTTAGGTTGCATAGTCCTTGGTCTATGTTTCGGCTATACCATATATGACTTTTAAGAACCTTAAATAATGTTATATTTACTGATATCTTAATGCTGATGTTGACAAAAAATAGCATGATCCAAAAATGTGCTGAAAAAGTCTCACTTCAGCCAGTTGGCAACCTTCCCTTACACTTAATCATTTTTTTCAACAAACCTGTTTTCTGTCCTTTATGTCACATTCTGGTTTCCCCAGTGAAAGCAAAAAAAAAAAATCACAGGAGTACGTCCAACACCAGAGAGAGTCTAAGATTTTACTACAGTTTGGAGATTTTTCTACGCCTTTCAAATCACAAGAAAATTGTTAGGTGTTAGCCAGCGTAAGACAACTTAACTTAACTTAACTTCTGCTGACAAACCATTTAGATCACAAGAGGAGGGGTCCTGCTGATCCAGATCTCCGTGATGTGCACTGACCACAGGAGTGGGAATCACCAGTGGTAACATGATATGAGGATACTGCGATACTTTTGTCCCAATTTGATTGGAGTGGAAGAGAGAAAGTAAAACTCACAGACTCACATATAGCTAATTAATGCAACCCACTCTGCTGTGCTCAGCCTCCCTTCCACTTTTAGCTTCACTGCTCTGAAGAGCTTTAGTACTGCTGTTGTTGAAGTAATACTTAAGTGATGGCAGCAAGCATGTAAACAAAAGCCTTAATTCTCCTTAACACAGTGAGGCTCTCAGTCTTCACATGAAGTTAAAGATGGATTGAGTTACTTCCTCTGATTGCTCAGAACAGGGAGGCACCTTTAAGAAGCTGAGCATGTCATGTGTGGGCTAGTTTATCAATAGCATTAGCTTAATATTAGCTTTACTGCCATCTGCGTTGCTGTGTAAGGTGAGCTGCTACAGTTTTTACTCTCATTCATCCCAACGTGTCATGTTCGTCTCTTTGTCCCTTTCAAAGTCCACATCATGGATTTAAATGACAAAAGTGTGTTCCTTTCCTCGCTCTCTCCTCTGCAGCCATTTTTGTTTACTCCCTGTCTGACCTGGCTAAACAGCACCATCTTAACAAGTGGACTTAAGAAGTAACTGATTTTTTTCTTCTGAACCAAAAGTCTCATCAAAATTTGGAAATTGGAGCATTAAAAAATATCAATATGTGGCGATTACGAATCAATATAATATCATCACACCAAATAAGACGATGCTATAGTGCATTGATTTTTTTCAGCCCACCACTACTGACCTCAAGCTATTGCTAGTCAACTTAATGCCACTGGTTTGTCTCCACCCACAATACATGCCAACACTGTGAAAACATGAAAATGTTCTTTGGAACAGTGTATATAATTTTATTCAACACAACTGTGGAAGAAAAATATTGATGATTGATGGTCTTAATCAGTTGTTTTGGTCTTTACTTTTGCTTATCATAATCAATGTTGTAATCAATGATTTACTTTTAAATTGACTTTCACTTTTCTCTTATTTTTATATATATATCATATTTGTTATATCCTGAATTTAATGTTTTACTTTTTATATGCTTAATAGTTTCATAAGTTTATTTTATACTTAATGTGCCTTATATATTTTCTTAAGATGGTTTGCCTCATATAATCCTCACACACACAGAAAGTATTAGAATTGTCACACTATATGCCTTATCTAGTTAGAATTGTCACACAATATATGCCTTCTGATTGCTACAACAGTGTTTTAATTTTATAATCTGACAAAGTAGCTAGACTTTTTACACATTACATTCTCATGTAATGGTTTCTGTCTAACTGAAGGTAATCGTTTTTTATGTGCATAAATGTTCTTAAAAGTTGTTTTCCCCTTACATAGAGCCAAAGTACATATCTAATGTCTGTTTTAAAGATTAGGTCGATCAAATACATATAAATGCAGTTTGACTAAGTTTGAGAAAAGGCCTTCTGTGGAAATTTCCATTAAGTTTTTAAGGAAAGGTGTGTAAATTTCCACACCATATATGGAAGCTAACAGAGAAGCCATTTTGCATCAGCAGAAAGAATCAGTCGAAGCCATTTTGAGTCAGGAATAAGAAAAAAAAATGCCATATTATGTGTAATAATTATAAGATGAAGAAATTCTGGATACCATTGGATTGTATGGGGTCCTAGGGAAGGGAATATTACACAATTAAGTTCAAGAATAAATGAAAGTGAATATTAAGAACAAGGGATGGAACTTTCTAGAAGGAGGGGAGGAGAGGCAATGTTTCACAGCTTCACTGACAGTTGGGTGATGGTACCTCATTCAACTCATCCATGCTGGTTTGTTAATGTACATCCATGGGACTTTAATAAACTAGTATGGGACTTGGATTCTGTCTGTGCTCCGTGTAGGAGTGTAAATTAGAACTTGACTTGTCTTTGAAGAAAAAAAGACACTACACAACACGTCATGAACCAAAGTATCAGACTCTACCTTATAAGAACTCTGACCCAATTTTGAGATCTTGCAGTTAAACTTTAACTTAGAAATAATCACAGCCAAGGTTGCTTTTTAAAATGAGGGTATGTCAATATCCTGATTTAATTAACTGTGCAGCTCAAACAGAGCCTTTAAAGCCCTAAAAGAGCTGCTCTCTCACATATCAAAACAACACGTATATGATACAGGCACAAATAAGTCTTGTTCCTCTTTGAATCCACTGAGACAGCCCTTTATTAATTTAGGATTTCTCTCTTCATACTCCTCTCTACATATGCCACCACCCTCCATTTTCCTCCTCAGTGTGTTCTTCCGGCATGGCTCCTCTTTGTCAGCCTCTTAAGAAGGACGCCACCTGGACCCGGGCCCTGCTGACTACAAAGAGGCACTACGGTTCATCTGGCAACAGCTTGCCAACTCCACTCTTCTCTCAAACCGGCCCACTTGAGCCTGGCTGAGCCCCCTGTGCTCGCCGCTCTACTTTGTTTCCTGCGTGCTGGAGTGGAACAGCAAGTCTGCACTACTTCAGTCTTCCGAGAAACTCAGGGGTTGAGAGGAGACCTCAGCCAGGCCTGTGGGCATTGGAACATATTTATCTCCACGGTAAAGGCCTCTCTGTTCACACAGATGAGAAGATTCTCTGCTGATGCCGCCAACAAAAAGCTGCTGTCACCGTGATTGATGAAGTCACTGTGCACAGAAGAAATACCAACAACTCAGGGGGAGGTGTACGGAAAGAGCAGTTGACTGTCTGCTACATCTATTTGTAAAATTTACCTCTACATTTTCAGACGAGGTAGATAAGTTCCCTCGTCAGTGATTCATCTCCTCTAGCCTTTTGGATGCTGTTTTCCTCAGCCTCAGGTTACTTGCTGTTTCAAGGTAAAAAGCTCTTTAAAAAGACAGACAGGTGTTGAGCCTGGGTTTAGACTGGCTAGATGGGAGTACAGCAAGTTTACAAATGCATGTTTGACCGTAGGTGAAGACTGCAACAGCATCATAATGGCTGGAGCAAGCTTAGTCATTTAGAGGCCTCAGGGAAATACCATTATAGAAAGTAAACAGAACATTTAAAAGGAGAGATACTTTTCAAAATGTGTCTTTTCCACCCAGATGTTAGTCAGATTCCATCCTGCTAGCCTCTTTGTATATTTCTGCTTGAGGTCAAGGTGATCTGATGTTTGATTGCTGCAGGATATATTCAGGAAATTTACCTGCCAGCAAGTGGTTATGAATTGGCATAGTGAGACAGGTGGTGTTGAGTAGCTCAACTTTCAAAAGTTAATTGTTTGGCAAATGCTTTCCTCACTGAGAAAAGCACTTTGTAACAAACTGAGAAAAGTTTAACATCACAGTGTCACACAGAATGAAGGCTACAGCTTTCATACCAGGTGAGTGTGTGTTAATTGGGGTACACACATAAAGATTATCAGGCTGTTTTGGTCATGATTTTCCCCCTTCCTGACCAAGGATAGTAAACGCCAGATTATCTTCTGTTTTATAAGATTATCCTATAAGATTATTTTCTGGTCTGAGGTGTGTTTAGAGTGAACTTTTCCCGATAATCAACTCCGAACCTAATCAGGGCCTATAGTCGTTAAACTTGTTAATATTTACAACCAAAAATCTTCATGTATGTGGGGAAAGCCAACGACTCCTGAGTCATGACTTCTTAATTGTGATGTGGAACAGAATGTAGCTAATCAAGAGGAACAAGGAATCAGGCGTAAATAAAAACAAGCATGGCCGACCTGAAACATGAAGTTCAATGGACCTCAGGAATGGAGGACCTGTTCACATGTTCACGCTGTCTCCAGGATTTTTTCCACAGCCTTTTCCTTTTTAAAGTTCAGGATTTTTCTGTCAAAAATAGTCCCAAGACCACCATCATTCCTTCTTTTCGTATGTCATCTTCCATGTTGGGTGTTGTGTTTTGTTGTTGCAATATTTCTTCTTCTTCTTCGTTTTTGTTAGATCACGATTTGCAAGATTTCTGACTTGGAGGACTAGATTCTAGATCGGTGGTGGGACAAAATTGTTATGTGTGTGGTGTGTTGTGTTGAGATTATTGGAGCACACTACACATAGTACGATCAAAACTGTTCAATGCCTGATTTTTTATCTTCATGCATGGGGTCTCTAATAGATAAAAAAATTTCAGATTTAGAAAATCCTTGTGTGTACCCCTCTTTACACTGTGACTGCATCTTCCTGCTGTCACAGCTCTGTAGCTCCATACATTTCACCCCACTCCAATAACAAGCTACTATAGACAGATTGGAGTTTTAATTTGAGAAGAGTAATTAAAATGAGGGTTCTAACTGACACTTTGTCAAGCCCTGCCTTTTTCAGGAAGTGGTCTTATATCTAGCCCCGCCCTCCTTAGTAACTGTTACTAGGTAAGACAAAATCTGATGTTGCTGGCCTCTCTCTAATTTGACACAATTGATGTCCTGATGTTTATAAGTCAATTATTACTAGTGCTTCGTAATGTCAGTTTAAAAATGAAACAAAAACAATCAAGATTACCAATTGTTCAGTCACTAAGCTCATGTAGTGTTACCTGAAATGATGTGAACCTTGACGCGTCAGTGTAACGATGGCTCCTTGAACATTACTGTAGTGAGATGGTCCCTAATCCTCCCTCAGAGGAATAAAATAATCTATTCTTGTTTTTCAGGTTTAAGCCCCAGGGGTGAACTTTGTTGTACCAAGGGAGTGTATGAGCACAGTTTACCCTAAGAGAAATGAAAATCGAGCAGCTCTCTACCGAGTGGCGGACTCCCGCAGAGAGCATCAGCACCGCAGGAAGCCATTCCCATCGATCTGTGTGGAGACCTCCATCAAGCTCCCGGCAGGACGCTCCTACAAAGTGAAAATCATCTACTGGCTACAAAGTGCAACTAGGGTGAACATCTCCAATCATTTTGTTCAACAAGCATCAGTCAGACATTTTAATAATAAACTCCTTGTGTAGAAAATACAGAAAGGAATCACAGCAGGCAGCCAAAACAGTAAGATGTTTGGATAGAATTAACCTCACAAATTGGGAACATTAAATTACAGAGCCAAGTAATGCAATCAGCAAGAACCAATTAATTGATCTTTTTCAGTATATCCAGTTTATTGTGTAATACAGAGGAACATGTTTCGCACACACTGGCTGAAAATCAAATCCTGTGGACACCATGAACTAATAGAGATGTCACAAGAAGTGTCAGCTGAGCAGTTGGAAGTTCAGTGCCTTGCTCCAGGGCGCCTCCCGCCATTGATCATAAACTGTTGGGCCACATGAATAATCAACTGTATTCACCTTTGGATTAATGGAGACTGCAGGGTGTTTTATTAAGAAAAATGAAATCTCTTTCTTCCCTCTATGTGGTTTGACACACACATTGGCTTCCTTTCTCTGCCACAGCTGTGATATCTGAAAAAGTAAGGCCTGAGATAGACTCACACTTCAGCCTTGTGCTCTCTTCTTACTCCAGGTGAACACAGAGCCATAAATTCATGCTGTAAGTTGAATGACTCACCATGTTGTTCTCTCCAATATTTCGTGTTTCTGTGGTAGCTCCTCTACAGCACATCATAAGGGCAGGATGCTGTTTTTCAAAACTTGACAAACGTTCTTGAAGATCTCAAGGCACAAACCTCGGTTAGTTTACATGCAGAGCTCCAAGTGCTCTCATTGGCCATTGTCTCTGACAGGGAGGTACAAATCATAGGAGCTGATAGGCGTCCGGGACTGATCTGTTGTTGATGATCGTTATGACACACTGCACAAGACAGAACAACCATTTTTTGTAGCCGCTGGGTCCCGAACCCCTCTGACCATCGGGTTCGCCAATAATCATTCATTCAATTGTGTATTCTGACCACAATATTAGGAAAACTTCCATATGTTTTTTATGGTATTATGTTCTTGTTAACATTGTGCAGATGCAGTTAGCTTACAGGAAAGACGAGTTGGCATTTCTTTACATGGCAGCTGTTATGTTTGGTTATATCCAATATGTTGTATTGCCAATAATATGCTTTTTTGAGTATTTTATGCCCTTTAGTGTGTTTTCCAAGTCTCCACCACATGGTTAAGCACCTCTATGAACACAAAGAAAGTCTTCAGCAGCACACTCTTTAATGTGGCTTAGGCTCATACGGCCAAACAATCAGCCTGGCCCACTGGGGTTTTCCAGATTAGCTACTCCGGATCTCCTACTACCAAAAACAGTATGCAATATGAAGTCCATCAGTGCTGTCGGACACTAACCTCCTATCTCTACTGTTCACAATTTTTTCTTTTCATAAATCAGCACAATTGATTATCTTGCATACTGGTGAATGGGTTTTATAAACTTTTAACCAAATTGAAATAATAAAATAATTTGTAATCAGGACAAGTATTTTTTCATATACTAAAAAGTAGCAGTTCAGGAGCTATTAGGCTTATTGTGCTGATATTATACTGCATCAAGTAGCATGAAGTTGTTTCAAAAACAGCTTCTGGGACATCATATTTAGTATTGTGTAACAGTATGCAGTTTCACACAAAGTGATAAATATTCAGCTTCTGAAGACACATTTAATCTCCTAATATTTCAGCTTTTATTAAAATTCTAAATGCAAATGCACAATTTCTTATCCCCTGTAAGAGGAGAGAAAATATGACCTACTTATTGCTTCTATTATTGTGAAACTCACATTTGCAAATAGACGTTTAAATGGAAAACTGTAAAAGACATGTCCTGTGTCTTTATCAGAGTAATAGGAAAAGATATGTTGATGTTGTTATGTAGAAATGTGTAAATGCTGTGAGCACCACAAGTACAACTCCATTTAACTCTAAATCCTCAAAACAATCTCCATGCCTGATACCTCAGGGTACTCTGAGTAAGTTTTTGCAACTTTTGGGGACTAATCCACAGAGGATAACCATATGTTTCGACAGAGATGCCTGGAAGCAAAATATGTCTCAATAATAAGCTGGGGTAGATTAAGTGATGCACTGTAACACAGATAGATGTGAGATTTAAGAACATCGTACAAGTTTCATCAAATTTGAAATCCTTTAATTCCAAAGATATAACTTTTAACACGAACCCTGAATTCATGTCCCGAGCTCTAATTATGAGCACATCTGTTATGAAACTCAGTGTCATGCATAATGAATGAGCAAATCACCTGGCTTTAAACATGCACAGTCACTTTATTGACTGCTGCTTGAGGAAATAAGTCATGAAATCCTCTGTCCTTGATGTTTTGGAGATTTACATAATCCATCTTAAGTAAAGAGAAACCTGCAGTATTACCATCCAAAGTCATCAGGAAAATTCAGATGAGCGCGTTGACCTTCCTGCTGTGTGCTTTTTGATGTTGAGATGATAATCGTGAACAAACGATACCGCGCAGCTGGAAAACGATCTCTTTGCAAATGAAGAAGCTCTGCTGCCTGCCAGGCAGAGCTGAGGGGAAAATTGACCCTTTGATGGCTCTCTGATTTGTCTGCCAATCTACCAACTGGAGAGCCTCTTCTCACTGCAACTGTCGCAGGGATACTTCCTGTTAGGAAAGCTTCAGCTGGGGTCAAGTAATATTAGTGCTTCACAGTTAAAAGAGACATCACACCTTTGCTGGTGCATTACAAGAGGGACATGCTAGTGGTGATTATATACGAATTCAGAAATGATAAAATATCCGTCAAATATGCTTAGATGGATGTAGTTATGTAGGACCTGAGTGGCTCACTCAAGTCTTGTCAGTGTTTAGGAAACACTGCAGTATGCTAAAAACAAAGATCCATTTTGTGCAGGCCTGCTAACAGTACCCTATTCTCCAAAAGTAGTATGGGAAGTCTAGCCTTCAGTTATCAGGCTCCTCTTCTTTTGAATCATTTCCTAACCACAGTTCGGGAGGGAAAAACCTTATCTACTTGTAAGGGCACTTTAAAACTTTCCTTTTTGATAAAGCTTTTAGTTAGGGCCAGCTCAGGCTTTGACCAGCCCATCCTTAAGCAGGAAAGTCTGTGACTGCCAGGGGATTCGGCACATTGATTTTCACCCTCTCTATCGTTCCCTAACTACAACTGCTATCATTTTGCCCTTTATTTGTACCTTTTCCTGCTTTAAGTACAAACCTCAATTCTAATGAAGTGTAAAATGTAAATAAAAACAGAATACAATGGTTTGCAAATCCTTTTAGACCTATATTAAATTAGACACACTACATACTCAACATATTTAATGTTCAAACTGATTGAGTTTTATTGTTTTTTGCAAATATTTTCTCATTCTGAATTTGATACCTTCAACACAATCCAAAAAGTTGGGACAGGGGCGTGTTCACCACTGTGCTCACCATTCATTTTAATACTCAATTCACATTTGGGAACTGAGAACTCTAAGTTGAAGTTTTGTAGGAGGAATTCTTTCCCATTCTTGCTTGATGTATGACTTCAATTGCTCTGCATTTTGTGCATCATTATGCACAACATATTTTTGGTGGGAGACAGGTCCAGACTGCAGGCAGGCCAGACAAGTTCCCACACTCTTTTCTTACAGATCCAAGCTGTTGTATAGTGCAGAATGTGGCTTGGTATGGTCTTGCTGAAATAAGACACTTGGATGGCAGCATGTGTTGCTCCAAAACCTGTATATACCTTTCAGCACAAGTGGTGCATTTACTGATGTACAAGTTACCCATGCCATCACAGATTCTGGCTGATGAACTTTGCACTGATAACAGTCTGGATGGTCTTTTTCCTCTTTAGCCTGGAGGACAACATGTCCATAATTTCCAAAAACAATTTAAAACGTGAACATCAGACCACAGCAAACTTTTCCACTTTGCATCAGTCCCTCTCAGGCATCATTTCTGGGTGTTGTTTATAAATGGCTTTAGCTTTGCATGGTAGAGTTTTAACTTGAGCTTGTAGATGTAGTAATGAACTGTGTTAACTGAAAATGGTTTTCTGAAGTGTTCCTCAGCCCACATGGTAATATCATTTACAGAATGTTGTTGCTATTTAACACTGTGCCACTTGAGGGATCGATGTTGATATTATGGCCTGTAGTTGATGAAACCTCTTAATTTCTAGCAAATCAAAACATTTAAAGACATTCTAAAACTTGTGGACTATTTCCGAACATAGTTGTTCACTAAGTGGTGAATCTGGCCCCATTCCTTCTTGCAAACACTTGAGCCTTTCAAGGATGCTCCTTTTATTCCAAATTACGACACTCATCTGTTTCCAAAAAACCGTTCACATGTGGAATTTTCCAAACAGGTGCTTTTTTAACATTCCTAAGCTTCCCTAGCTTTTTGCCCCTGTCCCAGCTTTTTTGGAATGTGTTGTAGGCATCAAATTCAGAATGAGTGAATATTTGCGAAAAAAAAAAGAATCAGACTGAACATAAAATGTCTTGTTTTTGTTGCGTATTCAATTGAATATAGGTCTTAAAGAATTTGCAAATCATATACTGTTCGTATTTATCCGAGAAAGTTCATTATGTCTATGTAGATAATATGTTTATACTTTCTTTTTAACAGATAAGTAAGGTTTTTTGGCTCATACCTTTACATGTTTCGACAGAGATCTTCCGCCTTCATCCGAAGTGTCATCAGATGGTAGTGTGACGTGTCCTTTTTTTAGCTGATCTTACGGAGGCGTGATCATCCTGTCAGATTTGACAGGTCGACCAAGCCTCCTGCTGTCCGGTTGCTACTCCAGGATGGCGTTCATCGTCCTGTGGGCACGCTTCCTGATTTCGATTGCTTCCTTGATCCAGCGTTGATGTTTGTTGCTCTCTGTGCAGATGATTTTGGCATTTTCCCAGTCCATGATGTGGTTTTCCCTCATACAATGATCTGTGATGGCTGATTTCACGTTTTCTTGCAAAGCTTTGTCTTTTGTTGCTCGTGTCTGTCTTTTTTCCTTTTCCTTTTCACATTCTTTTTGGTGTTCTTTTTTTCTTGTGTGAAAACTTCTGCCCGTCTCCCCGATGTATGTTTTTCTGCAAGAGTGATGTAAGATCAGCTGAAAAAAGTACACGTCACACTACCATCTGATGACACTTCTGACAAAGGCAGAAGAGCTCCGTCGAAACATGTAAAGGTATGAGCCATAAAACCTTACTTTTCTGTTAAAAAGAAAGTATAAACATGTTTGTATTTATGTTTTATACAACATCCCAGCATCATTGGAATTGTGATTTCCACCTTTAACTTTCATAGGGATGTATTCTTTGTCTGTTGTTTGTTGTCCTTGATTTCTTTTTTTATCTTGCACATATTCTATTTCTATTTCTATTGTTACCTTAATTTTAATATTTATTTTTAATTTTATTTAAAACTTTAATTTCTGCTTTGCCATTTCTGCTTCTGTTCTGTTTATCATGTATATACGCTGTATGTATCTATTCTGTACTTAAAGAGTGAAGTGAACCAGCGTCAAATTCCTTGTATGTCTAACATACCTGGCCAATAAAGCTGATTCTGATTCTGATTCATCATATGTTTGCATGCACTGAACTGTGGTGACGATTCAAACCAACACAAAAACCATTACACGCCCCATTTACACTGATGTGACGTGAATGGGTCATGGGACCTGTGGTGTAAAAAGTGCTTTAAATCATCAGAAAGACAAACTTCTGCACATTCGGTCATTTTCTTGTTTCAGGACTCATTCCTCTGGCAGTCTATCGTAGCATGAGCATCCAGCTCTACAATCAACATGGAACATTCATGGACAATCTGTGAGCCCACCCAAGCAAACATCTCCATGTTCACACACAAACATCACAATCAGGCCGCCTCACATCTTCAGGACTCCACTGAACAATCCCGGCACAGATTACAGGCTGTGTTCTCGCCCAGCTGAGCGGAAAGAGCAGCTCTGAGCCGCCTTTAGCCCGGGTGGAGTGTGAGAAAATCACATGGCGTCTCCGCTGTATGCAAATAATCCCTTGAAAACAGTCCATTACCCTGACCTAACAGACCCTTTATTATTTTCTCACTTCAGCCAAATATGTTCCTTATATCACATCTGAGTCATTTATCAAACACTTCCATACGGCCAGCTTGGATGTTTAAGGTTATTCACACTTCAATCGGCCACTTATTTCCAGGATGCATAAAGTCTAACGCAGCATAAATAAATGCAGGCGGTCGCAGAAAAACACAAACAGGACATGATATACTCCAGTAAAGAAAGTGCTGTAAGTGGCAGTGGCCTTGAGCGTAATGGAAAATGTGAGTGGCACGATAGATTGAACAGAGACGCTGCGTCTGACTCATGTTCACAAAGCTCATTCTTTAAAGAGGACAGGTGATTCATCAATCTGTGGTGATAGTCAACACTTATACAGTAAGTACAACAGGAGTCAAGCATTTCATTTGAGTGTTTAATGTTTAATCTTTGGTGGTGTTTTGGCTGCATAGAGGTGAGAAGAAAGAAAAGAAAGCTTGAATTTACCAGAGCAGCAGTTGTAAACTTCAGGATAAGTCAATAATAACTGATCTGATGGTGTATTTGGAGGAGGTGGCTGGCCTTGTAGTTAGGCCAAAAGGTGAGGAGATCAGACTGGAACATCCTCAGGCCTCAGTCAGGTTTAAGACCTCAGATGAAGAAGCATCAGGTCCTACGCAAAACCTATGCCACCTGTTACAAACTAAGGGGCCAATCACACACAAGTTTTTTTTGTAACAGCACTTCTACCAGGCGTCTTCCTCTGCCACTGAAGAGGGCTATCACACCGGCATGGTTCTGGTTCTGAAACCGGTTCTGTTTTGGATCCTCAGAACCTTGGTGCTTTCTAGCAAACCAGCCCGCAGTCAAACCAGTATTGGCGGAACGAAAGTAGGAGGGCTTTATTCTGTGTTACCCAGGCAGACGTAAACAACACACCGGGGAAATGGTGGATCACATCGATATTCTTAAGGCATTTGTTGCTTTACTCAAGGTTCTTAATTTAATCTGGCAAGTTTCAAGTACAAATTGCTCTTTCTTGTACTGCTGTCGAGCTTAAATTGAAATTCTGGTGATGTCCAAATTGCCTTCAAACATTTCCTTTCCACACTTGACCACTGCAAGCTCTTCTTCTCTGTTTTTCTCCACTTCCTCTTCTTTCTGCTCATTTTATGAACACAAAATATGGCACGCCTACTGATGATGTCAAGTTCCTGAGCTGGAACCAACTTTTTACTTCAGTCTTGAACCAACTTTTCAGGTTTTCAAATCATTTTTTTTAAGGTCTTAACACACCGGCCAGTTCAAAATTAGGTTTGGGAACCAGCACTGGCACAGAGCTGTGACGGTGTGAAAGCGCTCTGAGTGACGCAGTTTTACAGCTTTGAAAGTTGAATCTGTTTCAACTTTCAATGCTGTAAAACAGAGGACATGGAGTCACTGCCTTCCTGTTACTTTCAGCCAAAGAAGGCATAAAATAGGAAGACTTAAAGCATTGTGTGTGTGTTTGCGCAAATGTGAAAACATTTTCTTTGTTCAAGCCCACTTTATTTGATTTTTATTTGGCTGCATGTGCGTGGACACAGATCCTCTCTTTAAGAACTCCCTGCATTGTATTCCTCTGAGGGTGTTTTGATGCGTCTGCAACTTAAGCTATGCATCTCAGATCGACCCTACAGTGTTACAACTTCATTGAGCAGATGCTTTTGTCCAAAGTGATGAACATCTGAGAGTGAGTACAAGACAAGCACGAATCTAAACTGGAGGGAGCAACATTAGCAAGAGCAACAAACTGCTTTAAGTCAGTTTGAACACACGTGCTGCCTCGTAGAGTTCGAGGCAGTGCCTGTTTTGTTGAAAACCAAGCAAATGACAGAAAACCTTGTATTGATAAGATATTGTATCAACATACTCAGTGCTGAGTTGTTCACAAAGAGCCGGACCCTAAACCTTCAAACTCCTTTTACCACTGAGAACTCCAGAGGAGAAGAGTCAATCTGTGCACTAGTCATTCCCAAACTGGACTCAGTGAAATTTAGTTAAGAAAGAAATGCATCAGGTAAAAAGGATTCAACTAAAACAATAGTAAAAAAAAAAGTATTTATCAAACAAAAATGCATGAAGAGGACAAATACTAAGGAAGGGAGGCATCTGACAAAAAGGAGTAAGAAATGTCAGTCAGAAAGGTTGTTTTTTCTTTAAATGAAATGATAATAAACGTATGTGGAAAAAGAAGAGATAGAAAAAGGGCATCATCCAAAAAAGAGTCAGAAAAGAGGACTAAGACAGAAAAGACTCAGTCAAAAAGGAGCCAGAAAAAAGTCATAAGAAATCATCAGACATGTAAAAGTCAGGGAGGAGAATTCAAAAAGAAAAGAGTCTGGCAACAAGAAGCCCAGAAATAACCAGAGAGAACTCAAAAAGATTGAAGAAGGAGAGTCCTTATGAAAAGGACTCACACAAAAAGAGTTTTATATGGAGTCAAAAAAAAAGTATCTAAAAATACAGGCCTTTACAAAGAGGAGTCAGAAAAGAGTCAGAGAGGCAGGTATTTGAGGAAAAGGAGTCAAAAACTATCCCTAAATTAAAAAAAAAAACAATGCAAAAAAAATGAATCACAGGAAAGCAGTCAGGGACAAGGTCATCAGGCAAAAAGACATCATGGAAACGGAGATTAGTAAAATAGGCCAGAAACTAAATAAAAAAAAACAAAACAAGAGATTGCTGTTGTGAACCACTTTCACACATGTCCAGAACTATGAAGTGCATATTGTCTCAGATTTCACATGAACATTTTATTTCCTATGTACCACAGAGGCGGAGTCGCTTCCTAAAGTCTGAACACTGAAACCTGTTTTCAGGGATTTTCCCCAGAGGATGTGCATCTGACAGTTAATATATTCTAACGTCATCCTTCTTCAAACACTGTTATGCAAATAAGTTCTGACTAAATTAATATTTACTTATTTTTAATTCTTTTTATTACTTTTCTCTGTTATTGCTCTTATCAACGATGACATGTTTCTTTGTTTGACATTCATAAACGAGCTGATGATCCTTTCAGCTGCAACTGCCTTAAAAAATAGTGATTAATTTGAATTCTTGGAATAGATTTTTATTAAATTATTGTTTGGTTCAAGTATTTACTTGATTAAAAAACAATTATGTTAGTCTGCAATTGGATATGGCCTTTAGCACAGCTCACCCAAATTAAATTAGGAGTATGAGTTTGGAGCTTTGCTGTTGATTTGGACTTTATGCTTTACCAGAGGCATCTTTTTCAGTTGGCCAAGAAGTCTTTATCAATCAAGTTTTTTAAAAAATTTTGAGAACATGAAGGAGCCTAATAAACAAAGAAACTTCTAAAAACCAAACTTGTTCTTTTCTTTAGTTCAAACTTCATGTTTGATATTTTAAGACAAAAAATTCAACCTTTAGAAATAAAAATGCAGTATTTAAAACAAGTTTCAGGCTGTATGGTGGTGCAGCAGAAAGTGCCACACAGTAAAAAGGTTGCTGGTTCAAACCCCATATAGGTCAAAGCCTTTCTGTGTAGAGTTTGCATGTTCTCCTCGTGCATGCATGGGCTATCTCCAGGCAGTCCAGTTCCCTCCAACAGACCAAAATCATGTCTGTAAGGTAAACTGTTGAGTCCTATCCTTCTGAATGTGAGTGAATGGTTGTCTGTCTCTCTATGTGGCCCTGTGATTGGAGGGCGAACAGTCCAGGGTGTGCCCTGCCTTTCACCCACTGTCAGCTGGGACAGGCTGCAGCTCCTTGGGACCCCAAAACAGATAAGTGGTATAGAAAACGGGTGGATGTTTAAAATAATTTTGGGCAGTATGGTGGTGCAGCAGGTAGTGCTGGTGCCTCACAATAAGAAGGTTGCTGGACTGACTCCCTGGTCAGTGAGGTAGGGCTGGGCATTCCCCGCAACCTTGATACAATTCATATCCTGATACAGCAGGTAATCTGAGTTACTGTTGCCTTTCTATCAACTCCAACCAATCTGGCAATTCTCCTCTGACCTTTGACATCAATAAGGTATTATGGCCAGGAAAACTGCCACTCTGTGAGTATTTTCTCTTTTTCAGACCATTCTCAGTAAACCCTAGTATTGATATCATGAGTCTTTTTGCTAATCAATTCCCTTATCAATTCCTTCCACTGACAGGGTTCAGAAGCGATCAGAACTGTGGCTTAATTTTTTACAAAAGGTGCCAACTGCACAACCTTAAGTGAGTGGAAACACCTGCAACTTGCAATAGCAGTTATCTATGCTGTGACGGGTGTTTGACATTGTTGCCACTGAAATCTACAGGCCAACATTTGCCCACATGGAAAGTCTGAAGGAATCAATATGGGAATTATAAAGAATTGGATCGATTAGCAGGATCATTAATAGCATTGGTATCAATAAAATCTTATCAATTCCCATCCCTACTCATGATAATTATACGTTCAAAGTCACTTTAATCACATTTCTTCTTTATTCTTATGTTCAGTTTGAACTTCAGCAGGCCATCTTGACCATGTCTGCATGCCTAAATGCATTAAGTTGCTGCCACATGGTTGGCTATGTAGCTATTTGCATTGGCAAGCAGTTAAAAAAGTGCCTAATAAGTGTATATTTAAGATAAATCCTTTTAACAAGTGAGGGAACTTAACTTAAATAATGTAAAAACAGCAGTATAAATGCTTCTTTTTTGTTATATTTTCTTTGTGGAGGGTATGAACAGATCATTTTGTCGATCCTCCGGCGATAAATCTCATCCTCACATGGACTTTGCTGCAATTCAAGTTGTTATTGATGTCAGAAGAAGACATTTTTTAATTCAAACAGCTGTCAAGTATGTACGCTGCCCATGTGCTATATATACACATACGAGTTATTCTGATATCCATAGCCTGACTTTCACCTTAAAGCTGTCTCTGGTCTCCCGGCAACAAGAATGACCCAACATAAAGAGATAAAGCGGGCTCACTCGCCCCGCTGCATGCTGGGGGCTCTCTCCCTGCAGCAGCACCTTGCTCTCACCACCTGCTGTCATCATTAAGTGTCACATTCAGAGCCGTTTCTCACAGGAATAAATAGAGTAACTAAATATTCTGGACGGACGTGGGGGCCCAGGGAGGGGGCTAATGATGCTGATGCGTGTTAACAGCTGGGCTCTAGGTTCAGACAGATGGATGTTTTTTTTTCTTTTGCTTCTTTCTTGATAGACATTCGGTCACTTGGTGATAGTAATGATGCTGATACCTGTGACAATGATGTGACTGTTCTTGCTGTTTCTACCAGATGTTCCATAAAGTTCGAAAAAAGGGCTCAATGGAGCTTAATTACACCCGGATGACTCGTCCTGCTGTAAGTTTAAGAGTTTTTAATTTTTATGAGGAGCATTATGAAGAAGATTTAAACTTAAATCACACAGTTTATTCCTTTCTGTGTGAAGAGGACAAGAAGTCTCCATCAAATCAAGTTTTTTTTATTTTTAAATAATGAGAACAGGAAGGAGAAGAATAAACAAAAGAACTTCTTAAAATAAAACCAAACTTGACCTTTTCTCTGGTTCAAACTTCATGTTTGATATTTTAAGACAAAAATTTCATCCTTTAGAAATAAGAATGCAGTTTATAAAACAAGTTTTGGGCAGTATGGTGGTACAGCAGAAAGTGCCACACAGTAAGAAGGTTGCTGGCTCGATTCCCGGGCCGGGCAGGGCCTCTCTCTGTGGAGTTTGCATGTTCTTTCCGTGCATGCGCGGGTTCTCTTTGCGCACTCCAGCTTCCTCCCACAGACCAAAAACATGCTCAATAGGTTGATTGGTGACTCCTAATTGCCCTCAGGTATGGAGTGTGAGAGTGAATGGTCAGCTGTCTCTATATATGCTCCCTGTGATTGCCTGACAATTCAGGGTGTACCCCACCTCTCACCCAATGTCAGCTGGGATAGGCTCCAGCCCCGATTTATTCTTCTGCAACTGCTCCTCTTATCAATGGCCTGAGGTTGTGCACCTTAAAGTCTCCAAAATTTACTCATAATTAACCCACTTTGATGTTAAAACCACACAAAAAACAAACACTGACTCAGCTAGATGTTACAGTAAGATTCTTAACAGCATTTTGCTCCTGTGTTTAGACATTCTGTATGCTGGGATGTAGGGGTTATGTAACCCTCCACCATCAGCTGGTCAGGAGAAACTACGAACGAACTCCAACAACGACCTTTGTGTTTGGTTCAAAATGACCTGTAGGAGCCAAATTAAGCTTTATGTTGATTTTCATACATTCTTTATTTTCCTATTAGTGTGCGTGTGTGTGTGTGAGTGTGTCTGCATGCATCTGTGTGCATATGTGTGAGTGCATGAGTGTGTATGTGAGCATAAGTGATGGTCACAGGTGTGTCTAGCCCCCCCAAGAGGTGAGTCAGTGACCCGAAGTGCTGCCTGAGAGGCTGAAGGTGGAGCTCAAGGGGGAAGGCCTAAGCAGCCATAGCATCTGTGTGTAGCTGAGGAAGGCATGCAGTTTTTTGACTGAGTAGTGTGAGCCACGTAACGCGTGGTCGTGACTGGTGCTATGGACTTTGCCATATAAAGAGCTTTTGGTTTATCATTTTTATTTTATTTCTCAACTCCATTTATCCGTAAACCACAACCTGCAATAAATGCTTAAAGGGACCAACTGGATCCACCTCTGCTCCTCATCTTTGTCTACATGCTTCAAGACTTTCATCTTAGTCACAGTAGTAAACTAACAAAAGGGTGAAAATTGCTACTACATGACCCATTCCCAATGTAAATATCTTTTATGATTTTGTTTTGATATATTACCTCCACCGACATGGATATATTTTTACTGATGTTTGTTTGGATAATTGCGTACAAGATAACCTCAAAAGGTGGTGATCTGAATCGGATACAGATATTTCATTTATTTATTTACTTATCTATTTAAAAACTAGACATTCTAGACAGTGTGAGGGAGGAATAGGGCCACGTAAAAAAAAAGGATGTTTAAAAAAAAGGAAAGTTACGAGAATAAAGTCAAAATTAAGAGAATAAAGTCGTAAAGTTACAAGAATAATCTCATAAAGTTACAAAAATAAAGTCAAAAAGTTACGAGAATAAAGTCTAAAAGTTATGAGAATAAAGTCATTATGAATGTTATTTGTCAAAACTTTAGATCAACTTAAGCATACCTTCATCAAGAAGACTCTCTCATTTCATTCTCTTTGCGTAGGCGGATGGCTGCTCTTCTGGTGCAACCTTTCCGAATAAAGTTTGTTTTCTATTTTAATTTATATAGCTTTATGACTTTATTCTCATAACTTTATGAGATTATTCTCGTAACTTTTTGACTTTATTCTTGTAACGTTACTTTTTTTCTTTTTTTTAAACATGCTTTTTTTTTCTTTTCAACATGGTCCTAATCCTCCGTCGTAAGAGAGCACAAACCTCTGCTGGGGAGTTTGTTAGCCAACTTGTGCCTTATCTTAAGATGTTAAAGAATCCTTTGAAAAAGTCCAGGATCTGGATTCAGATCATTAACCAAAGCTGAGTCCTTCTTTCTTGTGCCATGACCATCACAGAAAATTTCATCCAAATATGTTGATAACTTTTGGAGATATCTGACAAACATTTTTGCTACTTTTTTTGGCAATCAAAGTGTCCCATGCTGACAAAAAAAAGGTTGATATTGCAAAATCTTTGATTCAGCACGTTATTCTGATTCTTTGGACAGTTGACAAAATATTAAGACAACACATGGATTGAATCACTGTGCTGAGCTGTGTTGTTATATATCTCCCACTGATTCATTCCTCTGTAAACACATACTGTGAGTGTGTGATAACACATATCTTAATGGGCATCTTTAAACCATTTTAACTCTCCCACATGATGATACCAAATTAAATCATTTCCGCAAACAGCTCATGGTGGACACCTTCCAAACTGTTTTCTTATCTGTGCTGCAGAATTAAATTCTACACTACAGCACTTCCACATCTCACACACTTTATCAAAATACTGATATGAAACTCAAATGAAAGACTATACAAAGTAAGTTGTCCTTTTCTTTGAGCGTAAAAACGTGACAGTATGGAGCTGTAAGTCTTCAGCTGAGTGAAATATCTGAGCACAGTCTTTCAATCTTCATCGTATCAGAACTTAACCGCCTGAAGAAAATGATGGTCAGGTCTTATGTGGCCCTGAAATAATATTAGGTTTTACTTTCAGAGTGCTAGATGAAAATGCCTCATAGGTGTGGGTAGAGGAGGAGAGGACAGAAGAAGATATCAGACACTCTTCTGTGATTGTCTCACTTCATGGTCTGCCGAGTCAAGGACATTTCATTGGTCTGTAACTTACACAGTAGTATCACTTACTACAGAACAGAGCAGTCAAAACACACAGACGATAGAGGTAGAATAACTTTTTAAAATTGGCAGACGAACAATTATTGTCAAGTCCACTCCGACCTGCTCTGATGACAGCAATATTAGAACCACAACACGAAAAGCAACAAAACACAAACACAATGCCTTTGGTGCTGGCAGCAGCAGCGGCTTTACTTCAGTGATGATAGAACAACATCAACTGCTGCTGCTCTAATGTGAGCAAAACAGCAAAAAAAGACACGTTCTCCTCCTCACTGTCACAGCACGGCTCAGTGAGAGTTTCAGGTTAATGGTTTGGTCGGAGACATTACAGGGATCTTAGAAATAGTGAGGTTTAAAATGTGGTGGTCTGTGTTCAGGGCCCCCTGAGCATTTCTCATAATGTGAGCTGGTGTGCTGTCTTGATGAAGAATGAGGCCATTTTTTCCACAGCTGTGGTCTCTTTCTTCAGACTTTTTCTCACAGTTTTTCTACAACCTGTTTGTGTTAGTGGTTATTCACTGTTTGAACCCACTCCTCCAAAATGATCCCCTTAATGTCAAAGAAAACAGTCAACATGGCCTTGAATTTGGACTTGCTCTGTTTTGTTTTCTTCATTCTTGGTAATGATGTTGTTTTTCAATGCACTAACTGTTGTTTCTCAGGATCAAATTGGAAGATCCAAGTCTCATCGGATGAAGTCACTCCAAAAAAGTGTGGGTTTCCTTCAGCCTGTACCAAAATCTATCCATCCATCCTTTATCCAGTGTTAATTTTGACAGCAACAGCACTTTTAATTTAGTTTTAGTTTTAGTCTTTTGCCTAAAATATCTTTTAGTTTTAGTCACCTAAATTGTTTTAATTTTAGTCTAGTTTTAGTTAATGAAATTTCACAACAGTTTAGTCGATGAAATCTATAGTCAACTAAAATATGAATTGTAAAGTGTAAGTCATTTTTTTTGTTTCCTTGAATTTCTGAAGTCATGTTATACGCTTGGATCCTGCCACCATGAAGCTAAGGCAGCTGTGACTGGATGTCCCTCTTAACTCATCCAACCTTTCCACACAACCAAAGTAGCTGTGATTCCTAACTTGTCCCTACTTTCTACATGACGAAATTAGGTCTGATTGGATTTAGTCTCTGTCAAACATTTTAGTCTAGTTTTTATTTGTTGACTAAAACATCAGTTAATTTAGTTTTAGTTTTTTTCCATGTATACTTGTTTTTATTAGTTATAGTCTAGTTTTTGTCAGGAGAAAAAAGGTTGTTGACAAAAACTTTGACAAAAATAATTAGTCGACAAAATTAACACTGCCTTTATCTATACCGCTTATCCCATTTGCAGTCACAGGGGGGCGAGCCTATCCAAGCCGAGATTGGGCAGGAAGCAGAGTACACCCTGAACAGGTAGCCAGCCAATTGCAGGGCCACATAGAGAGACACAGACAACCATTAACTCTCATACTGGTACCAAAGGGCAATTTGGAGTCACCAATCAATCAGATGAGTATGTTTTTTGGTCTGTGGGAGGAAACAAGAGTACCTGGAGAGAACCCACGCATGCGCGGAGAGAACATGCAAACTTCACACAGAAAGGCCCTGACCGACCTGGGAATCGAACCAGCAACCTTCTTGCTATGAGGCACATGCATGTCTCTACAAATTTGCCTGCATTTTTCCTTTTGATCAGGAGTCAGAAGTTTTGGGGCAACTCTGGCACACAGTTTTATTATGTTCATATTTCACGCCAGAATTGTTGAACTGTATCTATATCAATGGAGACCATTTCTGATCTCATTCTTATACTGAACTGTTGATCATTTTGAACTATTTGTTCAATTTGTTGAACCTTTTCTGAAGTTCTTGATGTGCATGGGCACTCAGGACGTCCATCATCTAGGACGTCCTCTCTGCCTTCACAAAACCTTTGGTGCCATTCAAACACACGCGCAGGTGATATGCATTTTCCCTCATCCACCTCAGTTAATGTGCGAAAAGAGTCAATGTCACCAAAAATTTCAAGTTAATGCTTTGCTCAACTTTCATGATTTTCTGATACCCGAGCAAAAACATGCATACTTCAGTCTATAGCTCGCAGTGAACAAAAGACGTCACTTAAACTTACAGCAGTTGTGTGTGAATACCCAATCTTAAATATACGATATTCAGAGTGACTGTGAACCATGTTTGATCCCAATACAGGCAGTTTCATTATTCAATAGCCATTTGTAATCTAGTGAGAGAGATACAGAAAGACAAGTCAGATTTGTAGAGAGAAAAAAGCACAGATGTAACAAAAACTTATGTTTTATAGAGCCTTTTGTTGGTCTTTATTACTCTAATGTCTACCAGAGAAGTTAATAAAATTCAATTTGTTATAAGGGCTGTTTTTTTTACATTAATCAATTGTGGTTTAAATGTAAATTACACTTTGGGGCAATGTCCGTTAATGTCCTCAGCTTATTGTCCTTATTTATCCCCAATTCTACAAAGGATACGAGAAATTGTGTGTATAAGTTTGCTCGAATATTTGTGAGCTGTAAAACCTCCAGCTAGTGATGCCTCCCTGTCAGCTTGTCTCATTGGCTTCATTGAGAGGCAGCATGAATTTGAGTTTGTTTTAGATTATCAGAGCTCTTATCTGCTCGGAAACAGTAAAATATTTATTTTAACTAAACTTACTTCAAAGTCAGTTGGACAAATAATCCGGCATAACAAGGTATGAGGTGCAAATCTGTTCAAAAATCCAGGCTAATATCACCTGGTGAGTAGCCAATCAAAAGGCATGAGCAGCAACTTGAGCTGGATTTAGGTTTGCTGGTTTGCACCAATAATTTTTCTCACCTGCTGTCTTCTCGATGGATTCCCTGCTGTAAAGCCCAATCATGTTATAAGCAGCTAGTGTTCATCACACAACTCTCAAGTCGACTAGCTGCACACTCCTTCTCAAGCCCTCGTGTCTCACAAACTCTCCTGTCTAAACTCAAAACTAGGATAAAGCATAAATGGGATCTGTTTTTCCACTGAGGAGACTCGGGCCTGCAGTAGATGTAATCACTTCACACAGCATGAATATTACAATGGCTGTGGTTGCAGTAGCCTGGAAACAACAGTGGATCCGCCTTCACCGCTCGGTGCAGCCATCCCTTTTTAAGTGTTGCCTGGCAAACTGGAGGAGGACGAGGAGGAGGACAGGCCTGATGCATTAGTCCTCATCCAGCTATGGTGAAAGTCATCCTGAACAAAACTATCACACTCTCATAATGTAGAAAAGAGCTGCAACCTCAGCTGGACAGTTTAGTTCATTTTATAACCCTGGGTCAGAATAACCTCAATATCTGTTTGAGTTTTAACTTATTTTACTGATGGCTCAAAAGTGCCTTTTACACTGTAGGTCATACCATCTCATTCACCTCACATTCACACATTTAACAGGCCTACATGCACAGTTAAGACTACGGTGACACCTTGATAAAATGACAACCTAAACAGCAATCTGTGGGTTTTTTATACCTTACCTCTTGTGCCAAAGCCAATTTTTGCTATTTTGGTCCCCCTGGCTTTTTTTCCTTTTGTACAAATGTTTGTAAATTCTCAGCTCTCTCAGTAAAATCAAATAAAGACATTTCTTTTGTAAAGAAGCCTGGGATATCGGAGTATTAGTGCTATAATGATGTTGAATTGATGTACAAATAGTGACTTGTCTTGAAAGACAAAATAAAAAGCAAAACAGAATTAAAATATCACAGAAAGTTGTACAAAATCTACATGAATCAACAATGAACAAGTTCCTTTACATCTAAATATGCTTCTCTCAAGCCTAAGTTGTCAAGAGTATAAAATACCAACATGCAAACAAAATCAAAATGAACTAGAAAGCACCAGAGAGCACAAACGTCCACCAAGGTAGCTCACATATTGCTGTTAAGTGCCTTGCTTCTTCCAAGGTGTAAAACCCTTGGAAGTTTTACAAATAGCAATTTACTCCATGAAACAAACATCAATGCTGTGCCCTCAGGCCAAGAAGTCCCACAAAATATATACATACACATAAATAATAAAAAGCATAAACATCTTTCCTTTGTTTCCCCATTATTTTGGTTGTTGAGGATCATTTTTACATCCTGCTTGAGCCTAGTAAATAACTGTTCTTTTAAGTAGCTTTGGCTGCAACCGATTGGATGCTACTTGTAAAAATAAAGAAGAATAAGAATTGTGCATAACTTATTAGTCAACAGAGTGACCAGACGTTGTTGTCACTTTCTTTAAAATTCACATCAGGGAAATGTTTCTTATTACAAATATGTGGAAAATAATCTCATAAAGGATTTTTTAACATGGCTTAATGGTGTAAAATCTCAGAAATAACATTGGATTTTACACTGCATTAAAAACCTTCTGGAATGGATTTATCAGACCTGGAGCCTTCTGTAGATCCACAAAAGGAAAAGCTCACAAGACCTGTGCCATATTTTCAGAGATATTGTAAACAGTGTGTGACGCTCCACTGAGGGACGCTGGCATCCCTGTGGAGTTGCAAGGGTTAAAATAGTAGCTTAAAGCTAATGTAGTAGTGCAAGGGCTCTAAAAAGAGAGAATGGCATTGATCCCAATCCCTTAGATCATCCTGGTCACCTTCATATAGCACTATGCAAGTTTGGCACAAAGCCGTGGTCAGTTAGGAGGAAATGCATACTGTGCACTGGTGGAAAAACACAGCCAAAAATAAAGCACTCTGAAATTTTTCAACATAGTTTCTGGTTTATTTGTTGTGTAAAACTCACAATTACGCAAAATAAGTGTACACTCCAACAAGCATACCTTACCACTAATCTCAGCTCATTCTTCTTAACTCTTTAAAGCCTGAAAACACAAATTATGGCCAGAAAATTCTACTTTTTTGGAGCTGAAATGTTTATTTCACTTTCTACTGAAATCCAAAAAAATCAACATTTCCATAAAATTTAACATATATATATTTTTTCTATCTCATTTGATACATTCGGTGTTTTTGGCAACTGATAATCCACTTGAGGATGTTTTTATCATTTACCTGATTGTATCCAGTTGTTTTTTTTTAATAATTTGTTGATCATATTGATTAAATAGAGGTATCATAAAAGTATGTATCAAATATGATACATCAGGCTTTAAGGGGTTAAAGGTGCAGTGATTTATCGTTAAGGTTACTATGTAAGACCCAAAGTCAGCTGGGATAAGCTCCAGTCCCCCGTGATCCCAAAAGGTATAAGCAGGGTAGATAATGGATGGATGGATGGATAGAAATATGCTATAATGATATTAGCTAAGGCCTTTGTCAGTTTTGGGCTCTTAGAATCTCCCCAACTTTTCTGCAGACAAACTCAGAGATCCCCTCCTCATCACACTGATGCTGCGTCAGTGTGATGTCATCTGTTTTTGCCTCCAGGGGGATTATGGGAGATAAATTATGCAATGAAAAAACAGACTGATCTGTCCCTGAAGAGGGTGTCTTTAATGACTCATGACTGTCAGCTTGAAATTACTTGGTGTAGTAAAATATTATTAAATCTTTCAGCAAACAAACACACCAATGAAAACTGAATACTATTCTAAAGTTAAACTATAAATGTGAAGCAATTAACAATATCATATTCTGATCAAGTTGCTTTCCTTGAGTTCTGCACCAAATTAATTAAGAGCTCAGACAAATTTCACTATGCATACATAGGGCTTAACAAATTTGTTAAATCACCACCTGATGTAAGGTTTATGCCACAGCTACTCTACATTTTATACATTTTCTAATTTCAGCATTGGTAATTACCAAAACCATTTATTATGTTTCTGTAATAGTTGATACACCAGAATGTAGAAGGTCTTTAACTGAAATGATGTTTTCAATGCTAAAATATATTATAGTTATCCATGAAGTGCTGTTTTACAAAAAAATGAAAAGATAGTAAAGCACATTATTTTTTTCTTCGTGAAGATGTCAAATTATATTTTTAACTTACATACCTGAACAATAAAATTAGTTTTAGTGGTTGAATGTTCTGCTTGATTAGTTTCTGACTCCTCGGAGAAGCCCAGGCTCAAATTTGGATAAAACTGGTGAATTCAGGTGAAAATCCTTATTTCTGTTTAATGCACGTCCAGTAAAAACAATTCGGTTTTAAACTATACTGCTTTTCCCTTTCGGGTTGTGGGGAAGCTGGAGCCTAGGCTATACCCCAGCTGACACTGGGCAAGAGGCGGGGTACACCCTGAACCAGTTGCCAGCCAATCACAGGGCAACATAGAGAGACAGACAACCATTCACTCTCACACTCATACCTAAGGGCAATTTGGAATAAACCTAATGAGCATGTTTATGGTCTGTGGGTGGAAGTCAGAGTGGCAGGAGAGAGCTCCAGCATGACTGGGGAGAAACTACATACAGAAAGGCCCTGACCGACCCGGGGATCGAACCGAGGACCTTCATGCTGAAGGAGGCATGTGCACTACCTGCCGCACCACCATGCCGCCCATATATATATATGTATGTGTGTGTGTGGGTGTGTGTGTGTGTATGTGTGTGTGTATTGTTGTGAACAGGTTTAAAACATTATTTAAAGATGATTGTAAGTATATGAAAATGATGAAGTAAATCAAATGACTGCCTGAAAAACACAAATTCATTTGTACATTTAACTCCTAAAAGCCTGATGAATCATATTTGATACATACTTTTATGATACCTCTATTTAATCAATGTGATCAACAAATTACAAAAAAAAATAACCGGGTACAATCAGATAGATGATAAAAATTTCTTCAAGTGGATTGTCTGTAGCCAAAAAAACCTAATGTATCAAATGAGAAAATATATATGTTAAATGTTATGGAAATGTTGATTTTTTTGGGGGGAGGGGGTTTCAGTAGAAAGTGAAATAAACATTTCAGCTCCAAAAATTTTTTAATTTTCTGGCTATAATTTGTTTTTTTCAGGCTTTAAAGGGTCAAGCTGCAATAATAACACCAAAAGAGTCATACAGTGAGGTATGTTGCTACATTTATTATTACTTGATTTAGGGTTAAACCATTTCCAATTATTTATTTATTTATTTATTTATTTACTGTAACCCAATTTCCCTCTGTGACCCTTTGTCCCCTTTTGGTCACCCCCTAGAGTCACAGTCCCACTTTAGAAAACATGAATAAAACAATGATGATTGCAAAACATGCAACGGGAGTAGAAGTGTCATCGCTGAACTCTCGCTGTCTGCAGCTGAACTCAGAGGAGGAGGAGGAGGAGGAGGAGGAGCTGTCCCTTCAGCACCACAAACCTGCTGCTCCTCTAACAGCTCTCATACCAGACCCTGCAGCACGGCCTCGCTATTCTCCTGCAGAGCTTTGTATTTTATTTCTACCAGAAACTGAAACAAATACTACCATGTCCAACGCCTCACCCTGTATCTGAACACCATGCTGCGTGTCCGTGACGCAGCGTCACAGTAAAACCAAGTTTAGCCCTGAAGCTGGAGATGAGGAAGTGACACGTCTGTTCTGTCTTCATTCAGATCCACATCCAGAGACCTCCCCCTCATCACTACAAATCCTGACAGACCTAAACTGATCGAGCCTGCACCCAGCTTTACGCACGCGGTTACGCTCCCACTGGAGCAGCAGGTTGCTTCAAAGTTCCTCCTCACACCTGCGGATCATCCCTAACGTGTGAGATCAGGTGAACGTGTCGCTCTGTGTGGAGGCCTGCTTCAGGGTTTATTGCCTCAGAAATGACCTGCCATGTCCTGCTGTAGCGCAGCAATGATTACACCCACATACTCAGACGCAGCTGTAATGGTTATGGGAGCTCGTAGTAAAGGAGGATCACCATTACGCAAAGGTGGGCAGCTGCTCGGAGTCTCGAGACAAAGAAAAGATGAAATTTTTGTCCAAAATTACTTTGAGAGATCATCGTATGTATTCTGAATGTACTGCACGCAGCTTACATTTTACAAAAAACCTTGGCAATGTTTGGGAAAGTGAAAATGGGAGAAGGAGTGAGACCTACGTGTACACACACTGTCACCTTATTAATGCAATTAAAAAGAAAAAAATATTTGACACCTGAGTTAAATGAGGTTATAAAGAGTTTTTATTTATTTAATCACATTTTACTTAACTATTTCTGCAGGCATTTCTGTGTGTAGAAATGTATCTGTTTTTTTGTTTGTTTGTTTTGTTTTGTTTTTTATTTTACAAAAACAGCTAGAGCACTGTTTGAACTGCAACATCTAATGAAAGCAACATCATTTGAGATAAATCAAGATATTTTAGAAAAAGAACATATATATAATTTAAAATAATAATACAAATATGCTCCTGACACTCTTACAGTAGCAAAAATAAGTTGACAATATTTGGAAGAAGGTGAAGTACTTCTGACCAACTTACTTTACCGAATATTTCTAACTAACTTCGCAGTAGGGGAGACCTGGGTTGGTTGTCACATTGCTTATTACAGACAAATCATTGTGTGTTGTTTCACCGTGTTTGTATATTTGATTTTATCCATAGTCATTTCTGTCTAAAATAATATCTATAATAATAATAAAGATAAAGATGGATCTGACTTATAGCTCTGAAGGTGGAAAACACCTTTTTGTGGGTCAGAGTACATTCTTATTTATTTCTGTCAATAATTTTGAGATGATCTGTTATTTCACGACCAAACGTTTGCAACAAACTGAGAAATATTAGCTTCAGCCTGAGCATGATTTCAGCTTGCTTGCTAAACCCACATGTTAGCTAAACTATTTCAGTCCGAGGTCAGACAGGGCTGTTTGTCTCAGATGTAACCAACCAATCAACCTTTGTTTGTATATCACCAAACTATAACAACAGCTATCTCAAGAGATTTAACAAAACAGTATGTTGATGCCATGCTACTCTTTTAACACATATTTTATTTACATTTTTCTATTATCTTTATTATTTCATTTTATTGTATTTTATTCCAAACTCAACATGAAGAACAGAATCCATTAAGCTGAAATAACAACACAATTTAAACCTAGACCTGGTGCAAAGATAACAATGTAAGAGTTGGTAGCTTAAAAGATAGAAAATATTTTTCTTCTCATATTTTCACTCAATCCCCAACACTTGTTGTCACAGTATCTCTCTTTTTTTAAAAGAATTTTTGTGCCACTGTCAGGCCTTTATCTGAAAGTGGAGAGGGACAGTGGATGGGCTGCTAAAGAGGATGAAATCAGTAAGTGGGCCTGAGAATCAAACCTGGGCCGGCCGAAGCATACAGCTAACACTCCACCAAAGCAGCATCCACAGCAATTTTCTTTAATGGTTCATAACTTTCAGTTAATGAGGAAGAATGATAAGCTTTCATCTAATATATCAATAGTTATCATAGCATGTATTGATTATGAGTTATGCCCATGAGAGTAAAAAGTGTGACAACCAACCCCAGTCTCCCCTACGTTTACGATCAAAGTCAAAGTGCCAACATATTTGTAAAATGTGCAGCTCATTTAATCTTGGTTTGGTTTGTTGAACTGTGGAGTAAGTTGGCTAAAGTTAGCAGAAGTGGAGCTGCATCGACTATGAGACGCCTCAAAGTGGACAAACCCAACGGCCTGCCTTTTTAAATCAAACTGTGAATAACAGGATTTCCACTGAAATGTACAGATAATAAAAATGATTCTCAAGAATAAGGTCCTTTGTTGCTCTTGTCCTTTAGTAGTTGTAGTTTTTGACTTCTTCAGTTAAATATCATAACTAATTAAATGACAGTGAGTTATAAAATGATGGTATCATCACTACAAAGTTATCTAAAGCTGTTTAGCTTTGGTGCATGAAAATTTAAAGGAGGGTGAAAATGTAGAAATGTGTACTCCAAATCAGGGATGGGAAACTTTGGTTACCAAAAAGGCAACACTAACATTATCCTTATCGCCAGATGATCCTATTTTTCTCAAGTTAAATGCTCCAGAGGGGACTGAAGCTGACATAAGAGGTTACTTTGTCAATATTTATAAATCTATTTAAATATATATGCAATAAGCAATTCAAGCCTTACAGGTAATTTTTACATGAATAACAGAGCACCAATGTTTACTTGATATCAAATTATTTTTCACTTATAACTTATTTATTTTTTAAAATGTGCAAATTAGGAAGTTTCAAAGTAATAATATCAGCCAATCACAGCCTCATAATCTAGGAAATATTTTTAATGCAAACAGATTTAGTCAGGTTTCCATTAATAACATGTATTTTTTGATGTTATAAACTGGCTGCCAGGCTGCATCAAGGGAGCAGGCAGGTCAAACATGGCCCCTGGGCTGCCAGTTGCCCACCCCTGCTCTAAATGGGCAGCTTGTCCTGAGAGATACAGACTATGAATGATCACGAAATGTCATATAAGTCTGAAATATCATGTTTAAGGCAGTGGCCTGGTTTTAGTTCAAGCAGCCACACACTTGAGTGCCAAACTGAATCAACAATTTGTAAATGATTTATTTAAAATCAAACTCATATAAATAATGGAATAAATGTTTCCCCCATATAACTTTAAATTTCTGCCTATTTGAGGGCAGAAAAAAATGGAATTTCTTTGACAAGCATGAGGAACTCAACAGTTGCTCACCAGGGCGGCCAGCACCATTGGCCACCCTTGTATCTCCCAATCATCTGATCCGCGTATCGTCCATGAATCAAAACTCTGACACCAAAGTGTCACTGAATGCATCAGTCTTTATCAAGTGTCAGTGAAAGCAGCGTCAGATTTATTCATCCTCAGATTTTACCTTTTATACTCTGATATATTCATCTGACCATCTTCAATAATCTTTAAGTTCAATAACTCAGTGCAATATTTCTACGTTCAAAAGTGTGTGTTTGTACTTATATTCACATTGTTAATAGCTGATCTCACTTCAACATACTTCAGTTCTTATTTTTATTTTACTATTGTTTTAAAATCCCCATAAATGTTAATTATTAAAAGACTCTGCACTTTGAAGTGTTTGCTTCTTTTTTTTCCTTTCCTCATCAGTCTTATTTTACTGCCCAATTCTAGAACTACACCCTGTATGAAAGCAACTGAAAAAAACAAATCTCCCCTCGGGGGATTGATCAAGAACTTCTGATTGAGACTCTGAGATGGCCCAACACTTGAATTATACACTCCTAGATTACAAATATGAAATAAATACATTTACACTGAGGGAAAAGCTGAGTAAAAATCCCATTTAATAAGTTCAGTGAAATTTGATAAGTTCTTAAGTTGCAGCTTTTCTCCTAAACAAATATATTTTAACCATTTTATACATTTTAAATCTACAATTTCAATTAGATTTTATAAATTTAGATATTTTAATTGGCAAAAAAAGAAATATCTTGAGAGGTGCTTTTCCCCTTCCTTTCTTAAAATTAGGCCAATTTTTCCCTCTCCAGTCAGTGTGGCCTTTCACTTAGAAACTGAAGCTGCATACTTCTGAAGTAGTTGACCCTTCACTATAAAACACAAAAGTCAAACAGAACTTGTACAAGTCATGGAGTTTAGTTTTGCTGTGTCATTTCAAAATATCAAGTGGCCTCTCCTGGCTACCCCGATAATATAATCCTGGGGGCACCGCTGCTCCAAATGTCATATTTAGTGTCATATTTATTAAATTATGGCCACTTGGATCCCATGGGATATGTGCAAGGGTCTCATATCGGTCTGACCAGGGGCCTCCAAATGTCCAAAGCCGCCCCTGGACGTGGTAATGAGACTTTTTAAAGACTGTGACCCTGTACAGCAGAGTAAAAACTTACCTATAGTGGTGATAACCGTGATGGCAAAGTAAAATGACCCCGCGAATTTCCACTGCACGCCGGCTCTGTGGGGCTCAGCCTCCATGATGATGGTCTCCAGTTTGCGGTAATCATCCTCACTGATGTTATATTTCCCCTGGAGACGCTTCTCCTCGGCTTCCAGCTGCTCCTTCTCCCGCATCTCGAAGTCGGACTCTAGGGCGTCAAAGACGGCGGCCCCGACCAGCAGGTAAGTGAACGTGCAGATGATCAGGGAGAGGGTCCGCACGTTTTGCCGCTTCATGGCCAAGAGGAAGCGGCGACCGAGGGGCTCATGTCCCCTCGGGTTCCCCGGGAAGACGCAGCGAGCGTGGGGGAAGCCGTGTGGGCAGCGCGTGGAGGCGGAAGCGCAGAAAGGTGCGCTCTGGCGATGACTGTGCCCTTGGTGGACGCAGGAGTGGGAGCAGCGCTGGAAACTCCCTGCCTTGTGGTGACAGAAGCTCAGATCCTGCTCCTGGTTGGCGGAGAGACACAAGAGGCTGCTCGATCTCCTGGACCAGGAGTCCTGGAGCTGGAAGACCCTGCGCAAGACCTGCCCGAACCAAGTCCTCCCGGTGCGCAGTGCCATCAACAAGCTGCTCCCAAGATCGCCTGTTGGTCTCTTCCCCCGACAAGTGAAGAAAAGTGAGAAATCTTACAGAAATGAAAGCTCTTCTTCTGTCATACACTCTCACTTTGTCTGGATTCAAATGTCCAAAAACTGAGCATCTTCCCGCATGTCTCCAAGTTTCAGCTCAACACCAACCTGTTCATTGTAATCTCATCGGCGTGTGGGCTATTTTTAGCAGCCATTCCCTGCGTGAGAAACACTCCAGTTTGTTTGAAATCCTCAAATCTTCCCCACAAACCAGAGAAGACATCCTCATCCTCAGCTGAAATGTGCTGAGTCGTCCATAACGCCGGAGGGTCACAGAGTGTGGCACAGCTGGGAGATGCAACTCACGGTGCGCAAATCACCACAGCAAACACTCACTCCCTGGCTCCTGTTTTCAGCTGTATGGACTCACCACTTGTTGGAAGAAGGGAAAATATTCCAAGCTCGCAACAAATAGTCGCAGACCGCTTCCACGGAGGAGTTTATCCAAGTGTGTGCCTCCTGTTTTTTTCGTGAAACACAACATGTGTGAGAGGCTGCTGCTGCTGCTGCGCGCTCCGTGACCGCAGTGGCACTCTCAGGCTCTGTTGCGCACATCCGAACCTGCACTGCTCCTCCTCTCCCAGCTCAGCACGCTCACCAGTGTGAGGTGAATGTGAGGGGAAATGTGGAAAAGCAAAACTGATGGATGTGCTTCCCTCGTTGTGCGGGGGCCCTTGGAGTTGAACCATGCGCGTCACGAGCTGCTCCTGATCTGAAGGCTCCACATTTTATGTCTCCGCGCACTCCAGACTCTAATCGGTGGGCGTTGCTCCTCCTGTCTGTTTTTTTTTTTTTTTTTTTTTTTCAAGTGTCACGAATCATCAAAACTCTGACCCCACAATCTGAGCCCTCCAGGATGGTTTTCCTCTCTGGAAGGAAAGTGACAGCTGCTGCCACCCCTGCGTCTCCACACAACGCGACCCCTCCCACCCGGACCCCTCCTCCTCATTATATGGACAGAGAGGGTTTACTTAGGCTCACATGGTCACATTAGGGATTTTTTTTTTTCACACTGGAGCAGCAGCAGCGGGACATCAGCACTCACATCCTCACGGAGCTGCTGCTGAGGCTGAGGCTGCGCTGTCCAGGGTGCTGGAGCCTGGCTCACTGATGCTCTGCTGCGCGCAACGCTGCACACTTTTATCAACCAGGGACGGAAAGAGGGGCAACATATTAGAAAAATGGTTATTTATGTTTCCCTTTTGTAAAACTAGAAGTGACTCTCTATGTATTTTCACAGAAAATTGTGAAAAGTTTATATTTTGGTGTCTGCGATGTTGCAGCGAGTTAATTTGACTCCGGATGGAGTCAAAACCTGGAAAATTTACCCTCAGTGGAAAAACAGTTTGTGTCATATGCAAGTGCAAAACTTATGTTTCGGTAAATCAAATCCATAGGTGTCACTGTAGGATCTTTAGCTCTGAACTTTTTAGTCTGAACCTGTGACACGTGTAGAGTCAATCATCGTCCACCATTATTGAACCAACAGAAAAGCTCACGTCATTAAAACTGCAGTATATTTTAATATGTGCTCTAACTAATCACTATGTTAGCGTTTTTAGATATACAGTCAATAAATTAAGCAGTTTTTACACCTTGAAGTGTTTATATACAGTGTAGTAAATACTTAAGAAGTTAAACATACCCAAAGAGTGCATTCGTAATAGTAAATAAAAATGTCAATTAAAGGTCACACCGCTCAGTTTACAAAGTTTTGAATATTAACTTCTTAAAGAGGAAACACTTGGTGAGAGTTTAAAATACCAACACTCCAAAAAGGTTATAAATAAAATAAAAGTAATAATATATTTTTAAAAAAGATTAAAAAAGAAAAGAAAAGCTGAGCTAAAACAAAAGCTAAAATGTAGAAGAAATATTTTGTTATTCAATTCAAAATCTAACTATTAACTCTGATAGTGTGAATTTGTCTGTGCAGATTTTGTAGTGTATCCAAGTTAAAGAAAGGAAGTCTTCCATTCATTTACATCTTCTTTTCAAATAAAATAAAACTTTTACTTGGATAAACAGATTTTTCTATGATATATGATGTTGTACTGCGGGGTGTGTGTCTGTGTGTGTGTGTGAATATAGATATGTGTATGTGTGTATATAAATTAGTCTGCATCACCTGGTATTTCATTTTTCTCTTCTTGCATTATTCATTCTTGCAGTCCATGTTTTGTGAGGCATTATTTTATTTGGGGCTCAGCCTGTTTTCACTGGATTAAAGCTTTACCTGAAAACAGCTCTATGGTCAATTTATTCCACCTTTCAGAGAGCATGGAAGAATGAGGGTCTTTAAACTGATTTGTCTCTTATGGATCAGACTTTGTAGATATTTACTTTGGCCCTTAAAGCTTGAATTCAAAGTGTCAGGAACCTTGGAAACGTGTGTTTTGTGTCAGAACACTGTCCAAGTTGAGGAAAAAGTCCACAGACATCTCGAGAGAAGATCCGGTCAGATGCCAAACACCTGTTGAATTACACCAAACTGTACAATCTTGACACAAATCCCTGTGGTTCTTCTGCTATCATCCCTCCTATTGATGCAAATTGTCTTCTTTTCTGATTAACCTCAGTCAAGGGGTCTTGTTTTTGCTGGTGTTTGTCTGTCTGTCTGTGAGCAAGATAACTCAAAAAGTTCACAAAGTGATTAGAGGGACAAGTATCAAACCTCTGATCGTCTTCCAAACAGCTTTTGTGTTTTTTTCATTCATGTTCTCAAACAACTACACTTGTGTCATTTCCATGAGTGCAAGCTTTTATCGGTTTGTCACAGTGGCCTCCTGGGTTCTTGTCTCTCCCTTCCTCTAAGTTTAGATCTGAAACAAAACACTACAAAATGGCAAATCTTCTAAATGCAAACCCACTCATGCACAAATATAAACACAAACAGGAAACACGCTCATCTCAGTGAGGAGCTGAGTGCATGCCGGAGCCAAAAGATCAACCACACTGCTCCACAGAAAGCAGCCATTAAAAGGAATAAAGAGCTTCTCCGATCAGCACTGTCTGGATCTGAAGCTGCTCTATATTTAGCTCCATTTTCTCACACCTCAACTTCCCGCTCAGCCCTCCTCCAGAACTCCTTAATGTGTTTCTGCAGAAGAAAGCTCGCCGAGAAAAGTTTAATTATGGCATCAGCTTGGATTAGTCTCCATGGTAATGACACTAAACTTACAGTACAATCGCTCACAGACCTGCACATTCACAAACATGCACATGTCTGAGGAAGGGGGCCAATTCTTAATACAACAACAAGGACCAGAACAACAGCATGATTGAGGAACTGAACTCTGGTCCACCTGAAAACAAGTGAACCAAACAAGGCAGGCATCCACTTCCGGGACTGAAAATGGAGGTCCATGCGAAAGTGCCAAAACCTGTAGTACCTCGAGTGTCCACTTGAGGCCAGCTGCAGCAACATGACTGCAGAAAATACCACTTTTACTGCCTTAATACACATCTTTACCATGTGGTTAAAAAAAACAGCTTAAAACAAAATATATGAAACATCTTTGTGCTCTCAAAGAGGTTTCTTTATAACCTGCTTGTTTTCTTTTATTGAAGATTTATTGAGGATTTTCAGTTTTGGAAATGTGGCATCACTTTTGGTCAAACAGCCTTATGATCTGCCTCAACATGGTCCCTCTGTGAGTGGATGGAGCTTAAAGGGACACGCCAACATTTCTTTATTTTTAGGTCTTGCCTCACTCACTGAGTCCATGACAAGCAGATAGAAAACATTCATTTGACTGTGCGTGCAGTAACAAGCAGTGTTTGTAATGCGTTACAAAGTGATGCATTACAGTAATGTAACTACTTTTTTCGGGTAAAAAGTAAAGTAACGCACTACTATTGAAAATGTGGTAACGTAGTTCCTTTTTTAATGTGGCACAAAGTTACTTTTCCTACGGACAGATCTGGCACCGATGCTGCCTTCTCAGCTGCTCGCATTAGACATGAGCAGTGTTGCCATGTCTGCTCATTATAAGCGTCTTTGGGCCTGTTTTTCTCTAAAGCAAACCTCGTGAGTTGCGGCCGTGGGTTGCGGTGTTCTAGGCTTGTTTCTCATCGTGCAGTTGTTTATTGGGGCTTTTCTGTCTGCGTGAATCCCCCTCATTATTTATCTCCCAGCTTCCCACAAGAAAGCACAACATGACTGCAGTAGGCAGTTTGTCCTGTTCACTTCCTTGTTTCCTGGTTATTGCACCCGCCCTCAAACACACTCACGCACATGGCACATGCAGCAGAGCCATAGTTGTCTTGTCTGCTTATTATAAGCGACGTTGGACTTCTTTTTTTTTTGTGAAAAGTTGCTTGGCACTGTGAAATTGAAGTGTCATGTAGATGAAAATTTAAGCACACTTTATGTAGATTTCTCTTTTTTAACATATCAAATTAGAAAAAGAAATAGCTGGAGGTTGCTTGTTTTGGGCTTGTTTTTATCAACTTAGTCTTGAAAAATTCCACACAGTATGTGACATGATTTTGTAAAATAAAGAGAACAAAAGAAATACCTGTTACGGCCTTCTGTAGAGAACTTTAAGTAGGCCTACACATTTAGGAACAGATATGGGGTTGAGCAGCATTAAAGTAATGTAAAAGTGAAAAGTAACGTAAAAAAGTTACTTTTCATAGAGGGTAACGCTCCTAGTAAAGTAACGGATTACTTTTTTAAGAAGTAACAAGTAACCAGCAAACACTACTTTTTGGTATGGTATCATCCATTACAGGGCATGGATAGTGTTCCAAAGGCTCCTATGATACTCAAACAGCAGGCGTCACATGGCTTCATCCAATTCTTGTACAGTCTCTGGTTGCACGGTGCACAAAGACCGGAGCCCTAACTAGTGCCAGGTAGCTATACTACAAGTATTTGATCAGCACCCCTGAACCGAACTGAGTCCAGCTCACTTTATATGTGACAGCGACCAAAGCAATCAGGAGATTTGGATTCCACAAGCGGAAACGGCCATGTGAGTCAATGACCTTCGCCTCTTTCCTTAAAATCATATAAGCCTTGACCTTAAAATCATATAAGCGCATCTTTTCTTCCAAGTGGATATTCATCCAAAGTTTGTTGAAAAAGCTTTAAAGAGTCTTTGAGATATTTCATTGACTGGCAACACAAGGCTGCTTTACCTTAACCTTTGACCTCTTACCTCCAAAATGAAATGAGTTCATTAATGACAGAGTAGAAATTTGTGCAATGTTATAAGAAGTATTTTGATGAAATTATAGACCAGGGGTGGGAAACTCGCAGCCAGGGGGCCACATGCGACTCTTCACCTCACTAAATGCAGCCCGCTAAAAAACAGTCAGATATCTAATAGAAATATTACTATATAATTTAGATTTATATTTTTATTGGTTTTTGCAAGTTATTAAAATTATTTAAACTTACTTTGCTAATACAGTTTCTCTACAGCTCTTTCATGAAGCATTAGAACATTATATCATGTATTACTAAATACTTTAATGGTAAAATTAAACGGAAGCAGTAAAATATTTGTGCTGTAAAAATAAGGAAACACTCTTTGTTTCATTGATTTAAAAAATAGCTTAACTGGCTTTAATCCTGTGTGTTCATTGGCCAAATTAGCTTGTATTCTATGTTGAGTACATTTAACTATATAATAACTTGTATTTGTGTTATAATATATGAGTATTGTTATACTACTTTTATGACTACTTTATGTTTGCTTATTTTGTTAACAAACTTATTTTTTCCCCATTTAGAGTATCGTATAGTAGTAATTTGTAACAATGTAGCCCTCAGGGTGGGAAAAAACGGTTTTATGTGGCTATCTTGGTAATTAAAGTTGATCACCCCTGTTACGGAGTGTAGATTTTGACAATGCAGGTTGAGAAACGTTGCTCTTAAACTGTTGGACTATTTGCTCACACAGTTGTTCACAAAGTGAACCTTGTTCCATCTTTGCTTGTGATTGGCTGAGCCTTTTTGGGATGCTCCTTTATACCCAATCATGACACTCACCTGTCTCCAGTTTACCTGTTCACCTGCTCCAAATAGGTGTTTTTATGTATTCTTCAACTTTTTCAGTCTTTTGTTGCCCTAACTCCAGCTTCTTTGGGATATGTTGTGGGCATCAAATTCAAAATGAGTGATTTTTATTCTAAAAGCAATATATTTTTTTCTTCATTTTGAATGTGGCATATCTTATCTTTGTGGTCGAAAAGAATTTTCAAATCATTGTATTCTAATTTACTTTAAAACTTTTTGTTGGATATTGTGACAGGAATGGTTAATGCAGAAGGTGAGAAACTACTTTTTATTTATATTTCATGGAGATTTGAACTTGGAGCAAATAGTTACACATTCAGTCACATTTCAGCCTTCACCTTGGGTTTATTTCATATTAACAGCCGTGTGCCGTGACTGATAGCATATTAATTAATTCAGAGAGTCACAGAAGATCAGTAAACACACAGAGGACGAGGATTCCTGCGCTTTTCTCTGCCACCTTTCATCCCTGCAGCGCTGCGGGCGAGGGAGTGAAAAGAGCAGCACAGGTGTCAAATCAGCCGTCTTTCTTCGGCGCCCGGCGTAATCCTCTCCAATCCCTTCATCACTCCACTCCTGACAGCATTCACATGCCGAGGCTGCATATGTGTGTAAATGAATGGACACGACTTAACCACTCAGCACAGGGGGAGAAGAAAAGGGATTGAATGGAACTTGGAGGTTAATTTGCATGAATGTTTCCACGCAGAGAGCGCCGGTGAACGTCTTCAGCAGAGCACCGGGGGATTTCATTGCCGCTAAATGAAGCGCTCTTGTTTGCTCTCAAACAAGTCGTTTTCCTCTCTGTTCGAACAGCCTAATATCTGGAGGGGAGGAAATGCATCAGCACAGATTGATGCCTGATTACTCGGCTGATTTTGATCAGAACTACAGGTTTGTGGCAATGTAATGATGGTGGGTGGCTAATAAAGCGCTGCTGATTTTCTGATAAGAAACCTCATTTAAACCGAAGACAGGACGATAAGTCTTTGTGGACGTCCTCGGTCGGAGGGAGGTCAGATTAACATTTAGCAGAATGTCTGAAACACAAAGATCCTCCAACAGTGATGCAGTTTTTCAACTTATGGAGCTCTAAAATAAAGGCCAGAACATTTTCAAGCTGCTTAAAGGATACTCCAACATTTTGTTTAAGTTTTTCATGTCTTGCCTCACTCCCGAGTCCTTGACAAGCAGATAGACACCATTCTTTCAACTGGGTGTGCAATAACAAGGAAGAGACGGGCAGAGCTAGCTCACTGCTAATTAGCTTAGCTCAAACCCTGGGAGTCAATGGGTAGTGTTAGCCTGAACTCTTTATGATAACCTTATATTACATAATCTATTTTTAGACTTAGATTAACACTTATAAATACAACCTAAACTAAACTAAACCACAGGGCGCAGGTTCAAACCACTGCAGATGTGTTTGTAAGTAGGTCATCAAAGCACCACGTCCATGTCTGTGGTGGTTTGCGCCTGCGCCCTGTGGTTTAGTTTCGTTTGTATTTCTTTTGAAAATTACATGCAGTGCTTATCTTAGTCTAAGAATAGAGAACATAACATAACGCGGTAAAAAAAAGTCATAACAAGCACACAGGACTGTTTAGAGTTGCTGGAGAGTTTATCTAATGACTGTAGGCAGAGGCAGGCTAACACTACCCACTGACTCCCAGTGTTTGAGATAAGCTAATTAGCAGTGTGTGAGCTCTGCCTGTCTCTTTCTTGTTACTGGATGCAGAGTCGAAAGAATGGTGTCTATCTGCTTGTCATGGACTCAGAAGTGAGGCACGACAAGAAAAAAAATAATGTTGGCGTATCCCTTTAAAGACCATGGAGATGAAGATGAATCGATGAGTTCACTGGGCCAGGCAGTACGGTGCTCATGGTTCCTGAGCATGTGGATGAAACTCAGAGTATTAAGGTCCCTGGTGCTTCTTCCTGTTCTCTTGCAAATCCTGGATGTTGACTCGAGGCCAGAGACACCAGCTGGACTCCTCTGAGACGTTTTCCCTCTGACACATTTTTTGATATCACTGGCAGGCCCATACGTCCAATGCTGTCCTGCTCAGGAGGGCGGGCATAGGAAAGGTCAGCTGCTGGATACCGGAGCCGCACCTGGTGCGCTTTCCTGAACCTGATTACAGGGTGCCCTGGTGGTTGGACCATTTTTGGACTCCGTTTCTATGACTCCTTTGAAATGATTCTTTTCCACTTGAGGGGCTCTAATTTCCTGGCGCAACTCAGGGTGGCGCAGCCTGGCGCACCCCGCGCAGTGGTAATTTCGTCCGGCGCACCGCCGTGCACAGCCAATTTGGCAATTTGGTAGACCAGCTGCGCTGAGATGGGTGTGACGGCGCACCAGGGGGAGGTGTCGAAAGATTCAGCTTGGCGCAGTGGCAATTTCGTGCCAAAAAAACGCGCGGAAGGTGCGCTGAAAGCCAGCTCCAACCTGGTCTATTCTCGGGGCAGGCGAGGCGCACTTGGGGCAGTGGTAATTTGGCTGACAGGTGCACAATGCGCACACATCACCAAAACCTCACAGGCAGGTATCCAGAGTGTCAGGCACATTTCAATGAAATAAACAGTCATAGCAACCACTATTTAATGTAACCGTCTGAACCAGCATATACATTTGTATCTATATTAATTGTCCCATCACATCTGATGTCAGATCAGAGATGTTTGTCATAACTACCGAGTTCACACCTCTCAAGCCAACCACAAACAGCCACATCATCCGATACGGAGTATCCCGCTTTTCTCATCTCATGAAATTCAAAAGAAAAGAAAAAAGAGAGAGAGGCTCGCTGAAAAAATGTAAGTCACTCGGTGTCTTAAGGATTTACCTGCGATTGCCCATATTTCTCTGTTTTAATCTTTATTCGTAACGTAATCTAAAAGATGGAGTACATTATTGCAAGGAGGATGAGGAGGAGATATATTTTCAGCGAAGGTTCTGCTATTTGGTGATGACAGACCAGGAGTGCAGGTGGATCACAAGCATGATGAATGGATTAGCCTGCTGCTGTGTTTAAATGTAATTATCATTTAATTTTGTACTCTTATTATGACACAGGAACAGATTATATCTGTCCCGCAAGGTGATCCACACGGTGACGCGCATCTTGGCCTCCGATGAGCGGCATGGTGGCCCCTGCGCTCTCCCAGCTCCTGCAAAAGTGACAGCGGCTCTGACATTCTTCACCACCGAGGTGAAATTGTCACTGCGCCTCGCCCGCGGCGTATTTAAAGGCAAGGAGAGGCGTTCATTTGATTGGTGAAGACCACACTCGGCTGTGTTAAACCCACTCAAGTCTTATCTCCTCCCTCTCTGCTACGTGCGCCGGTAGGAGAGACGGAGGCGTGGGTGCGCCTGCCTGCGCCAGACTGCGCCGTGCACGAAACTTGCAAAATGCCCTGGACACACCCTGTTGGTGCGGCGCAGGCGCGGGTGCGCCCCGCCTGCGCCTGGTCTACGAAATTAGAGCCCGATGACTTCATTCCTGACTCTTTCTGTGACTCCTGTTTCCCGAAGCCTTCCTTTCTGACTATTTTACTGACTCCTTCCTTTTTAGTTCATTTTTGACCTGCGTGAAGCTGGCCCCCCCACCCCACGCAAAATTTTGGGAAAGTAGTCTGTTTCGTTTGTGCTTTGTTTGTGCTTTGTCTGTGCTGGTTTGTGCCTTAAAAACTGTTGTTTGTGCTGCTACGGTTTCTAAGTTATTAAATATTATTTTATAGGTCATCCAGAGTTCACCCAGCTCCCCATTTGCTCCAAATGAACCTGAAATGGTACCGCTCCTTTGTGCTTCGTTTGTGCTAGTTTGTGCTGTAAAAGCTTTCGTTTGTTACCTCCGCCAAGGAGGTTATGTTTTTGCCAGCGTTGGTTGGTTTGTCTGTTTGTGTGCTTGTTTGTGTTCAAGATAACTTGAAAAGTTATGGACGGATTTGGATGAGATTTTCAGGAAATGTGTGGAATGGGATAAGGAAGAAATGATTAGATTTTGGGACTAATCCGGATCACCATCCGGATCCAGGATTTTTTTAAAGGCTTCTTTAACATTGCCAGATGGGACCATTTTCGCCAAAGTGGACTGAAGCTGCTTGGCGGAGGTCTGCGCTCTCTGAGTGCTTTTCTAGTTCTGCTATGTTTTTATAGATATTACACACTTTAATTTCTGGAGATGAGGTCACCACCAGACATGCTTTCATGCTGGAGTTACCTTCTTCATTTGTTTTGGTTGCGGTCAAACAAGGTTCATCTAGAGCTTGTGGAGGATTTTTTTTTTTTTTTAAATCCCACAGTTAATCTAGCCTATATGAGTGCACCTTAGTGGCAAAAAAGGCGCAGGGCATGATCCTTCTTTCAAATGAAGAACAAAACGATGGCTGTGGAATGTGATCTTTTTATTGGTATTTCAGACGTGTTTTTGGTTGACAGGACTGTTGAAGCAGGTAATCAAGGAAGATGTATCAAGAAATGACGACCAGGTAAGGCGCCATCACGACTGAGATGCAATCATTGGAATAACAACAATGCTAATCCAGTACAAGTGTACTACCTTTTGTTAATTAAGAAATATAAGAGGGAAAAAGACATGGCAGGGGCTTAATGGAGCTGCATGATAATTAATATCAATAAACCGTAATAGCACAAACCAAGTGTTTTAAGGCCCTGTGAAGAAGGGGTTTGACGTCATCTTCAGAAATTAAAGTGTGTAATATCTATAAAAGCACAAACAAAATTTTTTACAGCACAAATGAAGCACAAATGAACAGTACCATTTTGGGTCCATTGAGAGCAAATTGGGGGGCTGGGTGAACTCTGGATGACCTATTAAAAAATATCTTATAACTTAAAAACCGTAGCAGCACAAACAAAAAATTTTACGGCACAAACCAGCACAAATGAAACAGACTATTTTCCCAAAATTTTGCGTGGGGTGGGGGTCCGGCTTCATGCCGGTTCATTTTTGGACTCATTTTCTATGACTCCTCTTAAATATTTTTTTTCATTTGATGACTTCATTCCTGACTCTTTCTCTGACTCATTTTTGTCCAAAGCTTTTCCTTTCCTGACTCTTTTAGTGATTCCTGTCTTCTGTCTCCTGTTTTTCCTATGTTTCTCTCGCTGACTCCTTTTTCATAGATGCTTTATCGTCTGTCGTTTTTCCTTTCTGACTTTCTTTCAATAGATACGAGAAAAGTTTCTGACTGCAGGTTTGTAAATGTGAGAAAGCTGAAGGATTGGACATTTTTTGCAGAGCTGTTTTGTCATTGCAGCTTCTCCATAATCGAGATCGTGATTACTCAAAGTTCAGTGCAGGAGGCAAACCGTGGTTATAGGTTTGAACACGTTTAACTGGGGAGTATCTGAAAAGTAACTTCACCAGCTGTAGCTAAGGACCGTGCTCAGATTAAAAACACAGCACAGATCTATTACAGCATTCAGGCGTCTCCACATTCAGTGATGCTCCAAACTATAAATGATTTGACTATTTCAAAGCCGGTACACACACACTCTGTTTCTTAATCAAATAAATAAACAAATAAACAAATTAATACGCTTGGAGGGCATGACTTTGGATTTGTTTGTGTTGCAGCATAACTGATGAACTGATGTATTATTCACAGATTTAAACCAGCACATTCACTATCAGAGGGAAAAGCTGTTTGTTACTGAACTTTAAATGTGACCTTCATGGAAAACATCACCAGAGTCAAAAAAAGAAGAGGCTGGAAGGATTTAAGTTGCAACACTTCTGAGAAATTCGGGATGTTTTGATTAGAAATAAAGGTTATAGCTCTTTTGTTCCTGATATTATTTTACATGTCAATAAATGCATTGCTTTGTATGAGGGTAACTGAAGATGTCAACAGAATCTGTTCATAACTTTACGAATTATTTTACAAACAAGCTGTAAAATACCCTAGCTTATGTTAAAAAAAAATGTTGGATCCACATCAAGGTTCGGATCACCACCAAAATCAAATCGCTTTTCCCTTGTACCATGATCAATTTTCCCTGAAAATGTCATCAAAATCTGCTGATAAGTTATTAAGATATTTGTGATAATGTGGGAAAACTGCCTTATTCTGTTGTGTGGAGAAATCCCTAAAAAAAAATCCAGGGTCTTAATCTGGATTCACCAATAAAATGTAATAAATCCCCCCTCGTAGCATGACCAACATCCCCTGAAAACGTCATCAAAATCAACTGCAAAGTCACTGTGTTTTAGCAAAAGTGTGTAAGTTGCCCTATCTCATGATGTTAACAAATCCTTTAAAAATTCTTTGATCCACATCTGGAATAAGATCGCCACAACATAATCTCATTCCTCTGAGCCATGGCCAACACCGCCTAAAAATGTCATCAACATTTGTTGAAAATTATCAAGTTAGGAGGAATGATGTGGAGAATTTCCCTTTGTTTCACAAAATTGAAAAAAATATTTCAAAAAAAATCCTGGATACACATCTGGATTTGGATCACAACCAAAATCAAAGCACTTCTTCCTTGTACCATGACCGTCACCAAAATCTGTGACGGACTTATAGAGATGTTTGCTAAAATGTGGACAAACTGCCATATGTTGCATTGTCACAAACATAAGTAAATTCCTGGATCCACATCCAGATTCCTGTTTCCTCTCCACTTTTTTTTGAAAATTTAATCAAAATCCATTCTTTACTTTGTGCGTTAACCTGTTCATAAAACTCACAAACTTTGACAAAAACATAACATCCTTAGCAGAGCTCATAAGATTTTCAGATGTTGTGAATTATTTATATATACATGATGATAACAGTGATTCACATATGTGTTCCTGTCTCTGCTAAATAGGAGTTAAAAGCTTCTTTGTAATCCCGTCTTTGTGGCACACTGAAGCTCCTCGGTCTCCTGCCTGGTTAGAGGGAGGATCACAATCTGGTCTCTCCAACGCTTGACTGCCACATGCTGGGAGTGTTTTGATTCGCTGATAAACCTCCTTTCAACGCTGCATGAAACCGACACTTCACCCAACCCCCAGAAGACGTTTAAGCCTTCAACAAGGTCTATCTGCTCTTAGCATCTCCTACATCCAGTTCTCACTCAGACCACCAGAGAGAGGATCAAAAAGGTGTCCTGCACAAAGAGCCTCCTGGTGAGGAGTGGACTGTGGTGAGGTTTCTGTCCTCTTCCTTCTTCTGCTTTATGTGAAGATCTTCCTTTTATTTTCCTCCATAGTGGCAACAGCTGAGGCCAAAGGCATGATGTTTGGGTTGTCTTTTGATGGACGTACAGGTTAATTATTATGTCCTGGTTTGTTTGGTTTACATCACGTCTTAGGTGTCTATGAAGCAAGGATTTGATTTAAGTTGAATAAAAAGTGAAAATGTTTGTCCTTGTAAAGGACCAGATGCAGCTCTTCTTCCCTCCCCTTTGGAAACACTCTGATCTGAGGGGGTGGGGAGGCTGTCATAACTAGCTCTGCACTGATTGGCTGCCTAAACAATGCCTGATGGGAGAGGGAGGAGGGGTTATAGTCATGGCGTCTGCCTGTGATGCAGAAAAACACTCATGTAGGTGGAGGCTGTATAGCTATGACATCATAAACTCCAGGAAGTAAAACAGAGTGGTTTCAGGGGCATTTCTTTAAAGTTGTAAAGCACATTTCTCTGTGAACTTAGACTTTAGGGAAAGGTGTCAAGTTCCTCAGCTCCCCAAGTAGCCAAGGGGCAAAAACTTTCCATAAATGTCCAGAAAGTTTCCATTGGAAGTCAAACTGGGGAATTTTGAAAATGTTTGAAGTTGGAGGATTTCCTTGAGAATGATGTGAATTTATGGTAATTGACTAGAAATTGTGGGTAATTTAAACAAACTGCATAATATCCAAACATGAAAATAATAATTTTGTTTTCTCATAGGCAGACATCCATGCAAAATGATCCAATTAAAAAACATTTCAACAGATTAATTTGAAAGTAACTTTATCAATTATTTTACTGAACAACCAGTTTTAGCTTCACTTTATGTTAGTGGGCTAAAAAATGTGGCCTCAGTAGTCCAGGGTTCAAGAATCATCTGCGCACGTGATGGAGGAATGCTCAGTGCATGTAGGGGGCATGGCCTCAATACTCCTGCAGTAAGCAGGGTGCTGTGTGCATGTGATTGAGGAAAGGCAGAGATATCCTCAAGTATCCTTGCATGAAATCTGGTTGCTTTAGTCAAGATTATGCTGACATATATTTTCGCAATTATATTTAAAATCCCAGTTCAGGTAAATCAGGTAAATCAGTTTGGTAGACTCCAGGTTCATTCACCCTAAATCCCGCAGAAAGTTTCCAAGTTTAAAAAGTCCTGACATTTTACAATCTATCCCCAAGCCCCCGAACAACACTACAATCAAAGAAATGTGATTTTACAGGTCGCTGGACCTTTAAGAGGACTGTCTTCAAACTTTTATGTTCACCTTGATTCAGGAGGTCATAGGTCAAGGTTAGTGTCATGAGTCTTGTCTTGTGGCATCTTTTACTTGTGAATGCCATATCTTCAAACTTCACGTAAGCCTCCTTTCTGATTCAAGGATAATCTGATTAGATTTTGAAGGTCAAAGGTCAAGCCACAGAGCCCTTTTGTGAACACAATATCACAAGAACACTGTTGGGAATTTCCTTTAAACTTTCTACAAATGACTACCATGACACGAGGATGAACTGAATAGGTCAAATGTTGATAAAGTCAAGGTCACCGACCAAATCCAATCTCATGAACTCATTATCACAAGAATACTTTTGTGATTCTTCCTAAACTACGAGCAGGCTTCCCCTCTGAAGCATGGATAAAAAGGATACAATTTTTGAAATCAGGGGTCAAAGGTCAAGGCAATGAAGCTCTGTTATCTTAAGCTTGTCCCTGCAATATCTGAAGATCAAATGTCCACTGAGATACTAAGATGAAGTACTAAGATTTTGAATGCCATAGGACAAAACTCAAGGTCATGGGGTCTAATGGGAATCTATCTGCTTGTGAATTGCTGTATTTCAACAATTCAGAGGATTTTTATCAAACTGCACAAATTTCAACTTGAATACAAATACGAAGTATAACTAATTTGAATGTCACAGGGCAGGGGTGGGCAACTGGCTGTCTGGGGACCACACTTGGCCTTCATACTCTCTCCATACGGCCCACCAGTCAATTAGAAATATCAAAAAATGCATTTCAGTGAAGAAAACATGACAAAAATCTACCACAAAAACCATTACAATTTCATAATTATTCAATTATGCAAGCTAACAACCTTTTTGTTCCCTTATACAAAACATCTCTTCGTCAATTTTCTATTAAATATCAGGGCATTATCTTGTGGAACAAATACATTCATTTGAATGCTTTCTCTGTGTTATTGCCCTTATTCAAAATCAGACTAAGGAATTTTTAACATAAACAGGAGCATTATCCACTTCCCTGTTAAAATGTCACTTATTTATCGTTCCTATGCACCTTCCTTGTTTTATGCTGTTACTTTTTTTCTCTGTCTCTTTGTATGAAATTGTTGCACTTTATATCTGATGTTTAATATTTTATTCTTAGTAGTTCGGTAGTGACCTTCCATTGTCTCTTGGGTGTGGTTTATATAAGCCATTTGCAGGCTTCTACCACTCCCACACACATGCTTTTTTAAATATGCTTCATGTGCATTGTCTTTCTTTAACTGTGTAAAATAAATAAATAAAATAGCACTATTTTCAAGAAAATCAGGCTGTAATTATGTATTTAAAATGATACTTGGTGCATTACTAAAAGTCTGTTAAAATAAAAACTAAACTGTTAGTAAAATAAACATAAACAACTAGTAAGCGATCTAAAAGCAACAAAATTATTGGTTCATTTTCGACAATGTGGCCCTCTGTCGCTGAGGATAACATTAACGTGGCCCTCTTGGTTACCAAAGTCGCCCATCCTTGTCATAGGGTGTTTTTTTTTAGGGAAGTTAAAGGTCAGAGGTCAAGGTATATCTCGCAGCAGCATTAAACTGCCTGTTTGTGTTGCATAGGGATCAGTGGACATCATTATGTTTGTCAGGCCCTCCGCCATTTAAAACAGTTACTGAAAAGTCTGCTATCTCTGAGTGTGTGTTTTTTAAACCCTGGTAATCACTGTTTATGGATTCTGGTCTTTATAAATGTCAGATCTGAGCTTCCTAAAACACTGAGGTGATGAAGGTAGAAAACAAAACAGATCACGGAGCTGTAATAACTGATGGAAAAAGCCAAAGTGCTGAAAAAATGTCAAACAGAAAGTTACCTTCTTTATCATTTATTTACAACAACAAGAATAAGCCTAGTTTAAGACAACAAAACTGTTTAATATTCCAGTGTGGTGGAGACAAACATCCAGACAGCAGCAGAAATAAATTCATTACACAATCTAACCAATCTTAGTACTCAAGTGTTAATGCACAGCCCGTCCTCTGCAACAATGGTGCTGTGATTATGTGGTGATTATTCTTATAATTACCTTTCTGTATATACTGCATAAATGTAAATGCTGAAGAAATGGGATTGTAATAAAAACACATCGCATGGGTCATTCTTAAAAAGTTCAGTCCACTAACTGCAGTGAACGATAGTGAGTGTAATGGGTAAATAAGTGCATCATTATGATCAAATTATCAAATCATTAAAAAAATAACAATAGAGACATGGTTTTATCATTCATTTAACATCAGCAGAGCATTACAGCAGCTGCCCACAACCTTTTCACCTGGCCAGGGTTCATAAAAGACAATATAGTGCTGGATCAGCCATCCTGGGGCCGGGGGTAGGGTCAGGATCAGAGAGAGCCATGGGTTTGTTTCGGAGTAAGTCACAGGCTTGATTCTAAATAAAAGAAGGAAACATTGACAAGGTCTCCCTCCAATTTCATCTGCTGCTTTACCATAAAATTTGTGAATGCAGTTGGCTGTAAGTCACCACTTAACATGGCAACTAATTAAACTATAACACCTTCAGAGCACTAACAGTGTTGTAAAAACATCATTCATTTGGTGCTGACTGTAGTCCAAACTGTTGTTTTAAGGCATAATATTTACCCCTCTGTGACATCTCGCCTCAGGTGTGGAGACAGAAAGGAGGTGTGATATTGGGAGGAGGGGGGCACAAGGACTCAGCGGGAGACAGGAATGCTGCGAGTGAGCGTCTCTGCCCTTGGGTGTATGAGGGGACATGTGCCATGTTGTGTGAATCCAAGCTGAAGTGACAGTTATTGCGGCCTCGCAGAACTTATGTGAATGTCTCGAGGTGTAAATACAACGGAGCCTCACTGCAGCGCCATCGCGTAAAGGCACTGTGAATTGGGCTTGTGTGTTTCCACCATCAGCAGAGTTGGGGGTAACCCATTACAAAGTAATCCTTCTGAGCACTTAGATAACTTTTTGGGGGAAATAAGTCATGTAACATTTCAATTTTACAAGCCAAGTAATCCGTTATGTTTTCATAAAAGTAACTGGTTACTGAACAAAAAAAAAAACGGCCCTATAACCATTTTCTTGTTGTCGCTGCAGAACAAGACAGCACAGTTTCTGTCTCTTGTTACACTGACACAGACCTGCATGCAGGTTGAGATATATAAAAGCTGCTTAGGCATAAATGCAGCCTCTTCAAATTTCCCATTCCAGCTGAATGCCTGCCGAATTCCAGCTAATTACTGGCCAAGTTCCTAAACGGGAGTTCCTAAATGGGTCCAACATAAACATGCCCATTTGATTGAGTTTCAGGGTGTCCTCTTGAGAGCTTTTATGGTGCTTTCCTCACAAGAACACATCCAGTGGGCTACAAACTTTCCCCTTATTGGAGTAGAGTTAGAGTTAACCAGTCACCACATGTTTGTGATGTCATTGCAGAGGATCTCATCAGTCACGACACTGGATGGTGTCAGCACATTCCAGTCACAGATCAGTAAAGACTCAGTCAATGAAAGTGGGAAAAATTTAAGTGGCTCCATCTGTACTGAGAAGGCACCGGTTTCAGCTGAAGACATGGAGATACACTGATCTGATGAATCTATTGATTACTGCAATCAATCAGTCAATCAGTCGTTATTTGTATATCGCCAATTCATACCGAGTGTTATCTCAAGACACTTAACAACAGAGCAGGCTGAAGGCAAACTCTTCTGTTTATGGATAAACATATATGCACATATACATATAAAATACACATATACATATATATGCAAATATATACATCCAACACCCAACATGAATCCATATAGCCAATCATGAATCCCTCCATCATGGTGGCAAGAAAAAACCTTCTGTTAAGCAGCAGGAAATCTTGAATGTGGACCCCAGTCTCATGATGAACAGCATATCCACACGATGCTGTAATGGTTGTGTGGGTGAAGGAAGGGAGGTAAGTGGAGACAAATGGACTAAAGTAAGAACTAAAGCTAGTAACAGATCCATGGACCAATCATAGACCTGTCCTCATCATATTGTCTCTGCTGAATATAAATTTATTAGAAGTTAGCCCCTTGAGATGCAGCATCTTGGTTTCAGAAGGGTCCTCATTTCTGTATGACAGTAGTGGTAGTTTTTAAAGAAGTATAATCAATAATAACCATGAAGAGTAATAATCTAAAAATTACATTAACATCTATAGTGATTATAAGGTAGAGATGACTGACGTTGAATAATACAGCAGCATCAAAATGATAATTTATAAGTGATGTATTTTCTGCTAATAAGTGAGGGGGAGGGGGAATTGAATACATACTGATAAGTATTCAATTAGTCCCAACCTCTTATTGTTAGTAAGTTATATTTACAACTACAGAGCACAAGTGAATGAGTGCATGAGCAAAAGGTTTAACCTTGAGTTTATCTCAGGTTGTATTTTTGTTATGCATCACAGCGGTGACAGGGACAGAGAGCATGTGTGTAAAGTTTGGCTGGTCAAGCTAAGAAGACTGATTTGTTGTTGATGCTTTTCAAAGAATCAATATTAAACTGCGATGAAACTGCTGATTTACACCCTTAGTAACAACAATGGCCCTTAATATGCGCAACTAAGTCTTACAAAAATCAGTGAGTACATGGTGACCCCTTAAAGTGACACACCGGATGGACCGTTCAAAACATTTCCCTCCTCCATCTGAGTGTTTGGGAATGAGCAGAACCTTTCAAAAGCATATTTGGCTGGTCATTGGACAGTCGTTCCGTCAATCACATTCAGTACAGGCCAATCATAGGATAATGTAGGAGGGCATTACCGCTAGGGTTTGAAATAGAAAACGTGAGCCACTTTGTAGAACAATCTCTCACTGAAACTGTCAGAAGTGGAACAAAAACAACCTTTCTATCGAGAAATGCTTTCAGTGTTGTTTGTTTTTCATCTAATTATGAAACGTGGTTCAGATCTGATAAAACTGCAACTGAAGCTGTTAGCATTGATGCTACTCTTGTTTCGAGCACTGCAAAGGTAGTAACCCCATCACCTCCCAACCATAAAGACATGAACTATTCAGACCAAAATGATATTTATCCAAGCTGTTAACTTGTTTATTTCTGCAGTGAAATTGTTTTATCTTTTAACATGGGCTGTGTACAAGACTTCAGTATCTGATAGGTTTGTGTCCTGGTCAGCTTTTGTTTCTACAGTTTGACCGAAGAATGACCCACGGGACGACTGGAACATGTAACGTTATACCATCTGAATCAAAGCAAAGCAATTAAGCTACAGGTATGAAAGCACCCTTTACCCAAATAAAAAATCTGATCTGATTCTGTCTTGAAATCTACACACTGCTGAACTGTAACAAAGCATTATTTTGCATGGAAGGTCTCACATCTTCTTCCACTCGACGACAAAGGTGCTCTAACACATTTATATTTACAAGTTTATATTCACAGAGCACTTCATCAGTATAACCCTTTACTTAGGACTAAAACGAGTCCTGCTGGCCCTCAGGCTCCAGCCTGAAGTGGAGTGTCCAGAGCTCGAATGTGGACGCTGGGGAGAGTGAACCAGGCCAGAGGAAGCTCCCGTCCAGCGCTGTCATCCTGGAACTTGATGTTAAGGTAGAAGTCTCCAGTGTAGAGGAAGAGCAGGGCGCCCACACAGACTGAGCTCTCTTTGGGTTTGACCTGGAGACAGCACAGACAGACAGCAATAAGTACACTGTTCTCAGCTGACTTTTAGTGTTAGATCATGGATTAGCACAGGTCAGCCAGAGCCGGCAGCAGGGGGAGTTCATTATATATTTGATGTAAAGGTAACAAGAAGAGCAATGATTCTCTTTGTCAGGAGAGGAAGAAACTCAATACCAAGTTATTAGACACCTTTGGGAATTTCAGTAATTCTTCTATGCTGTGGTCTGATTTTTAGACGAAACACTGTTAGGGCTTCAGCTCAGTCATTTTAATCACATTTAGCTTGTGGCTGACAAAGCTCCCCTCTTGAGTATCACACTTATGAACACAAAGGTCTCAGCCAGAACAGTAGGTGCTGCCCTCAGGTCTTCAGGGAGACTGTTCCACAGACGAGGGCCATAATAACTCTACTCTCTCGATGCTGTAGGACCTTTGTTTGTCTCATTCTTTTCTTTGGTCATGAAAGAGGCATTTCTCTTCACTCTGACAATTATGGACATACTTCCATGGCATTCATGCATTTAAAAGGTGTAGTGCGAAAAAACTGGCAGCATTTTGCCGAACAGAAACAGTGAATATAGGATATGATGTTTCTACTTGTCTGTAAAGTTCGTCGAAATAGGTGTATAGGTGTACAGTCATCCCCATAAAACTTTCTTTTGTTTCATTTTGTTAGAAAAAGCTTTTCATATTTATGTACTGCGGGTCTCCCCTTTGTGGAGGCTGACATGATGATCCGCCATGTTGTCTACTGGTGGGTTTTGGGGACAAAAAGAGCGAAACACGCATTTTGAATACAAGTCTGGCCGCCGGTCCTGAAATCTACCTGGATTGCATAAGAAGAAAAAGAAGAAGAGAGAGAGTGGGTAATACAAGAGAAGAAGACGGCGCAGTGTTTGCAACTGTTGTCTCTCGTCGTTTAGTGATGTGATGTTTTAGTGATGGACGGGCTCATTCCAAAATCTGAACGCTAGATGTCGCTAAAATGCCAGTTTCTACACACTGCACCTTTAAAAACACAAATGTGAAAGATGTCAAAGTCAAAGAAAAGTTTTCCAAATCAGATCCTCAAGCACAAACTTTTGACGAATGTTGGACTATTTTGGTGAAAGACACCCATTCCCTTCGCCACAACCAACCGTGTCAATGTAGAAAGTGTTGGAGCCGATGAATGTGACCGCGTCCTCCAAATCGTAGTTCTGGACTCCATTTTGGTAGTCCTGATATGGCACCACAGTCAGAGCCAGGGGGCCCACAGGGTTCTTGCTCAGGTTGGTCAGCTTCACCTCGAGGCTCACAGCGTCACCCACTTTACAGTCGGCGATGACATCACAGTCACATGGCTTTCCGTTGACAAGCACATCTGGAAAAAAAAACACAAAAAAGGGGGATACAGGATTAGCGAGGCTTGAAGGAATGGTTTACTTTTCAAATTTAGCACCAAATTGGAGCTCTGAGGAGAATGGCGGGGAGCAGAATTAAGATCTTTCAAGCCAACATATAAATCCAGTTCTGGCTACTCATAGGATTCCCAACAATCACCACTCCATTTGTATTCATCAACTCTGAGCCGGCCGTTAATGGCCTATCATACTGTTTCTGCTGGAGGATCAATGGGCTTTGTTTGTCCTAAAATACATTTTATTGACATCAGCAGAGAGTGCTGGGGCTGAGGGTATTAAACTGAATTCCCCTCTGTTAATCTCATGCATGAATAATTTCTGTCAAAGAAAGGACAAATGAGATCGCTGGAACAATCCCACAGTGGCTCACAGTCAGACACACACACACACACACACACAATACCAGAGGACCATCAGGCTACAACAACCAAAGAGGACCTTTTCCTGTCCTTAAAGAAAATACTCCAAAATGTGTTTTCAAAGTCCTCCCACGTATCCCATTCTTACACCGTCTTTTTAAGTGACTGAATAACCTCCAGCTCACCCTGCTCTGATTTCAAATCTGAGCTAAAAAAAAAATATCTGATATACTCTGAAACCAGTTAGAAGAAGTTTATGAAACCAAAAACCAAACAAGCTCTTGGGAACATTGTTGGCACAGTGTTGGGCAGTAAATGATTGCATTTTTCTTATATTGTTTTTCCTTATAGTGGTTATGAATCAATTAATCAATCTTTATTTGTATAGTGCCAGATGATAACAAGTGTTATCTCAAGGCACTTCACAACAGAGCAGCCGAAGACAAACTCTTTATTTTATAGACACACATATACACATATGTACATATAATTATAAATATTTGTATATACAAATACACACATCCAGAGATGTATCCATTCAAGCAGTGACAAAGGGACTAAAAATAAGAATTTATGATAGCGACAAACCCATGGACGCCCAGATCATAAATCTGTCCTCCCCACATTTGGTCACATCTACCTATTCACACCCATTCACTGTCACATTCACTGTCACATTCACTCACTGATGGTTGGAGTTTCGATGTCAGTTGTTCATCAGCATCAACTAACTAAATCACGCCCTTTCATACCTATTTACACGCCACTGACGCAGCAGTGGGAGCAGCTTGGGGTTCAGTGTCTTGCCCAAAGACACATTGCCATGTGATGGCCAGAGCTGGGCTGGAACCTGCAACTTCCCAATTACGGACCAAGCGCACTATCAGACTGCACCACCGACACCACCCTGATTTCATAAAAGGGGACGTAACACATGGGATATGCAGTAGTAAAAGTCCTAGAGGTAACATCCCATAAAGTAGAAGGGCTTCAAGAGCACAAACCTTTGCCAAGGCATTTCCAACATTGGTAACAAATGTGGAAAACTGCCCTATCCTACACTGTTAACAAATCCTTGAAAAAATCCTGGATCGATACCAAAATGGGATCACTTCTTCCTTGAGCCATGACCAACATTCCCTGAAAATGTCCTCCAAGTCTATCAAGAACTTATTGAGTTATCTTGCATATAAAACAGAGGGATGAGAATCAGCACCTCCAAATCGGAGTCCATGGTCCTCGACCAGAAGAGGGTGGGGAATAAGATGGTTCAGTACACATGATCATTTCATGACTACAAAACGGAGTCCTCTTTAAAAACTGGTGTAGTGTGAGTGTAAGACTATATCAGTCTGGGTCCAGTTTAAGATCTGAATCTCTGTTAGCTGCTCTACATGTTGCAGACCCTCATACTCGGAGTGGAAGCACAATGTTCTTGACAAGTAAAATTATTCGACAAATTGCCTTGAACTTACATTCTTTTTTTTCCAAGATTATTTTTGTGGGAGCAAGAGAGAGTATGGGGAGGACACTCTGCAAACTGGCCACAGGCTGGATTCGAACCCGGTCCAGCAGAAGTATGTATAAGGGTCGTGCCTGGTTGCTTATCACTGTGCCAAACCAGCACCCCAAGCCTTTAACTTACATTCTAAGTCCAGTTTTTGTGCACTCAAAGGAATATTTATTGGTACATGTTTTGTTGCGGTTGGTTATCTGCAAATAAGTTTGAAAAATGAGAACAAGAATCTTCATAAAAATCTAGATCGTGATACTGTCACAAAATTTTTCTGATACAATCTTTTTTTCCCCATATTTTCCACCTCTATCTGTTTGCTAACATGCATTCTTATAATAGAATTATTACTTTATTTCAATGTTTGCAATATTTGAACACATTTCTAGCGAATACTATGATTTGATTAATAACACTGATTAAAAGAAAACACAGAAATCTTTAGCAGTCGACATTTCTCTCCCTCGTGTCAGTGCCCCCCTCTCTCCTTCCTCCTCAGAGACTTCAGTTCAGTTCCACTAATAAGAGTACATATGGATGTGGCCCCTATTAGGCTAAGGTGCAGAGGGAGATACAATCATTTGTTTTGAACAACGAGCTCCTGAGCGCTCCGGGCCCTCTGAGAAGACACTCCAAACACGGGGGGTTTAGAGGCTCTCATACAGATCACTGGAGTAATGAGTCCTGCAAGAATAGCTCCAGCACATGCACAAACACAATCACACACACACACACACACACACACACACAAACCGGCTGTCATGCACTTTCTAGTGTCACGCCTGCGGCTGCGATAAACACTGTGAGTCAGGGCGCCTGAGCCTGTGTGGCAGCCTGATGCACACAGGAGCTGTGCTGGGTGTGCCGATCTGTTGCGTGCAGCGAAGGCTGGGGGTCGAGCAGAAGGGGTGGGAAGATGGACAGACAATTCAGCAGGGGGGGGAAGGTGGGTGTGGGCGACTGAGGCCGTGCTGTTACAGTCAGTGGGAGCACCTCAGGGAAGGCTGGAGCTACAGGAGGGTGACATTCAGCTCCACGTCTGTGTTAAAAACATTCCTCGGTCGACACAGATGCTGAGCAGCACTCTGCGAAGCCCAGTGCAGCTCAGCAGAGCAAAAATAATATGGATGCCTCGATAGATTTGGAGCAGAGCATCAGCCTGTTGTTCTGAGCCTCTTTGAAGGTTCTTCATTAGGTAATATAATTTTCCTCTAATAACCTCACGCATAAAGCCCAGCATACTAATTTTCTTTTTACATGAACAGTATTTTCTCAGCTCATATCACTGGAGCATTAAAGCAGCAATATTGAACTTTTCCACCTTAAATCAGTAGTTTTAACATTCACAAAGTACACACCAGTCTAGGGGGTAATATTATCAGAGGGTAATAAAGGAAAATCAATGCTCGGTCCCCAAAACAAAACACCAGACAAAACTCTAATACACAGTATTTATTACAAAACAAAGGAAGAAGGTATTTCCAAACCAAACTGAAAAGCGAGTTTTAAACAAATAGGGTACAAAACAAAAGGCAGCTGAAGCTTACATGCAAACTAAGAAAATATCAACTGATACAAAAAGCTACACACAACCACAGAATAAACTAGGAAAGCACTCAGAGAGCGCAGACCTCCGCCAAGCAGCTCAGTTCTGGCAGTGTTTTTTTCTACATCCCCTGTGAAAGACACAATTCTGGATCACCAGGTCCAGGATAGAGCCAGGATCCGGACCAAACAGATTGGAAGCTGCGGGGGGCCTGATGTGGCCCCCGGGCCGCCTGTTGATGATCAGTGCCCTAGTGTGTAATGTGCATGGACCAGATGGACAGCAGTGGACCATTAGTGATCTGTTAATTATAAAAAAATCAAAAACTCAGGGACACATCTGTGGGACCCTTCACTGCAAATTTGTCCGTTGCTAATGGAGATCTGCTATTAGCCTGCTTTAAGCACAAATAATCCCCGAAACTCAAATCAGTCACTTTGCATCCTGAAAACTGGGATGTTGGTGTTGTATAAATAAACTTAGTTTTTCAGATTTCACAACACTAAGTGAAAATACATATGATTATTGTTACACCAAGTCTCGATCACACCAGCATCACTCTCTCTCTTTTAATATTCATTATTTAATGCTTGTAAAGGTACAGAAAGGAAACAGAGGTAGGAACCTCTTAATAATAATTTCTATAAATTAACATCTGATGATGTGCTGGCCCAGGATATAGAGACGTATTGCCGAGCCCTGCTGTAGGCACCTTTAAACTCTGACATTAAATACTGACCCTGAGCCTGCTTTATTCTTCTTTCATTTAAAATGACCAACTCATACCACCAGTCAATACACCACTGAGAAACACAGGCTCTCTTCAATAAAAAAGGCAAAAAAGAATAATATCTGCCAAAAATAAACGGTTTTGGTTGAAGTAGTGTTGAAATCTATCTGTGTCATGTGACTTGAAGCTCTTACATTAGTTGCCTTGGACTTGCATTCTTTTGCTTCCGCAGTATCAAAACAGTCAATAATATTGTTTGATAGCTGGAGGCGCTGATCGTTGATGGGGAAACAAAAGCAAAAGATACACGGTGCAGTCATGTTAGACCAGTCATATTAACTTCTGGAATAAAAGGCTGATGAATGAGCTAATAAATTATGGATGTGAACACAACACAAGTATTGATTCACAACGGAACAAGCTTATTCAAAAAGATAAACAGAATAATCAAAAGCTAACAAACAGTCACAGCTGCCGGGCCTCTATAGTGACACCTTATCGAGCTGTTATATTTAGTGCGTTCAAAGTGTTGTTGCTAGGAGATGTGCAAATTATATGTAGTCTACATTGTGTCTAAAAATGGAAAAAAAATCCTTTCACATTAAAAGTGAACAAAAGAGAATGGTTGGTCTGTAATAAGCTGATGAGCGCTTAAGTCATACACCCACGGACTGAGCATTTGCTCTAGAGTTTTTACACCCTGCCATCCTGAGTTTGTGTTTCAGCACAAACAATCAACAGAGGAGGAAATGATGACCTATTTTAATGGTCCAACTTAAACTATGAGCAGAAATAGACTTTAGTGTAACGAAAAACTACTTGATAAAAATCATCTTTTGTATATTCTGCTCGAGTTTTAGCAGGCATTAAAGACTTGTAGTGGGAGAAATGCAGTTGATTTTAAACGTCTGTGATGCCACAGCTTATGTTTTAATCCTGTCATGTCTTGTGAAAGAGAAAAGAACTTTAGTTCTGTTGGTAATTTCATTACCAAAGATCTTTTTTAGCTTGCAGTTGTATCTCTGGTGATCTCCCAATATCTTGATAGTCATCATGTAGATAAGAGCCACTTCTGTCATCTTGTTAACGATAAGAGTTAAGATTTATCCAATCTGAATCAAACCCTCATTTTTCGTTGTTGCTGCCAAATATGTTTAATTATACGGACAAAGAGGCGTGCAAAAAGACATCAGACGCCTGTAATCATCAAGCCCCTGGCCTCAGCGATTGCATAAGCCCTTGAAAGGGTTGTTCTGACAGTTGTGACATATTAGTGCCGATAAGAGCAGGCAAAATCTAATATTTCATTGTTTTTGAAAATATCCACAATGTCAAGCCTTTTTTAAAAAAAAAATGAATAAAATAAAGTTTAAAATTGTGAGCTCAAATTTCAGTTTTTGACTGTCCTCAAATGATTCTTCACTGTCTCTATCCAGTGCAAGCCTGAGGGATGAAACCTTCTGCTTACTCAGCCTTGTGGGACACTACATTCCTCAAAATACCTGCTTAGCTGAGGCTCTGTGGAGATAAACAGGAGAGCATCTGTGCAGAAAAAGCACAACAGCACTCAGCTGTGCACAACAGGACACTCAACAGGTTCTTTAGAAAGCAGCTTTTGTCATGACACTCTGTTGTTGGGACATGCTATACAAACACAGGCTGAAATGCACATGTACAAACAGGTCATAAGACCAAGCGATCAAACTATAACTGTACAGCAACTTTCATGCAAAATCTTGAAGCACAAAGTGCTTAACATCAAAAAAGACATAAAAAGTGAAAAATATATATAGTCGTAATATATAATCATCAAATAAAATATAAAGTAGAAGGTTGAATACAATGAAAATACAAGACCCTCCCTACACACACACACTCACTCAAACACACAAAGACATTCAGAGGAGATTCTAACAGAAAACAGAATTAGACGACTGAGGAAACACTGTCTTGAATTGAAATGAGAAAACGCAGGAGCTAAGACTAGAATGACATAACAATTAAAAAATAATTGTGATAAGAAATGAGATAAAAATACTAAAGGAATAAATAAATAAGCCACTATCTCCTCTTGGTGTTCCTATATAGAGAAAATTAAGGACATCTTGTGTGTGCAAAAAGGATTCTAGAGTTCTTTGTATTTTATTTCTAGTTATTATTCATGTATTTTATCTTTTTCGGTATGTGTGCAGCGGCACGTGACTGACTGATTATTATTTTCTGTAACGATCTCGAGGTGATCACATCTACACATTGTCTTAAACCCGTCTGTGCAGTACATCTTGGTGGTTTGGAGGGGGGCGGTTGGGGTTGGGTCGTCTGTTTTGCGTTTTGTTTTGTTTTCTTCTGTGTTGTTTTATGTATTTGAATTGAAACTTCAAGAAAAAACTGGAAAGAAAAAAAAAGGAATAAATAAATAACAAATAAAATAAATTAAAATAATCATATGGTTTTATTTATTTATTTTTTACTGATTTTTTTATTGATTTATTTATTACTTTTTTATTTTCATGTATGCTTAATTCTTATTTTGCCCCAAAGTTGATGTCATTTTATCAGAATCTCATTGCTGGCAGCTACTGACGTATTGTACTAAGTGCAGCCAGAACATGCACTTAAGATATATAACATTTATGGACATTCAAGATTATATTTTGGACAGTAAGATGTTTTCTGTGTGTTATGTATGATGGATCTAGGTGAGGATATATTTGTTGTGGCCAAAGTTTACTTGTTTGTATGTTGTAATGTAATGTACTGTATTGTTTGTTTCCATATTCAAAATTGAAGAGTTAAAAAAAAAAATTGTATAAAAAAAAATAATAATCATATAGTGAAATGGAATAGCCAAACACTAAATGTGTAATAAAATCTGCTAAAGTAGGATAATTAAAAGAAAACAGATTAACAGAGAATAAAATTCCAAGACAATAAATCTGAACTGGAACTGAGAAATAAACAGGTTAACAGGATTAAAGTAAATAAATAAATAAGATGAAATAAAAAGAATAAATAAAATGATGGCTTGCTGTTCCTGAATCAGGGCTAGCAAGCTGTTTTGGGGTTCAGTGCCTTGCTCAAGGTCAGCTGGCATCTCTCCAGCAACTAAACCAACCTCCAAACTCTCCGGTCCCCAACACAAGTCCTTCTGGACTGAGCTACTGCTACCCCAAAATGCAGAAACATGCCAAAAAGCATGGCTCACATACCAACTAGCTGCACAACCTTTAATGCTACACTACCTAAAAAGAAATCAAAATCTGCTTGACTGTTTGATAGTGATATAAGCTGGAAGGGGGAAAAGACAAGAGACCTGCAGGGGAGAAGAGAGAAGGAAGAGGTCAGTGAGCTGTGCAGGAGCACTTTGGCCCATTAGATTAACCGTGCTGTTACTACAGCTAATAAAACAGAGGCTAGGTAAATGTCAGCAGGGAGCAGGGAGGGAGAAATGTTACAGTGACAAAGCACCAACAAGTGCTGCTTGAGCAACAGGTACACCACGAGGAGAGTGTGTGAGTTAAAAATGGACTTGGGACTTAAATAGCTGCTTTTTACTGCATTGATTTGTTGTGTTGTGACAGACTCATTAATAAATAAGGGCATAAAACAGGTTGATTTGCTTTCCTACTTTCTTTCTGGTGCAGCTACAGCACTTACAACACGTTATGTAACACGTGTGGCTTTCAACTTTACACGCTCACTGCTCGGCACAGATGCTTCAGCTGCTGGTGCTGGAGTCTGCAGAGGCAAAGCGCTGCGGCAGGCGTCGCCACAGCAACCAGGAAAGAAACAGAGAGAGAGGGAAGGGAGAGGAGAAGAGGGAGGGAGAGTGAGTGGCGTCACCTCCCTCCTGTATGAGTATGAAAAGCCAGAGATCAAACTACGACTCAGAGATTGAACACTCCTCCCCTCCCCGCTCCGTATCGCTGTCAAACACAAAGATAAAGATGACGACCATCACTCGGAGATTTGTCAGTGTTTACAAGATTACGCCGCGCATCACATTGGGGGCGTTGATCCAGCTCATTAAGATTCACTCAGGAATATGCTGCAGCATGAGGGAAGAGCAGACACATCACATCTAAACAAACACGGATGTCATGTTCATCACACCTCACATCCAGAGTGCATATAACTCATTAAATAAAGAGTGTTTCAGGTTTAGGGTATCATCGAGTGCAGCCTCCGGTATAGATAAAAACATGCTTTTTAGTGCAAAAATATGCACATAAAAGAAGAGAAGTTAAGGTTTTTGCAAGTTTTAAAAAGGAATATTTGGTATAAATGGAAGTGTTGCTTGAAATACTGTTGCATAACTTATTTTAGCACAACAGAAGGTGAATAAAACTTGTTATGTAATTATGTTTTTGTCCTTAAAAACAATGGTTAATTTGGAGAGATATATAAAGAATTTACGCCTGCGTGGATAATTATTTCTTTATGCTTTAAAAGAGGAAAAACCTAAAATCAGACTCTTTAGTGAGTAAACAAATATGACACTTGGGAGTACATTAAGAAAAGATAAATGCTTTAAAGAAGAAAAAGGAAAGAAAGAAGAATCCTGAGTAGAAATAAGACACCAGCTAAGAAAGATAAGCAGACATTTAGATTTAGATTTAGAAAAAAAGGATGAGAAGGAGCTGAAACCAATATGTAAACTATTCTGTATGACAAGGAAAGTGACCATAGAGCTGCCATGATATGCAGGTAGAGAATTTAGGCTTACAGTGATACTATTTAAATCACTGGATCATAAAAGTACAGAAATGTGAAAAAGTGTGAGATCCAGACTTGAGACTAGTTTAAAGGTTCATTCTGGTTCATATAGTAAATTTTGATGACCTCTAGAGCAGAGGTCACAACCTTTATCAGCCAGGGAACTACCAAAAAGATGAGAAGTATTATACTGGGCAACTTTTTGGATTTGAAGTTTTTGAGTAATATACATTTTTTTTAGTTGATCTTAAAATAATTAATATGCTTTTAATAGGCTACATATGACACTTTATGTTTACTTTCAATCAATGAAAATTTAATTGTACAGCACTTTTCATACAAAATCTTGCAGAACAAAGTGCTTTACATAAGAAAAAAATAAATAAAAATAAAACAAAATAAATAAATACAAAGCTCAAACAGCTTTTTTTTATTCCTCAAAAGCACCCTGCAGGCTACTGGGTGCTCGCGGGCACCCTGTTGGCTACCCCTGCTCTAGAGTATGTTCACAATCAGTTTTCACATACCAAGTACCCCTGCTCCACCTGTATTCTAGCTTCTGCCACTTTAGGGCCCCCTTTCCTTCGTGGGCCCAGCCTGCTCTGAGTGGTCAGTTCAGAGTCATTTTGTCAACAGCTCTGCCATCTTTCCACGCAGTTGATGCTCTATACTGGGCTTGCCAGCCTCAGCCAATCGGCTTAAACTGCCAATGAAACAAAAGCAGAAGTCCTGACATTGTATAGCTTTTGTTAAACTACAAAAAAAAACATAATATGGGCCCTTTAAGTCACACACAAAGGTGACTAGGGACATCACTTGGCCTCGACCCTCAAAGGTTTAAGACTTAAATTTGAGGTTTGAGACTCATGTTCAGTTATAACCTTCACCAAGGGGATTACGTTTATGCTGGCATTTGTTAGTTTGTTTGCTAGTTTGTCAATAAGATAACTCAAAAAGTAATGGATGGATTTAAATAAAAATGTCAAGGAATCTTGGTCATGGCACAAGGAAGAACAAGATAGATTGTGGTGGTGATCTGGATGCGGATGTGGATCCTGGATTTTTTGTAGTTTTTCTGATGGCCCCCTGTCTAATTGTTGACAGATTCTAAATTATGTCCAGCATAAATATAACACATCGGTAGTGGGCTCAACTTAAACGAACTTTGGCCTAAAGATGTTTGGACTAAAGCATGAAAGACGGCTGTCCAGTCCTGAGAAGGAAGCGGCTGGCCCTCACAGAGATGAACTGAACTGTAATTGAGGGTGAAAAAGTAAGCAGAGGTCAACTTATGCTTGTGCTTACAAGTGGATCAAACGCCGGAAATTTTTAAGCATGCACTAAATGTTTTTGACGTACCTGAGGAGCATCAGCATTGACTGACTGATGTTAACTTAGTTCTGTGAGGCCTGGCATAGCTCGATGTGGCTTGATGCTTCCCTGTACTTCTGCAAAAGCTGGCCATAACATCAAGATTACAGCTTGGGGTTCTTGTTAGTTGATGGTGCCACATAAATTTTCATTAATTATTGATGTGAGATTTCCAACAAGTTACAAGTCCCAATTAAACGTTTCCTGATAGGGAATGAGGGGGCAGGAGAAGGGAAATGGTAGAGGGGCTAGCAGGGAAACTTAAGGGTGAAACAATCTAGTCTGCATTCATTCATGCAGCTCAATCAGGAATGTTTTAGGGTTTTTACAAGCATGAACAAATAAAGAACATATGGCTTAACAAGACATCCATAAAACAACTTTATCACATTACAAAAGCAAATCATTATTGAGAAAATGATAAAGTATTTATTTTTTGTTCAATAACACTTGACTGTTGCTCTTATCCACTAAGTGTGAAGAGAAAATGGAAAGGTGAAATTATTTGACTTGGTCTGAAAACCTTGTCTGATAGCCCCATACCATTTGTACATTTATAAATGGTTTTATCTATTTGTTAATTTTTACATGAACATGCACCATGTCTGTTACTGAAAAGAAAATCAAACCCTTTTGTTTGAATGATAGAATAAAGAACCCTGATAAGAGCTGATCTCTGGGTCAACAGTACTCCAGTGGCAGTGACTTTTCCTCCAGGATGAACATTAACAAAGAGTTATGCCCTGGCTTGGTCGACCAGGTCAGCAGGGTTTAATAGCTCATCTCGGCCAGCAGCCGATAGCCAGGCAGGGTCACTGATGAATGCTCTGTGGAGCCTGAGGATGTTCTTTAAAAGGTTGAGGTGTGCTGCAGTAAGTCTAAAAATAACCTGCCAGCGTCTGATATCCCCCTAAGCCATCTGCCCCTTTTATAATTATCCCCATAACAACCGCTCACTTGATATCTGTTGTCTTTTCCTTCAACAAACGTATAAAGATTCCACTGAGGAGAAGAAGCCAGTGACTTGTTTCTGCAGCTCACCTCAAAGTAGGCATCTAACGTTTGCTCTTATATTGATTTGGACCAGCAGCCAAATACATTTTAAAGGGGTAGATCCTGATTGTTGAAGTAGGCTTGGATGAGGTGCATATCAGTGGCATTGCCTGCAGTGATGGTATCACCTCTGCTCCTGTACAAAAAGAAGCATTATGGAAGCTGCAAGCTGCAATTAGGGCTGAAATGATTTTAAGGATTTCAGGTGAAAACAAACCAGTAAAAACAGTGTGGGTGACTGCACACTGCATTTAACACAATTACAACTAACTTTTCTGCTAGCAAGTCTGATTCTATAGTACAACTTTTGGTACTAGTTCTTAACACAGCCTACATTTTCTTCCACCTGAAACACACTGATCAACATATTATCTGACTTAGATTTTGCAGATTACAATAATTAAACTCTGTGATTACTGCATTGCAAGGTAGGATAATTTAAATCAACAAATGTTTAAAGGTGATCAGGCTGACAAAGCACAGATACACTGATCCTTGACACCTCTCTCAAACCACCAGTTTTCTCTAGATAAGATGGAGACGTTATTTTAGGTAAGCATCACAGCGTGTTATTCCCTACTTCTCTGGAGTATCTCAAAAACTCAAGAGGATCTTTCACAAGCACACTATTCCTGTACACTTCAAACTTTCTACCACTCTGAAGAGAAGGCCACGGATTTGAGAGAGGTGTCAAGAAAGCCATTTTTGTCAAGATAGAGAAACCATCACTGAAGAGGGGTGGGGGACTGAGACGCTTTCTACCTCCTACACATAATGCAGTTTTGGATTTATTCATAAACAGTCCAAAAAAACCTCCACCAGAGAGCACGGGACCAAAGAGCAACCCAAAAAACATGCACCGGTCACACCTCTAGACAATTCTGCCAGTGACTCTCAGGTTACCACCCAGATCACTTGCATGTTAATGATTGACTTAGGCCTGCTCTTTCCCAATCAACTCTTAGAAGTGAAGAAGACTTTTGAACTGCACAAGCATAGGAGATTTAAATGTTTAAACTGAAAAATTCAGATGCACATGATATTTCCCACCTCTCAATTCTTAAGCACTGTTGTGTTTAAAAGAACAGTTGCAAACGAACTGCAAATATGAACAACAAAAATGACCAAACTCCAAGCATTTCTATGCTTTTTAAATCAACAATAATTCATACTGCCACAGCCATGATAACCAACTTGATCAGGTCATTGGATTAAGAGGAAATGCTCAAACAGGAGACCACAAGACATGATATGTACACTGGAATATTGTAGTTGCTTCTGAGTAGAACCACCACGTTGTAGTTCCATAGTAGCTTAAAAACGGCTTTTCACTCTCGCCAATTATGTTTAAGCTTAAAAGATCGTAAAAAGTAAGTTTGTTTGAAAGGACAGATATGTAAGTTTAATTTCTTGTTTGTTTGTTGCAGACCTTATCATCAGCAATGATCAAAAACACCAGGAAAAATCACAGGCTTTTAGTTGAGGGAACCATCTTGATGCTAACTTCCTGGATGGCCTACAAAAATGCATCATCTCTGCACCACTCCATTTGATACAAGAACCGCAATTTAGTTGCAGTTCGTGCCTCTTGTGAGGCCTGCAGGCGTTATCATTTGATCAGAGTGCTAGTCTATGCACTATTAGCTTGAGGACACAAAGACTGTGCTTTCTGCTTGAACCAAAACAACTGGGCTTGCTAGTGGAAAAGTTTACTGTTGTTAATGTGTCCAATACACACATCAATAACCTAACGCTGTTATTGTGGCTTGTTCCCCCTGAAATTCTTTGACTTAGCTCTCAGCCCTCTTTGCAGCATTGAAAAGCCTAGCCTTCATACCAGTTCTTTCCATACAGGAGCAAAGGTGATCCCCATCACTGTGGCTAATGTTCATTCACTTAAAATGTACCTCACACAACCCTGCTTCTGAAATTTCCAAACTACCCCTTTAACTGCTTGGATCTACTCATTTTGGACTCCCTTGTAGCAACATATGCAGACTAATAAATAGCAAATTGCTGAGAGTGATATAAACCAAGCATAAATTTGCAGATTACACTTCTTCCGTCCCACCATCTTTCTAAATGTCTGAGTAATCGGTGTCCATCTGTGTCTCTCTTTGAAATCCAGCACTGACTGTTTAATGGTTTCACTGCTAACAGGACATAATTTAGAAGCTTCACCCAAAACACGTAGATCCGCCTGGCTGCTCTGATTTCAATCGGAAGCCTGTGGCAGAAAGATTGAGGGTTATGTTGTATCAACCATTTATAAGCTCTGTAAACTAATATTGGCTTGCCTCCACACAGGACACCGATCTGAGTGGAGCTGCTGCAGGCCTGTACACACACGACTGCTCTGTTGGCATTACGACCATGGGGGCAAAGCCTTACTCATCCCAAACATTCAATATCACTGTAGAGCCACAGTGGTGGATATGTGAAGTGTTTACTCAAATAATAGCTCACTCTTAGAAGCTGGATTCTCTGCATTGTTCTCTGTTGGCTCACTGTTTGCACCCAGGTTTGTCAACAGGCAAATAGTAAGACGATTACACATTCTTATTGAGACTTTCAACAGTGAATCTTATTACATGACAGACTACAACCAGAGAACAAGACTGTACTCTGTGGTGCTCTGAAACAAGGCACAATAGGCCTAAAGAGACTATTTTATAAATTAGAAGAGAGAAATAATGAATGAATAAAAATACATGCCAGTACAATGTACAAACACGGGAAAGGATTAGTCTTGCTGTTCAAAACTCTCCTGTTTTGAACTCTTGCATAATTTTGAAGACCACAGCAAAGGATTTAATAGAGTCTTGGTGTGCTCTGGCACCAAGCATGAGTCTCGGAGTAAAATAGAGTGGTGCATGGATGACATATTTTGTAGGCCAACCAGGAACTTAGCATGCAATTTGTCCCCCCATCCAGCTGTTGCAACATTCACAATGGAGGCAAAACTAAATACTACAGTGGCCAATGCTAGCTGACACTTGTTGCCCTCTGGCACTCCACGCTGACCTTGTGATTGGAGCTACCAATATAAATGGCTTTATGGCTACGAGTGGGTGATGAAAAGGAAAACCCAAAACTACCACTGTGAGCCAGTGAACGCAAACAGCCAAGTTTTTCACCCAGACTTTACCCAGATTATTTTCTTGCACCCCTCTAGCATTTTTTCTGCGTAAAGGTTGAGTGACAGGAGAGAAACCGGAAGATTTAAACTATAAAATCTATCAGAGGTCACATGTTAATAATTAACAAAGCTCTACATATATGCCGTCTTTGCTGAAGTCTTTCTAGCTGCTCATAAAACCCACTTGCAGCCTCAGGACGATTCTTTATATCATCTTGGACCTAAGCAAGTGAGTCATGAGTTTGAACACACAGTACACACAGCTGGTTAAGCTGTTGTACTGGAGGGTTAAATAGCTGCAGTGTTCGGACAAAGAATAACCGTATACATCCATTTTAACCCACAATCTGATGAAACCACAGCCTGAAAGTGACACTAGGCAAATACGGTGATCACTTCCAGACACTGGAGCACATGTTTACCACTCTGCTATGTGGTAACATTCCCTAAGTTCACTGTAAATACACACAGTGCAACACAGGATGTCTGCACTGCCAGTTGGTGCTTGGCATGCAGAAGCGGGCCTCTAGCTGAGCTGTCTGTGCCACAAACCCCTCTGTTAAGCTATTTTTATCTACCTGCCACAGTGGCTGGTAGTTGATGGAAATAAATTCATGTGATGTCTTAAGTCAACAACAACACATCATGTGTGTTTAAACCTGTGATGATGGCAATGTAACACTCAATTTCACACCAATGTATTGCATTACACAAAATACATATATAGATTGAACATAGCACGGTTAAAAACGATGTGGCAGTACAGCAGGAAGCCTCTAGCCATGACTGCCATCTCAGTATGGAACCACTGTAATGACCAAAGTGATATGGCACCCAGCCACCACACTAGTTCTCCCCTACACTATTGATTTGCTCTATTTTGGAAAGTTGCTGTATGGCGAATTTTATCCCTACAGTGTTATTTTATGCTGACCAACAAACTCAGAGTTCAGTGCTAACAAGAGGCTTGAGGAAAAGTCAAGCTGGTGAAGTTCTCTGAGTGTTTATACGCAGCATGCATTGTACTCCGTGTGCCTGTGAACACTCTTTCTTCCTTTACTCCTTAAGCAGAAAGATTGAGAAAATGTCTTCACTGCAAGAACAATTTCACGGTATTTTTTATTTTTGTCATAATTATCTGGCTGGGTTTTTTGCACCAAACACTTATTATTTAAGGAATTATTCCATTGCAAATGTCTCAGTGGCAACGCAATCAGATAAGATGAACAATCACACCTCTTAAAGTTCCTATAGAAAACACCAAAGTCTAAAATAACATTTGCTTTAAATAGAGGTACCCACAAACTCCTGCGCAGACTGGAGCATTGCGTAATTAGGCTGTATATCAAGTATTAAACCTTTCAAAATTTATATCTGGTATCTGTGTTGGATATAGTTGAATTTCAGTTTGGCAGGTTAAGATTTTGTCTACTTTTCTGTGCAGAAAACCAACTGGCTTTTTTCCTCATCTGAAAACTTTATTTGCACCTGGTGCTCCAGTCTTTGAGCAGTAACCCATCAACATCTTCTCTATAAGGTCTGCATGAACTAAGGTATCCTTGCAGCATGCCTCTGCAATATTTCTGTCTCATGTATGAATCTTACCGGTCATTAGAAGAAGTAAAAACAATTGCAGGTTACTTATAATGAGGGGGTCATGACGTTTGTATTTGCACATAAACATGTAAATGGAAAGCATGCATTCACTATTTCTACAGCCTGTCTTCAGTAATTATTTCACCTGTTGTCTAAAAAAGTTGGAACACTGATGCCCAGCCACTCAAAAGTGGGCCCACCCTGTACAGAAAAAAAAATTAAACAGACTCTAAAACTAAGAAAAAAAGAAGCCAAAACGAAGCATTAAAAACAAAACAAAAAAATCTGGAGAACCAGCATAAAAACGGATAAATAATTAACTGAAACTGACAAAGAGTCAAAACAAAATTAACATAAAACAAATTAAAAAAAAATGTTTTAACCTTGGTGCATTCACACATTGAAAATGTGCGTAACAACTGATGAACTGATATAAGCCAATTGTGACTGAACAACTTGAATTTCGATAAAAAATAAATAAAAAATTTTATACCCTGCTGTTTCCTGACAAGGTTTAATCATTTTTTATTCAACTGAAAATGAAATGAAAGAGATTAATAACACAAAAGCCATCCAGAGGACTCACCAAAGAGACTGAAAATCATAACCGTGTTTACTCAGAAAAAGGATTTTTTCAGTTTCAGTTGCACTGATGATGATTTTCTCTATAGACTCAAATCTTTTAATTTTTAAGTGGAAATAGAAATCATTGGAGCACATGCAGCCTGCTGTCAGTATAATATCATTCTATCATGGAATAAAGATAAAGAGATGGAGAAAAAGATCTATGGCAGAGAAAATTCCCACATTATCTCTACGAGCTAAATATCTGGTCATTAGCCTCAAGAACCTCCTCAGTGTTTCACTTTCTCTGTTTTAAGAAGGTCGAGAAATCGATCTAAATTCAACAAAAATAGAAAGTATGTAAGTCAGTGGTTTCAGGGGAAAGATATGTCAGTATTATCAAATATCCTCAACTTGTTAGAGCGGTTATAAATAGAGGATGCTGCATATTTGCAGGTGATGAAAATGAGTTTTCACTGTCAGTTAGCTTTTAATATTTAATTCAACTTTTCTGGATGGTTTCACTTCATGTGCTGCACTCATCATGTTCTGGGTTTAGTATTTTAGCATGCAATCATTCACTATTACATAACAGTAAATATGAAGTACGGCAGAGGCTGTGGTTGTGCTGTAGGACAGTAATAGATGGTTGCATGTTGGATTGAGTTGATGATTGCAGAGGAGAAAATCATAGTAAAGGGCCACAGGGTGCTATCTGTTCAGCGTAGTTCCATGCTTTTACGAGTGAGGATAAGTAACAATAAACTTCAAGGGATATTTTAGTATTTTTGAAACTGTTTCCAGTAAGTTGCATTGCTGTTAGTGGGAACAGTTATTTCCCATTATTCTGTGAGTTTTATGTGAAAAAAAAAAGGGCCATGAATTTATGTTAGATTGAATGTATGATTGGACGAATAAATTCAGAGCGCTTTGTTTCTCCTTCAGGAAGTCTCCGTGTCTGGCACTATTTTATGATGCAGCAAATGGCTATGTGTTCTTCCACCTGTGCGCATTGATTTAAAATGTAAAATGTATTTTGTTCACAGATTTTAGTTTTTTTGGTATTGACAGCCTTGGCCATTGGAGTACTTTTTTCATTTTAGGGGTCATCTACATGCAGGCATATCCGCACAAGTCTTGAACTGAACAGGTGTTTCGTCCACACAGATAAGGCATTTCAAGTGCCTGAAAACAAACATTATGAAAAGAAGTCTCAAAGAGGACAAATCTGAAAACGTCAGCCTGGTGTTTCCATGTGCACAATGACTACAGATACAGTGCAGCGGATAACTGAAAAAATCGTTCACATGGTGATGCAAGCATGAAATTTAGCACAAATACTGTCTAAGGGCCCCCATGTTGAAAATAATTAGACACTTGAAAATTCAAGATGGGGGCCATTTATCAAGATGGCCGCCATTTCTATCAAATGCTCATTATTTCAATAGTTCACATGGTGATGCAAACATGAAATTTGGCACAAATACTCTCTAAGGGGTACTCTTCTGAAAAATGTCAAACACTTGAAAATTCAAGATGGTGGCCATGTGAAAGATGACCACCATGACCTTAGTAGAAAATTGGTATGAGGAGTGTACATGGGTCACTTGACCAGAAACTGCTCAAAGCCACTTGAAATTTCAAGACCATTCTTGCCATTCTTTAAGATTTCCACCAGCTTCAGAAACGATGATGTTACAGCTCCATCTCTTGCTTAAACCGCACACGCGAACCCCCATAACAGCAGAAACAATAGCGGAGTACAGTGTCGCACTCGTGCTGCAGAGGCTACTGAGCTTGTTTGGCTTTTACAGCAAAATCTTCTGCACCTCGAGGACAACCATGAGCAACAAGAGGACACATAGAACAGCACACACCAGTGACATTTCTCATGATGTATGCGCACACTCCGTGTCTTCTCTGGTTTTGGTGTATGTCTGCAGCAGCCCTATAGCACCACTTACAGGCCTGGTATATGTACTACAGCCTTCTTAGAGTTTTAGTGTACAAATTTCTTGAAACAAAGTCGTTCTTACAGAGAACGTTTTCAAAACAAAAATGTTTTCATCTCCATATGGTCAGGGCCTCATCCTGAAGAGTTTTAAGCAAATATTACAGGAGCAGCAAGGAATTATTTTTTCTGAACCTAAACATTTTTCTTTTACTCTTGATGATACAAGAAAAATACTTTAAAGTGATTTCTAAACTGGCTAAGAGCTCTTTTATCTCTTTCATAATTCTGGAAAACAAACAAATCTGACCTCAGAACAACTGAAATTATTCAAATGTTTGGACAAAAAACATTTTCTTTAAATTATGACTCAACAGACTCACACTAATCTACCCAGAAACAAGAAAAACTGGTCTGATCCTACCAATATTACCAGGACACTTTGACGCACATGCAGAAGTACCCAGTATGTCTTTCTGACTGTTTTTGATGTTGTGGGAATGCTTGAGGGAAACATAACTTTAATCCGAGCATCTACATATTTTAGAGAATATTCTGTGTATTTAGTGGCATAGTAGCCAAAGTTTGGACCAAACAATTAAATCCACCATGTAAATAACAAAACATCAGACAGCTGGCATCCTGCTTTAAACCCAATAAACACTTGGATTGAGATGATTCATGTTGCCTAGAACACTGCTATGTATAATCCTTCAAAACAGTTTTTTCAGTCAATTATTTCTCTCCTTTACTGATACCTATCGGCACTGCATTTTTATCACTGTAAAGCCTGATTAGCTGCCTTGAAAGGATAATGCATTCATTGGATGAGCAACACAGCTACATGTGTTGGTAGTGTCCCCCCAAAAAAAGCCAAAATCCCCTCTCCACCTGGAAGAAAGCCTACAGTTCCTCAGTGAGGCAAGGTTGAAGAAACTATTTTCTTCCTCTGAGGCCCATTTTGCAGTCTACCTTTGACTCACCAGTTTCATGAAACAGAACCAAAGCTGACAAGAAGTAGTGCAGCCACTCTGCATACCAGAACCCCTGCTTCCACTTGTAGGGCAATCTTGGCACATTTTTTGGGGAAGCTACCAACATGTTTAGCTGTGCTGCTCATTCCACAAACGCACAACCATTACAAGTTGTTCCTTGTTGTAAAGTAGATCAATCAGGCTGAGACAATATGAAATACAATACCTATTGGTATCATTAAAAGGGGAAGAGTGATTGACAGAATTAATGTTTTTGAGAGGTATGTAATCTAGGCAAAAAATCCATCCCCTTTACACCTTGGGCCTAGCCTTGAACCCCTAATTTACATTGTCAGAAAAGCAAAGTACAGTTTAATATACCCCAGACTGCTGTTTGCAACATATTTTTAGACAGTGCACTTCACGCTCTCAAAAAAAAAGGCCCTTAATGTTCCTCTGCTGTAATCAGAATAAACAACATGCTGGTGCCAGAATTAGATATTTGAGGATGTTCATCACTCTGCAAGAGAAAGTACACAACTGCTACATCATCAGGACATGAGCCATGTTTTTCTTGCTATCTCTCCTACCTGCTTCCCTTCCCACACACAGTTGTGTGAACAACCTATAAACAAACAAGATTAAAACTGTCATGATCTCATTTTTCTATCATCCAGATGTAATTTACTTCCACTTGGCCTCATTAGGCAAAAACACTTGATTGATGCCTGCAGTTTGGACTGGATGTCAGGAAATTAATTAAGGCTAATCAACACAGCAGCTCCTTGACTCCCAATCCCACAGAGGAGCCACAAATTTAGAACTAGAATAAATATGGTAAGAATTAGCTGCACAGCTCAGCACAGAAAAAGCTCACATTATAAATAGACACAGTACAAGCTTCAGAGTTTTCTGGCCTTACCATACCTGTATCCAAAATTCTCTACTAAATCTTTAAACAGCTAAGAGAAAGTTACAACCAAAAACCCTTATTGGTGAGAGACTTTGTGTAATTTCAGACTCCCAGAATCCCATGCAGGCTCGAAGCAGAGTCGGCGCAGAGCTAATCGCGTGAGTCTGAAGCTGCCGGTGCGTGCCTGCGCTGGATTGGACAGGAGATGAGTGTGTAAAAGGCCTGGGTACTAAGCATTTATAGGCAAATCTCTGTTAATCACATATGGATGGAAAATAATTAGGGCTATCTTCCCCCGGCAGACGTCGATAGCCCGGGAGTTGGAGCGGGAAAAAAACAGCTGCTGCAATAAATCTGATCTGATAATCCAGTAGACTGATTTTAACACCACCAGAACAGCTTTTCTCATGGCCATTTACCACTTCAAGATGAGATTAACATAATTACAAATCATCTTTTGCAAATAAGGCAAATATCCCCTCTCTGTGATTAACTTATTTGACCTGTACCTGATTAAAAAAAAACACACCCTATCAGAGATGATTATCGCACAAACACGCCTCATTATCTGCTTTAAAGCTGCTTAGTATTACTGCTACAAGATCGAGCTGACTGTGTTTAGGTCCACAAACAGAAGTTTAATTAAAGCTGTGCACATATTGACTCTCGCCACTGTCACAGTCCATAAAGTCACTCGTCGGTAAAGTCAATAGAACAAAGCAGAATTGTCTGAGGATCTTCGCAGTCCACAACAAGTAAGCAGCACGAAACATGAACAAGATACAGAAACAGAACTGCAGAGTTGAGTATCAGGCTCCGCTTGCTTGTGTTTTAGTGTTTTTACATCATATGATGCATTTGTGTGGCAACAATAAACAAGTTAGTCTCTCATTGTAGCTCAGTCACTGCCATCACTTTGATGATAACTTCACATTACAACTTGGATATGGATTTGAACGTACTGTATGTGAAAGTTGATATCTTTTTATGCATTTATTTTACAAATTAACTGATCATATTCTATTTACTGTATATATTTTGTAGATAGCTCCCATTACCTCAAAAATGTTTCCTTAAGTTTTCAAAGACAGAGATGTTCTTAATTTTATACGTGACATGTGGCTGGATAATAGCGACCATTTGTTTCTTGTTGCCATGACAACACACAGTAATGAGTAAAATCCTGATGAACAAGTAAGCAGGACCTGCTACTGCTGTTTCTGTATCTCATTCATATTTAGTTCTGCTCACCTGTGACTGATACCATCATTCTCTGCCTATTGTTTCTTGTCACCTTAACTTCCTCCTGTTACTCCATCTCCAACCCCCTAAATAAACATCCCTATGTTGAATGGTGATCTCCTGTCTCCTTTGTTCGACTTCAGTGTTACTTTCCTTTAGAAAAGAGAACTCTGGTCACTCCATGAGATGTCTTCATTACTCAGCAAACCGACATTTCTTTTTCACAGATAAATTTCTCATATGAGGGAAAAACGGCTCTGAAGGGGCCTCCTGATTCCCCCGAAGCATACCCTAGAATGCTTTGTGAGTTCTTACAACAAACTATAAACATGAGCCAGGAAGTCCTTTTTTAAACTATTTCTCTCTCATTATGTGAAGTTTTTTCACAAAACTGAAACTCTATTTTTCTGCCTGTTATAAACATCTCATGGAGTGATGTTTTTACAGAATAGTCTTCAATTTAGAGAACGGTAAGCAGTGAAGGCAGGTGGGAGTGACTGGGTTAGTACGTCTTGACTCATTGGCAGTTGTTTACCTTGTGTTCAATTGCGAGCCCACTGATGGCCTCACTTTCCATACTGTACCTTTAAATTGACAAAACTAACAAATTCTACATTCTATATAAAGCACGTGTTGGCTGAAGTATTTCCCTGAGTTTTGTGTCTCATTGATGTTTTGTGTTGCTTACTTGTAGCAGACCACAATTATTCTCAGGCTGCTGTTCATTCAGTCAACAAAACTTCCCCAATATCACTCAACTCTATCCCCTGACCCCAACATGTAACAGCCAAACCACATATTTTAATTCAAGTGGAGACCTGCTGTCCCCTCCCGTAGCTTTCACAAGTAACTTCACGTTAAAATTTAAGAACTAATTGAGTTACAAGCAAAACTGTGGAAAACTGCCCTATCTTACAATGTTAATGAATCCTAAATAAAAATATTGGACGCCTATCTGGATTCAGATCAACACTGAAATCAAACACCTTCTGCATAATGTAACCTACCCAGAAACATCGAACAAGAAAAACTGGTCTGATCCTACCAATATTACCAGGACATTTTGATGCACATGCAGAAGTACCCAGTATGTCTTTCTGACTGTTTTTGATGTTGTGGGAATGCTTGAGGGAAACATAACTTTAATCTGAGCATCTACATATTTTAGAGAATATTCTGTGTATTTAGTGGCATAGTAGCCAAAGTTTGGACCGAACAATTATATCCACCATGTAAATAACAAAACATCAGACATCTGGCGTCCACTACTTTAAACCAAATAAGAGATTACACTTGGATTGAGTTGATTCATGTTGCCTACAGTTCCTCAGTGAGGCGAGGGTAAGAAGACTGTTTTCTTGGGGTGTTGTCTTCCTAGGATGCCCATTTCGAGGTCTGTCTTTGACTCCACCAGTTTCAGTTGTCTTGCATGGTTACCAACTGATACTTTCCTTGAGTCATGACCAACATTCCCTCAAAATTTCAGCAAAATCCAACCATAGCCTTTGAGATGTCTTTCTAACAGAAGAGCAAACAGACGGACAAATGTCGGCAAAATCACAACCTCCTTGGTGAATAACAAGATGTTATACAACCAGAGCAGAAAACTGTGAAGCTATGTATGCCACTAGTCATTTTAAGTGATTTACTTGAATGAGAAGCTGCGCAGTCAGGGTGGTAATGAACCTGGTGTAAGTAAGAACAGTATTAACTGTCTTATTGCTGTGCTCCTGCCGTCATACATAATTATATAATTAAAACTACATATAATCAGTCATACGAGGCTAGTTATTTCATACCCTGGCATAGAACCTGAAATCCTCTCCAACTCCACAGACAGACAAATCTCTTCATAGCAGACTTCCTACACTTTGATTATTTTCCATCCTCTCATTCTCTAAAGCCCCTCTGAACATCAAGCTCTTTGACATGAAGTAATGTGATTCTGAATGACATCTCTGATTACCACTTTGTGCATATCATTTTTGATTAAATTTGGATTACCTTTTAACGTTTTCTTGGATGTCTGATGAGAATTAATTAGGTTCTATCTTGCACATTGTCAGAAGTCGACTGCAGAGACTGATTTAATTCAGTAAATATTACAAAACAACAATCAGCCTGACGAGAAGTCTGCAGGGAGCCCCAGGACTATGACTGTCTTGGAGCTAATTCAAAAAGGAGATATTTCCCAGTATATCATTGACTAAAACTTTTTTGCTCTCTTCATGTAGGACACAAATGAATAAGCAAGACAACAAATTGCAAAACAAACAACAACACAATACTCTTTACAGAATTTGATGGCAGTGGACTGTTGCTTGGACAGTGCAATTGTAATATCTGGGGATAAGCAGGGTCTGAAGTTTATTTTTTTTACTCGCCAGTCAAGGTGGCAAGTTCACCAGACAGGCATATTTTCTCCCACCCAAAATAATCAACCAATCTTTATTTGTATAGTGCCAATTCATAACAGGTGATATCTCAAGGCACTTTACAACAGAGCATTTATACACATATACATACGTTTTGTGTCAATTTGGCACATTTAATCAATTAATACGGGGTTATAATTCAGAAATGAGATCATTTTTTTTTTTAATCAGAAAGTAAAGAAATGATAAAAATGAATTTTATTTGCGTGCATTTATAATCTTTTAAGCTGGCATACCAGCATGCCAGCACTTTGTATGCCAGCTTAAAAGATGTTGTTCACGCAGCATTTCCCAGAAAGTTTAAAAGTTTTTCTTTAAAACTTTCTGGTTTTAAAGAAAAACTGGTTTTGCTGTGAGACAATGAGAGTAAATAATGGGTCAAAGAGAGAGGAAGGGGTGTTCATTTTGTTGTCATGCCATTGGGTTTTCTCTCTTAAGTACAGTGGGATTATGTTTTGGGAAAAACAAACAACAGCTTTGGAGTCAATGGCGAGTCAATCATATAGAGCTCAAATTAAAGCATAACATACAAATCGAGTTTACAGGTGAGGGACAAAAATGAGTTTATAGTCTGGACATTTGATGACCTCCAAATATTGACTCTTTATTCTCGAATAAGATTCAAATAGCATTTGTGCAAGAATTGGGAAAAGCACCTCACAGAAAAAAAGGTCAGGGGGAAAAAGGAAAAATGAAACCCAATTTGACCTTTGACCTAAAAAAAATCTAGCCAATTCATCCTTCCATCAGAGTGGATATTCATTATTTGAGTGACTCACCTGCTTGGTTAAGCCTGTTGGGCCACTTTCCTGGGTTATAATCAAGGAGTTGGGTAGTTTCAAGTTACTTTGCCTGTGATTGCAGCTTGTGTATGAGTTCCTGAAATTCCGGACAACTGATGTGCTGAGTCAACGCAGGGGACGCGATATCTCCAGCCTCAGATGGTTTTAAGGTTGGCTCAGTAAAATGGCGATTAAATTGATTTTAACAAGACTTTAACCTTGCAGAGCAGATGGACCCGCCTGATTCATTGTCTGAAATTCTGCATGTCCATCTTGCTAACCTCCATTGTCCAACAACTTCACTCGGCTAAATGCTTAACGGCCAAATCAGGGGAAAGAGGCAGGAGGTGCAGACGTGCCAACAGCAGGAAGGGACTGCATGTTTGTAAACAATGGCGGTGTGGATGCGGCAACATCTGCAGTCTTATCAGAATTGAACTCAGTTTCTACTTTAAAAGAGGACAAAGGACTGTCACTTAAAGCTCTCTTACAGGAAATCATGTTTTAGCTCTTCTCCTGACCGGGGATCACTGCTGGGAAACTGGAGATGAGGAAATTCTGCGTGAACAATGCCAGTAGTATGGTAGCCCGGAGTCATGGTTACTCAGCGATACCTGGCGAAATTTGCTCTCCTCAGAATTTTACCGGGAGAACTTGGTGGGGATTGTCTTCGACAAGTTTCACGTCATATATAAGTGGTAAATTATACATCTGTGTGGTATAATTTGATTTAAGATGATAGTCTAAGGACTAAAACGTACTTTAAGCTAACAGCTAACAACAGGGTCAAGCTGCTACGTCATACTGTGGCTTGATATGGATTGGTCTGTGAAGAGTGTGACTGGCAGAACGATCGTCCAATCACCACCTGCTGTTGTTTTTAAAGGTTCAGCCTCTGAAAACATTTTCGAACGGCTCTTTCCCAGATGGACTAGTGAAATATTTCTGTGACGGATATATGGAACTGTCTGTCTGGTGTGTCAGATTAACAAGACTTAGCACATGGCGTAAAATGTAGTTTTCAGTGTGTACATCAAATACTACTTTGGTGACTGACTGATTATTTGCCTCAGCAACAAACAGGAAGGTTGTAAATTTGCATTATTTGAATGGAGCCGACAAATACCACAAATTAAGTTATTCATATTTACTTCTTCTTGAAATAGTCTGTATTTTTTTCTAAACAATATTTGAATTTGTGGATATGCCCTCCTCTATCTGCCAGCTGTGGGTCTCTGCTTTCATCCGACAGAACTATCTACACATATCCTTTGGCCTGGAAGTTTTTGTAACCATTGTATGAAAAAGATTTTGATATTGATGGTTTTGCTATTTGGTCGTCCACTGAACAACAACCTGCTGGTCAATTCCACACTCCATTGACATTGATAGTCTGCTGAGGACATATTCTGATTGAGGGTATGTGAGGATGCACTGGGGACTGCTTTGACTCATTCCCAGGAGAATCATAAGTCATTAGCAAAACCCATGAGAGATTCAGTGTGGTGGGATCTGAACATGGCTGCTGTCACACACAGATTCACTCTGATTTCCCTGCCTCATTACTATGCACTGCCTCCCTGACAACTCTTCCTCTAATTATGCAGATGAATCCACTTTACCTTCAACATTAAATTCTAATATGTGTAGATACCTTCAGGCGCGCTGGCGGAGCTCCTGTCTGAGCTCTAATCTTGGAGCCAATTGAAGACAACTGAGAAAAGAAGGTGCTGTTGTTTTGCTGACACTCTCATTGATCTATGTTTAACGAAGCAAAACCTCCACTGACATGATTAGCTTTCAGGAGATTGATCTTGGGAAAAAAGCATTCCTTGTAGCTTTGTGAGACTCTTTCCATACACTTACAAGTACAAGGTCTAAAACAACCAAAGAAACTCAAACTGCCTGTGAGCTGCAGGCGTACAACTGCGAGAATATAAGAGTAAATAACAGGTCAAAGGGAGGGGAAGGGGTGTTTGATTTGTTGTATGTCATTGAGGTTTCTCTCTTAAGTAGAGTGGGGTTATGTTTTGGAAAAAAACAACAACTTTGGGATCAATGGCTAGTTATGCGTATAGCGTAGAGCTTAAATGAAAGCACAACACACCTATCGAGTTTACAGGAGAGGGATAAACATGAGTTTATTGTCTGAACGTTTGATGGCCTCCAAATATTGACCTTTTACTCTTGAATAAGAGGGCAAAGGACCTCACAGAAAAAAAAGTCAAGAAGCAAAAAGGAAAAATAAAACCCAATTTGACCTTTGACCTACAAAATCCAGCCAATTCATACTTGCATCAGACTGGATATTCATTATCTGATTGACCCAACTGCTTTGTTAAACCTGTTTAGCCATTTATCTGTGTTATTTTCAGGGAGTGGGGTAGTTTCAAGTTACTCAGCCGCTGGGTTATTCTGTTTGGTCTGTTGGTAACCCAGTAAGTGGTTCATATGACCCAATAGCTTGCTTGAATTTTCAACCCGACTCAATAAAAACAAGCCATCCTGCTGGATTAAAATAACAGAATAGCAACCAAGCAGCTAGGTTAAAAAAAAGAAAAACGGGTCGTTTTTAAAGTTTCTTAAGGCTCCTACAAATATCACATCTAAAATCAAGCAATGAACAGAGAGCCTTTTGACCTTTGCCTTTGACCCATAATCTCTAAAATGTAATCTGTGTATCCTAAACTCAGTGCAAGTCTCACTAATGCATTGCTACATTAGAGCAGGCATTTGTTCAAGACTTGAAGAAAATTCTTTTACGTTTTTGAGCTATGACCTCCACAAAAAGAGATGAAAATGTGCCCAAAGAACCTTAACCTCTGAATTCTCAAATTTCACTAGTTTGTTCTCAAATCTAAGAAGACCTTGGTGCAGAATTAAGCAAATGCTTTAAAGCATTCTTCGGATATTACTTTCAGCAGATGATGAATATGTGTCCTATTTACTTGACCTTGAAATGATTTAAAAGTAGATATTTATGCAAAGTGCAATAAAAAATAATCTAAACTCATTCTTCAGACATTGCATTCACAGGCAATGGTGGAATAATTGGCTCATCAAAGTGGAGATTCATGCCAAGTCTGGAAAAAAAATCACCTCGTCATGTTGAGATACCACTTTCAAGAGTGAGTAGGGAAAAGTGTGCAAACAGATGACCTCAACCTTTTTAACCCAAATTCTTATTCTAACAAAGAACAATAAACAAAGATTCAGAAATTTCCTCAGTGTATGTTGGATATTGAATCCAACAGAGAGGGACTTGCTTAATGCTCCATGAACTTAACTTGTTGGCCAAGCAGATGATTTCATAGTCAGTGTGAAAATTTTATACAGTCTGAAGAAAACCTCTTGGACCCAGTGACCTTAACTTCTAAATTTAATTTGTGTATGCCAAATTCAGCATAAACATTTGTGCACAGATTGAAATAAAACCCCTCAAAGTGTTTGAAACAATCACAAGCAAAGAAATAACATTAGACCTGTTGAACTTGACCTTCAAACAAGGTCAGGGTGGACATTCATGCAAAGTTTAGTAAAATCAACCAAAGAAATTGGGTAAGAAAAATGTTGATGATTGATGGTCTTAATCAATTGTTTTGGTCTTTATTTTACTTATCATAAATGTAATCAATGCTTTTACTAATAATGATTGAATGTGGGTTATTCTAATCAATCAAGTATATTTCATTTGTTAGTATTAGTTAGTCACAAAGTATTCCTTATTCCCCTTTTTCAAATGTTTTATGTTATAACTTTTGCCTTATATAAACCATGATTTTTCATTTATTTTTCACTTTTTATTATTCACAGTATATTGCCAAGTTTTCACATTTAATAATATTTTAATAATATTCTCTTAAATATTTTGTGGTATACAAACACCATACATCAATGTATGTTTTATGATTGTTCTAAAAATGTTTTATAATCCCACAAAGTAGAAGATAAAATGATCACACATTACACTCTTCATGTAATGGTTTCAGCCAAATGTTATTAAAAGTTTTTTTTCCCTTACATAGAGCCAAAGTACATATCTAATTATATCTATTTTAAGGTGAATCAAATATGTATAAATGCAATTTCACTAAGTTTCAGAAAAGGCCCTCTGTAGAAATTTCCATTAAGTTTGAGAAAAGGTGTGGAAATTTCCACACCGTATATGGAGAAAACAGAGAAGCCATTTTGAACCAGCAGAAGAGCCAGTGGAAGCCATTTTGAATACACTATATTCCCTCAAAAATAAGGATGGAAAATTGGATTTGTATGACATCCTAGGGAAGGGAATATTACACAATTTAGTTCAAGAATAAATGATAGTGAATGTTAAAAAAAGGGGATGGAACTTTCTAGAAGGAGGGGAGGTGCTTCACCCTTAGGGGATAAAAGAGTTTTTTACGGTTTTACAGGCAGTTGAAATGTTGGTACCACATTTTCAACTCATCCTTCCAGGTTTGTTAATGTTCGCTGTCTGGAACTTTAATAAAAAGGCATTTGGACGGGAAGGGATGAACACCAGATCTACAGAGCTTGACCTTTGACCTCCAAAACTTATCAATTTATCCTACAGTCAAAGGATAAATTGTGCACAGTTTCAATAAAATCCCCGATAGCATTGTTGAGTATTACATCAGTGACCCTTCCCTTTAAACCCAGACCTTCAAGAAATAATTAGTTCATCATTGGGTCAAAATAGGCGTCAATGCAGAGCAACATCAGTGTAACAACATGTACAAGGTGGGTGAACAATGGACCATATGACTTTGCCCTTTGCCCTCTCCAAATGTAACCAGTTCATCCTTCAGTTAGAATTGACATTTAAGAAAAGTTTGAGAAAGAATAAACCCTTAAATCCATGGTCAGTATGGTCAGATGGACATACGGATGGACAGACTGAATACATACAGTCTACAGCCTCAGCAATCCTCAACCTGGAGGTATAAAAATAAATCCTCGATGCTTAATTCACCTAAAGTAACCACTTAATTCAGATGTTCACAGAAACTCCACTCCACTGCATCAAAGCTGAGCTAAATTTCACAGTAAAATAAACCTGACTGTAAACTACAAAAGAAGCAGCTTTTCTGACTAACAGCTATCTCGGAGAAGGTAGGGGAAGCACCTCAGGTTTCATCCGCCTTCTCGCCGCCTTTCAAGCTTGCTATCATGTGGGACGTTGAAAGCTTTAAAAACTGCTCCTGATGACGCACACGCAGCTTTGACAAGGAGAGGATTTCCCTGGAATAAACCAAAGGGGGGCCGCTAAAGGGAATGTCGTTTTCTTATGTAAAAGGAAGAGCACAACAAAGCCCTGCCTGCTCACCCACACATAATCTCCCACTGCATGATGTTCCTGCTGCTGCTTTTTGGTATTTCAGGGTTAGCAAAGACAAAACAGGCCCACTGTGGGGTACAGTAGTTTAATTGACCCTGCCGTACTTGTAAGGCCCATAACCATCTGTTTATGCTTTGACTAATTGTCTGTTGAGCAAAATGAACAGCACACAAAATGTATCTCAGAGGGGAAAACGAGGAGGTGGATTGAGTGGTTGAATTTAAAATAAACCATGTCCGTGAAAAATAGTTTCTGATTGGCTGTCAAGGATCAGTTGAAGTTATATCAGGACACTTCAAATGAAGATTTTCACAACCAATTTATGTCAGTGAGCAACACAGCCTGACTGATAAAGGTTTTTTTAGGCCACATAATATTTAAATATATATTATATCACAAATGCTTGAAGGGTTTTCAATCAAACTTTGCACAAATGTCTGCTCTGACTAAAGCAAGAAATATACATGCTGTAAACTATGCAGATGCATGATGGCCACCACTGCTTTTATTAAGAGCATCAGTTGTGCATGTCGTCCAGAATAGATGCATACCACAGTTTACACATGACCAGCAGGATCAGTGTAGAGGCAGAGAGAGATGACAGATTGATCGCAGCAGAAGAAATAACTATGAAAGAACGTTGTAAAGATAAACTGATCATTCAAGACCACAATGATCAACATCTAACTAATGCTTGAGACTGCACAGACACAAATGTGTGGATTTATCTGGCTGAACGCAGATAAATTCTATTCGTTGAAAATAAGGAAATAAATTAGGTGTATTTATTCAACCGGTCACACTGTAATAATGAAAACTTAAAATCGCTGGCATCAAATGAATTTTTCAGTAAACAAAACAAAATATTTTTTGTTGTGCTATGAACCTAATCAAAGGAGTAATCTTAACTATACTTATTACGTTTTTTTATGTAAACTTGGGCTAATTTCTCAACCTAAGTTGCCAAAACTTAAAACAATTAGTTTAAGGTCAGGCGACGTCGGGCCAAGTTCTGAATATAGGATTCACATACAGACAAAATATCACTGAGTGCTGGGCTGGTGCAGTGGTAAGCAAACATACATGATAACAAACATGCTGCAATGCTGCCTGGGATTTTCTTTATTTTAAACAGTTGTTCTCTCAACTCAAAATTTTGATTTTTGACCCAAAACTCAAAAATCTACTGCAGACAGTTGCCTTGAAATTCTGAGTTTTCTGGATTGTTTTATTTTTTTTACAGTGTGTGTCAATTGGTGACTTGTGTTCACACCATGGTTGACTGTTGTGTTTACAAATGCAACCACTTACACTTCCCTACTTTCTTTAATAGGATCTTGGCTGGACCCTGACAGTTGTAGATTTTAAAGTCTCAGCCATATTTGGGCGATTTTTTGGTGTCAAGTTTTCTTCCAGTTTATAGAGGTATGTGCGGGGTACTGACAGTTTTTACAGCCTATGTTTACTGGTTCAAAAATGGCTTTGGTCTAAGTTTGCAACACATCAAAGTGCTTTCACTGTAAAGGGGTTGTTTTTTTCACACAGTGTCTGTATTTAGTTTTAGAAGATTTCTGTTTTTGGAAATTAGGGGCATGACAGACTTAACTACTTTTGGTCAGATGGCCCAAAGTCCCACCTTAATACAGTCTCTACGACTATGAGTAGGTTGATCTAAAGTTTGGTTGACAGGACATGTACAGTATGGCTGCATCCACTGAGATGAATCAACTACCTTTCAAAGGCTTCTATGATAGTTAAACGACTGACATCACATGTCTTCGTCCAGTTCTTTCTACAGTCAATGCTGTTTTCCCTGTGCATGTGTGGGCTCTCTCCAGATACCCTGGTTTCCTCCCACAGACCAAAAAACATGTTAATTAGTTTCAATGATGACTTTCAATAGCTCTTGGGTGTGTTAGTGAGCATGTGGACGCTTGTTTGTCTCCATATGTGAGCCTGTGATTGGCTGGTGACCAGATCACCCTGCCCCTCAACCAATGACGGCCAGAATATGCCCTAGCTTCCTTGACCCAAAAAGAGATAAACCACGGAAAAATGGATGGATGGAAAATTCCTGAACATGTCTGTGTATTTGAAAAAATACCTCTCTTGCAGCTCTGATGATCAAAATCAAGTGGGATTTTAAAAAAAACAAACATTTAGGCACATAAACACAAGATTTTTCAGGAAGACAAAATAACAATAAAACAAATGAGCAATGCCAAAAACAACTTTCTTTCTGAATTATCAGTGCGCTCCAGAAACGCTGAGGTAATGAGCTGTCAGTTCTGCACTGTGGGGCAAATCAGTATAGACAGCAGAGCTACCTGCAAGGTTATTATTTCCTCCAGAATTAACGGCAATCAATGCCTGGGAAAGTTACTTCAGACCTCTGCAGGGGTAGCAAGCATCAAACTCGGATTGATATGATAAAAAAGTCTCCTGAGTCTTTGGTCTGCTCCGCCCCAATCACATGAACTCAGACCTACAGAGATCCTTTGCCCTGTCTTTGTTCAACAAAACTTACCAAAGTACTCATTAGTGGGGAATAAAATACCAATTAAGGGGTCAGTGCTGTTTGTGTTGGGATAAATATCAAATTTGAGTAGCTTTGACAAGGCTGAATGTCTAATGTTTGAAATAAGGCAATGGATCATTATCTGTTTGTGTTTGTTGTCCCCAGTTAAAACCACAGGACGATCAGAGGCCCAGGCTTCAGCCCCGAGCTTTTGTCTGTGTTGTGATCTTTTAGTAAGGCTTCACTGCAGCTCTTGTGATGGCGACTCTGTTGGATTTTAACACTTTTTAATTACCAGCCTTCTCACCACACTGAAGATGAATCAGCGTTATTTGAGCGGTACAACTCTGACGGCTTGAAAACAAAGCTGATCAGCAACAGGTGTGATCAAAGCCGAGGAGAAAGAGGATCAGAAAAGCTGATGTACTCCTCTGCAGTAAGATGAAGAACTTTGTGTGTGAGAAGTTTAAGGCTAGAATATCAAGAAGTCATGTTAGTTATTTCAATCAGGGTCAAAACTGCATCCAAAGAAATTAGTATACAAAATTACTCCCTGTTAGAGAAAACATTAGACTTATTTACTCTGTAAATATCAGATTAAGATTCAGACAGCTCTATTTATCCCAAATGGGCAGTTCAGTCTTATAAGAATCTTATAAGAAAACAATAAAAACAAATGAAATAAACTGAAACACAACATTTATGCAGAAAATTTCACTCAGCAGACCAACTGGTTCACCCATAACAAAAGCTTCACAATTTATCAGTGATAAACCACCTTTATGTTTGCATATATTTAACAAGCATAAATCAAAAAACAGCATTTAACAGAAAGGAGAGAGAATATCAAATAGGACATCCTCAGGCCTCAGATTCAGATGATCTGGCCCCAGATGGCCTGGCCTCAGGAAAACCTAAACTGTGTGTTAAATTTTGTATGAAAAGTCCTCAGAAGTAAAGACATCAGACCATCAGCCTTCAGAAAAAAAGTAAGAGAGAAAGAAAGGTTCAGAAAAAGTGTCAGAAAAGAGACTTTAGATTAAAAGGTATCAGAGACAAAGGAGCCAGAAAAAAGGGGTCAAAACAAAGGACATCAGAAGAAAGGATAGCTGACAGGATGGCACCAGAAAAAAAGCATCAGTGAAAAAGAGTTATTTGCAAAAATGTGAAAAACTGGTAACAAATCTCTACAAAATGAATGGATTTGCATTTGGATTCAAACCACCACCAACATGTAATCACTTCCTCCTTTTGTCATGATCAACATTCCAAGAAAATGTCATCAAAACCTGTTGAAAACTTTTTGAGTTATCTTTCAAACAGACCAACGGACAAACAAACGCAGGCCAGCAAAAACATAACCCTCTTGGCAGAGGTAAAAAAGGAGCCAGAGGGGAAGTTATCAGACAGAAAGAAGTCAAAAGACAGAAGTGAGAAAAGAAGAAAAAAAAAGGAAGAGAAAAAAAGGGGGAAAAAAATCATACAAAAAGGCACTAAAAAAAAAAAGAGTACAAAAAGGGAGCAGAAAATACGTCTTAAGACATAAAGAAGTCAAGCAAGAAGAGTTAGACAGTGAGACGTCATAGGAAAAAGGCACCAGGGAAAAGGAGTGAGAAATAAAGGGTAAGAAAGGGGGGCATCCGATAAAAAAGGTACTAAAAAAGAGTTGAGAAAAGGGGATCAGGAAGGAAGCATCAAACAAAAAGGCATCATGAAAAAGGAGTCAGAAACAAAGACTCACTGGGGAGGGTATCAGATAAAAAGGACCTTAGAAAAAGGAGTCAGAGTGGAAGACATCAGACAAAAGGAGTCTGAAAAAAAGGAGTTAAAGGTCCCATGTCCTTGAGTGTTTTGTTTACATCATGTCTTGGGTGCCAATTAGGAAGGATTTGATTTACACTGAATATAAAAATGAATTTTTCTGTCTCTCTAGAGGATCAAGTGTAGCTCTATTTCCTTCCCCTTTGGAAACAGGTGGATCCTAGGGGGCGGGGAGGCTACAGGGGGCTATGACACTGAGCTTTGTGCTGCTTGGCTACCCGAAGGGTGTCTGATTGGAGGGATGGAGAGGTTACAGGTTGTGTTGGGGCCTTCCAAACTTGTCATGGTGCCTGTGATGAGCAGAAAACACACATGTAGGTTGAGGCTGTATATCTATTACATAATAAATTCTAGGAAGAACAAAATGGAGAGTTTTAAGGGGCATTTCTTTAAAAAGGTATAGTGCATTTCTCCATGAACTGAGAGTCTGCTAAAAGGTGTTGTGTTCTCCTGCTTCCCAAGCCCGTTCTAACATTGAAAGAAGACATAGTGAGTCAGAAAGGGAGGTAGGAAAGGAAGGTATCTGTCAGGAAGATTTCCCACACTGCCCCTGACTGACAGCCCAGATGGACAGAACGACAGGAGAAGGAGCTTTTCTTCAGTCTTTTACTTGCACAAGTAGTGGAGCAGTTTACAACAAGGCAACTTCCTCTCGCACTAAAGATCCATAGCATCTCTTCAAACTTATATGCAGTGCTACACAAGTGGGTGTTTGTCCAGAAACAAGCATCAACCAATAATACTGCAGTTCAGAGTTACACAAACCTGCGTCACAACAGTGGTCATCTTTCTCACTCAGAAACTGTGAGATGTTCTGCTGAAGTGACGACGTAATCTTCATTTATCAGAGACAACATATTCTGTCTTGATTTCTTGTTTCCGGTTTCTAGTTTCAGCATGAAGGCTTTTCACTCAGGCATATAAAAAGATCATAACGTGTACAATCATAATGATAACAGACATACATTTTCTTTACAGTATCAGAAAAAAGGAATCAGAAAGGAAGGCAAAAGGCAGACAAAAGGCATGGCTCTCCTTGCTTCCTGACTTCCTTTTTCTGACTCCTTTTCTACTGATGCCTCTCTTTCTGACTCCTTTTTGTCTCAATCATTTCCCATGTGCCCACAAAGACACTGCTTCAAGGACCATATACATGTTTTTTCAGGTTAAAAACAGGCTTCTTTCTACTGAGTAATTCAGCATTTTTACATGGGGGTATGTGTGTGACCTCAGGCGCTCCTGCAACCAGCCTCAAAATGGTCATTTAAGGAACTGCAGTGTTTTGCTATTCCACATTGGCTTCGTTCTCTGATGCCAGTGGTTATGGCCTGTTTTCAGGGGAAAATCTGAACAGTTTATAGAAACATTAAATATAGACAGGGTTATTTGGAAGAGTCACTATTACCCATGAGGCAGTGCCTTACCAATCAGAGTGCTGACAGTCAGACACTTCTATAAAGTCAATGAGTTATTCTGTATTTTACTAAAAGATTTTTCCCTTGTCACCATCTCACTGTTTGCTCTTAATCAAACCGTGTGGGCTGGTCATTCAGTCTGTGCTCTTTTGGTTTTGGTCAAACAAACCAAAACACTGGCAGGTATCATTATCCACCTCATTTTAAAAGCATAACAGCCCTCAAATCAGTGAATTAGCTCAGTCCAGCTGACACAAGTTTACTCAGTAAGACTGACTGTAAAGTAATTTGAAATCTCTCTAACAGCAAGGAGGTCAAACAGAATTAGCTTATGCTAAGCAATCCAAGTTCTCAGCCTCTAAATTAAATCCCCATGATCACACTGACATCCAAAACCGTCTACCATCAATCACCGACTAAAGCAGGTACGCATCTTCCTCCATCAGTCTGGGCTTCTTCTTCCTTTCTACTCCTCTTTCTCTCTTCAATCTCACAGTAAGCACAAAAACACTTTGCATCCTCTGTACCTGTCAACAGGCCGTACTCCATCTTCATTGCTCATCGCCACTTCTCAGCACCATTATCCCCTCTCAGTAAGCACTGTGAGGTCTACTTATATCAATCTTCTGCAGTCATAGATTGACTCCTTCACTCTTTTTCATTTTCATATCTGAGCTATTTGAAGGACAAGAGGCATCATGCTTCTCAGTTGTCCTTCTGCCTACTTTTTTGATCATGATGTCTGAAAAACACTTCAATGGATTTTCCATCAAACTGAAATTGGAGATAAAATGTCTCGGTCATTTGGACTGGCATGTCCCTCATTTGTGAACGTGATATCTCAACAACACTTGGAGATATTCTCTCTATACTCTGAACCACAGTTCAATCTGACTCATGGATACAGTTAGATTATGGAGGATAAAGGTCAAACATTAAGGTCACTAAGCCTCTTAAATTCAGTGCCTTTAAACCAATGAGGAATTTCTCTAAATTGGAAGAAGACCACAACGACCCAAGAAGAAAACTGATTTTAGAGGTCAAAAGTCAATGTCACTGGGTCAATAACTTATCTTGGCTATAGACTGTATTTGACTTTGGTACCAGGCTCTTATTTTTCCATTGGAGTATGTATAAGACTACCTGTTAAAAACACACTGCAACTGATTCTTGTAAACTTCACAGTGAGTTACCATAACATCTTCAGCAATCTACTGAAAATAAAAATCTGTACAGTAAAGAAGAAGAAGAAGAAACCTTTATTCGTCCCACACGGGGAAATCTGCAATGTTACAGCAGCAAAGGGGACAGCGTTGATAAAGAATAAGGGGAAAAATTGTATAAAAATAGCATGAAATAAATAAATGAAATAAATGATTGTAAATGGCAAAAAATTGTGGAAAACATACAGAAGAAAATTAAAAGCATTTTAACCTAAAATCTGCAGTTACCTACTGTAAACTGTCTATAGAGTAAATTACTGAGGGGGGTAATGGGTCAAGAGAAAATCAAATTTTTCCCAGGAAAACTGACCAAAAGAAGGCAAGATTTCTTTTAGTATATGTTTTACATTTTTGGGTAAAACAAATCTGTCAGTACTTGTATTTCATTGAATAAAAATTGATGTATGTGATAGTTTTTTTTTTTTCACAAAATGATACCTTTCTAATAAATGATTAGCAAAATAGTTAAAGATACAGTCATATGAACTAAAATGCAGCAGGTTCAGTGTAATTTAAAATGCATTAAAGAAGTTGCAGAATAAAATATGTATACTGTAAATAAAAAAAATTGTAAGGATGCTGTTTTTGATAATATAGTAATTATGCTGATATCTTGAATAAAAATTAAGTTGTAAAAACATTATAGAAGATACAGCAATATTGCTGTACATTAAAATGCCAGTAAGTTACTGCAAAGACATTTACAGTAACTTACTGTCATTTTTTTGCCAGTAAGTTACTATAAAATTTACAGTAACCTTTTTACAGTGTAGGCAGGACTGTCATAGCGTTGCTTTGTGAAAATGCTGTTATGTCTACCACATAAACAATTACACTGAGGCTGTATGTGTCTATGGCAATTTGTCATGGTTAGGCTGTGATTCCTGAGAGGGGCCCAATGTAATGATAAGGCTGGCCCAACATTGCTAAATAAGGAAAATGCTTCTTGTTTTACATTCTGCAAAAGCAACGCAAATTTTGTGAAAGGACTTTCGGGTTAATGTAAGATTAACAATGAATATTCACTGTACATCACAATGACTTAAACAAGGACGAGAATATTTGAGGAGTCATTTCTTGCTGAAAGGCTGGACTGGTAATTGGCTTTGTTGGGACTGCGCATTTTCTGGTTTCTGTCAGGCTCTGTCTACGTTAACTTTAGGGTGGCAAGTTTCTCAAGGTACCTGGAAGATTTACCAAAACTAAACAAGGCATACTGCATCATTGGTGCCCGTTTTCTGCTCTTAGTAGAAACGGGAGAGGGGTTTCATACTCTAGATTTCAGTTTAAACCATTTTTTTTAATATAAAACACACATTCCCCTTTGATTGCCTAACCACATAAACTCTCTACCCTTCTCTCAGTGTCTAACACAGATCAGGGTACAGGTGAAGTGAGGCCTTTTGCACCCTAGTGGTGTCCTCTGATAATGTGCACCACATACAGTACAGGCAAGTGTACACACAAAAACAACAGATGCAAACTGAACGCCAGGACAAACTGCAAGTCTATCTTCAGCTTAACTACGTTCTAAGTGAACACAAATTTCATCATGTTTCCTTCAAACAAATGGACTTTGTGGCACTTTTCAGGGTTGATTTGAGCAGATGAGGAGGATGTCCTGCTGCAGCTACTGTTCTGTGCGTGAATGCTACCTCTTTTTTCCCCAAGCTGATGATTGAATGGTAGATTATGGGCCTCTGGTTTAAACTGATGCATAATGCTGATATGTGCTCAGCTTAAACCCCCACCCCTGCAAAAACTGATGAATGTGGCACTCTGGTATGATAAAATGAGGCAACATTATAGGGCACATAAGACTCAAAAGCTGTATTGATCAGGTCAAACATTATTATTATCTTTTTAAAAAAAAAAAAACAGAACTGTGTCTAAAGTGCCTGGTTTTCAATCTCTCTCCCTGATTAAGGGCTCCTGCTTAATAGCTAACTTTTAATTTACTTTTGATTAGACGCATCTTGTTTTAATTATGCTGTTCAAAAAATGCTTCAGTTGATTATCATTCTTTTTAGTTACAAAAACGAAATCAAATGGAAGAAAGGAGACTGCTTAATTATATTTGAACAAATCAGATTGAGAAGCAGCCATGAGTACAGCCATGCTCTTGGACCAAGTGCCAGCTGAGATTCATTTTTTTACTCAGCACTTCCCTGATACAGTTCCCCTTTCTGTTTAGCCAAAATACACACTTAGGCCACTGAAAAATATAAGAAGACCTCCAGAACAAATTTTACCAAGACAGAAACACAAGCTTAAAGCAGCTGAAGATAGATGAGTTCTTTATTAAAGGCAAAAACAATGCAATAAAGCATGAATGATAGCACTGCTGTGTATGTTCAATGGTGGGGAACATAAAAAAAAAATCTAATAGTACTAAGAAATAGTGATTGCTAGGAGCTATCAATTACCACTTAAAGTGATAAGTGAAGTTAAATAGCTGCTCAGATCATCAGCAGGTCATCGTGATACAGCCAGGAGTGTAATGAAAGTCTCTGGGTTAATAAGAGTTTCAGACTAAGCCGGGACGCTGTGTTGAGTCTCATACATTACAGGACACTTCTATTAAAGATAAAACAGACTTATAAAAACTTACAACTTTTCTTTTTGATAAAAAAAATAAAGTTCAGATTGAAAATTATCACAACAGGGACATGAAATATCACACTTTTCATGAATTTACCTAAACCCTACAACCATGATGATATCAAACTTAAATCATGAGAGAAAACTCTTTAAGAAGTGATTCAAATCAGTTGAAACATGTACTGTGAATGATTTACATGAAGTCAGAGCTATATTTGATTGTTTCGGGGGGTTAGCATTCTCATTATAAGCCATTAGGCCACATGTTTAAAGGATAAGTTCGGTTTTTTGACACCTGGACCTTATTTTTAGGATTAAATATGCTGGTAGACTCACCCAGACAATTTTGGCGGAGATCGGAGCCGTTTTCGAGCAATTTAGATCCATCCAACGGTGTTTTTTCTCATGCCAAAGTAGCAGACGGGGCCAGAAATCGTATTTTGGGGGTCATCAATACGTGTTTCCTCTGGTCTCAAGTCCCACTCTGAGCAGCAAAGGCACTCCTCCTCTGTTGTGTTTGCCGTGCAATGTCCACAACAACACCACCAGTTAGCCCCCAATCGTGGACGTGCAGTGGTTGCTTGTTCTCTGGCCAGCTGTTCGGCTCTTTCCCTCTGCATCCTCCTTTCAAATAGCTCCTCGTCGGTATATTCTGGCTCAAAACGATACGGGCGTCCATTATACTCAAAGTCGTCGTCAGACACTTCTACATCGGATAAATATTCCGCCATGTTGCACAAAAATAGCCGTGTAGCCGTGTAGCCTAGCAACAACAGCGGCTCTACTCATGTTCTTGTCTATGACGTCACCAAAAGTTACCCGTCCTTGTAAAGCCCCGGATGACCATAACAACAAAGTTGAGCTGACATGGTGATAACACTGGCCTTTCATTTATAAAATGTAGCTGAAATGAGCGAGTTTCGCAGCAGATAATGTCTAATTTAAGGGCTTCGATTTCTGGCCCCGTCTGCTACTACGGCATGAGAAAAAATGCCGTTGGATATATCTAAATTGTCTGGGTCAGTCTACGAGCGTATTTATTCCTAAAAATAAGGTCCAGGTGTCAAAAAACCGAACTTATCCTTTAATCATTCTGAAGCAACATAGTTACCTCTACTGTTTGTGGTTGGGTCTGCTGTTCCTAAATGGCATTCAAATATCCTTCCTGTGCCAAGTTTTTAACGGGGAACAACTAATTATCTACATTACCACTAGAATGTTCACCCCTACCAGAGCTGAAGCAGGTTATTGATAAAGCAGAAAACAAGTCTCAGAGTAAAATATACAAGAGCACAGCCAGAAAACAAAATGTCAGCAAAATGCAGCACATTTGAGAGCTAAACCTGCAGATAACTATCCTTGCTTTAAATTCATAAGCACAGGAAAAACAGGTAATTCAGGGTCTCATTTGTAAATGTTGCGCACACAAAAATGAGGCCCACACCAATGTACATGTGATCTATGCTCCTCAAAAAATGTTTGGAAATGTTTTTTTCTGTTGAGTATTCTCCCCTATAATAAAACCAACTGGTATTGTGTTTCACCTTACCAGTGAGGTACAACTGGTAAGGCTCATGCATTAGTGGAATGAGAAACACAGCTAAACGCATAGGCAACTGGAAGCTGATGTTCTGGTACACTGTGTTGCACCATTATTTAGTGTCTTCACTGGTACCATGTCCAAACCAAGGACAGGTGAAAGAACACATAGCCATTTGCTGCATCGTAAAATAGTGCCACCATAGTGACTCCCTGCAGGAAAAATAAAGTGCTCTGAAATTTTCTGCCGACAGAATATTTGACTGAACACAGATTTGTGGCTTGGTTTTACATAAAACTCACAAAAATTCCCAAAAAACTGTACCCGCCAACAGCAGTGTAACTGGTAGTCTGAGTTCATTCTACTTAAAGGGGCAGCACGGCTGGGAGCCCTTTTAGACACTTCACTTACTATTGTCAACTACCTGGTACAACCTTACTTAAAACATACTCGACTATCCATTTAAAGAAATGCAGTGTATCTACTGGGACAGATTGCTTATTGATACAAGTTATATATAGCCTTCATATATCAGATTTTCTGTCACGGACTATCTAATATTTTTTTAAGTCACTGTGTTAAAACTTTAATGTCAGGTGTTTTTTTTGTGTGTGTGTGTCTCAGTTGTAGCCATTATCAACGTTAGCATGAATATCGATCATGGCATTAAACAAAGCATTCTTTAAAATCAGCTAAATGTGAACAGATGTACTTTTAATTCGGAAAACCAACAGTTTCCTGTCTACTCGTTTTGGCTTTAAGGGAGGTTTTGCCTCTCCCAATATGGGGCCGACGTTGATGTAATGCAGTCGTGGACATACACAGTGAATGCATCGTCTACTTATTTAAGTCAGTGGAACCGATGCACAGTGCTCTGTCATCCAGCTAATACAGAAGCCCTGCATACATTGCCAGGGCTTGAAGCAGGAAAAATTCAAAAACGTGGGACATCCTTTAGTTCATACAGAAGTAAAGGGAGGGGCTACTGTTATTTATGACTCTGTTATCACTAAACAGTCTGTCTAACCTTGACTTTTGTAACCAAACAGACAAAGTCAGGCTTTTATCTGTTTTATGTTGATCCTCTTCAGCTTTATTATGGTGAAAACAGTAACAGCCATATTAGAAATAAATTTAATTCTGGCCATAAGGATTTCTTTTTGGTGGAAACATCATTTTTGACCCTCTTTTAAGAGTAAAATTTACATTTGTGCTTAGAGTGGGAGAAAATAATTTGTGTAAATTCTAAGTTGAGTTTATATCGGTAGTAGAGTGAGCATCAGATCATTCCTGGGTTTGGGGGCACAACAAGCCCAAATGATCAACTGCACTTTTGGAACAAGCCCAAAAAAAATACATCTCACAAACGCAAAAATTTAGAAGCAACTTTTCAAAAAAGAAGCCCAAATCGCTTATAATAAGCAGACCTGGCAAACATGGCTCCTGCGTAGTTGTGCATGTGCCACATGAGCGTGTTTGGGGGTGTGCCGGGTTGACTCGTGCGGGCACGGTAACCAGGAAACGGGGGTGAGGAAAGGACAAACTACCTACCGCACTCATGTCTTGCTTTGTTGTGGGGAGGTGGGTGATAATCATGGGGGAGCCACACAGACAGAAAAGCAAGCCCAAAGTCACTTATAATAAGTGGACTTGGCAACACTGGAATAACTGTCGTCCCAGTCTGCGCGCAACCTGCTCCCTCACGCTTTCTGCTTCCTACGCGGCTATAGTAATAACTTTTGTTCTTGTAGACGCAAATTAGTAAAACACTGAAATCGGGGACAGCTTTAACCGGGGACAGGTCATCCAAAACAAGGACTGTCCCCAGAAATTGGGAACGTCTGGTCACCATATTGTTAACGAGAGATCGTGTTTAGCTGTTAATGCAGTCATACGAATTTTCTGTTCACACACACGGTCGGTCATAGATGTTGCTGTGGTACCTGTAGCCGTCGCTCCTGGAAAGGTCGATGTGTGGGAGAGAGCACGCACGGGCGCTATGTGACCTGGGTCCGAAGCATGACGAGCTAAAACTTTTTTCCCGCTGCGGCCATATAATAGTTTTCTGGAGCACGGTACACAAAAACAAGCTCCTGGCTCCTTGAGCTTTTGACACCAGCTACCATGAGGCTTTTCATCTGCTCGGCCTCCTCTATCCAACCCCAGTGCCACTTATTCTTTACTCCTGCTTCCCATCTGGAGGTTTCCTCACCAGTTTTAATATACCTGGCGTCCATGCTAGCAGTATACGGTGAACCAGCTCCTCACCGCTAACGCTGTCCAAATGTTGAAAACTTAAGGCCCGCCTTACTCTGCCTCTGATTGGCTAGAAGGCCTTGGTTACCTTGGTTACCATTGGTAGTTGGAACTATCACTTTAAACGACTGGTTACAGAGAAAAAAAAAAAACTTAACCAAAATATTCCTACGCTGGATTTCCGGCACTGTGCCGGAGGTCTTCAAGCCCTGCGGGCTGAGCTGGGACGGTGTAGGGATGCAGCACTGTGGATCTGATGGAGGCACTCTTACTAACAAAAACAGGGACCTATCAATTCCACACGATGGAGAAAACACTGATCTGGTTGGATTCAGGGTTAAGAGTGAGCAAGTGAGCAAGGAGGAAGAACTGTGGCAGATATAGACCCAGCTTGGTTCTCTGTGGGGTTAGGCACTGAATTGGACAGTGAAATGAATCAAACTTGGGCTAAATCCAGTCAAGTTTCACATGCTGCCTTCAGCCGAGTGATAAAAGAAAGATGATAATGAATAAATCTAAAGGTTAATCTTAACATTTATTAAACATGAGCACAGGCAACCCTCATGTCCTTGAGCTCCTTTGTTTGAGGAGATTAGTTAAAACTTTAACAGAACCATATATTCTTATATATTCTAACTTCATTTCTGAGTTTTACTTTCTTACATCGTGAACTATGCTGCTCTTAGGAGAGAACTCATCTTTTTGATGTTTTATGCACAACCAGGTGAACGTCTGTGTGCCAAAAGATTATAGACATTAGCAAAACTAATATGTGAAAACGCTCCTGAGAGGTTTCAAGGGTTACAAGGTCCTCCACTTGCACACAAACAAAAGCTGATTAAATCTTATGCTATCAAGTACCATTCAACATCTGGCTATTTATTTGCCATCTGTGTACAGACCGAACAGTTGTTAGAGCAAATTGGATCTTGTTATGGTTATTACTGAACACCTGTAAAATGTAATGCAATCTAATGCAATAGCCTGACGATGAATGAGACATTTGTGGAGCCTATTATGCTTGTTATGGATGAAGTAAATTATCTGCTAAAATATTCAGTGAGCATATTGTAACATCACTGCTTCAAAGATTTCTAATATGTCCTCATCATTTTGCTAAAGACTGAAAAAGGCAGCACTAGGGCTGCATAATAATTTTCAATTTTATCACTCTAACATTATAATCTTTTTTCTGAGTTAATCTCGAGATGATATTTTTTAAGCAAACAGGCACTAAATTCTCTGTCAGCATTTGAACATGTAACATGTTTTTCACTCATTCAGAAGAAATTCAAGCTCACTCTCAACTATGCAAAGGAAAATTGTTGCAGGTAGAGTGGTGTTGTAATGGGTCCAATAGCAGTGAAGAAAATTAGCTTTGTAGCAATGTCAGTTTCCTGGAAAACAAGTCTTTGAGTTTTGCATGAGATTCTGAAAATAACCTGAATGAAGGTCTGTGCAAGCATTTTTAAAGCATAAAATACTAAGGAATTGCTCTGCTTGTAAATTTCACAGTGTTATAGCATCTTGAAAAGGATGGTTGCTAATAGGACTACATTTTGACAGGGAAGTAGGGATGTCATCATTACTGATGACCTTTAAAAAAATGTAAGACGCATAGTTAAAGCAAGCAGCCATGAGCACCAACTTGATCAGGTTACACTAAAACAGAAGTCTTTCTTAAAGAGGTAAGAGCATGAGGTATAAGTTGGAGCTTCATGGTGGAGCCATTTAATCACCATTACCAGACGAAGACTGTATCAGTATCAACAGAAATTTAAGCTGCTCTTTTGTTGTACTAAGTCTTCTTTAAAAACACAGGGTCAGTGTGGCGTAGCTGCTTTTGAAAACCACCCCCTGCATATAGTCATACCCCAAGACTGTTTCCATCTTTTTTCAAACTTCTTCTTTTAAAGGGATATTTCAGTGTTCTTGAAGTTGGGCTGCATCAGGTACTTGACCATAGTCAGTGACGTGGCTGAAAAGGCTCCCAGCAGCGCTGCACCTTTAAGGAGAACGAGCACAGACTGCTAGAGAGGTACACTGTTGTTTATGGGTACAGTTGTTCCGCGCAATTGTGTGAGTTTTAAGTAAAAGTGAGCCACAAAACTATGTTGGATCAAATGTACAACTGGGCAAAAATTTTTGAGCACTTCAGGCAGCACTATTTTATGATGCAGCAAACGGCTATGTGTTCTTCCACCTGCACATTTTGATTCTGCCTATCTGCTGTTTTGCTCTGTGGACTCAGGAAGACACAACAGCAGATGAAACTAATACTGAAAAAAATATGAGTGATAAGAGATGATGACATTCCTTTTACTGTGGATGCAAGGGGGTACCTTTATAAACAGGAGAATACAGAAAGAGAAATTCTTCAGATTCAACGGGCTGAGAAATGGGACAAACTTCAGACTACAGACAATCACACAAAATAACTGTGCCCACTAACAGCAGTGTACCTTACCAGCTCCCTCGGCTCATCCTCCTTGAAGGTGCAGCACTGCTGGGAGCCTTTTCAGCCACTTTAGTGACTATTGTCACATACCTGATACAACTCAACTTCAAAAACACTGAACTATCCCTTTAAGCATTTTAAAAGCATGGAGAGGCAGCCTTGTAAATGATATTACCACATTCTCTGACTGAAACTTTATTCTCTGATCCTCTACATTAATAACAAACCCCCTGAATAAATGCAAAGGTTTTTACAGTAGCTGATAAAAGGGATAGAAAAAGGCTGAGACTTTTCTATTTCTACCCTCCAATCAGAACCTTCAGACTGAAGGAGACTTCATGGTCTAAATGTCAAAAGAAGGTTAGTAAAATCTTGTTAGGGAGTGAATATCAGATGCAATTATACATGAGGCTGGAGAACGACCTCTGTGGCTCTCAGCTGAGGTCTAATTACAGGGAGCAGGTTTGTCTGCGTTTGATATCATTAAGAGGAGGAGGAGAGACTCTGTCACAGACGGGACCGAGATCAGAGCATCAGAACAACCTGTTGATTAAGTACCGCTTCCAAAACACTTCAGACTTTGATTTTGATAATGAGATGCAGAGAATCATTTCATGATCACAAGAGATTCTGGCTTGTCTAATGAGAAATGACTTCTAGTGTGTAATATATTATCTTATATTTCACAGTGGTTGAACTCACAACCTTCCACTCCTTCTTAATCAGTTTTTCTAAAATAGTAACACTAGAAGAGCCCAAAATTGGCATTAAATCAGGTTCATACGTTATTTTTTGATGAATGCTAGGATATGTTTACAATGACTAATGTTCAAAAATTCTTTACTGTTTTCATCTGCAGAGTACCCCAGTCCAGCTTCTTTAATGCAATGAAACTGCTCCCCCTCAAGTATGCAGTATTTCACTCATGCGTGCATGAAAGCAAAGATAGATGCATGTATAAGTCACTGTGTAAACCTCTCTGTAATTTTCAGTGGTTACCAGAGTCAACGATTAGACGAGTAGCCCTACCCATCCCTGCATGTAAGTTCAGACTGTTGTGTTAAAATGCTGCTGCTGTAAACATCCCTGTTTCCTGTAAGACTTTTTCATCTTGGATGTCCTTGTGTAAATCAAGACATGAAGAATGTTGTTGTAAAGAATTTATAAGAAACAATGTGTTTGTATCTAACTTGGCTTTGCTTTGGCAGAGAGACCATCAGCGTTTCCTCACATGGTGAGGAGATGCGTATAGTGGATACCAGTTGATCTCAGAACTCAGATTACAAGATAAAAAAAAATGACCAAATAGGATGCAATGTAGAAAAAAAGAACATTTTTAGCAGCCTCACCAAAATAGGCCTTTCCTCATCAAAATGTGTGCCTTTTTTTTTTTTTTTTTTAAGAAAAACCCATTAAGAACATGAATTACCTCATTTAACAGATGTTGACAGACATTTTGTATTAATGTCAAAAGAAATGTAACCTGCAAATTGCTCCTTGAAGTAAATAGTTGCTAAAATACATTGTAGTCTATTGCCAAGAGCAGAACTTCAGCCATTGAATGGACTCAAATAAGTCACTTAAATGTCTCCAGCTGCCCTTGTGATTCAACATGCAACATTTCCTTTCGCTGGAACTTTCAACCATTACCCTGGACATACATCATCTCTTTGAGTTGGGCCCTTCACTTGGTCCTGACCACATGGGGAATGTGGGCTGGACCTGAAAGTGGTGAACAACTTTTCCAATTCAGTTGATAAAAGTCCAAGTCGTCTAACACATTTACAGCAACTTTAGTTGAACCTATTTAGAGTTTGGGTGGCACACTAATACATCATGTAGTGCCTCACTGCAAAAAGGTTGCTGGTTTGAACCCTTTTTGGTTGGGGCCTTTCTGTGTGGACTTTGCATGTTCTCGCGGAGAATGTGTGGGTTCTCTCAGGACACAGTGGCACTCCCTGAAAAACATGCTTTTTAGGTTAATTGGTGAAGGGTTGGTGAAAGAGTTTTCACTGCTTTTTGGCCTTCCATTTACAAGAGAACGGTGCCCGGAGTGCCTGACTCCGCGAACTTTAGAAACCATTGTCCAGAGTGTAAAGGTTGAAAACGTTTTATTTTTTGTATCTGTCTCTGTGTAAACAGGAATCAGCATTTTCAGGGAAAACAATGATGCACGGAGCTTGCACAGTACTCTGTAACAACCACAAACCTCCCGTTCCACACTCCAGTCTAGTTGGTGGCGGTAATAGACATTTGGTGGTTTTGTAGTTGAACACCATGTCCAGTAGCAGCCCAACCTCATTGTCTACCAAAACAAAAAACTCCTGCGCGTTTGTGCGTCCACTCACCACTGTTGTTTGTGAAAAGTTAGTCTTCGACGGAAAGCGTTAGTGTGCAGACATGTATTGAAACACCGCTGTTTCACTACAAGCCTACATCACTAACTACTGGCGTGGCATGCGCCACAGCGTTTTCAGTCGTTCTCGCTGATCTGTGTGAACGCGGATTGTTTTCACATCGTCTCCATGTGAACCCGGAGTGCTTTTAAAAATGCAAAGGAAAACTTTGCCGTTTCTGGTGACAATGTTGTCGTGTAAACAGTACCTAAACTGCCCTTACGTGTGGGTGACTGTGTGAGTGGTGTTCTGTCTCTATGTGGCCCTGGGATCAACTGGCAGCTGGTCCAGGGTTTACCCCGCCTCTCACCCAATGTCAGCTGGAGTAGGCTCCAAGCACCGCATTACAGAAAGAGATATGCAATATACATGACGGATGGATATTAAGAGTGGTAATAGACAATGTCCTGATGTTACTATAGAGACTATAAATCAAGACATTAAAGCACCTTTTTAAATATGTCCCTATCATTCTCAAATAAGCAGGCATATTAAATGCTACTCAAGCAGAAAAAAGTAAACTTAAGAAATCAAAACCTGTAAAACTCTAAATTAGCTGAAGGATGGATGAAGCAAGACCCGTCATTATCATGAAAAAGAAGTGGTGTGTAAAATAAAGTTATTGCTTCCATCCATTTTCCTCTCTGCTCATCCTTTACAGCCTTGAATTATTTAATTTTTAATAGAAGCTGTGGAAGTGCCGCCACTGAAATAGCTCAGACATCTAAAAACAGCCAATGAGGGCACCAACTTACCAAAACCCGCTTGAATGATTTATGAATTCCTGTTATAATAAACGCAGGCTGATGTATTTTAAGAGACTGGATGGAGACAGGGGGAACATGACTGTTTGAGCGGTCCAGACGGAGGTTTTTCTAGTAGAAAATCACAGACTAGACATTTGCTTAAGTCTCTGAACCTCTGAAAAATGGATTTACAAGTTAGAGGATGAATATTGATAAGTAGAAGGCAACAAAACTGACAGACTTTCTTGTCCATATTTTGACTACAGCTTTGCATGAGACTGCTGACAACTTAGGTGAACACCAAAAAAAGAAAGCATCTTCTACCTTAAACATTGGCCCTCATGGAGCAAAAGAGTAAAGACACTTCCCTCTGCTCTTCTCCTTTTCTCAGGTGACTGTAAATATCCTGGTCTACACAAACGGGTAAAAGGTTATGGTCACCTTTTCGACTCCACCTTAACATAAATAGCTCATTGGCCAATCACATGACAGGGACTCAATGCATTTAGTCATGTAGACTCGGTAAAGGCAATCTGTTGAAGTTCAGACAGGATAACAGAAAAAGGTGATTTTAAGTGACTTTGAACATAACATGGCTATTTGTGCCGGACAAGCTGGTCAGTATTTCAAAAACTGCTAATCTACTGGAACAATCTCTAGGTTTTAGAGATAATGGTCCAAAAAAAGTGAAAATATCTAATATCTCTGGCCTTGTTGATGGCAGACCTCAGGAGAGAATGGCCAGAGTGGCTTGAGTTGAAAGGAAGGCGACAGTAATAAAAATAATCTAGAAGAAGACCACATTGGGTGCAGTATAAGTAGAAAACCTTTTCTGAGCATACAGCACGTCAAATCTTGGTAGCAGACGGGTTACAACAGCAGTAGAAGACTGCACTGGGTGCCAACCATGTCTGCTAAGAACAAGAAACTGAAGCAACAATTCACAAGGGCTCACTAAAATCAGACAACAGAGGATTGGTAAATGTTGCCAGGACTGATGAGTCTGGAATTCTCCTGCCAATTTCAGATGGTAGTGTCAGAATCTGCCTATATGTATTGATTAATACAAGATTTCTTGGGGGGGAGAAGCTTTTTGCCTTTATGACCTCCACCAATGGTGTTACATTTTTGCCGGCGTTTGTCTGTTAGCAAGATATCTCAAAAAGTTACAAATGGATTTTGATGAAATTTCCAGGGAATGTTGGTCATGGCACAAGGGAGAAGTAGTTAGACTTGGTGATTCGAATACAGATGTAGATACAGGATTTTTTCAAGGCTTTGTTTACGGTGTGATTTTTCCACATTTCTCATGATAACTCCCCTGACAATGTTGGAAATGCATTGGCGGAGGTTTGTGCTCTCAGAGCACTTCTAGTTGACTGTGGAAGAAAAGTGGGTAGGGTCAGAATGGGTGATAGAGGGCACAAAAATATGCAGGAAATGGGCAGCAGGACGGAACAAATCTGGGCTGATAGCACAAGATGAGAATCTCAATACACAGTAAGTGCAGGGATATAATCCACTAGGGCACCCCGCAATCCATGAGAGATACTTTCTTGGGCACACTTTGGCTCCTCTGTACAAATAGAGAAGTTCAGGAATGACTACTTTTGTAGGCCAACCAGCTAATTTGCATCTCATTGTTTTACTCAACTAAAAGCCAATGGAATTTTTCAATGTGTTCCAAGATCATTGCTGATAATAAGGTCTGTGGCGAACAAAACTTTATGAAGGTAAGACGCTTTTTTGCATCATGATAATCTCTAAGAATTAAGTTTTGGGCTTAAATGTAATTAATGAGATTAACAAGCTACTAAAAAGCTATAATAGAACTACAGTATAGTGGTTTGACTAAGAACCAGCATACAACAGCACGTTGTAACCTCTTGTGTTGAGAGAATTTAGTCTAATGAACTGATCAAGTTGGTGCCCATGGATGTGGCTTATTGTTAGCAGTGAGTTAGCGACCTTAATTTTAAAAACACAATACGCAACGTTCAAAAGCAGGTGATGTCAGATGAATTTTATGCTGCAGAATGAAACAACCATATCGCATATGCATGTGTTCACCACTGACCTTATTTAGGTATTAGAATTATATTGGATTCTTAAATCCTGGCCAATCAGATATCTGGTGCTTCTGGTTGACCTTATGTCCCCCTAACTGGCAAAGGTCAGGATTAGAATGAGAACACAAGACACAAAATAAGAGCAAAGTGCATGAAGCTGCAAAATTTCAACAAATGTTGGTACTTAAAGATGATTGGTATTTAATAATTTGTTTATTGGACCTTGGGATGGTCCCGTCAAAGCATATAATCACTATTTAAGCAATTTGCTGACATAATCTCATCTTTACATCGGTCAGGCACAAACTTCTCATTTCAATACGGCTCAAATTTAATTTGACCTTTTTAAAACTGCTGAGGGCCTAATAAAATTGCTGGCAGGACGTAGTTGGCCAATGGGCCATAGCTTGGACACCCCTGCCATAAGTGCTAAAAACACATCATGGATATGCAGCTGAAAAATTTGCAACAACAGCATGATGCTATTTTATGAGGGTGAGGGTATACTGGTATCTGTATCTGCTGAAATGAGTTTGGAAATGTCTTCATATTGAATTACAGCAGAATCTAATAATGCAGATTACAATAAGGAATATTCAGAATAGCTCTCTTTTGCATCACCTTTAGCAATTCAAGTTCTGAACTTTGCTTTGTTTTCTGTGCTTTGGATTTGCTCTTTTTGAGCTTGAATCCCGTGTAGTCATCGCTCTTTCCTTTTACTTGCAGCTAATCAGTAAACAGCACAAAACTGCATATGACAGTTCTTGTGAATATTCCTGCATGTAGCATCAAACAAAACTGTGCAGACATGCATGACAGACAAGGACAGGATGAAGAGACAACGCACTGACAGCGTGTCAGCTCGGTCTGCTGAGAGCTGACTGCTGAGTCACATGTGTCAATGTTGCCTCAAGGATTACTAAAGATGTTTTGGGTCTCTCTGTGCCCCCTGGCTTGGCACATAACCAGGATGTTTGTGTTCGTCAGAAAACTGTTGCGATGCCAAGATTGAGAGAAGGCATTAGGGATATAAATTTCCTTTTCTGTCTTTTGAAATCTCAGACTCATGGTTTATAAAAATGCAGCAGAGTTACAAAAGAACACAAGTATAACAAATATACCGACTGTGGAGACTGTGCTCGAGCAGTTCAGTCAGATCTCATTGTAAATTCTTTGGGTGTTTAGTTCACATAGGTCGAAGTTCAGCAAACTGGGTCAAAGAGGAAAGAAAGGAACAAAAAGATCACATGAAATGCAAGAATATTAGTATCTCCAAAGTCTTTGGGAGAGAAAGACGTGCAAGTGTATGTTAGTTTCATCTTTGTTGAGTACAATCTCTGATAGAAGGCGGTGTAAAGCCTGCAGTGTGCTACATTTAAAAAGGGAAAAACAAAACTTATATAAATATGAAAAATGCAACATAGAATTGATACAATTTACAGATTGAGAAAAATAAAATAAATATATTTAAAAAACAAACAAAGTTGACTGCAAATGGTTAGCCTTCAGGGAATACTGTGTAGATGCTTGTGGGGTCAACTGAGTTTAAGAAAAACGAGAAAAAGATTTCTGCCACTTGGTGATTCTTTGTGCTTGTAAATATCGGTCTGTCTGCCAGGATCAAATATTAGAGCTGCTTTTATGTGCATGAGGTTTTAAAATGGGGCTCATGGCCAAAGGACGGGGCCTCAAGTTGTGACAAGCAGGGCCTTGGTGAAGCTCAGTAACTTCAATGTGTAGTGATTCACACTGGAACCAAAGCAAGGACGGTTTTGTAAGAGCCAGATAAATCTACATGAAATCTACACCAGACTTTATAACTACTGAAAAAGACAAGGAAAACTCCCCATCAAAACATTAATAATGGGTAACAAGGAGGAAATAACATCTTCCTTTTGCCACTTCATGTCAATGTTTTCATAAAGACTTCAGTTAGCTGTGCTGCTTTTAAATCAGGGATAAAGTTTGGTGACCATGAGGGCCGCATTAACTCTCATCTTGTTGCCAGACGGCCAAATTCTAGCAAATTTAGGACACTCTGAAGTAACCTATTATTTAACAATAGGAACAAACAAATGATTTCATAAGGAAGTTTGAGATCAATATTCATATCTTTTGAATTAAATGCAGTAAAATTAAATTTGAAAGTTTAGTTTAGTTAAGGTTTTTTTCCTTACAAAAACATTCACGTGTACATGTAACAGAAATAATTACAGACAATTAATTGTTGCTATTTAATATTAACTGGCAGGGACTGGAGTAGGTGGCCCCTGTGCCTCACCATTTTTAAATGTATCCTCCTTAAGGGTCAACTGAAGCTGCAACTTTGCACTTTTTGAGGATACTGGTTGAGATAAATTTCCAAAATATTGGTAAGGACGTTACTGAAAACATTATTGTGTGTATCAGTATATGTTGCCAAAAGTTGGGGGCTTGAAAGAATATTTGTTTGCGAAAGAAGGCCAGACTAGGTGGTTTGGGAGCCACTTTAATAAAGAAGTTTCCTAATCCACTAAGATATTGGATTTTGTCATGCCTGCAGCCTTCTCTGTTTCAGTCCTGCTTAGACCAGGATGCGTTGGTATCATTAGCTGTAAATATGCACAAGCTGGGTCTGCGCACACCATGGATTTGGATATGGCTTTGGCTTTCCAATACTGTGCTCAAATGTCTACTGTGGCTGCACAGACATGCCCAGACATGCTCCTTTCTCAGGAAACGGCATGCTCTGGTGTGGGGAGGCGGGGTCTGAGGGCTCAAAGACACGTGGCTCGGGGAGTGTCTCATCCTGGGGGAGGTGGTATATCCCCACATGACATCAGCAAAGGACAAATGAGAAGGATTTTACAAGCATGTTTCCATTTTGAGTGGATTGGCAACCATATAAAAACCTAACCCTAGCTAAATATATCCAAAATAAGACCAACACCTGGAAGACAAAAGATTAAACAAAAAACGTCTATGCGTTGTTGCTTTTCTACAGAAAAATATAGAATTAAAAAGCGTGAGAACTGTGCTCACCAGGTCACTCTTGAAAAAACAAACAAACAAAAAACATTTAGACTGTTGGGCTTTTCAAAGAGAAATATTACTCTGAAACTGCTTTCAGACATATCATCTTCACTCACATTTTTTCTGGCATTTCAACATGGTTCTAACTGACTTTCTCTGCCAAGACGCTGCCTTCATATCCTCCGAGTTAAACTGCTGACCTCGAGGTCAGAAGCCTGAGTTTATGGAGAGAGAGGACCAAAATAAGTCTTGGAGAATGCTTCTGCTGCTGTTGCTCTGGGTAAAAAGGTCCTAAAAACATCTTTGGAAAACTAGGCAGCATATTCTCTGCTTCCAACTAAAGTGTATCAAAAAATAAACAGTCTCATAGGATTTGCCAAAATCTGCTCTTACTGGAGGCGTGTGAGGGGTTCAGCGAAGAGACTGTTGCAGGCACAGACGAGATACACAAATCTGTCCCTCAAACTATTGCAAATGCATGAGCTGCTCATTCAGTCATTAATGATGGACGATATCAGGGACTTCTTTTCAACCAGCAGGAGACGTTATGACAAGAAAAACCAGTGTGCCAGGCACCAGCCTGGCAGCTATGTGCCTCCACAAAATCTATGACTGAAACACAGTTTTAGTACAAGTGGGTCAAAAAAAGGGGCTGGAGTGGCCTCTGTGGTAGTGTGACCAGTAGATATCTTATTTGGTGGGCCAATGTTTTAAATAATAAGGTCACAGTGTCCTTGATCTTGTGTTTCCAAAATCTGGTCAGCTGATCCTTGTGTCACAATGAGCGTTGTGTGAAGAAATTTTGCTTTGCTTTCAATGTGAGAGTCTGTTTGTGTGAGGAACAGACGTAAAACAAGAACAATACTGAAACAACGAAAAAACTGATTTAAAAAAATACCAATGCAGCAGTGTTAATTTTGACAGCACTTTTTCATTTAGTTTTAGTTAAAGTCTTTTGCCTGCAATACCTTTTGATTTAAGTCATAATTTAGTCATCTAAATTGTCTTAATTTCAGTCTAGTTTAGTTGATGAAATTTAACAACATTTTAGTCGACAAAATCTACTATACATTTAGTCGACCAAAATATGAAGTGTAAAGGGTAAGGCATTTTTTTTTAAGTTTCCTTGAATTCCTGAAGTCATGTTTTACACTTGGATAAAATGAAACATCTAATAACCCTTTACTGAAAGCTAGTAAAGTTTGAATGTATAAATGAACAGAAACAAATTGAACTGTTGTGTGAAATGCAGTCACCTTTATTTAGGCTACCTGGCAGATCATCTCAGTTACAATACCAGAACTGACAACAAACAGTGAACCTGCTCTACATGAATATATCAATTCATAAAGAGAGTAGCTCTGATTGGATCACTCCCCAACTTATCCCACCACCACCAAAGCTAAGGCAGCTGTGATTGGATGTCCCTCTTAACTCATCCAACCTTTCTACACAAACAAAGTAGCTGTGATTGGATATATTCCTAACTTGTCTCTACTTTCTACATGACCAAATTAGGTCTGATTGGATTAAGTCTCTGTCAAACATTTTAGTCTAGTTTTTATTTGTTGATGAAAATGTCAGTTAATTTAGTTTAGTTTTTGTCCATGTGCACTGTTTTTTATTAGTTACTGTCTAGTTTTCATCAGGGGAAAAAAGATCGTTTACGAAAACTATGATGAAAATAATTAGTCAACAAAATTAACACTGCCATGCAGTGATGACAAGGTAAGGCAGTATTGTACATCTGTGTTGCTTGCAGATAATATAGCTGATATATGGGATATATATATATATATATGTATATATATATATATATATATATATATATATATATATATGTATATATATATATATATATATATATATATATATATATATATATATATATATATATATATATATATATATATATATATATATATATATATATATATATATATATAAATATATACTGTATGGCTGATATATATGACCATATATATTACTAATATATAACTTTTTAGGCTAAAATCAGCCAATACCAATATCACACCAATATATTGTGCGTCCCTACCCATGACCTCAAACATATGATCAATTCTTTCATGAGTCCGAGTTGATTTTTGTGCAAAATTTAGATAGAAAATATCACCATTAGCATTCATGAGAGATCTCACTTGCAAGCGAGGGATGAACAGGAGGTTCAATTACCTTGACCTCTGACCGAAGACTTACAACATCTAATCATTTCATCCTTGGGTCACAGTGGACATTTGCGTGAGTTTTGAAGTAAACCCCTTTTACATTCTTTTTTTTTTCAAGATTATTTTTGGACATTTTGTGACTTTATTGATAGGAGAGAGAATGACAGTGGATAGACTTGTGAAAGAGGGCAAGAAAGAATAGGGAAGACACTCTGCAAAAAGGCCACAGGCTGGATTTGAACCCTGGCCGGCAGAAGCATGTACATGGATTCGTGCCTGGCTGCTTACCACTCTTCCAAACCAGTATCCCCCTTTTACATTCTTAAGGTACTGTGTTTACCAGCCAGATCTACATAGGGTCAATTTCCTTGACCTCTAACCTCAACCTCCAAAATCAGGCTGATTAATCCTAGAGTAGATATTTGAAGAATATCCCCCAGAGCTTTTTTGAGAAATTATGTTCTCAAGAATGGCCCAGATGGATGTACAGACTGACTTCTGGAGGGATGTGCGGATGAACAACCTGAAAACAAGATGCCTTACTGCCCTGGCTACTGCTGGCACTGAGGCAGAAAACAGAAGGAAGAAACATGCTCAGAATGATGAATGAGTGACAGACCAACGAGATGAGGAGTAGTCCATGGCATAAAATGAACAAATTAATGAGGTGAGACAAACCGTGTGCATCTGAACCCTGCCAACACTGACATATTCCTGTAATCTAAATAAAAAAGTGCTGCTTCCAAAAATATCCACGCTCGCCTCAGGTCATGGGCTGTGAATGCCATCATCATTAGCACCATTGTGGCGAGATTCTCAACAGGACAAGAGCTGTGGTGTGACTGCGGGAGATGGTGGCATGTTGCTAACTTGTCGTGTTTTGTACAGAAGACTTATGAGATCCCTTTGGTGTTCTTTTAAAACCATTATTGCTCCTGCTTCATTCACTGTTTGGAAGTATACAATTACCAAGTAAGAGCACCTTCTTTGTTACTGACATTTGGATGTAGCATGAATAATAAAAAAGGACTAAAAGGAGGCACAGACAGAAAAAAGGCAGGCGGAAATTGATTAAGCATTCCAAAGCATATGAGCCTTTAGAAGCCCTGGATTTACAGAAACACACACAAACAATCCCCTGAATACAGAATCATTTGAGGTTGCTGTTATAAAAGGATGGACATCATCAACAACAATACTCAGGGGAGGAATCCAAAAAATTGTTTTGCATTCAAGTCAAATCTTAATTATTGGATGACCAAGTTTAAAACATGCCTGAAGCAATTTTTATACACTTATGTTGTGAATTTACTTTCTACCACGTAAAGAAATTTTCAGCAGCGTCTCTCTCTCCGGGGGGTTAGTTAAAGCAGATACTTTGAAAAACACTTTTTTAATATTAATAGAGAACGTCATGTGAATTGTGAATCATTTTTAATGCATATCGATGGGGATACATGATATTACATTTTTATATGCCAATATTTCTTAGCTCATTATCACTGATACTGGTATCAATGCTGATATCTTCTATCAACAGCACAAGACCTCCTCTTTACCAAAACTGACCTGGTGACAGTCAGTTTGTGTTAGAAACTGATGTGAAGCAAGAAAATTCACATTTTTTTCTTAAAAAACAACCCTTTAGAGTTATAGAAGTGGACATTCAGTGATGATGAGGTGAACCTCTGCAACAGATTTGTACATTCTGCCAATATTACAGCCACAGTATGCAATATGTACGCCCAACATGTACTGCAAAAATATCTGCTGGAAATATTGACAGAAATTTTCATATCTGCCAAGACTGGTATTTAGATTTTTCCAATATCTATATCATACTGATAATGTTGTGCACCACTAGATACTGAATCCAACCAAACTTAAAAAAATGATTGTACCGTACCATCTTCTTCTGCTTATCCGGGGTCAGGTCACGGGGGCTGAAGCCTAAGTAGAGATGCTTAGACTTCCCTCTCCCCGTCCAGCATTTCCCGGGGGATCCCGAGGAATTCCCGGGCCAGCTGAGAGACATAGTCCCTCCAGCATGTCCTGGGTCTTCACTAAGGTGAGATGTGCCCTGAATACTTCACCCAGGAGGTGTCTGGGAGGCATCTTGATTGGATGCTGGAGCCACCTCACCTGGCTCCTCTCGACGGGGAGGAGCAGCAGCTCTACTCCGAGCACCTCCTGGATGACCGAGCTTCTCACCCTATCTCTAAGGGAGAGCCCGGACACCCTGTGGAGGAAACTCATTTCAGCCGCTTGTACCAGCCATCTTGGTCTTTTGGTTGAATCCTAACCCACTGGAAGATTCACACCCCTAATACTACTTATGTAAAATTTGGCTTGTAAACAACGGTCAAAATTGGAATCAAGGGGGCTAAAGGTGCAGAGAAAATATCCCTCACACCATTACACCACCACCAGCCTGGGCCATCAGCACAAGGCATCCACAATGAGTTGTTGACAACAAATTCTGAGTCATCTGAGTTTTGCATCAGAGATATGGTTGTTTGTGAAAACCTGACCTTCAGAAGGTCATATTGACCAAATCAACATGCCTCTATACATTGAGTTTCTTCCATGATTAGCTAGCAAAACTAATTTACTGATTAGCTATTTGCGTTAGAAAGCAGATGCAGAAGTGTACTTTATCAAGTGTCTGGAGCGTTTATGAAAGTAACTCCCTCTGATTTTATGAACAGATACGAGCTATTATGAACTTACAGACCCATCTCAGGGGTGAAGGGGGTGTTGCAGTTGTAAATGCATTTACATAAACAATCATGTTTTAATATTGTGATATGGCAATATGATTCAATTACTGGAAAATGCAATAGACAAAATGAATTCAACTAATAACATAATCACATACAGTAATATTATATTAAGGTCACATCACTTAGCTCTATTATCTGGTTGCCTTTTTCATTAATGATTAGGAGCTGGTATCATTGTCAGTTACTTTCTTGAGCTTTTTCTGTATAGTTGGTTGCAAACTGCATCTCAACTTCTTTAAGCTCCTTTTTACCAAAGCAGAGACAAACAGTTTCCAAGTTTCCTTCAAATATAACAATAATTTCATTGTGATATTTTTGTCAAGTAACAACCTGATATCCTGGCAACCCAAGTACATACCATACAAAATGTAATGATATAACTTTTCTTGTTTCATTAAACAAAACAGATTTTTATTCTTTTTTTCCAGCATTAATAGGAACATGGAGTGAGAAAAGTTTTTTTTCTTCGCTGATAAGCCAACTTTTCTGAGCATCCTCCAGGCCGTGGTATTTTTCACTACAGTGACTGTTATCTTAACAATAGCTTCTTTAAGTTGTCTCACAAGACTAATATGTTTACTGCTCAGAGAGGCCCCTTAGGGCAAGGCAGCTTACGCCTGAATGTCACTGTCTTTGTGGGGCACAAACTGTGCCAGGTAACTTTATAATCTCCCAGCTTTAAGTTTCAGACACATCCAACCCCAAAACTGATCAGATACTGTATCCTCTGTGTCCTCATTCTCACCCCTGTTTTAGAGAAGAGGGTTTTTCATGCACAGAGAATTTCAACACAGTCCCCTTGCCATAAATAATATGGCCTTGTAGGCGATGATTACTTGAAGAATTCGGCCTTAAAGGCAACACTGGTATGACAGCAACACTGGGATTACAGCAAAGTGGTGTTGGGCACAAAGACAGCACAAAGCAAAATGATTCACAAATAATTAATGTTGTAAAATATTCAGAGTTTACACTGCAGAAAAGATGCAGCGGTTATTGAGGTTTGTTATTCAACCACATCCTGTGTTGTGCCTGATCGCCTCAGATGAGTGGCGTTCATTGAACATGCTTATATTGAGCATGCTCCAGTAGTAACAACAGTTACCAGATCTCAATCCAACAGAGCACATTTAGGGTGTGAGAGAACAGGAGATGCATATCATGAACAAATCTGCTGTAACTGCGTGATACTATCATGTCAATATGGACCAATATCTTTGAGGAATGTCACAAACACCTTGATGAATCCAAGCCACGAATAATTATGGCAGATCTCAGGGCAAAAGGGGGTCCAACCCAACACTGGCACCTGTACCTGACAAAGTGTCTGGTGTGTATATCCAAATACCTGCACACTTATTTATTCTTTTGAACTGGCCCATTTGTTCATTGTTATGGTTTGGCTTACTTTAAATGAAAAACATGTTGGTCTCCCTGTTGTCAGATGTGTCTTTTGACTGAAATATAATCCTCAAATGTAAAAATTGTTTCCTGTACCCACAGCCAGCAAACCAGGAGTAGTGAACATCTGTTTCTGAAATTATCCCCCCATTACAGTCATGAATCAAGCTTTGGCGGGTCATGGCTGAGGAAACACTCCTGACTTATTTTGAAGTAGTGAAAGCCTGGGGCTGGGTTTATGTATAAGACAGGAAATGGTGACTCAGAGGCTTTCTACAAGGTTCAAATGAATCCTGTCACCATGGCCTAGCTTCTGTCTCTCAGCTGGTCCCCTTGAAGGACCTCAAGTGTCCTCAAGGATCTCTAGTACATCATTACCGGTTATGTCACACGAGGGGCAAACAGAAATTACAGGAGTTTCTCGCCTTTTTCAAATCCCAAAAATGTCAGAAAGAAAAACATTTTTGTGCTGGGGGTAGAGAAAAGACCGAGGATGACCTTCTTCTCCTGTCATCAGAAAGTTAAACTCAACGTGGTGTTTGAGACCTCGATCTTGGACAAGCTGTTTTATTTATGAGTCAGGAGGGCATCAATATGGCTGACACAGTTACTGTGTTTTTTTTGTGCATGGGTCCTAAAATGTGGATGTCAGTGAATGTATACTACAGCCCACAGTAAAGTTTGTGATTGTGTGGCTGTTGTGTGTGATGACAGGCTGCAGGTCACAGGTCTGATTGATGTAATGAAGGCTGTTACTTGAAATGAGGAAATTTGAAGGTTGTGGCTCCAGTTGTGGGGATACGGGCAGGTGCAGGTTGGACAAATCAACCTAAAGCAGGACTCTGATAATGGAAATACCAAAATCATGGACAATGCGGCACTGCATCATAACATTTCATATCATATGTAACATATTTTATCTTATCACTTTGCAGTGTTAATTTTGTTGACTATTTTTGTCATCGTTTTTGGCAAAAACCTTTTTCCCCTGACAAAAACTAGACAGTAACTAATAAAAAACAGTGCACATGGACAAAAACTAAAAGAAAGTAAACTGACATTTTCGTCAACAAATAAAAAACAGACTAAAATGTTTGACAGAAACTAAATCCAATCAGACCTAATTTGGTCATGTAGAACGCAGGGACAAGTTAGGAATATATCCAGTCACAACTACTTTGGTTGTGTGGAAAGGTTGGATGAGTTAAGAGGGACATCCAATCACAACTGCCTTAGCTTCATGGTGGCGGATAAGTTGGGGAGTGATCAATCAGAGCTACTCTCTATATACATGTAAAGCAGGCTCACTGTTTCAATTCTGGTATTGTAACTGAGATGCTCTGCCAGGTAGCTTAAATAAAGGTGACTGCATTTCACACAAAAGTTAAATTTGTTTGTGTTTATTTATTACATTCAAACTTCAATAAAGGGTTATTAGATGTATCACTTTATCCAAGTGTAAAACATGATTTCAGAAATTTAATGAGACATTAAAAATGCCTCACTCTTTATACTTCATATTTAGTCCACTAAAATGTTGCGGAATTTCATCAACTAAAACTAGTCTAAAATGGAAACAATTTAGATGACTAAATTATGACTTTAACTAAAAGATATTTTAGGGTAAAGGCTATAACTAAAACGGAATTAAAAAGCGCTGTCAAAATTAACACTATCATTTAGTATTTTGTTGTTTCACAAGCTATCAAAGTCCAAGTCTTGATACTTAAGAGGATGAACCCTTTTGAAACTAGCTATGGGATTCATCCTGAGGTGTCAATAGATCTCAAGCTTCGTATCTGCGCACAAAAAAATATATGAAGTAATGAAAACACACCCCATAATAACTGCTCCTCACGCTCGGGGGACGAAGCCATTATCAGCTTCACATCTCCCCTGTACACTTTGTTGCAAATGATCCAGCTGTGGAGCTAAGTTTCTATCCTTGCAGTGCAGCTGAATCAGCCTGATTTAGTGCCTGTAATCAGACAGATCCACCTTGTACAGCCTTAAGCTGGAACACTTGGGCTGCAGAGGCACTGACTAATCAATGAGGGCGGGAACTACTAGAATGGCAACAGCAAGATGCTCCTGCAAGCCTGTAAAAAGTATCAATGCTGCCTTCTATACGGGCAGTTTTATCAGAGTTAGACAACATTTCAAGAATACTGAAAGCGTTTCTCGATGGAGAAGATATTTTTGCCTCCTCCTAACAGGTTTCAGTATGTGTTTGGCTTATGAACTGACTCACTCTTCCTCAGATCCCAGCTGATGGGTCTGTGATTAATGTAAATGACAGAATGATCAACCAATCACCTTCCTGTTTTGCTTTTGAAAGGTTATGCCTTCCCAGAACACTTTCCATGGATTGTTGCCCAGGTAGACTAGTGAAATATATCCTATAGATATACAGAACTGTCAATCCAGTGTGTTAGATAACCAAAATTCACACCAACTTTGAAATCAATTAAAAAAAAAAAAAAAACAAACAAAAAAAAAAACGTTTAAGCACATTACTTCCGTGGTGTCTGTCTGGCCCAAAAAGTGATAATTTCATCTGACTCGAACAGCCAGATACAGATGCATGATGTAAAGTTATGGGGCAGGCGTGATGATGGTCCTCCCACATAGGCCCTCTCGTGCTTGTGACAACCACTTTCATCCAAAACTTTAAATATTTTGACTACCATCTAGGAGTGCATAAATAGCACACAGCATTGATAGATATGGATGATTTGAGATGATACCCTGGACTCTGCTGGGACACTGAGACATCTGGGTTAGCACCACTGGTAACCCATTAGCACTCTGCCACTTTGCTGTCAAATAGAGAATGTTTTGCACCATCTGATGCCTGTCAGCTCTGAACTGATCAAGAAGCAAACTGCACTGTCATACTGAAGCAGAGTTAAGGGTGTAATGGTCTAAAGCTTTTTCTGGACCCATTTTTAAATTCACAATTAATGTATGACAATCCATACACCTCATTCTAATCATGGTTACGAAAGGCTGAGACTAAAAATAAGTTTAATGATTAAAATTGACCATTATTTACAGTTTCTTGTTCCTTCTCTCCTGGCATCCTACATATATGAAAGTCTTCCACTTTCTTTATAGCTGACAGGTGCGGTTTTCACCATCAGTCTAATGTAAGTGACGTACTGCCACCACGGGAAAACAGACGCTAGATTAATTGAGTTACCTAGATTAAATGCTGCCAGAAACCTGCAGCTAAGGGGAAGAACATGATGGGATGAAGTGGAGAAGTTGATTAAATTTTCTTGTGGTGTGAAAAGAGATGTGAGTGTTAGCATTCTCTTGGGAGAATTTTTCTGCACTGTCCATTTACTTATGTTGTTGGCAGCACATAATGGTGAGGGCAGAAAAAAAAGATCACTAGATATGAATGGCACTAACCCTTCTCTATTTCCAAGTGTGTTGCGTGCAACCTGTCACAAGTATATAGTACCCCATTAGTGTGTTGCCTGTCTCACAGAACAAAAGCACAGTCTTTGCACCTCCAAAATCAAAGCAAACCAGTGAAACCATACATTGTATGATTCAAAAACAAGCATAAATGACATGGTGCTAGTATTAATCATGCTTTGTGGTCTTCAGTATAACAGGATCAGCTTCACAAGGCTGCCAGACTGCTGTATTTACTCTAATGACTTGAACTAAAACTGGACTTCATGGGTTCTCACATACTGGTAACTGACTGAGCAGAGAGCCCCTCTACCCTCACCTTAAGAAGGATCTATATATAATAAACATGCAGCTGCTACTGTTAGAGTGAATTTTATCTCTTCTTAAGGTCTTAGACCCACCCTTCAATTATCTTTTCAGTTCTCTATATATTTAAGTTTGCTCTCCATATATCTACATTTAGGTTTCCTACCTATATTTATGAATCAATCTATGTATGCTTCCACGTTTCTGGCACTGTACCAAGAATAGCATAACCACTGAACATGTTGTGTAGAGGTACACTGACCATATACAGGACCTGAAAGTATGCTGTAAGCACATATAAGAAAGTGAATTACAATTGTCCAAAGGGTGTCAGTCCACCAGGACTGTGCCACAGCAGTAACAATAAACCATCCAGATAATCCCCAGTCATGTTTCCAGAAGTTCGTTTCCAGCATCTAATGAAACATCTCATACTATCGATTACTTATGCAGCATGTTGGTCTAATGCTGATGTGTAGGATGTTTTTACACCTTTCAGTTGATGTGTAAAAATGAATCTGCAACCTATTAAAGCAATCCTTTCTTTCAGAAGCCAGGAAACAATACAGTGGTTGAGTCATGCTGGCATACAAAAATAGCTAAAGACGATGGTTTTATGTAAGAGCACTTGTGGGCTCTTCCACTGTGAGGTATCACCTTAACTTGGTCCTTCTTGGTTGTTTTGGTTTTTATTGATGTACCTAGTGCCTGACACAGTTTTTCATATCACCTGAAGTGAGGTTCCAAGTGAGCTGAGCAGAGAATAAAATGCGACGTAGAGTCACTGCTGACCATTAAATTGTCAGAGTATCTCCACAAACCTGAGGTATTTGACATGGAAATTAAACACTTCCAGTTACTGATTCTGTAATAATGTATGACTTCGCAAACTCATCTGCTTTAAATAGTAGGTTGTTCTGCTGCTAGTCACCATCTATGTAACAGAACTTGTCTCCTCACTATGGCAAAAAAGTTATAAGAAGAGGCGGGCTGGCAACTCTATCACTTCCATTTCCTCCTTTATTGTTATGAGGATGTCATAGTTTATCACAGGCAGCCTATGTTGACCCCATTTTCCATTTTCTGCAATGGAAATCCAGGCAGGTAGTATGCAAATCATGTAGTCAATCCAGTTGATATCACATACTGAAAAGCCTCAATAAGCCATGCTATATTTTAGGTACAAATGTAATACAAAAAAAAAGGAGGCTTGGGGGTGCTGGTTCAGCTGAGTGATAAGCAACCAGGCACAACCCATATACATGCTTCTGCCAGTGTCTCCCTCCTCCTTTCTCTTTCTCCCCTTCATAAGTCTATCCACTGTCTCTATCTCTCCTGTCAATAAAGGCCTAAAAATACCCATAAAATAATAATCTTAAAAAATAAAGAGGCTTGGTAGCTGAGAAGAAAGTTGCTGCATATGTGTCAAATAAAACACACAGATGGAAACAAGTCACAATGTTGTTTTTGTGACTTCTTTTTGCATTTAACTTCTATCAATTACATGCAGCCCTAAATAAAGTACTGCATGGCTTACAATTGTCCCAATAGAGAAGCCGAGGTGATCTGGGACTGTGACAAATGCTTGTACTAATGATATGTATCTCATACAACCCCATCTCCAAATTCATGAACCGTCCCTTCAATTCTGTCACTGTGCATTATCGTACATATTTGGTGAGTTTATAATGATCTCTCTTAACTGAATATATTCAAAAGTGTAAAATTCAAAATGACTTCAGCTAAAATTTAAAGATATTCCTAATGTTTAGCAAGAAAGCAAGAAACAAAATGGTTTGTCTTTTTTTCTCTGCACCCTTACATCAGATACTTTTTGTATTCTGTCACAAGTCAAGTTAAGCTCCTAAATAATTTTCTTCTAAAAGAATTACTCCACTCTCTCCCTTCTCTTTCTTTGCACAGTCAGTTTGTTTTCCTACCGGAGCTGTTGCATGAATGCATAAATATAGCAGCATAATTAATAGTATGGGTAAAAATGATAAACACTGCATTTCTTGCAGCTGTGAGTAAATTTGGCAGAACAGAATGGTGCAGAAGAACCAGTTACAGCTCGTTTCATTACTGCAGTGTTTGCAGGTGAAAGGGTCTCCTCCTTCAAACTGAGGGGGCAATGGCTTGTTGACAACAGAAATCAAGTGGTTAGTATTTAGGGCCAGGGTCTGAGTTTGATGCAAGCAAAGGGTAAACTGGATTAAATAAAAATACAGAATCACAGGAATTTCAGTCACATATTACTTAGGCTTTTTGCAATGTATGCAGCCTCTTTCAAAGCAAAACTCATGATTCTAAGATTTAAAGATTGGAACAATGTGCTGAGATTGTAAACATATATTTAAATTTTAGGATTTATTAATTAGTAAAGGGGAAACTCAGACTACTCATATTTAATTTTTTGAAGAATTGAGCCTTTTGTCTTTTGATTCAGGTCTTCCTGCACCTGTTTTTTCAACAACAAACAAATAAGAAATCATTTACGTCAATTGCTTTGTCATCAGTAGGCCTCTGTCCTTATATCGTACTTTTTCAAATCACTATAGGCATTTTTGTCTTAACCTGACACACCAGACAGATCACTAAAAGTATTTCACTAGTTCATCAAGGCAACAGCCCATGGACAGTTTTTGTTTCAGGCTGCAACTGGTGCAGTTAACACAACAATTACATAGCTGACACTGGTTAATGATCAAATATGCTCTGGTCCCTCTCTGGATTTTCAGTATGCGTTGTCTTTGTACTCAGACAACAAAAAAATCTGGAAACAGCTACTCCCATTGTCCAGTAGAAACGTCATCATCCCTCTTTCCATCAGCATGTAAATCAGCATTATTGTTTACTGCATTTTAACAGTGGCATCAGTAAAGCTCTTGCAAAGCACTGCGTTTTTCAGAAGAGGGTTTTGGTATGTTAGGATAACTGTTTGTCCCTTGATTCATTCCTAGTGTCCTGCTTCTATGTCCCCATAATTATATTTGGCCCACGTCCTCCCGTGGAATTACAACTAAGACTTGGGGCATACCTTTCACTATTTATACCCGCCTTCACGTCTTCTGTCTCTGACTCTCCTTTTGCCCATGATGAGTCAGTAAGCACAATCCCCCCCAAAAAATCTCATTAGGGCAGCCACGGCCGGCATGTACTGTTGAATTATTCATGTGTTTTTTTTTTCCCAAGCACTCTCAAAAAATGGGTGAATAATACCAACACATGTTTAAAATGCAAAGCAAGAAAATCAGCTAGGTTAAGCATACCTTAAAGTAACACTGATGTTGCTGGGGTCCAAAATACTCCTGAAATCCCCCATTAGATATGAGACCGTTTTGGACATGTTTCACACCAGGATATCCATTTTCTCTTGTATCTCAGTGAAACCCTTCTTGCTTTTAAAAAGGACGACTCCAGGAAAAAACTTAAAATGATGTGTTACGTTTACAAAGTGCAGCATTAGATATGCAGGGTTAGATTTAATGTCTAGAGTTATAGGTGATTCACCTCAGGTCAGACATACTTCAGAGGGACTCATTAGCTCTCCAACATTAGCATCTTATTTATGCATGGGATGCTAATCCATCTTTGCTTACTGTGTTGTTAACACTCCCTGCAGAACCATTCACTATCCACCAGGACAGCTTAAAAGATCTGCATAATTCTTCAACACAACCTGTCAAACTTTGTACACATGGAGAACTTGTCCTTGTGTGCAGATAAAGGTGTTTGTGAGGCTGTTTATTTGCCCATATGACAGTGTCAGCTTTAATTTAGGGATTTATTAAGGGTCAACAGCTTTTAGCTTTGTGTTGCTTGTGTGACCGGGGCATTAGTTTGAGCTGTAAAACTTTAAATTTGCTTTGAACTGGTTCATTTTGTGAGTTTTGCCACCTCTTACACAGAACTTGTCAACCTGTTAAAGCAACACTATGTAATCTCTTTGACCTTGAGATGGTGGTTTCAAAGTCAACCCAATTGCAGGAGGACTGTCACAGCAAGAATGGCTTCTTTTCAGCTCCCTCATAGCAGCTAGTTGTCTCCAAATAGCACTATGTAAGTTTGGCGGCAAGGCACAGTCATCTTAAAAGAAGTACGTACTGCTTTACAGCACCAGAGTAGTTTTCCCAGTTCCACCCTGTGTTAAACCTCTCCCAGGGAAGCAAAAAAAGAAATGGCTGTTTGCATGTAATGTGTTTAAGCTTGCTAACTTTGTCTCAAAAGCCTAGAGAAGAAAGCTAGATAGTTTGTTTGAGAAGTACCTAGACTTTTTGTTTGTATGTTTTATTTTAATTGGTTTATTTATTTTTCTCTTATTATTACCTCCGCCAAGGAGGTTATGTTTTCACCAGGGTCTGTCTGTTTGTCTGTTAGTTTGTTTGTCTGTTAGCAAGATTACGCAAAAACTGCTGGATAGATTTACATGGAAATTTTATCAAAGGTGTGGTTTGGTCCAAGGAAGGAGCCATTACATTTTGGAGGTGATCTGCGTATTTGCCTGGATGCAAAAATTCACTAAATTTTCTGAAAACCCCATAACTTAACATTGAGCCGTATTTTAAAAAAATCATATCTCTGACATCACTTGATGGATTCACTTCAAAATTTGCAGGATAATATATTTAATATAACTCTATCATCAAGATAAATTTCATCTGGATCCCATCCAGACTGAGGTCATAATAAAACATTGAACTTTATAACGGCAAATCCCATTCTCTTCTCTTCGGCTGCTGTGAGGGTTTTGCCCTCTTTACGTCATTATGAGAATTGTAGTTTATTTGAAAACTGACATCAATGTTTTTCAAGCCTATGTCACTACATTTCCCAGCTTCCCTTGCAATGCCAGTGGAAGAGTTCTCCACATGGACAGACATGAGCGGAGACTACGCCATCCAATCGGAGCGCATGATGATCCAGAATTACATCTTCTACAGAGGTTGTGGAAAAGCCACTGCCATAACTGAGCTGCTTGGTGGAGGTCTGCGCTCTCCGCTCTCCGAGTGCTTTTCTAGTATGTTACTGTGAATGACCTTCCTATGGTTCTTGACCCTGGACTGTTTTCATGGTGTCTTGTATGGTATATAATTAAACATATGACACAATTAAATGAAAACTGAAAACTAAATTAAACTCCAGTGGACAAAATCAGCAAATAAGAGTCACAATCCAAAATTTCTGGGGTAAATATCTTTCACACAATAAATTAAACATGGTTTTGCAAAAAAGCTCATTCAAATCACATTTCTTATTGCTATGGTTACGACACAGCAAAATGAAAAAAATAAATTATACCATTCTTCCGACCGCTGATACATTTTCCTCATGCCAGGGCATGTTGTGTGTGAGAAACTGAATGTGCAGTATCATTTCATGACTCTTACTTTGCCTTCACATGAGACATATGCTGCAGGCGAGCCTTGAGGATGGCAGGAGATCCCACAGCTGTTGCTGCTAAAATATGCAAATTGGTTAAATATGGTTCCAACTAAATATAGTCAGTCATTAAAATTTCAGTGTTGCATTAAGTTGGAGTATAATGCAATAACAGCCCCACTGAGTCACTACCTCGGGATGATTTAAGGGAATGATGAGTGTGAAGGCTGAGGATGCAGAGAAAGAGAGGAATGTGTGCATCAATCTCATACTGATGTTACAGCAGGGTGTTGTATGGCTTTGTCTCAGTTTTATGGCTTTGGCAGAAGAGAGGCTTGTATCACCTCGACTAAATAAAGATTCAAGCCTTACAGGATGATGTATATACATCAGTGAGTACACTGCATCAGAACTCCAGACAGTTGGGACAGATTAAATTTGCATTATGCTTAATTTCATGATTCTAACAGGCATATGGATGGAAAATACCAATTTTATTTAACTGAATTTTACAATCAACTAACATACAGTATGCATGGTTTCAATTACTTCTTCTAAGAAGACTGTAGTGGCATGGTATAAAAACATCCATAATCTTTATTCACAGGTTCCAAATAGGCATGTATAGTCTTTACATGGAAGGCTAAATCATCAGCATGTGAAGTGCTCTGTTTCTGTTTGTTGTATTTTGGTACTCCAAGCTTTACTGACCAATCACATTTCAGCATTCTTTGGTGTACATATTAGGACACCCTTAGGTCTCAGAGACAGGTTTCAGATCTTCAACAAAAAAGCAAAAAGAAATCAGGAAAAAAGAAGTCAAAGAGGAAGAAGTCAGACAAAAAGGAGTCTAAGAGACGAACAGATTTTGCAAAGAACAGTGAGTTTGCAAGCCAGGCATCATTTCATCAAGAGCAAGGTGTCAGACAAAAAAAGGGATCAGAACCAAGAATCAGATGGACATGAGTCAGAATAAAATGAGTCACAAACATGGGAGTGAGAAAGGGCATCAGGCAAAAAGAAGTCAGAAAAAAAAGGAGTCAGAAAGTGAAGTATGGGTGAAAAGCAGTCTAAAAATACAGTCAGAAAGGGAGGCATCCGACAAAAAGGAGTTAAAAAATGGGAGACAGAGAGCCAGGCACTGTATGGAAAAGAGTAAGTGAAATATGAATCTAAAGCCAGTTATCAGATCAAAAGTAGTCAGAAAGCAGGGCTTGGGGCAACAAGGGATTACTTTCTTTCGCTTTCTGATTTTTCTGACAACTTTAAGTCCAGTTCCCATCATTTGATGGGATGCCTTCCTCTCTGACTCCTTTTTTCATTACTTTTGAGTAATGCTTCCCTCCCTGACTCATTTGTTTCTTTTGTATCAAGTTTGGCACATGACCATAGTGACCCAGGGACTTTACTTTTACCGCTGAGGTCTGACAGCTGACCCTGAGACCTGAGCCTGTCCTAACATGTGGACAGTCCAGAATCCGGTGTAAGTAGGAAAACCAGTCCGTGTGAACAGCTACTGCAAGTTTATCATTAGCTGCTCTGATAACACATGCTCCCATTACTGTGACCGAGAAATGATTTGTAAAGCTCAGATATCAGCAGAAGATATGGTATTTTATTATTAAAATCAAAACAGCACATTTTTAGACTGAAGGAGCATGGTCAAATAATAATAATAAGAAGAAAAACAATAAAAAGTCTTATCATTATGTGGTGTCATTATCTGATATAATAAAATACTAACATCATAAAGCAACAATAAAGCCCATTAGCTAATAGTAGAGAGGAAAAAAAAAACACCTGACTAGTCGACTCAATGGTTGAAGACTAGTCGATGATAGAAACAGTCGTTAGTTGCATCCCTACATATAATGCAGTAGTGCCTCTTCCTTGTGGACACAGTGAGAGTGGAGATAAACACGGACTGGCAGATGGACAGAGGGCAATCCAGTAAACAGACACACAGGTCAGAGTGACATTAACATGTCTTTCACTGGCCAGCTTAATGAGAGAGGGGAGTATATGAACAAACACAGGCAGTGCAGTCACACTCAAAACATTACAACACACTCAAATACACACACATAAGCCGTAAGTGCTTCTACAAAGTGTTCCTCTGACTGTTTATAAAGCTGTCTAACTGGATCCCTCTTGGGGTATTTAAACTGAGGCTGAGGGAGAAAGCATCTTTGGATTGTTCCAGAGTTTAATCTTTAGTTTTGACTCAACACTAACTAACAACACATAAAGATTTTTATAATCTTAACTGAATCTGTGAGAGACTCCACACATTTATATAAATAATGGAAGATTTATTGCTTTTGTTCTTGTAGATTGTGGTGTAGTGGCAGTAAGAGACAGACAGGACACCATGCACCAATCAATCATTCACACAGTTCATTCACCAACAGCCAGGGCCTCTACTCTTGCAGCTGAAATCTCCCATAATCAGACACGACTTTAATGTAAACAAACAAAATGTTGGAAGAATTGCTAAGCTAAATGCGGCTTGGCAGTTGTGATTTTAGTCTATCACATATAGCTTACAGATTATGCTATTTAGACAAATGTGTTCTTGACACATACCAGTAAATTGGTCCTCTGTTTCCGACATCTGTCTAACTTTATACTCCATCCTCACTATCATTGCCCAGTCTGTGTTTGCTTCCTGCTCCAGCCAGCTCTGACACCTAAGCTGGTCTTGGCTGTCCTTGGTGCACTCCTCACACCACTGGACAATCAAAGTAATAGATTCTTCAGGACGACTATATAATATATATGTTTATTTCCACCAAGGTAGCTCACATATTGCTGCTACATTTATAAGCAATAGTTCCATGATGACGTTATCATTAGAATATGATTTCTTGACCCTGAAAACCCACACCTAGCACTCAGAATCATGCTGATATCACTATTAGTTAGACAGTTATTGAGCAAAAATGATCATTCGCTAAAGGCTGTTATCTGGATCACCACCAAAATCTAATCATTTCTAAGTTGGGCCACTACCAACATCTCCTGGAAATATCAGCAAAATCTGTCCTATAGTTTTTGAGTAATTTTGCCAACGAACAAACAGACAAACAAACAAACAAACACTGGCAAAAACATAACCTCCTTGGCAGAGGTAATGACTACTTTAATTTAAGAACTACTTCACTGGAAGCAAGAATTCAATTTTACTGATGTGATAGTTAAATAAAAATAAGCCAATCATGATTATTGGCTTATAAATGCAGGCATCCCAAGTTACACTTTTTTCAGTATATTCCTTCACAGCTGGAAACTCAATGTTCTGCAAACAGACATTAACTAATCGAAACCTACTGATCAACTTACTGTCATTAAAGCACAAACTAACACACATCCATTTTAGTCCAAGTAAAGAGTGATAAACCTAAAGCATCATTTCATCTTGTATACAATAAAATGCAGAACTTCTTCTCTCTTGAGTGGCAGAACAGATACTGAATTGCTCTTTATCCACTGCAATAACACTGAGACAATATTTCTATCCAGGAGACTCAGGAAGTCAGACAGTGTCAGACATGAATGGCTGTTTAATGGACGATCAGTCATTTGTCATGCTATCACAGCCTCTCTCTTCTGCGTATGCACATATTGAACATTATACTTCAGCTGTCTTTCTATTCTTCCCCACCACTCTCAAAAAAAAAAACTCCAAGTACTGGAGACTGACGGTGGCTGTGAAATTGCCAGCTGAAGAGTATCATTACACATAATAATGTCTGTAGTTGAAGCAATCCCTTTGGACTCACTGCTGACACGACATTTGAACCACAGTCCACGGACTGGTTTTGATGATTGGTAGCAAAGAGTCGCTTCAAATCTACCCATCAAGTATTTCTTTTTAAACATAATGTTTATTTTTACTTTCATTTGCCACAGAGTACAACCATTTCATTTACTGATAAAACATAGATCACACAAACGTATAAACACAAATTCAAGACAAAGCAGGAAAGGTAGAAAGAAAAAATAAATAAGTAAATAAATACATATATAAATAAAACCCAAAGTGTACAGTATTGTGGCAGACTTGCAGATCTTTTCAAACCAAATTCACACAATTTTTCCTTCGTTATTCTGTTTTTTTTAATAAGTATGTGGAAAACAGTAACCACAAAATAATAATAAGGTAATAAGAATAATAACATAAGTTCATTTGGCCTCTGGTGGTGAGGTAAAGAGAGGTGGAAAAAACAAACGGGGAAAAGAGAGAGGGAAAAAAAATATATATATATAAGAAAATAAAAGTAAAAAGATAAAAAGAACAAAAAATAATAGTGAAAAAATAGAAGATCATATAAATGAGGACAGCCCCATCTACACAAATATTTATACTAACTCAGTCTACAGTTCATACATTGAAAATATCCAATCAGTTCATAGAGTTTCTCTTCTCCCCCTCGAATTATAATAATGTCAATAAAAAATAAATAAATAAATACAAATAAAAAAACATACAAAGAAAGAAGATAGGGCTTTGTATATTTGGCCTCAGTAAACAGAGTTCCAATCTGGATTCAAAACAAATGTAAATAATATCTATATCTATGTATACATACACATACCTACATTCATAAATACACACATACAAGTACACACGTAGCTATACATATACACAAGCACATACATTTCCACACACGCATACCTACACACACACATACAAGTCTACATGTACGTACATATAGAACTAAATAAATAAATAAGTAGAGCCATCAAATATTTTTAAAGAAAAATATTCTTAAAACACTGGTTTCTTTTACATTTTTTCTGAATCTTTGTAGCTCCTCTGGTTTGACTGAATAAATCTGGGCTCGAGTATTAGGATCAGTGGTGTGAGTAAGCAGAGTCTGACACATACCAGCCCTACTGCCAATGCTCTGGTGGGCTCAGTTGGCAGCGGGGAAAAAGCCCTGCATGCTGTCAGCGGCACGTTCACGCTGACCTCAGACCAGTGACACACGGCAGAGCAGGACATCCCGCAGTCTGCCGAGCACGAATCAGCCAACTGCCCGTGACGTTGAAACATGGTGCGTCGAAAGAGGCCCCCTTTCTCCAGGCCATGCTCAGAATTCACATCACATATGAAACCAGGCAAGGGAGACCTCAAACAGTGCTCTTCTGGAATTATGGTCATGATAATATTAATAAAAGCCCCAAAGATGGAGGCCCTCTTGGTGGGCCAGCATTGCCTTCTTTCTGTTAGTGTCATAGCAAAGCCACTGCATCATAATTTGAAGTTTCTGACCATAAAATGAAAAAAAAAAAAAGAAATAAAGAGGAATGTCATGCAAAGATTAGTCATGCTCCAATGACTCTGTTGCTACAGCATGTAAAGAAGACCAATTTCAAAGAGGTTTAAGTATATTCAAATGGGATCCCCCTGCAGAGTGACCTTTAAGTGAATGCCAAAAACAGAGAAAGCAATTTACAGCATTTTGGATGGTTTGAACTATTCACATTAGTTCAAATATAATCTGCTGGAGCATGAAGTGCTCCAGGAAAGCTCAGGTTTCAGACAGTCATGGGATGGGAACTGATCATCTACACAGGTCCTCTGGTTTTAAGAAAGCAATTTGGCCTTCTTGAAGGTAGGGGGATGAAGGCTTAGACTGGGAGTACCATCAATCAGAAGGTTGAGGGTTCAAGGCTAGCTCTGACCGTCATGCTGATGCATCATTGGGCAAGACATTTAACCCCAAGTTGCTCCCACTGCTGCGTCAGTGACATATAAATGGGTTTGATAGGGTGTGGATGTGTTAGCTAATATTGATGACTCACTTACATAGAAACTCAAAACCACGAATGAATGTGAAAGTGGATTAATTTCTTACTGTGTCTCTTCCTCACACCGCTAAGAGTCAGAACAAAAGAATTTCAATACTTGATAGAAGTTACAGGAGGCTTCAAACAGCATCTAAAGTCACTAGGTTGTTGACTCGAACAGCTGAGAGGGAGGCAGAGTGATTCAGCGGCTCGCGGCAGCGCTGCAGGGAGGACTACATGACGTGAGTCGGTTACTTCCAGATAAACTTTATATTTCCGAAAAAGTTAATGCACTCAAAAAATTTTCTAGGTAGCGTACTCTTAAACTGTGGTATTATTTTTTGATGGGAGTTCTTGCAGGCGGAGAAAATACCCTTTGTATTTGGTACAGTACTTCCCTGTTTGCGGCTGGTTCTGCGTAACAGACTCTTACAGACTGTGGCTTACTGAGGGAGAGGAGAGAACGTACTACTGCATCTAATGTACTTAGTGGTCATATGGAGCTCATACAACCCCACTTCAAAAAACTGAACTGTCCCTTTAAGTATCTACTTTGAGGAAGAGATGGATGGATGGATTAGCGGCCTTTTTGTGGTGGTAGAGGTGCTGATTAGGATCTCTCCAATCAGGTCCCATTGGATGTCTCCAAAGCACTGGGAGAAGATCCTGGGCTAGGCTGGGACCTTGCTGAAGGATTTGTATATGCATCCTGCCCTGAAAACTCAGTATCCTCCAGAGGCAATCTGAAACATTAGGAGTTGTATTTATCATCTTGCTTTGCTTGCTGTAACTGCGACCCGGCCCTAGACAAGCAAAAACTGGATTGATGACTTTAATTTCCACTCTTATCTATGATTGCTTACCTCACTGCTGGAACACTTGCCCTAATCTCCAAACTGACAGATACATTTCTCCATCAACTGTAAGGAATATGGTCACTAAGGTCCGTCTGCCACAGTCAAAATATCCAAACTGTAATTATAAGTTCATCAAAAAGGAAGTTCAAGTTTTAATTTGGGTCTTTGAATTGGTACGGGCCCGATATTCTGGAAAACTGTCCTTTCAGTCTATTTGTAAAGAAGCCACAGATTTTAATAAGCTGCAATCTGAAAGACTCACAAACTGAGTCTGTTTATGTGTGTGTGTCTCCACCTGTTATGCGACCGTGTCCTGCTCACACCAGACTGTCTGAATCACGCTCGGGCAAGAAGGCAGAACTAAAGCCCTTCTGCTTTCATTTATAATTCAGAGCAGCGCCACATACCATTTGTCTCCAGTAGAATTACAATTTCATATCTCCCCTTTCTGGGGAATTGCTTTTTTCGCAACAGAAAATGGGGAGGCGTGCACTTTCTCCGAGGTTTCAGGTGTTCTATTGTAAGAGCTCTTAAGGGAATAAAGCAGTATCATGTTAGGAAATTTATCAGTTAAAAAAAAAGATACAGTATGAACGCAGTGAGAGATACTTCCTCAGTAAAGGTCTGTGAGTGTTGAAGGCATCCATCAAGGGGAAAATCAATAAATCTGCTACGCTGATGCTGCATCTCATCTCCGCTCTCTGTGCTCAATGCACACTGATGTCTCAAGGAGGTATATTAAGTCTCTTTATATACACCACATACCGTTATGAATGTACTTGACTCAATACAGTGAACGAATAAGAGGCTTTACAGCAGTCAGCCCCCTAAGCGCCTGTCATTTTGTCTCCATTACCTTTCCTATCTCTCCTCTACTCTCTACGAAATAGGTCTCTCTCTATATATACAGGTCTCGAGTCTGCAGATTAGAAACGAGTCTGTCAAGTCTCTCATGGTTTGAAAAAATAATGCTAAATATATCTGAAAAAGATATGAAATAATGTTACTGAGGGTAACATGAAAATATTCTGAGAATTATTTTTGTGGGTGATTGCTTCTTCGGGGAGAAAAGGCAGAACACAATGTTTCAGGCTGAATTGTTAAGGGAAAATACAACTTTACCACCTCCACCAAGGAGGTTATGTTTCTGCTTGGCACTTATCTGTTTGTTAGTCTGTCAGTCTGGGAGCAAGAAAACTCAAAAAGGTCAGAATCCAGATGTGGATCCAGGACTTTTTAAAGTATTTGTTAGCATTGTACAACAGAGGATCAACATTGCTGATGCATGCGGGTTAGGCACTTTTTGTACTTGATTAGTAAATAAGAAACAATCAATCAATGAATTAGACTTACTGTATCACAATAACTGTACAAGTCTGAGTGCTGTTTCATTACACTTGCTCCTTACCTATGTTAAAAATTCAGCAAGCTCATAACCAACTCATCTGGCAAAATCAAAGTTCTATGATGGAGGTGATAAAGCTGACACATAAACTTGCCTTTGGAAGCTGTAAAGCATTAAGATATTACCAGAAATTAGATATGTCTCTGCAAAACAATGTTAGCATGACACATGAGGGCAAATAACACTTTTTCTTAAAATCATGGGTGCCCAAACTGTGGCCGGGGGGCCAGCTGCAGTCATGGTCTAGTTTTAGTGGGCTCGCAGCAATTACCAAAATATGGAAATTTGTCCCACATTAGGAACTTAAAGTTTGTACTTTACCGATTAATTAAGACAAAGTGATTACAGCCTTCAACAGCAGCACAAAGTACCACCATTTGCTTGACTATCTTTTCTGTTTTCAAGGTCTAATATACAAACAAAATGGAGTTTGGATGTTGTGTAAAATGTATATAAAACACAGACGACAACTAGAAAGCACACAGAGAGCACAAACCTCCGCCAATGTAGCTAACACATTGCTGTAACACTTCTAAGCAACAGTTCCATAATAAAGTTAATCACAATATGATTCTTTGACCCTCAAAACCCACAACTAGCATTCAGAATCATGTTGATATCATTATTAGTTAAAGAGTTATTGAGCAAAAATGATCATGTCAACTGGATCACCACCAAAATCTCATCATTTTTAAGTTGGGCCATTACCAACGTCTCCTGGAAATTTTAGCTAAATCTGTCCAGTATGTATATGGCTGCTGGCTAACGTTCCTTCCCGTACTCTGTCTTCCTGTTACTCTTCCTCCCTCCAGCCTATAGTCAACTGAATACTCTACAAAAATAAAATAGGGCAGTTTTTTGTTCAGTAAAAAGTTACTAACTCAGTAATAACAAACTATTTCATTTGAAAATTTAACCTGTTACATTACATGTTGGATCAAGACAGGTAATCTGAGTACTCTCGCAGTTAACTTTGTCATGTTTTATCCCCAGCACTGCCTTGTTTGGGGTCTGCTCTGTGAAATTACTTCCAGGCAAAGGTAAATAAAACATCATCATAATACGATATAATAAAAGGGAATATGACTTTCAGGAAAAAAGGAATGACTGCAGTTGTTTTGGGGCAAATTCATTTTTTCACAACAACTGAAAAGTGCTTCAGTTGCATCATACTACTGAGTTAATATCTCTATACATATTCTTAATAATTATCTTAATTATCTAAAAACAAAGAAGAAAAAACATAATGTCATTGTTTCATTCAGTTGTCCTTACTGTAGTGTACCTGTTGCTTTGCTCCTCTGAAGGGTTTTGTACTGCCCTGCTAAGCAAGACTAGTAAAAGTATGTTGTTGAATGAATGAGGATGACTTCAGTGGCCATTTACTCAAGTTAATGGCCAACTGCTTATCAGACTACTCACATATTGACACAGGCATGATTGGTATTAGTAGGCAGGGTAACTCTGTTGAAAAACATTAGCGACTGAATAGCAGGTCATTACAAACCTGGATGAAAAAACTTGTAGAAAGAGTTTTCATTTGTTTACTTCTTCTTTTTTTTACAAATATGTTTAAATTAACAAACATTATCTAATTGTCCTAAATTTAATGCAATACTTGTGTTTTTTCAGAAAGATTTTTATAACTTTCTGTTCTCAAATCTGAGCAGCACTTGTGTAATCAGCTTGGCTGGTTCTTAATTAAGTCTAACAAAGCAGAGTACTGCTCTGGTTCAGACTGAGGAGTCTTCTCCTTTCAGCCGGTCTCTTCAGAAAGTTTCTCCATTGTAACCGCTCAAGTTCACTCCAAGACTCAGCTCCTGAATTCAACCATCACCACAGTGGATCCTGTTTCTCTCCCCAAAGCCCCATGCAGGGTGTCTGTATTGTAAGTGTCTCTATTTCTGGGAAAGAAAGTCACAGCACTCTTCAATCAAATTCAAGATTGGAAAACGTCCTCGCAAAAGAAATGCAAAGTCTGTGAAACCTCAAGGTGCTCCTCATCGGAACAGACTAATCAAAGAACAAAGATGTTCATCAGACAGGAAAAGGAGATGTGATAATCAAACATTCATGAGGGCTTTTTTTAAACTGAAACAAATCATGACAAGATCTTGTTAAATAACATACATGACGCTATACAATTGATTGACTCACTCTATACTCAGCAGAGACGAATGTGATGGGGACGGACTTATGATCTGGGCGTCCATGAGATTGTCACTATCATAAATTTTTATTTTTAGTCCCCTTGTCTCTGTCTGGATGGATAAATCTCTGGATGTATGTATGTGTATATACAAATATAAATATTTATATTTATTTGTATATATGCATCTTTTTGGATCTTTAAAATGAAGAGTATGTCTTCAGCCTGCTCCATCGTGAAGTGCCTTGAGATAACACTTGTTATGAAGTGGCGCTATACATAAAGATTGATTGATTGACTGGTTGATAATGAGACACTAGAAATGGTACCATTTTTAATTGATCAAACCTTTCAAAAAAGTTCAGACAACAATGCTTTGGTTGTTATGATAATGCTCCTGCCCTTGTTGAGTTACCCATTTTGTTCTTGTGCTTTATGTTTTGTCTCGTGCTTCCTGTTTTATTTTGAAAGTTCACTTGTCTCTCCTTGTCTCTGTAGCTTTTGCTTCCTGTCTGGCGTTGTCACAGCTGATCCCTGATTGTGCTTCCCTAGCTGTGTCTCATCACCCCAAATCAGCTCATGTATTCAACCCTCATGTCTTCCCCTGTTTTGTTGCCAGATTGTTGTACTAAGCGTCACCTTCCAGCACTTTATTTCATAGCCTAGCTCTCGTCATAGGCCAGCTCTCGTCATAGACCCATTTTGCCTGAACCTTGCCTCTTGCCTTTTGTCTGCCTGACACCTCTGCCTGGTTTGTTTTTGCCTGCTTGTGTACCAAACCTTGACTGACAATAAACCCTGCTTAAACCTCACAGACCTGATTCATCTGCCATCGAGTTGTTTTGTGCCATTAGTGTGTATCTTGACATTGGTTAACAATGTTGTATACAATCTGGCCGATAGTTGATCGTGTGACTTTTGTCAAACCACAACACAGACACACACTCACTGACCTACACTGACCATTCAATATATTTCACTAGTCCATCTGGCATAGAGCCCTCAGAAAGTGTTTGGGGAGAGCAGAACCTTTCAGAAGCATATCCGGCTGGTGATTTCCAATCCGTCAATCACATTTATTACTGGGCAATCAGATAATGTTGTGGGCAAGTGCTACTGCATTACAGAACGTGAGCCACTTCTTAAAATATACTCTTGTCAAAACATGCCAAAGTGGAGTGTAAAAATCCTCAATATAGAGAAGTTTTTAGTGTTGATATCTGTTCTTCATTTAATAAAGGAACGTGGTCCAGATCTGATAAAACAGCTACAGAGTTGTTAGCATCTATGCTAATCTCTGTACCAGTAGTCACCTCCTGCTGTTGATTGGGCCATGTAGCTTTGGGGTGCTAATAATCATTGAGGATTTGAGCTTGTTAAGAAGGATCTGCTTGATTATAGACAATGAATCAAGCTGATCCACCTACTGTGCAAAGTTATTTGTAGCCTGACTGGGTTCAAATCCACCCGAGGCCCAGTTGTCAAGTCTTGCCTTAGTTTCTCAACTCCTTTTTCAGTTTTTCTGCTGTTTCTGCTCCATCAATAAGGGAAAAAATGACCCAAGAAAAATCTTTAAAAAATTGATAATAACTAGAAAAGCACTCAGAGAGCGCAGACCTCCACCAAGCAGCTTTGGTCCACTTTGGCGAAAATGGTCCTATCCGGCAATGTTAAAGAATCCTTTAAAAAATCCCTGGATCCAGACGGTGATCCAGACCACCCCCAAAATTTAATCAGTTCTTCCATATCCGATTTCCGACAATTCCTGACAATTTCATCCAAATCCGTTCAGAACTTTTCAAGTTATTTTGAACACAAACAGACAAACAGACGGACAGACAGATAAATGCCAGCAAAAACATAACCTCCTTGGCGGAGGTAATAAATAAACCAATCTACAGAAACAACATGTCTGCATGCTTCTGGGAAACACCACCAGCCATCTAGTCAAAATGCATAATTAACATACCTGAAATGCTCTATCAGAGATCGCTAGTGCATAATACAATAAAACAGAAAGAACTCACAAACAGCTAACTAACAGAGAAGTGAACACATCATTATTGCTAAAAAGCCAATAATAATAATAATAATATTAATACATTTTATTTAAGGGCACCTTTCATGACACTCAAGATAACCTTACAAAAAGTACACATACAAAAGTGCATAAAACAGGTATAAGAACAAACAACACAATACAAAGACAGTGCAAAAGATCAGAGTGAGTAGGAGAGTTTGAGTTTGGTTTAAGTCAGTGTTGCGGAGGTCAGGGGGGAGTGAGTTCAATAACTGGGGAACTGAGAGGCTGAATGCTCGGCCCCCCATGGTGACGAGGAGGGGGAACTTAGAGATGGACAGAGGAAGAGGATCGGAGGATGTGGGCAGGTACAGAAATGTGAATGAGGTCGGAGAGGTATGGAGGAGCGAGGCTGTGGATGGCGTTGTATGTGTGGAGTAGGATTTGAATGCAGTGTGTGATGGGGAGGCATTGTGAGAGAGAAAAGTACACAGGATAGATTTATTGTTTATAACAGTGCACAAAAATCCAATAAAGTCCTCTGAGCTAGTGAGAAGTGCACCATGTGTGTGTCCATGTGTGTGTTTGTGTGGGTAAAGTTGTGTCATTTGCTGCACAGAGCTTTGTGTCAGGGACTCATTGGTCAACCTGTCATCAGTGGTTCTGACTCACAGCTTAACCCTTGAGAGCACACGCCATTATTTAGTACAGCACCGGTCCCCGTGGGGAGACGGAAATGGATAAATGGATGGAGCTGCAGCAGGCGAGCTCCTGACACACACATATTGAACATACAACACACTTATCTACTGAACTCAGCTGCGCGGTGAAGACACAGAGCTGCCTGAGTTATAGGTGGGTGTTCAGAATTCTGGGTAAAATGGACAGGCACAGGGTTGGTGTTGAGTAGGGCTGGGTACCGTTATTACTGATTCTGATTTTTAATGGTTCTGAATTCCGATTTCACATTTTTAAAGAATGAAATATGATGAATATTTCACATATTATGAAATAAGAGGATGGAGCGGGAGCTCGACAGGGGGATCGTCAGTAGTGATGCGGACTCTGCACAGGTCCGTCATGGTAAAGAGGAGGGTGAGTTTCTCAATTTAGTGCTCGATCTTTGTTCCTACCCTCACCTATGGCCACAAGCTGTGGGTAGTGACCAAAAGAACAAGATCGCGGGTAGAAGCAGCTGAAATGACTTTCCTCCAAAGGGTGTCTAGGCTCTCCCTTAGAGACAGGGTGAGAAGCTCAGTCATCGGAGTAGAGCCACTGCTCCTCCGCATTGAGAGGAGCCAAATAAGGTGGCTCGAGCATTTAATCAGTATGCCTCCCCAGACTCCTCCCTGGTGAGGTGCTCAGGGCACGTCCCACCAGTAGGAGATGTCGAAGAAGACCAAGGACATGCTGGAGGGACTGTGTCTCTCAGCCGGCCTGGGAACGCCTCGGGATCCCCTGGGAAGATCTGGACAAAGTGTCCATGGAGAAGGAAATCTGGGCTTCTCTGCTAAGGCTTCTGCCCCCACGACCTGACCAAGGATGAGCGGAAGAAGACAGTACTGTACGGGACTGAATATTTAAAGATTAAATATTTGCCTGCCCATAGTGTTGGCCTAGTTAGGATGTAGAGTTTTATATTACCCTCTATATTTACCAGTGAGTACTGCCCTTATTTTGAAGACATATTGTCAAAAAGTAATTATTATCCAAAACGTCTTGATCAAGTAGTGTCAAAAATAGATAAAACATAAATTTGAATTTGTTATATGATGTTATTATCTCTGTTGTCATTTTATGTTTAAGCAACTTCTGATTCAACATTGATAAAATGATATGAAACCAGGTTAATAAATATGAAAATTACTGTGAATATCCAGATATAAGTTATGTGATGAACACCATAAACACTGTACAGCAACATCTCTCTTTTCTCCTCGTTCATTCATCACTTATGTGAGCACTGCAGGGTCTCAATACAATAAACAGGGATAAACAGGGGTGCTCTTTAGACTCACATCTAAAGAATATATTTATATATTTGGCAACATGATCTGTGTACCTTAAAAGACATGTGATCATGAGCTCAGCTGTGTTTACATCTTTGCATGAGGTCACATGAGGACAACAGCTATTTCCCGTTACTGGGGATACATACGCTTATATGGATGGGAGACCACAACACACTGAGCATTATGAAGTGCAAAATACAACAATGGAGAGCCTGGACTGTTAAGCAATTGAACTCATACATCAAGCAAGAATTCTGCCTACAAAGCTTCAACTATTAGTGTCCTCATTTTCCAAATGCTTAATAAATGCTATTAAAAGGAAAAGTGATGTGAATAGTGGTGAACATGCCCCTGTCCCAGCTTTTTTGGAACATTCAGCAGGTGTTGAATTTAAAATGAGTGAACCAAAAAGGTTTATCAGTTTGACCAATAAATATCCTGTCTGTTCAGATCATTGTTCTGTTTTTATTCACATTTTATACAATGTCCCAACCTCATTAAAATTAGGATTTGTATCAATCATCCATCCATGTGAAAAAAGCAGTCCGTTTATCCAATAATCCATCTACTTACCAATCCATCCATTTATTCATATACCTATAACGTGTTCCAGCCATTCATCAATCCAACAGTAATAGACTTTTATCATTCCACCCATCCAGTCATCCATCTCAGAGGCAGTGGCTCCAAAGTAAACAAAGCATTTGTTTATTCTAAAGCTCCAAATTCTCATAACTTTTCTGTGTGAGTTTCCATCTCAGTTTGTTTTTAATAAAGCAGAAAAAACAACCAACATTTCCTGAGGAGTTAGCACTGAAGGTGTGTGTAAACTTTACCCGAAATAATAAAACAAGTAAAAATGGCACTGTGTGATTCAGCAGAACAAACAGAAGCCGTCCCCTGCTGTCTAATACTCACAGCATTAAAAGAACAGCCACCTGTTACAAGTAGTTGTTGCTTCCTCTTGTGATCGCAGCATTGGAGAAAAACACTGTGGTATTATGTTTGCAGACAAAGCCAGCAGTGGAAATAGACTGGAAAGTGGGATCCTTGGAGCTAATTACAAGCCGCACCATGATTGTCTTTAAATACCAGGTGGGCTGAACAATGGCACGTCCAGACAAAAGAGGAGAACAAAAGGCCAGCCCCTGTTTGATAAGAGGAGGACATAAAGTGATTTGCTACCAAGAACATGTTATGTATGTGTCTGTGTTTGTGTGTATGCAGTTAGATTACCCTGAAAGGTCACCAACAAGAGTAATGACATTTTGTGTTGTGCTCGAACTTTGGGCGACAACAGAAATGAACACTGCATCTGTTTGTGAGGCTTTTGTTTCATAATGCTTCAGGCTCAAGGCTTAAACATTTCCATATCAAAACTTTCTGTGGTTAAAGTCCTACAAACCCCAATTTCAGTGAAGGTGGGACGCCTGTGTAAAATGTGAATAAAAACAGAATACAATGATTTGCAAATCCTTTTAGACCTATGCTCAATTAAAACACAACAAAAACAAGATATTTAGGGGTTTAAACTGATAAATTGCATTGTTTTTTGCAAATATCCACTCATTCCTAATCCCATGTCTGTAACATGTCACAAAAAAGCTGGGACAAGGGCATGTTTAATACTGTGTTACACCACCACTCTCCTTAAAAAAATCTCGGTAAGCATTTGGGAGCTTGATGTACAACTTTCTCAACAGTCCGGGGTCACCTTTGTTGTATTTTGCACTTCATAATGCATCACATATTTACAGGCCAATCTGGTACCTGCACTCCTTTCCTAAGAAGCCATGCTGTTGTAATACGTGCAGAATGTCTTGCTGAAATAAGCAGGGACGTCCCTAAAAAAAGACGTCACTACAATGTCAGCATACGTTGCTCCAAAACCTGTACGTACCCTTCAGCATTAATTGTGCCTTCACAGATGTGCAAGTTACCTATGCTATGGGCATTAACACAACCCCATACCATCACAGAGGCTGGTCCTTTTCCTCTTTTGCCCTAAGTACAAGACAGCCATGATTTCCAAAAATAACTTCAAATGTGGACTCTCCAGACCAAAGAACACTTTTCCGCTTTTCGTCAGTCCATCTAAGATGGAAGCAAGGCAGTGTGTTTGGTGTTTTTAGCTTTGAGTGTATGGAAAGCCATGTACTCGATTTTGGTCAACTAGTGCGCAGGTAGTCTTTACTACTTTACTGAAGCAAAAAGTTTCACTAGTACAACTAGAAAAAAAATGTTCAATAGTACTACTAATAGGCCTTACATGCTAATAAGGAGTTGGGGAAAAGCAAGTTCAGGGTTCCTATTAGCTTTTGAAAATATTACAACCAATCAGGGTCCTGGATTTGCCAAAATCCCTCCTACTTCATTTGCATTAGGTCTACCAGAAAAACTAGTGAATCTTTTGGCTTTACTAGTACTGCTAGTACACTAAAAAAACAGTCTACTAGTACTGCTAGTGAAATATTTTGAGTTTACTAGTAGTACTCGTATAATAGCAAAGGCTTTTGCCACACTACTTCACGAGGAGACCTTACTTAATAATAAAGCAAAACTGTCTACTATTGGAGAATTTTGTATTACTAGTAGTACTAGTAGACCTAAAAAATATAACTAGTAAAAACTCAAAGCTTTACCAGTGAACATTTTTCAGTCTACTAGTAGTACTAGTGACACTTTCTGCTTCACTAGTGAAATCTACTCAAGCACAAGTTGGCCAAAATTTAGTACATGTAATCCAAAGTTGAGTACTAGTAGAGCATACCTACGGTCGATATAACCAATATCAATTGTATGCTCTGACAGCTTTCCATATGAGTGGCGAGACACCACTTCAGCTGCCACCTGTGGCTGGGGATCAAGTGGTTTAATGTGTATGAGAGACTTTCACACACTGAAGACTGTGCATTTCCTCACATTGAAGCTGTGTTCAAGGTCCCATGTCCTAGTGTGTTTGACCATTTACATCCTGTCGTGGATGTCTTTTTAGCTAGGATTTGATTTAAGTTGAATAATAAAACGAAAAATGTAATCTCTGTAGTGGATCAGATAGAGCTCCTTTTCTCTCCCCTTTGGAAATACTTAGATCTGAGGGGAAAGGGAGGCTATGGGAGGTCCAAGCTGCCCAAATGATGTCTGATGGGAGGGGGAGAGGGGGTTATAAACTATAGAGAGGACATTCAAAACAGTTATGGCATCTGCCTGTGACAAGCAGAAAACACACATGTAGGTGAAAGCTGTATAGCTGTAATACAACAAACCCTAGGATGTAAAAAAAACTGAGCATTTTGTTTAAAGAGGCTGGTGCATTTCTTTGTGAACTGAGAGTTTAGGTGACATGTTCTTCTGCTTTCCAAGTCCCCCCTAACAACATTAAAGGGAAGAAAACTTGCCTTGTCTGTGGAAACTTGCTTTATAGCACTTGCTGACATTATATTTTTACCAGTGTCTAAAGAAACTTACAGCTACTGTTGTCTGCCACAATCCCCCTCTCCAAACTTAATGTCACATTACAAATGATGAACTGCTACAGGGGCACAACAGATAGATTAAACTTTTACATACAGCCGTTTTCTCACTGAGGTTTAATTATTAAAATGTTTTACTCTGAATGGAACCAAAACGCACTTATTGAAGACTGAAATCTTTGAAATCCTGAAACTTACTCTAATACTGGTCTTTGGCACCCAGTGGTCTGGATAAGGACACTGAAGACTCCAAAGCCTTATATGTATCTAAGAAGACACTAGAACTGTTACCTGTTTGTGACTTCAGATCATTATAACAGTAACAACACTTTTATTGTCTGTGGACCCATTACAGCATCTTCACGTACAATGGTAGAGAAAACAAGACCACTTTCTGGACCAACACTTTTCTTCTAAACTGTGCCTACAATAATGGGCTAGACGTTTTTCCATGTGTGACTTCAGTGTGCGCCACATATGGGACCTGCCGATCGATTCATCGAGGCCTACAAACCAATTATTTCTCCAAGCTCAGCAACTGTCAGGAGACTTCATTCTAATTACCCCTTGCAGCCAGCGCTCCGTCATATTCAGGGCAAAGCCATGTGATGGATCAGTAACCACTGTTGGAAACCATTTTAGATGGAGAAGGTGTTTTCTTGTGAAGCAGAAACAGAGTTCTTGGTTTGACTCAAGTTACTGACAGGAAACTGACTAACTGTTTTTAAATTAAGATTCAGGTAAAGTGCTATGAAGAGTTAGCAACGGTGTCCTTGTCTTTGATTATCAGTTGGAGCAGGATAATCCTCTGGATGAACCCCTGGCTAAAAACCTTATTAAAATGCAAAATTATGCAACTGTAAAGAAAAAACAGAAAAAACTGCCCTTCAGGATGTCCAGCTTTCTCTGCTCAAATCCACAGCTATAGTCCAGGGATGTTCCTGACCAAAAAATTCCCAAGTCAACAAGGATTTAAGGTATTATATATTTGCCTGAACTTTGGTTCAAATATTTATTTCTCAATGAGTGATAACTTAACAGAGCCTAAATCGCTCTGTTCTTTACATCCTTTAATAAGTAATACCTATACAGCCTTCAACTTGAAATGTTGTTTTCTGCTTGTCACAGGCAGATGCCATGACTGTTTGCCTCAAATTAAGCTAAATAATAATAACAATAACAATAATATTAATATTAATAATAATACAAATAATAATAAAAATAATAAAATATCAAAGACCTTGATTTTTCAGAACTGTGTGTGAGCAAGCAACTGAGGAAACCCTATCATGAGTTCAAGATGAGAAAACACTGGAGATAAAAGTGAAAAAATAAAAAAGAATAAAAGCAATAATAGAATTAAAATAAATAAATAGAGATAGAAAATAAAAGATTGTTTGGTAAATATGATAAAACAAACAAAGCTAATATATGATTCAATAAAACCTGTTAAAATAAATGGGGTAAGAAATTATTCAAAAGCAAGATTAAAATGGTAGGTCTTGAATTCGCTGTTAAAAATACTGACACTGTGCTGCCGTCAGGTCTGCAGGTCTGCTGCTCCACAGAAACTGGCCGTAACAACTAAAAGCTGCCTCAACGTGAGTCTTTGTTCTGACTTTTGGAACCACTAAAAAAACACCATCTGAAGACCTGAGGGCTCTCACAGGCTTTTCTGATGAAAACAAATCAGACACATAGCCTGGACCAAGACCATTTTGAGATTAAAAACTGATAAAAGAACCTTAAAATCAATTCTGAAGGATACTGTAAGCCAATGCAGAGACTTTACTAGATGTTGATAGCCGTAATGCAATTATCATTAGTAATACTGCTGCAGTGTGATAATTACCTTATTACCCTGTTTGTGGTGGTTGCTGGGTTGAAAACAAACTTCACAAGAACTTGACTGAAAGCGAGTTGAGACCACCTCTTTAAGGGGGCCTTGGCGTTGATGTTTGTACCACAACTGATATGAAACAACTCTCCAAAATGATCCAGGTGTGAAAGCCGTCTAGGACAATTAATAAATTGTAACAGTGCTGTATAATAAATGTAGCATTGCTGAAACAGAAGTTTAAAATTATAAAATAGAAGTTTATGAATCTGACTGGATCTAACGGTGTCAAAAATAAGCCCACTTTGTTAAACTCAAAACCTGACTGGTCAAAATCTAAGAGCATTAAAGTGTAGCCCCCTGTTAACTTCAACATTAATGTCTCCAAAAACACTATAAATGAATCAGATTACATAAGCACTCCGAATATGTTGTGCTAAATAGAACATTTTAAATGGGTTTGATTTAATGCCAATCAATATGCTTTGATTCTGTGTGGATTAATTTAGGTGTTTCCTACTAGGATATTTAGACCTTATTAACATTCAATGCAATCCTGCGATGCATCCTTGCTGACAGCTTTGAATGCTGCAAATGACTGACAATTAAGGCCAACAGATAGTGATAGCAGCCAATGTTATGAGAAATGGCAGCATTCATAATAATTGTTCAAACTGATTAATTATGTTGTCTAACAGCACTGTTAGAATCGATCTCTTCTGCCTCAATGCAGTTCCTGGCAGGCATACTCTGACTGACCTCAGTGGTAACAAGCACCATCATGAGAGCCAATGATGGCAATTTTAAGCTCAAATTACATGTGTGGGTGTGCATGAGCAAACGGAGAGATAGAGAATAAAAAAATAGAGAGGAGCAAGAGCAAGAACGATAATGTGACAATGTGACAGGGTATTCTCGTCAAGTGTTTCCTAAAATAAACCTCCTGTGCTTTTTAGGAATGCTGGGATGCTGCAGTGATACCCTCGGAGGCTTGGATTTGCTGTCATCCACTCATATACTATTTTTACATTTAGCCATAGGCACACACTGCTCAAGCTCCAGTCCCCTGACAGAGGAGGAACGACAGGGTAACAGTGTCCTCTCCGTGGGTTTCTGTGGGTGTTTGGGCCAGATATCTGTCACCAGCAAGATCACGATCAGTCCATTGAACTGTAAGTCAGTGTCAGTTACCCACAGGTTTGACACAGACCTGTCAGCAAGCTGCTGCTCCTGTGACTCTCTCGCTGGGCAACACCTGATGGACCACAGTCAAACGTGATGGATAACCTGAGGGACCGCTTTGGCTGGCGCATGGTAAAAGATGGATCGCATGACAGAGTTGTGATCAATCTCTCAGTGCAAAGAGAGTTCAGACAGGGAGCCAGGGGACTTCAGGAGCTCTCAGCAATGATACACGAAGCATATCTCTGTAATCATGCAGCGAGTTCATGTGTGAATATCTGATAAGGGGCAAACAGGATGGACTGGTGCAGGATAATGTAATTTTGTAGGCCAACCCAAAAGTTAATGGAATTTTTCAGTGATTTTTTGGGTATGTGCTGATACTTAGCTCTGTGATGAAAAAAAGTTTGTGATACTTTGACTCATTTTCATCACAATAATCTCCTGGACCAAAGGTCAAATGTTTTTTTGTTTTAAAGCCAAAAATAGCCAGGGCAGTAGAGACAGCCCTGACCCCAAGGCAACAAGACAAAGGGCCTGATCTACTAAGATCCAAAATAACCAGTGCTAAATGTGCGTGCAAACTAAAAAATTGCACCTGCAATTAGTGAGTGTGTTGCGAGTGATCTACTATGACTGCGTGCGCAACTGATAGCAGGCGCAAAAGTGGTGTGGACCGCCGCCTTTAAAGGAGGATTTTACGTGTGACTACCGGCTGTCACCATGGAGAGTTTGGGAGAGCAGAGTGGCTGCAAATGAAAAATGAAGTTTGAAGCCATGGAGTTTGAGGCAAACGAACACACTTGCAGTAGCCTGTTTTGCTGTCTGTTATTTTGACGGACAAGGTCGTTTTCCCTCATGCCATATTTGTAACCGTCAGTTTTAATTTTCCTTTCCTGATTCCAATTAAACATAATCTAAATGACAGCATTCACATAGTTACACAGCTTCATCACCAATAACCTCTTGTGAAGAGCAGTCTTACAGCTACGCACACAAAGACCGTGCAGGATCTTTTGCCTTTTTACGCACTGACAGTGTCACACTCCCCACGCACTGACAGCGAGTTTAGGAGCTGTCATTGCGTGGAGAGTGTGATGCAGTCAGCTCTGCGCGACAAACGGAGTGATTACAGAGAGCAAAACAAAGAGGGTTTATTTTACGTGTGTGTCTGCATGAGTATGATGGCACACTGGATCGTACCTCTTTTTCCAGTCCTTCATAATGACAGACAGCCTCCAAATCTTTCCGTCGTTCATCAAAAAATTCAGTCAGTGATGGGAAATATTCGGTTAATGCAACCCCTGTTTCTCGCCACAGTGACCGCAGCCCTCTGTGCATAATGCTGTGCTTTTTTTCGCACCTGCCCTTCAAACGTGCTAAATTTAGACACAAAAACACCGAGCGCAATCAGTTGCGGGTTTGATAAATCACATTGTGGGTGCTAAATGATTACATTTGCATCTCCTCCTCCCAGTATTTTGCACGTTCTGATAATCTGCATGTATTCTGCATATTCATGAAGGCAAATCAATCAGCTGGTTCCCCCAGCCCCTCCAAATAGACCATACACTGTGACATCCAGCCACTATTTTGTCAGTACTTCATGTCCATTGACTCAGGCTGGCAAACCGAAGAGCATACAAAGACTGTACAGAGAATGCAGAGCTATTGAAAATGTCATTGAACTGCGCTAAAGTTACTGATTATTGTATAGCACTGGTCCCAAAACTTTTTTTTTCCTATGGCCCAATTTTATGTTTTACAATCAAGCAGCAAACCGAAATCACAAACCCTTGGAAAAACTTGTGGATCTGTATCCAATGGAATCACCACAAGTATCTAATCACTTCTCCACTGCGCCCTGGAAATTTAATCAAAAATCCATTGACAACTTTTCACGTTAATAGAGAAAATGTGGAACACTGTCCTTTCACACAATGTTAACAAAAACTGTAAAAATTTCTGCATTTACATCTGTAATCAGATCACCACCAAAATGGGATCACTACTTCATGGTACCATGACCAACAGTCTCTGATAATTTTATCAAATATGCTGAGAAATATTTGAGTGACCTTGCTTTTAAGAAGCCATCATTCATAAGCCATTGTTCAGTAATTTCTATCAAATACTGTGTTATCAGTGGGGGCTCGTGCAGTTTTCTCCAGGGGGGGCTGCAACTCCAAAATAGAGATATACCAAAAACAGGGTTTCTGCGGGCTTTAACAGATTTGAGGCTTTTAAAGACCTTTATAAGACAATTATGAATTAAACTTTAGACTTACACAAAGTCAGAAAAAGTAGGTTATGGAAAACTGCAGTCACAGATTTGCTTTCAAACTAATCAAATTTATTGCCACAGAACAGCCCATAAACAATCAAGAACAAATGTATACAATGGAGTCAGTGAGTGTGTGTCAGGGTTGTTATACTTTTTTAAAAATTAATTGGTTTTTATTTTGATTTAGTTTTTCAGATTTGTTTTTGTTTTAATTTAGTTCTAGTTAGTTTAACAAGTAATTAAACAAAAAAGGGGGCAACAAAGGAAGCTGTAAATTTACATACACAATTTAAGACCTGACAAAAACGTTATTTAAGCCCACTTTACAAAATATGGACAGATTTAAGACTCTTTAAAGCCTAAAATTGAGATTATCAAATTTATTACCCTGCAAAATCTTTTGCATGGCCTAAGATAGTGTCACAAACCTAAAAAATGAATGCACCAATTTAATACAATATGGAGATGGCCATGAGTCATCTTTCCAATATATTTGACTTAATAATAATATATGAAAGCAATATATTGTGTGAATATATGTGTTCATTTAATAGCAACTATGCAAATTAACATAACACCTCCATTAAAGCAGACTTTTATATTATATAGGGACTATTCTAAGGTGTGTTTCTCACTTTCTCACAATATAGCACGATTAAAATCATTGGGCCAGATCTACTAAAGGTTTGCATGTGTAAAGTAATCCCTCACTGTTTTGCACTCTTAATACATCCTGGAGGAGGTCATTTAACCTGTTTAAAAAAGCCAGAAGCGTAAAACCGAGTGTATTGTTGCCCACTGTCTTTCGACTGCTGATTAGTTATGATGTTCGGCTGATCAGGTCCGAGCTCTTTCACCTGCAGCTTCTCCTGTTATGTTCCCCTCAGTCAGCTACGTCAGACGCATTGTAGCTGTGCGTCTGTTTGCGACCAATCTGGTTATGAACATTCTGACGTTATGCAAATGAGGAACGCTTGGGCGCTAGTTGCTAACACCCCTTAAGGGTTTTTTTTTATATGGCTAGGATAAGCTAACTTTTTAATGCAAAACTGTGATCTGAGCAGGCGGGAGAGCACAGACGTTCTGATTCTAACCCGAGGCTGGGCGGAGAGATCGCTAACAGACTGAGATACACGTTTACTGAATGATTAATATAATAACGTGATTTCCCTATTTTGATAATTATTTGCAGGTAGACAGCAGACATCTCTTTTGGCTCATGCAGCCTCATGCAGCTCAGGTGGGGCTCCGCCCACAGCGCCCTCATACACCGGCCGCCACTGTGTGGTATATATATATTATTATTGCAAATGTCTTAAGTAATATTGTTTTTTTGAGACCACATCGCCCACCGGTGTGCTTAGCCCTCAAACATTTTCTGTATCCTGGAGGATGTAGAAATACGACAAAATGGTGGAGGTATTCTTAGGTTGAACACCTGCTTCAAAGTGGAAAACTTAAGTGGAGTTCAGGCCATATTCCAGGGTTTTATAACACAATACCAACATTTTGTAAAAGAAAAGTCAGCTGTGTCAGTTTCCAAAATGGTGGAATGAACAGGGATCAACAACAATGCATTTTGGTGATTATTTATTAATGTCAACTATAGTTTGGGAAAAATTTGTTACAGAAAAAAAGTATATTTAAGGAAGCTTTATTTAAAAAATGTAAATTTTATTTGTACAGCTGTGATCGTCAGGCACTGGATTTTTGCATCCTGGAAGAATTTTCTCATTCTCCTCACTCAGTTACATTTTGGTAGACAAAAATCAGATCTGATCACATACGAAGTAGTTTAAGATCAAGAGCTGCTCTGCTCATGCGGGGAAAGATTCGATTATGAGTCTGTGGCACCAGTGCATCGTTGAGGACGATCAGTGCAGACAGATGAGTGTTATGGAGCGGCTCCTCCCTCTAAGGGTGTATGTCATATAAGACTGGCACACTCTGTAAGCTCATGCAAACCAATGCAGACTAACTCCCACAAAAAAAGGCATTCAAAAGATTTTGCATAATATCCTTCTCATCAAGGATAAAGCAACATTTTGAAACTTTTCCACCTTAAAATAGTGTAGTAGTATGTTTCAAATTAAAGTTTGTAGACAGAATGGTATCCACACCATTTCCTCAGCGGCAAGGGAACTTCATTTACAGAGTCCCATGTGCAGCATTCAGAGTGAAATGAAAACAAAAACCTAATGACATTCAGAGCACTGAAGAAATTTAGTTAGCAATATAATATAATGGAAAATAAATCAGGGTAAAATTAAGGATTAAAATTTAAAGCATTTAAGAAATTAAGTCAGCATTTTAAAACAATAAAAGTAAAATGGTAAAAAATTAAGGATTAAACTTTAAAGCACTAAAGAAATTAAATCAGCAATATAAATAATGAAAATAAAACGTGGTAAAATTAAGGATTAAAATGGGTAACAGAGAATAAAGAACATGTGGAAATGTCATCAAAGGAACTGAGTAGATAAAAATGTTTTAAAACGTGTCTTTAAAGAGTTCATGGATGTAGAGAGTCTCAGGTGGTTTCACACACACACATTGTACATACAGTATATTGTTGAAAAAAATACTACAAATTTACATACTGTCCTCGGATTGCTTCGTGTTCATGCGGCAGTGTTTTAAAGAAAGTTCAGTCCAGTGTTCTTGTACATGCTGCGCTGCGCATTATGGGAAGAAAGCAGGCCGGTTAAGCTACCCAAAAAACTTTAATATAATAATGATAAAGCAGATATTAAACATCCAACATCTGCAAGATTATACAGATGAACATATTTATCGATATAAAACGTAACTGTAAACTAACTCTGTGAGCAAGAAAGACGAGCTTTCAATGCTCACCGGTAGACAGAATGAGACACCAGATAGCACGGGAGTACGCATGTTCAGGTGTCTGCGATGCGGGAAAGTCAGACGGCAGCTTTAAAAAGGATAAATTCTAATTCAGTCTGGGAATGTTTAGGAGTTTTTGAATCCATCTATGTTGTTGAGCCTTGTGATGATCTGCTGTAGAGACGGTGAGTTATGTTAACCTGTTGGTGTTTTCATGGTCTGTTCAGCATCAGAATCAGAATTTGTATTTATTGTCAAGTAAATTTGCACATGCAAGGAATTTGACTTACATATAACTACAATGATTATAAAATTATATAACATATAATTAGAATAAAAACAAAGAGTCAGGAGGAATAAAATTAAGTATTAAAATAGGTAGAAATAATGCAAAACTGACTTGAGTGAATATAAAAGTGTGGCGTGAGGTTTTAGTCCAAATTGACCACAGCTTTTGCCAGAGGGGAGGTTCACAAAGAGTCTGTGTCCAGGGTGAAAGGATGTGCCAGGATGCCTGTGCACAAACAGTGAGCCGGTGCGATCACGGCATTATCATTAAGTAGTTCTTATCAGCCTGGTTGTCTGGTAGCTGTAATGAAATTGTTATTATTACTGCTGCTGCTTAAACTTAAAAAGCAGGGCACTGAGTTAACTCAACACCCTGTTTGTGTTCCTGGAGCGATTGTGTCCAACAACCTGCTTGAGGGGTTGACTTAAAACAAGATGAGACCACCTCTTACAGGGTTCTCGACACAGTTGTTTGTGCTGAAACAGGAATCGATTGCTGTGTTTATATATAAGCAAATGAGCCGTGCTGGACACAGATAGCCCACTTGTGCTGGAATAACTCTCCCAAACAATCCAGGTGTGAAAAAACGGTATTTTTTTTCCCACAAGTGAGGAGCACGGACACTAAAAGCTGTCCAAGTCGAAAAATCCTCACTAGACTAATTTTATGCCACAATTTCCAAGCATGTCTGGATTAACATCTTATTTGAAGATAGCAAAACTAAAAATAAGGCCTGAGTTGCTTGTAAAAAGTAAAATAAACTGCCAATGCAACAAGCTAAATTTATTTTGAGGGGAGTCTTAAATGAAACATTCTATCCAGGGTAGATATTAAACCTCAGTTCAAGACCCTCACTGACTAAAACTTTGCTTGTTTCATTGGCAGATATTTCTTATCATCACAAGCAATTCAGAGCCTATTTTTTACCTTTTATTCCTTGTAGTAAGATATTTATCTGGAATTGTTGAGTGAATGTTGTTCAGAACAAGTGTTGCAGATATCTCTGACTTGAAATTAGACAAACACACTTGCCTAGATCTGAGTTTTCACAGTGTGACCCTGACCGTACATTCACACCAGAAGCGATCTGAGCGTCGGCGGCGTCCAGCTGCCATTCATTTTCAATGAGAGCCGGCGTCGAGGGGCGATCGAGGCAACGGCGGCGACGAGCGGCGCGATGCGAGCGTCACGAGCGACCTCGAGTGGCGCGATCGAAGCGTTGCGAGCGTCGAGCTGAAGTTGGGAGAAGCTCAACTTTATGCAAATGAGCAGCGGCGCGACCGAGGCATCAGCCAATTGAAGGCTGATCTGGATTCCCAATGCGGAAGAATTTGAGAGGGAGGACGAGAAAACAATGGAGGAAAAACTGATTGTTGCTGTGTCCGGCTTCCCGGAGCTTTATGATGGGTCTTTGTTCATCTACAGAGACAATAAAAAAAAAAAGATGCTTGGAAGAAAATTGCAGACATTGTGGGGATATCTGGTAAGTTATAGGCTTCAGTTAGTCATGTTATAGTCATCCAGGGCACAGCTGATCCTCCTTGGTTGACACATCTGCACCGCAGCTTCAAAGCCCCGCCCCTTCGGCCGCTCACATCGCGTCGCCTGCCTGTGTGCTGCTGTGTGTGTTTTCAACTGCCAAGCGGCGCGATGTGAGCATCTAGAGCGTCGACAGGTGATTTTGACGCTTTTGGTGTGAATGTACGGTGAGAAATGTGAGTAAGCCTGTCCCAGAGGACCTGAGGGTTCTGGATGCCTTACAGGGGATTAGAAGATCTGAAAGGTATTTTGGCTCAAGACCATTAAGAGCTTCACAAAGTATTTGACACTAGAGAGTCTAAAAACCTAATTCTTACATATGCTGCTTTAAGGCCAAAGGTGTCCTACTGCCCCAATTTCTAATTAAAGCCCATTAAAAGATTAAATAAATACATTTAAAAAGTCAACATCATAGGAGGCTGCCAATGTTCTGGAAGATATCAATCCCAGCTAAAAGACAACAAGGAAAATATCAAATACACATCCTCCCCCAGCCTGTCTATGTTCCCTCTGTTGGGGATTGATGGTGCAGACCAACATGTAATCAAACGGCTGTGCTCACTTCTCTGTTTTCGAGCGTCTGAAACAGCTGTGTCACAATATTCCCTCTTTGAGCGGCACTTGAAATAGTGTGGCACAAGGCTCGAAACATTCTTGCAAAGAGACGAGAGGCTGGCCTTGGTTGCATTTAGAAATGTCAGGTAATCTGTCTTTCAGGGATGAAAAGGCAGCCGTTGGGGATACTCTTGTTTCCTCTAAAGAAATCAATGAAGGCGGTGGTTTTATTTGATAGAAAGTGGAGCAGCAGAGAAAGAGGTTCAACCTGAAAAATACATTAAGAAAATGGAGGAAAACTGTGTTGTCGCTTGAAATGAACAAGGACACTAAAAGGATGCCTAAGCAGTACAGTGAGACTGCAAAAAGGAAACAGACAAGCAGACAAATCGAGGTGATGAGAGCTTAAAGAAACATTTAAAGTGCACTTAAAGGCAGAAAACAGAAATACACATCACAACATGAGTCATTCAGTGTAGGCCTACACAATAGTAAGTGAGTAAAAGATGCTTAAATACTGTTCAGTGTTGCAATGACAATAATTATTTGATGAACAAACATGTGCATTAGAGGTGGGCCAAAATATCGATGCATGTCAGAATCACAACTCTTACATCCAAGATTCTGAACTGATTCAAATTCTTAAAAAAAACTATATTTAAAAAGACTTCTGTCCTCCTGTTTGAAGCACCTGAAAACTTGCTGCTAGTACTGTTTGTCTACTTGGGCTTTTGCAGAACACAACTGTAAGCGAGGTGCAGCAGGTCACACTGCTAAAGCTAGCCCATTGGCTCGCTGTGAACATCTTGAGCTGGCTTCATCACCTGTTAACGTGTTAGTTCGCTGCATAGCCCATTGGCTCACTTCATCTGTGATATTTCTGTACAGAGCAGCAAATAAAAATCGAGTCAACTTCAACTTTGTTTATTTATAGAGCACTTTAAATACAGAGTTTGAGCCAAAGTGCTGTACAGCAGGAATATTTGGAACAGAATTTGGCAAAAATTAAGAACACATGGAGCACACCAAATGATAAGATAAAAACAAGGCAGAAAAATTAAAAGACACACAAAGTGGTAACACATTTGGACAGCACAAACACACAGTCCATCACTCCATCATTAAAAGTGTGTCTGTTTGTTTATGTATGTATGTATTGTATGTGTGTGTGTATGTATGTATACATATTTTTTTTCAAGAGTTTCACCACCATTATCATTATCCCATCTTTCCAAAAGGAGCCACCACAACAATGTCCTTAAATTAAAGGACAAGGGGAAAGAAAAAAGAGGGGAAACGAAAAAAAAATCCAACCACAGTACAAAGGGAAGGAGAAGAAAGGGAAAAAATGGAATAATTCAATATCCTGTCTTCCTAATATTGTATAAAACATGTAATTAACATTCTTGTTAACACACTCCACTACATGAAATGTAACATAGGAGTGGGTTAATATAGAAGCATGGATATTTGTGTGGACGTGTGTGATGTGTAGTTTTGTATGAGTTTAAAATACATGGGTACACAGAGCTGTATAAGATAATACTTACACACAACATTAGTTGTTGCTGCTGCTTTTTGGGTTGTTTTTGTCTATTGCCCTCCTTTCCTTGGTATCTGATAAGAAAATTTACCTCCCCGATTGTGCCTTACATCAACCACAAACTATACTTTCTTGTTCGTATGTACTTGTATTTGGTCTCTCTGTAACTACTAATTCTCATTTTATAGGTTTGTTTTTTTTTTTTTTCCTCTTCCTGTTGTCTTTCTTGTACCACTGTTAATATCACAAATAAAAATTGGAAAAAAAAGTAAGTGTATGGGTGCATATTGGCTTCTACAATATTCTACAACATCCTGGGTAACGTAGAGATTGGAAAATTCCGTATGCAGACTTTGCATACTAAAACATTAGTACTTATCTTACCTGCCGTCACCAGAACATCAGACAGAAACCATACTGACTGACGACCATTGCACACTGCACAGTTATATCAACTTCATCAGGTCTAAATCCACTGCCTGTTTCATTTCTAGACTAACATCCCCACAGCGTCGGAGACAGTAAAGACTTTAGGCCAATTTATTTGTGTAGCACCTTTTAGCAAAAGGGCAACTCAAAGTGGTTCACACAATACATCAGAACACAACGACAAAAGGAAAAAAAGGCATCAGAATAAAGCATTTACCAAATAAATAGATGAAACCACAGAAGATAAAATAAAAAAAAAGAAAACAAAGATAAAAATAGAAGAAACAGCTTATCAAAGCCCTATAAAAGTTTAATTATATTTATCTATAACTTTACTCATAATTATCTAATTCTTTAAAGTCTTTAAGCCATTTTTCTGAGCTGTGTCAACGCAAGGCACGAAACATATTGTAATAAATCTGGACATAAGCACCATTTTAAACAAAAAGAGATTTAATTGAGAATCCTGAATTGAAAATCAATTCTGAATGTAAACATCACCTTCAGAATCTGAAACTAATCAAATTGTGAAGTAGGGGAAGATCCGCCTCTCTAATGTGTATGGAGTGTAAATTTTTAGCTCTAAAGTTTGTATAACTGTCTTTTAAGATGAGCCTGAATAATGCTCTGTTTAATAATTGGTTTATTTATACCTGAAGATTCATGAAGATTCATAAACCTTCATAAACTGTTGATACAAGGCAGGATGGATCCACTCTTTCAAGCTGTTTACATCAAATTCTGACACTACAATCTTTACGTGGCAGCAGACCGGGCAACATTTACCAACCTTCTATTGTCTAATTCTGGTGAGCCCTTGTGAACTGTACTCTTAGTTTCCTTTTCTTAGCTGACAGGAGTGACACCCAGGGTGGTCTTCTGCTGCTGTAGCAAATTTGTGTGCTTGGAAATGAACTCCTGCATTCCAGTGTTAATTTTGACAGCAGTTTTTAATTTAGTTTAAGTATCTTTTAGTTTTAGTCATAATTTAGTCATGTAAATTGTTCTGATTTTAGTCCAGTTTTAGTTGATGGAGTTTCACAACATTTTAGTCGACGAAATCTCCTGCAAACTTAGTCGACTAAAATATGAAGTGTAAAGTGTAAGGTGTTTTTTATGTTTCCTTGAATTTCTGAGGTCATGTTTTACACTTGGATAAAATGAACCATCTAATAACCCTTTACTGAATGTAAGTAAAGTCTGAATGTATAAATGAACAGAAATAAATTTAACTTTTTTGTGTGAAATGCAGTCACCTTTATTTAGGCTACCTGGCAGAGCATCTCAGTTACAATAACAGAACTGACAACAAACAGTGAGCCTGCTCTACATGAATATATCAATTCATTAAGAGAGTAGCTCTGATTGGATCGCTCCACAACTTATCCCACCGCCATGAAGCTAAGGCAGTTGAGATTGGATGTTCCTCTTAACTCATCCAACCTTTCCACACAACCAAAGTAGCTGTGATTGGATATATTCCTAACTTGTTCCTACTTTCTACATGACCAAATTAGGTCTGATTGGATTAAGTCTCTGTCAAACATTTTAGTCTAGTTTTTATTTGTTGAAAAAAATGTCAGTTAATTTAGTTTTTGATTTTGTCCATGAGCACTTGTTTTTATTAGTTACAGTCCAGTGTACTTCAGGGGAAAAAAGGTTGTTGACGAAAATAAGTAGTCAACAAAATTAGCACTGCTCTATTCCTTGATTTTAAGGAATGTTCATTTTAGTCGCTGCTGCCTTTCGATCACGTTGAACCATTTTTGCTGTATTTTGACTATTCGTATTAAGCAGCCGAACAGGAAAACCTAATAAAGTGTCCAGTGATTTCACCTCAGCTTAAAAACTTCAACATCTAACTTTTGGTCCATACCACCCAACCCTGACTCCCCCTCTTCACTCCAGTTTCTCTCCTCTTCCTCAGTTTTCAGCCCTGTGCTCTAAATAAATGTGCGAGTGTGTGGTGAGCTATCAGTGGCAGGCCGGAGGAGTTTTGATTTATTTCCGCAGCTCACCCGAACTGACGCACTGACAGCCCAGATTGTTCTGTAGCCATGATAAATGCCCCATAAACGGTCTCTCCCAGCCTGTTAAATGTGCTAACTGTTGATGCACACGGGCCGGAGAGGGAGGAGAAAAAAGGCGAGATATGAAATCATAGAGCGAGCTGCTGTACTCCTGGCTTTCATTTCCACATTAAAGCATCCACCGTGATAGAATCAGACAGCAGCCAAAGCAGAACAAATGATCGTTTTAGCACTCCCCTCTCATTTGGTAATAATATATCAACAGTGATTTGCTTAAAAGTCTTGAGTTATGATTATCCTGCATGGTGCAATGTCAAGAAATCGTGACGCATAGATTTAATGGGTTAATGAGCTGGTTGGCAAACAACAGACCATTCCTTTCAGCTCATCTGCTGAGATGAAGACTCATTTCAAGACTCCCGTCTCTACCTCATCATTATCACACATTTGAGCCCTTTCGTCTCCATCCGCACGCCCATCTGAGTCAGCACAGCCTCAATTAATCACACACACTAGACCAATGCCAGAGAGAGAGACTCCCAAAAGGGTGTGTGTGGTACACCCATCTCATCCCAGCTTCTCTCTTCTGCCTTCAATATGAGACTTCAGGATGGCTGACTGACAGAGCCTGGGCCACCGAGCTGAAAAATAAGCAGATAAATCAGCTTCTGCCAGTCCAGTGCTCCACCTGGAGTCCATCAGTCAGGTAAATGGGCAGCACCTGCCACAAATTTTAGCAAAGCGGCTCTCCAGGAGGTGGGGGCTGAAGGTGGAATTATGAGGGTGTTTGTGTACTTGGGGATCTGGAGATATATACAAGCATTTAGGCAGTACAGTGTGGTTCAAAAGAAGAAATTTACCCTTCCTCTCCCACATCTGAGGTAGACCTACAATAAGGTAAGAGTGAAGCGATGGTATGTTCACCAGATGAGGACACAGGTTTTATACTAAAAGGCTCTTATGAAGAATTTGTGGTTAAATTGAGGAAAAGAACCAGTGTCAATTTTGACCCTCTTAACTCATCCAACCTTTCCACACAACCAAAGTAGCCGTGATTGGATATATTCCTAACTTGTCCCTACTTTCTACATGATGAAATTAGGGCTGATTGGATTAAGTCTCTGTCAAACATTTTAGTCTAGTTTTTATTTGTTGATGAAAATGTCAGTTAATTTAGTTTTAGTTTTTATCCATGTGCACTTGTTTTTATTAGTTAGTGTCTCGTCAGGGAAAAAGAATGGTTATGAAAACTATGACGAAAATAATTAGTCAACAACTGATTAACACTGAGAAGAACAACATTACCCTCTAAAGCTGGGTCAAAATATTGATGTAGCATTATATTGTTGTCTCTGCACTTGCAATCCAGTTATCACCTGACCTCTCAGACTGCCTGTTTGTCTGTAAGAGGGAAAAGCATCATGCTTTGGGTGATGCTCACACTTTAACCAGTGCTTTAATAAAAGAACACATACCCCGAGGAGGAAGTGAAAGCACAACAGCTGCTTTTCTAAAATAAGTGCCATAGTAGCACTTTTTTAGCACAGGTTTTCAGGATTCCCTGTTAAATGATGCTGCAATTAAAAAAATACTTAACTCTAAGTTTAATGTCTTAAAAACATTAGCGTTCTTGCTATAATCTTTTTCTTCTTTGTATCCCCCCCTCCAATCGCTTTTTAGTTCGTTGTTTTGTTGTTTTGTTTTTTATTTATTTATTTTTATGATTCTATATAAGGTTTTGCCCTTAAACTACATACATATTATTTGCCCACACACCCAAGCAACAGTATTCTTTGTCATGCGAACACTTGTGGCTGATACCGTCTACTCCTATCTCATTTGTGTTTTATTACTTGTCCTGTTTGCCTTTTTATTCTTATTACAATTACTGTCTTGTATTTTTGTTTGTTTGTTATGTTTTGTTTTTGCCTCTTATTATTTTCTCCTGTGTTTTCAAATTTCTTGTTATGTCTTTTTACTGTTTTTATTGCACTTTACTCCTTTGTATGTCTTGTTAAATGTTTGTAAATACAAAAAATAATAAAAATAAATAAATATTTAACATCACTGCTCACTCTACACTGCCATGAAGGATTAAACATGTGTTAAAGTGGCTCTGTATATGCACAGACGTGCACAGGGCTGTTAAACAGTTCATTACGATAGGTAACGTTAACAAATATAAGATGTTTTGGAGAGCTGGTGGAGCTAGAGTAGGCCTAAGGTGAAAGACCACATTAGCTGTTAGCTGCATCGTAAAGTAGTGCCAAACACAGAGACATCCTGGAGGGAAAAAAAGCATTGTGAAATTATTCACCCAATTGTACATACGATCCAACATAGTCCTACTACTCATTATTACATAAAAATCACACAATGACGCAAGATAACTGGTCGCAGTGCACCTTAACATTAAAGTCTCAGTTCGGTTTCATTAATTATGGAGCACTGGTGGGAGCCTTTTCAGCCACTGTAGTGCACAGCTTTGGCTGTCTCTTGATACAACATGATTTATTGAATCATTAAAAATAAATGTGTAATTATCTTAAATGAATGTTAAAATTATTCCATCATAATAATTTTTCCATAATAGCCTATTAAGGACCATGTATCACGAACTGTATCGTGAACACCCACGCCAAAGCAAACCTCTCCTAAGCATGTCAGGCCAAACAAAGTCACAGTTCATACTGCCAGGTTTCTGTGTCTTGCTGCAAGTCCTAAATTTAGAGCAGAGGTGTCCAAACTTGTTACAGCGAGGGCCGCATGAAGAAAAAAAACATGGACGACTGGGTCACCTGCCACACCTCACTTTTTATATATTTAAGTCCATGTTTTAGGGTTTAGGAGTTGGTTGCCACCCGTCAAGGGGCTCTGGATGGACTGTGCTGTCACTGGGCGAGGATGACAGTCAGACACAAAACAAGAGTAAACTGCAAGAATGTGCCAATATTAGGGGGACTGTTGGTGCTTGAAGAGGAATATTGCAACATACTTTGTAAATAGGATCTTGTGATAATGCAAATACAGCAGAAAATGTGCTTGATTGATAGTATTTGCTGCTATAAGCTAAATGCCTTTATTCATGAAATTGTTTCAGGGCCAATTTAAAATGGACCGCGGGCTGCATTTGGCCTCCAAGGCTATAGTTTGAACACCCCTGATTTAGAGTCACATACAGGGATCATACTATTGGATAAATAACTATATGCATATGTCAGAGGTTTGTGGTACACTGAAAAAAGATCGTCGTAAATTTTACAGTAACTTACTGGCAACAAGATGCCAGTAACTTACTGTAAATGTCCTTACAGTAGCATAACTCTATTTTAATTTACAGCGTTAGTCTGTATTTTCTGTAATAGTTTTACTACTGTATTTTTTTATTCAATGCATCATTATTGTCTTTCAATTTACATCATAATTACTGTATTATCACAAAACAGTATCCTTACTGTTTTTTTTATTTACAGTATCATAACCATATTTTATTCTACAACTTTTTTAATGTATTTTAAATCACAGTGAACTTGCTGTATTTCAACTTATATTACTATATCTTTAACTATTTTATTGATCATTTATTAGGAAGATATCAATAAAAACCAGAAAAGCACTCAGAGAGCGCAGACCTCCACCAAACAGCTTCAGTCCACTTTGGCGAAAATGGTCCTATCTGGCAATGTTAAAGAATCCTTTAAACAATTCCTGTATCCGGATGGTGATTCGGATCAGTCCCAAAATCTAATCATTTCTTGCTTATCTCATTCCACACATTTCCTGAAAATTTCACCCAAATCCGTCCATAACTTTTGAAGTTATTTTGAACACAGACAAACAGACAAACTAACCAACGCTGGCAAAAACATAACCTCCTTGGTGGAGGTAAAAAAAATGAAAAATACATCAATTTTTATCAAATAAAAAACATTTACTCAAACATTTGTTTCACCCAAAAAACGTAAACCTTTACTAAAAGAATTCTTACCTGCTATTGGTCAATTCTCCAGGGACAAAAATAATTTTCTCTTGATCCATTACCCTTTTCAGTGACTTACTGTATAGACATCCAACTGCATATCTTATGGTTAAATTCTGTTTATTTTACAAGAATAAGTATGTTTTCCCACAATCTTTTGTCATTTACAGTAATTTACTGTATAGATTTTTTACAGTAGGTACTGGTTGATATTACAGTAAAATACTGTTGCATTTACAAAAATCAGTTACAGCGTAAACCTGCATCATCTTAGAGTCAGCTGAGTTCAGGGAAGGCTTACTACCATCTCCCTCTTCTCCTCTCACTGCTGCACAGGTAACTGCAGGTGTGAGTGGAGCTGATGTGTGCTGATCACTGTGGCATATTGGCTGCATATTCAGGTGCTGCCAGAACACTCCTCTTTCATTTGTATCATGCATGTATTCATCCCCATCCTCCCTCCCTCTCAGGTCAGCAGCTCTAATCATCGTCACCGCACCAGGACTCCAGCGTTAGGCAGGTCGGAGCCGTTTGGCAGCACCATTTGTCAAACCTGAGGCACTTGGGGCAATCGTGCACCTGACAAAAGCTTAAAGGCATATTATTCCATGAGGCGTCTCCTTTGTGAGCCGAAAAGCCAGCACCTGTGACTGCTCCAAATGTCCATCTGTGTGTACGTGCAATGGGAAAAAATGTGACAGTTCAGAAGCGCTGTCTTATTAAATTATCTCTCTGCCTTTTACAGCGTGGCCCCCACCCTTCTCTTTCCATCCCTCTCCCAGGCTAAACATTTGTCTTTCCATTCATGGGTGAATTTGTATTCCATTGAGATGGGCTCCTGATGGTTGGGAGAGGGGCGGAGGGCGGGGGATGGGTGCAAAGTCCGCATTCAGGCTGCCTGTTTTCCATCTCACTGCTTGGTTACAGAACTCAACAGGCAGGCAATGCTACAAGTCAAAGCCTGTCCATGTACACTTTAGGTCAATATAAGTATAAAAACCCTGGATAAAGTGCAGCTGCATCCAGCATGTTTTAGTTTAATGCTAAAATTTAAAGAACGTTTCTTACACATGAAATGCATTTACTTGTATTCAGTCACAGACAGCAACTCAACTTTTACTCCAGAACATTTAACAGACAAAACCCACTATTATTATCATATTTGATATGTTTGTAGTTCCTAAGTCTCTTCTGAATGGTCAACTGGTCCACTATATGGTAATTGATCAGTTCTGCGGGATTCATCGGCATTTTCAGCAGCTCTGTAGTCTTTGAATAGTCCATGCTCTGCACTCAAGCGGGGTCCACACATAAGGAATTTCTAAATATGAAGTGATTTTTTTTTTTTTTTTTTGGGTTATCAACATAGCACATTTCCAGTACAATGTACACAATACCCAGTTTTTTTTTTTTGTTTTTTTTTTTTCACCGAACAACCGACATGTTAACCCCGCTCCCTCCAAAATATCAAAATAATAAAATTAATATAAAATAATAATAATAAAATACAAACTTTGCAAATACTAAGTCACATAATAGTAAAAATAAAAGATAAAGCTTATAATAAATCACACTTTAAAAAAAAAAAAAAAAAAAAAAAAATCTGTACAACACAACTGAGCACAGAAAATAAGATTATTTGCTCGATGTGATTGTCAAACAGTACATTAGTCATCCAAAGATCGGAGAGAGTCAACAAAGGACAAAAAAGGACCCCATATCTTATTAAAATTGTCAAAGCAACCTCTAATGCTGTATTTAATTTTTTCCAAGTTAAGAAAAGACATGAGGTCCCTCAGCCAAGAACAAGGAGATGGTGGTTTTCGGTCCTTCCAATGAAGTAAAATTCGCCTACGAGCCACAAGAGAAGCAAAAGCTATAACAATCCTCTCTCTGGTGGAGATACTACCAAAATTGTCGGGAACACCAAAAATAGAGATTAGAGGGCTGGGAGCCACCAGTCGATTAAGGACGTTTGATAATACTTCATAGAAGGTGGACCAGAATAAGTTTAGCTTAGGACAGGAGAAAAACGTGTGAGTGATTGGCAGGAGAAATAGAGCATCTATCACATGTAACACTTGTGTTGAATAATTTGTTTAGTTTGACTTTGGAAAGATGTGTCCTGTGTAAAACCTTAAACTGTATTAATGTCAGACTAGCACAAGGGGTAGTAGTGTTGACCCTTTCCAGGGCTTTTAGCCACCACTCAGTGGAAAAGGTAATTCCAAGCTCTTCTTCCCAGGTATTCCTGACAATTAAAGACGGTGAGGCTGAAGAAATTAATTTCACCACAGTTGAAATAAACCTATGACCTGAGGGGTAGGGCAGGATTGAGACAATGAGAGTGTCAGGTGGCAGATAGGGAAAGTGAGGAAAATTATGTTGAACAAAGTTGCGGACTTGAAAATATCTAAATAAATGGGAATTAGGAAGGTTATATTTTGCTCTCAGAGCATCAAAGGGAGCAAAAATATTACCGACATATAGTTGTTTAAAATGAACCAGGCCTTTGTTTTTCCAGAAAGAAAAAGCTGAATCAGTAGTTGAAGGAGAGAATAAATAATTATCACAAATGGGCATTATTAGAGAGATAGTGGAGATTTTGAATTGTCTTCTGAACTGTTTCCAGATCTTTAGTGTGGATAAAATAATGGGATTGGACGTGAACTGAGGGGGATTTGAATGTAGAGGGGCACAGATCAAAGCTGATAATGACACTGACTGGCAAGAGCGAGCTTCCATCTGACACCAAACAGTATTAGGGGAATTATACCAGGTATATATTTTTTGGATATTAGCAGCCCAATAGTATGCCAAAAAATTAGGGAGTGCAAGACCCCCATCTTCCTTTGGTCTTTGTAGGATAGAATATTTTGCCCTTGGGGATTTTCCAGCCCATATAAAAGATGAAATGCTTCGGTCAAGATCCTTAAAGAAAGACTTAGGAAGGAATATTGGTAGACACTGAAAAAGGAATAGAAATCTTGGAACCACATTCATTTTAACTGTGTTGATTCTCCCCAAAAGGGAAATAGGAAGAGCATTCCAACGTTTGAGGTCTAATTTAATCTCTTTCACTAACTTTAATATATTATTTTTATAAAGTGAAGGAAAATCATGAGAAATATTGATGCCTAGGTAACGAAATCTGGAAGAGGCAAGATGAAAAGGTAACATTTTAGCTGAAATTTGTTTTGCTGCATTGTTCAGAGGAAAGCATTCGCTCTTACTAATATTCAACTTGTAGCCTGAAAAGGAACCAAATGTCTTTAGAATTTCAATAATCTTACTGATGCAAATGGTGGGATTTGAAATATAGAGCAACAGGTCATCAGCATAAAGCGAGACCCTATTGTCAATCCCATTTCTACATATACCAGTGAAAACGGGTGAGCTTTTAAGAGCAATAGACAGTGGCTCGATGGCTACAGCAAACAACAAAGGCTACAGGGGACAGCCTTGACGGCAGCCACGTGTCAAAGGGAAAAATTTTGACCGGTGGAGTTGGTAATCACACTATCTGAAGGGTTGTTATATAAGTGATTTTTTTATCTGTTAAAGATACCACACATGAAGAAAAAAAAACAAACATTGAACACTTTTGATCGTACTGTGTGTGGTGTGCTCCGATAATCTCAACACAGCACACCACACACATAACGATTCTGTCCCACCACCGATCTAGAATCTAGTCCTCCAAACATAACAACAACTGGAAAACACAACACGCAACATTGGAGATGACATACGAGAAGAGGGAATGATGGTGGTCTTAGGACTATTTTTGATGGAAAAATCTGGAAAAATCACAGAGTCTTGACTCGGGAGTTGTCAGCTTTCCCCACACACAAAGGTTTTTGGTCATAAATATTTAATAAGTTCAATATTTACGATCACAGCCCTGACCTGTTACAGAGCCGATTATCAGGACAAATTCACTCTTAACAAACCTCACACCACAGGATAATCTTATAGGATAATCTTCTGAGACATAAGATAATGGGGCGTTTGAAGGGGGAAAGTTGGGACAAAAACAGCCTGATAATCTTTATGTGTGTACCACGTTTAAGCTTGCTATCCCAGGCCACTGATACTGCTCACAGGAGGACAGGGAGGAGTCCCAATATAGCAGGCTTTGTTGTCTTGAACATGGAAATACTCTATCATGCAGGGGAGCAAAATCACAATAAAAGACATATAAAACTTAAAAAACTGTGATATGACCACTTTAAGTTACAATTAAACACATCATGTTGATGTAATGTTTTACGTTCCCCTAACTGACCCTTTGAAAGCTCTCTGATTGGTTAGTCAGTGGATCAATGCCAAGCCCTAACCTCCTTAGTAAGACGGGGGTTAGGGTTAGACAAAATCTGTTGTTGCTCAATAACTCAATTATCAACTACCTTTTATTGATGTTATTTTCATTTGACTCTTTCCAGGGTTAGGGCAAAATGGAAGAATGAAGCCAAACTACACTACTGTGTGTGACTGAGAAAATTCAAAAACTTTATGAATCTGCTGAAATAATTAAAACATGACTGGTGAATGGCCTTAAGCGTCCTTTCCACCAAGCTGCCAAGTTCAGTTTGGCTCCATACCACATGCAATTACAGGTGTTTCCACTGTCAAATAAGGAGAGAAGGGAACCCAGATAACCAACCCATGCGGCCCCACTTTCTGGCTCCCTTTGAGTCCAAACTGATAATAAAAGGGCAGAGTGAAAAGCGCTGCAGTCTGTTGATTGGTCACAAAAAACATCAACACTCATGTGACAGCAGCCACAGTGAAACACATACCTCACCATGGTCAAATAAGCTTTGTATTTAGAGTGAATTGTTCACATTATATTGATCCTTGACTTAAGCCAGTGTGCCAGAAGACAGCCCTGTCAGCCCCTCTTTCAACTTCTTTCTTTCAACTGGTCACTGCTGTTGCTGTAAAGAATTTCAGAATAAAACAAAGCTCCATAGAGTGCGGGACTGTTGGAGGTCATCTATTGTTGGCTGTCGTTTACAGTTGCGCTATGCTAAGATATTGGATTTTTGCAGATGTCCGATATGCCAATATAGTTTTATTTATTATCGCCAATACCAGTATTTCTGGTCAAGAGCACAAGCTCTGTACTTAACAAAAATGGACTTGTTTCTTTCAGTGTCACAGTATATTTTTGGGAGGAACAGATGAAAGACAAGAAAAACAGCATTTAACTCTTGCAAAAATGAAACCCTTGATTTTTAAATGTAACCATGCAGTGATGAGAAGGTGCATCAGTATCGGGCATTTGTGTAATTTGCAGATATGTGTGGATCATAAATCGGCTGTAAATATCTGCAAAAATTTCAATGTCGGGCGGCACAGATACCAATACCAATACCAATATCAAACCAATAATATTGTGCATCCCTGGCATTTATGTTACTAGTGACACTCTTCTTCGGGATCACATCCCTGCCCTAACAAGTTACGGTATAGCTGGCAGTGCAAGGGCGAACAAAACCAGGGTTTACTGCTCCAAATCTTACCAAACTCTGCTGAACCAAACCAGACCACCACTAAGTAGAAACAAGGCTCATAGGATGTCATCCAAGATCGGCTTTTCACATCAACAAAATTCTTTTATTATTCCCACCAAATAAATGAATAAAAAATAAAAATCATCCATACAGGTTTGTCATTATAATTCACTGCTGGTAGGTAACTGAATTATTAACATGTTGATCTATCATCATTATTACATTTCATTTTTAGCTCTGCCTCTCAGAGCTGTCTGCTCCACCAGTGCTGTTTGATGTGGGCTCAATTTCCCCTGAGGTGATCATTAAAAATGTTATCGTGTTTAATCTTATCTTACAAATGTCAGGTCGCTCGCTCCCTGTCTGACTCAGAGCTCGTGCTCTCCTTTAGCACAACATCATAACCTGCGATGATGGTGTCACCTCCGGTGAGAGCTCCGTCTCATTGGCGGGAGTGTTTATTTAGTAACACTCCATTAAGTTGACACGGGGACTGCTATCACGAGGTGTAACCTTTTGGCTTTAATCAAATTGACAGCCGAGGAGCTGTAATCAATGGAACTATTTACATAATGCCAGGTTGCAATTAAACCGACAATAGCACCTGCCCTGACTGTGGATTTAAAATACAATAAAATAGACCTACTTTGTTTGGAAAAAGTGACATCAGTCAAACACACTTAAAATAACAGGGAGTTTGTATTTTGACAATCAAGCTTTCTCTTTAATTATTTAATTTTACTCTCTCACATTATGCACTGTGCACAGTTTCTTGGGTCACAAGGACTTTTTTAATGAGCTTTATTCTGGTATTAAAGAAAACCTAACACAAGAAATTCACCTGCTCATATAAAGGCCACTCTGTACCAGGCTTTCTATTTTGGATAGTATATTTTCTAAAACAACTTTTTTCAATCAAAAACAGAACGTTCAACATGTTTTATTCTTTTATACTTAAGTAAATGGTTGCACAATGTGCAGCAGGTAGTGCTCATGCCTGTTCTCCCTGTTCATGAATGAGATTTCTCTAGGTACTCCAGTATCCTTCCATGGATAGGTCATCAGGCCTTGCTTTCACAACAGCAATCCACTGAAAACTGAACAGTTTAGCATTTTTCTTTCCAAAAAGGTTTTTCGTTGAGTCACTAAAATGACCAAAATATTGTAGTAGACCTTCCAATACGTACATGATCGTATTCTGTTCATTCAATGTAGCAGCAAGGTCTGACTGCTTATACACAGAAGTTTGTGTGGATGAAAAATGAAGCGAGACTGTTGCTCAAATGTAGTGACAGGCAGACTGCAGTCAGCCGGCTACAGTGGAGCAACTTCGGCACACAATAAATTTCTTTAAAAGCAGTAACGCCCAATTTCTGTCTTCAAAGGTGAACATGACTCACATGTCCTCCATGACTTAAAATATATCTCTTTTATTAGTTGTTAATGAAAAACAGTGTGTTTGTTCAAATCATTTACAGGACAGAGCAAGCACAACACAGCATGCAGCACTTAAATCATCTAATGCCAGTAATCTAGCTTTTATATTCTTGTTAGGCTAAAGTCATAGTAGCGGTTGCAACTCAACTGACCCTTTGCTGGGTCTCTGATTGGTCCAATGACCAACCAATCAGGCAATATGGCAACTAAGCTATTTCCATCAGAAGTATTTATGTAACAGTAAAGCCTATTTAATACCATGTGTAGAATTTAATGCCTTAAATTCATAGAATTTACAGTTGCAATCCCCTGGGAAATTTAGACTTAAAGTTTGGCAAACACGTTTTAATGCCTACAACATTCAGTGCTCGAGTACTACACAGTGGTAATAATAAGACCACTTTGTTAATGTGGTAAATGTAAAGGGACTTCAGCCTTTATTGCTTTTCTAATCTTTCTGACCTCTCAAAGAGCTTTTACACCGCAGGTGACTATGTAGGTTATCTTTAAGTATTATTACACATACATGTATTTCCATACCAAATTAACATGCCACTGATGCAGCAGTAGAAACAATTTGAAGTTAAGTGTCTTGCCCAAGGACACATCAATATGTGACAATCTCAGATTAATGGTAGAACAAACTGCCAGAAAAGTCACAGACACTGATGCCAGGCAACAATGCAAGCAGCACTTGCAGCATTTGGATGATGTTCACTGTTAATTTTCTCTACTGTTGACTTTCTGACTGTTTATGAAACTATCCTTAATTAGTAACTGCACTATACAATCCATCTTCAACAAATAGACTCTGGGCTCCTTTATTATCCTTAATAAGAATGAAAAAATGATTATGGCTCTGACTTTCATTGGCGAAGCAGAAAATCAAGCAACAGAGAGGCTAAGTAATCAGAAATCTTTCTGACTATTCACTCGCACTTCACATTTTCATGAGATTAAGGCACAATCAATCTTATTCAAAAGATTTTTTTTCTATGAAAGCTCTCAGTAACAGATTATTCTGTTTACAGCACAGTAGTCACAGCTCTGGATATTAATGCTGATTTTCTAAAAAGGAGGCTGTTTGAGGGACTGTGGTGTCTGTGAAATCAAACAAACACAGACAGAAAGTTATTTTCAAGCTGTCCACATATTTACGGTGGGAGAACACAAGGAGAGATGCTCTGTGTACAGCTTGAAGGCAGGAAAAAGAAAAGTAAGGCTATTCTCTGGTCTTTGTGCATTCAGGGTGAAATATGTGTCCAGTTCTTTTCTTATTGTTGTTTTAAATTAGCTTACAACATTCACATAATGGTAATCTGCTTTATATTCAAGTCCACTCAGTGCATTACACTAAACTGAAATTCAGGAGAAACAAAACAACTTTTCACTAATTAGAAAAAGCTGCATTATTCATTTGTAATTATGTAGTGAATTCCATCCTACATGATCACACATTACTGCAGCTCTGCTAAAGTGACTGTGAGGTGAGGATCTGCCCAGAGGTAGAAACATTTACTAATGGCCTCTGTTTGTTCCCCATTCAATAATTATAATGAGCCCGTAAACAAACACAAAACCGCACAACAGAATCTGGTGCTTCCTGTGCTCACCATTTACTGGAACCGGTGAGATTATAAATTCATAGAGCTCCGTGGAAGACAATCAAGAGGAAGCATCAAGTCTTATGCTTCATAACCGCGGCTCAAGACAGAGACAGAGTCAAGTCCCCTATTGCAAGTCCAGATCAAAGCTTTATTCCCCAGGGGCAGCAGCAAGTCAGTCCAGTCTCAAGGAAAATGCATAGGCAGAGCAAGAAATGAGCATTCTACCTAAAATAAATGAATAAATGTGTAAACTAGAAAGCACTCAGAGACTGTAAACCTCCACCAAGGTAGGTCACATATTGCTGTTACATCTATAAGCAACAATTCCATGATGAGGTTACCATCATAATATGATTCACTGATCCTAAAACAGTGATTGAGCAAAAATGATTGTTTTCTAAGGCAGTTATCTTGATCACCATCAAAATCTAATCTGTCTGTCCAGTAGTTTTGTGTAATCTTGCAAACAAACAACAAACAAACAAACAAACATGCACCGGCAGAAGTAGAACAAATGTTACTCAGTACAACATGAAAATAAAGTCAGCATTAAAAGACGTATTGCATAAAACTAACTGCACAAGTTTGTACGTATTCGGGTATTATTAAGAATTACTGGCACAAATCAACTGTCGCAAGGGCACACTCTGTGTATTGTTAGGTTTTGTTTTTATTCTTTTTTGTGCCTATTGTATATTTTGAATATTTTTCATATTTTTTATACATACTCAGTTCAATTTTGCTCTATTTTCTGCCTGTTTTTATACTTTATTTTACTCCTCCTTACTCTTTATTTTTATTCTAATTATATGTAGATTGTGTTTGCACTAATATACCAAGTCAAATTCCTTGCATGTGCAAATGTACTAGGCAATAAATACAAATTCTGATTCTGAAGTCAAGTCTGAAGTCTTTCAGTGGCAGTAACAAATCAGGCAACTTTCTCATACTGCTCAAATGACTTAAACAAATATAAAAATATGTTACCCAGAGTAACAGGAAAATGTTGTTATCATTATTAGACAAATCATATCAAGCATATGAGTTTGAGTACTGTGTACTTACACTGCATCTAGAAATGCACTGTAAATAAAAAAACAAACAAAAATAAAACCTCTTCCCTTTCAAACAGAGCAGTTATAGCAATGTAGGCCAGTAAAACCACATCACATGGTCAATGATATATTTTTCACAAAAAAAATCCCTTTGGATGGTGTCAAATTTTAAGGTTCATTAAATATATAATACCACTTATCCTGTTAGGGTCGTGGGTGGGGCTGAAGCCTATCCCAGCTGACACTGAGTGAGAGGCAGGGTACATCCCGGACTGGCTGCCAGCCAATCAAAGTGCCACATAAAGAGACAAACAATGATTCATGCTCACAGTCATACCCAAGGGCAATTTAGAATCACAAGTTGACATGTTTTTGGTCTGTGGGAGGAAGCTGGAGTGAGAAAACATGAGATTCCACACAGAAAGGCCTTGACCTGCTGCGCCACCATGCCACCACCTTGTTATACAATGCTATCATTAAATTTTGGGATGCTAGGAGTGACTTTTTCACATATTCCCATATTAATCTGACAGACTGTGAAGCAAACTCTGGTCCACTTAGAAGTGAACCAAGACCCCGTTGTTTTGGGGAACCCGAGTTCGGTTCTTTGGTCTGCTGCAGAGTTTGTCTGAGCTTCACATCACCCCAAATGAACTGAACTTTCCAAATACAGGAACCAGAGTCTGGTTTGGACCAAATGTCTTAGTTGTGAAAGCACCCAACGTTCTCTTAAAATAAGTGCAGCAGAAGTCCACACACAAACCTTGAGCTAAAAAGAAGCCAGCTGGACTATCTCAGTACTGTTCGATATGACAGCTGTGATGTATGAACCTGTGATTAAAAAAAAAGAGTAAAAAGGCCAGACAGCTGCAAATATTTTACAGGCTTGTCACCATTGTAAGAGCCTGCCAAAACAGCAGGCTGCAGTTCATCCTAGTAACTCAATGTCAATGTTGTAAAAAGATTCTGTACATACGTGTTTTTAGTGTTTGCCAAAACTTGAATCTTTAAAGCTTTTGGCAGAGTTTGTTTTTGTCTCTTAATTTACCTTTTTATGCATGTTTGGCAAATTGGGTGAGATTATTTGTAACTCACTTTTCTTTTGTTGAATTGAGGTGAGGTTGGTTAGTGATTATGAAGATATTCAGTTTATTTATCATGCTATTCCTGAACTCATCTTGTGTTTGGTGAAATAAAAAGTTATTTCTTGTCTACAAAAATTGTGTTTGCCTTGTCATCATTGGAGGCAAAAGAGGAGAGGCCATTTTATGCTGCTTCTGGCATCCCCTCAGTTGAATATGTTTGTGCCACAGTTCAGCTGAATGACTAAAAAATAGCAAAAAGGAACAGGGATGGAAGTTTTAGTTTTCAATGAAGAATCCTGCAGCTTTAATTTCATTGTATAAAGACATGATCAGGATCAAAAAAACAACAGAACAGCAAGGGTCGCAATAAAAATGATAAAAAGCTACATCCTAAATCTACACATTATTTTCATCTACAGTATCTTTGTGCGGGTGAGGCGACAGAAACACAATGGTATTAAAAGCATCCAATTGGACTAACGATTTCAGGGAATGGTTGAACTACACCCATAATTGAGCCTGTGATAGTCTTTGCAGCCCTGATAAAGGCATCCTAATGGGCTGAGGCAAATTATCTGCCTCATAATCAGCAGGGCTTGCAAAGGGCTGAAATCAAACTGCAAGAATACTTTTGCAGAAATGAAGACACCAGGAAACATCCACTGCAATTTCACTGAGAATGCTTGAGCAATGTAGAATATCACTCAAAAGACCGGTCTCAACATTTTCACTTTAGCTGGAGTTACATGTCAAATGCCAAAATATCTCAAGAACAGTGAATCTAGTGAGTTATTTGCCTTGATCCCCCACTTATTTCTGTCTCAATAGATCCCAGCAATTCCCAGCTCAATCTGCTGCCGTGTCATTTTGCAGATTGCTTTCTCTTTGCAAAAGCAGGACGGCCCCAGCTGACTAATCAAAATGCTGGCAGGGCCCAAAGAGAAAGCCGCTACCTCAGAAAACAAACATCCGCACAAAATCAAAAGTGATTTCAGAGGATGATCACAGATGGTGCGACCGCAGAGTGCTCTGGCAAATTCTGTGTATCCCAGCTGATTCGCACATTCCCCAAGCTGCTGTCTGCACTCCTCCAAAATAGACTGTAGCACATTATGAATGCAAATAAAAGGCATGGCTGGAGCCTCGTTTGACTGGTTTAGGCGCTAACTGGTGGGTAAAAACATGGAACCACATGGACTACTTGTAAGCATAGCGATGGTAAATAGAAGGACAGAGGTAGATAAAAAATAAGAAAAATCCACAAAAACTTTCAAACCTAAACTTATGAGAAGAAAAAAAAAAATCCATTCCGTCGCCAAAGAAAAAGAGACACGTCCCCAGCTTTCACAATCTCATTGATGTGGTTCACAAAAAGTACTGGACCACACATACATGCACGTGTACAATGGACTCACCCCACTGCAGAGGAGCGAGCTGCAGGTGCTCCAGGACCAGCTGGTTCAGGACTCCCTCCACACTGGCCTCTCCATGTCGTTGCAGAGAAGGGTGAGTTTAGTTAAGGAAGCTCTGCGGAGAGTTTTGGTGGACTTCATGGATTATTCAAAGTGACACAGCCTCCTTTAAAAACACATGAAGAACTTGCCACGACCTGCCATCAATGTGGTGGCACCTACCTTGAGAACTGGCACTAAGAAGGAGTATTTACAGTTACCAAATTAACAGTCTGCTTTATGCTCTGCACTGAATCTGCAGCAAACCATCCCAATCCTCACTAGGAGGGAGGAGGAGTAACAGGAAGACTGAGGATGGGAAGGAGCAGTAGTAGTAGTTGCAGCCAGACAGTAGCCATATTATATTTTGTTTTTTATTTTACATTATTTTAATTTTAATTTTATTTTTATCACTTATTATTTAGATTTTATTTAAATTTTATTATTTATTATTTAGATCTATTGATGTTTATATAGAGAGATTTTATATCTGCTAATAGCTTTCTGTGCTGTTTACTGGTATTATGCTGATGGCAAATTTCAGATGGAGCTGCTTCAGCTTTCTCTCCTTAACAATAAGCGTGGATTTCAGGTAGCAAAAAAGGGAGACATCACTGTAGAGTAAAAAGAATTTGATCCAAATGTACGAAAGTCATTTACTACAAATTTAGAATTTGTCACTGACAGACATAAAAAGGCAGTGGAAAACATTTACCACAGGAAAACATCTTCAAAGCATCTCTGTGATGCATTGATTTAGTAGTTAAGGTGACAAAATAATGACAGCACAAAATAATCACGGGGCAGGTTATTGATGTTTGAATGCAGCATCAAAACAAATACGGCTGTCAGAGAGCAATTACCCAGATAATATGTGATGATAAGCACACCGTTGATCATTTACACAGCTGACATTTGGAATAATGAGTGAGACAAGGAAGATCTAGAGCTCTAAACCTGAGTCTATTAACCTTTGAGCGAGAGTACAGTGTGCATGTAGGCAGAGAAGAAGAGAGAGAGGCACACAAACACACTGAGAGGGGAAAAGAGTTTCTGCTGCTCCTGCTGGATGGTTCCCAAACTCACACAACAATGTCAGTGCCACGGAGCATATCTCAGCTGACATTGGGGAAGAGGCAGGTACACTCTTGACTGTTTGCTAGCCAATCACAGGGCCAACAAGTAGAGGCAAACACTCACACACGCCGCCGGGCAAATTCAGAGCCACCAATTAACTTAACAAGTATGTTTTGATCTGTGAGATGAAACCGCTGTACATGGAGAAAACCCACACATGCACAGGGGCATGCATGTCTGGCAACAGCGTTACAAGCTGCACCATCATTCAGCAAAAGAAGAAATGCAAAACTCTTAGGGCTGGACAATATGGCATAAAAATAAAATCCCTGTTTATTTTTTTTCCACAACACCCAATTTACAATTTTAATCGATTTTTTCCCTCTCAAAAAAAGGACTTCAAAGTTACACGAAAAATCACATGAATCAAGTTCTGCCGTTACGTGATCACAATATCTTCCCAAACCAAACAGATTTTCCCTCTTATATTTCAAGTGCATTCCGTAATTTGTCATTAAATGTTGATTAAGTAGTCTGGATGTAGGCAGGCCTGTCTACATAAACACTGAAAGTTGAGCTATTTCCACAGTACATTAACATTGAACTCTCTGTTCAGTATTTCATCTCATTTAAAATACAAATACAAGCCTAAACATGTGCTTGTGCAAAAGCTAGCAGGGCCCACCATCATGAAGACTGTAAATTTGGAGTATTTATATTGTAAAACATTGCAACATCTTACAATTGGAGTGAAGAAAAAAATCTCAACTTTTTAAATTTTAAATCTTCTACAGGCAACAATTCAAACTAATCAATTCAATCCATATATTGCCCAGCCCTAAAAATTATAATAATATTAATAATAATAACAACATTTTTTGGTAAAAGGCTTTAAAAAATGAGTTTCAAAGCACCTCACAAAGAATTACACCAAACCAATTTTCTTTAAAGAGGTTGTTATACATAAATGATGTGAATGTTGGATGATATAAAGACGTTTTGTTACCAAAATCTTGAGATGATGTGCTTTAAACAAGCTACAGTGTACATTTAATAAGATGTACATAGAAGCTTATTTAAAAGAGGTTTTTGCAAAAGGAAGAAAATGCAACTTTTGCAAGCTACTGTACTAAAAACCCTCTGTGAGACACTACCACGACTGTGGTTTGAATATAGCTTCAAAAGAGCCAAGGGGTCAAGATGGCACATGAATAAAAGACTGATCTATAGATCAATACATACATTCTCCTGCCAGGTCTCCAGGTATGAGCACAGTAGGAGAAAGTAAATCAAGGTGTCCTTGATATATGTCGGTTTCAGAGGGACACATTTAAAATTGATTGTGTTATGTGGCATGGGACCAGTAGAAAATAAATCTGATGCTCAGCTTGTTAAAATAAACCAAATAAACACCTTTGGATAAATATATTTGTGATTGTGTTCAACAGGATTATTCTCCATCTTAAGTGAGATAACTTTAAGATAATTTTCAAATCAGTCCAGTGTCTTTGACCATAAATGTGCCCAATCACCTCATGTCTGCTTTGAGGCAACAGTATATTTCTCCAATTTCAAATAGTAATTTTAAAGTCCATTTAACATTTAACAAGGACATTCACTTGAGAAATGGTGCCTATCCAGGTCCCAAAAAGCACACGAGTCACCTGCATATAGCACTATGTAAGTTTTGCCGAATGCTCAAGTACAAGCTGCTTTACAACACCACTTCAAACACTGGAGTCCAAAAAGCTGAGAGGAGATGCCATTTGCCCATCCCTGTCCTGTGTTCCACCATGGCTGAGACTTGGAGACAAGAGAGGACAGCAACAGATGAGGTTAGGAAAGGAAAAGAGATATTACAAAAAGAATCTGAACTGAATCAGATATAAAAAAGGTTTTAACATGTTGGCAAGAGCTTAAGGCTGAAAGTCAGAGGGGTGACCAAAGTTGACAATTTAAGGTTTTTGCTCTATTTGTTGAATCTGTTATACAGTTAATAGCTTTTTTATGGTAAACCTTTTCAACCTATCTCAACTAGTATGTAGCAAATAAGCCTCTCCAGAGTGGCAGACTTGACACAACATGGTAACAGTTGAATATATTCTACATGCAAACAGTTTGCAAATAATGGGTAGTTGACACAGGAAAAGCCATTTTTTGTTTCACATATAAAGACAATAATCTTTACCCTGGTCAGTCATTTCATTCAATTCTCAGGTCTTTACCAGTTGGCTTTACCTCCCTCGATATATCACAAATACACATTTTCTGTAAGCTGAAGGAGAACAGCGTTGTGTTCTGAATCTGCAGTGGCCACAAAAGAGTCACAAAATGTTCCTGCCTTAATATAAAATATGCTCTTGGTATTTTTTAGCAACTAGTGCTTCCTTTTTTCTGATGACTTCTGTCTGATGAAAAAGCTCAGAGAAAAGCAGGTGCATTAGTCTTGTTTCTAATCATTACACATTTATGTTAAGCTCCATGTCCCTGAATAACCCAGATAAAGTGTAATGTTGAGAAAAGAAGCACAAAAATAAGTTATATATCTGCCAAAAGAATATGCAAGTATTTCTTCATCTTCAAATGTTAGGAAACAAAATTAACTCTCTATATATTTCTAGTTTAAAAACCCTCAACTAGTAAAATCTGCTTGCTTCAACTGCAGGTACATTTTAGAAATACAATAATTAGTTTTGACAAGAAAGTTTTGAAAGTGAAACCAAGGTTAACAAAAAGACATAAAATATGCTTATAATATTATTCAGATACAAGAGAAGGGCAAGGTTGAACTTGAGAACGACATCCTCAAATCATCTGCATCTCTGACACTTGAAAGGTGAAAATTGAAAAAGGTAATTCATTAAACTTCTGATGTATTATAACGTATTACAGCTTCTTCTTTTTTTATTCAAGTCACACTTTGAAGAGAAAATATACTTTTTCACTTTAGGCAAGGAAACTTTTGACTCTTTCCATTTTATGAATGGACCAATTTCTAGTATTAAAAAATCAAATGTGCTGTTCTAATAAAGAAATTTCTGGCTTTCTTACCTCTAAAAGCAATTCTGTATTAACACATTCATGCTAACTGAAAGAAACTAACTGGAAAGGATGTTGTGTAGGTACCTATCAGTATGGAGCAATGCATTAAGAGGCTGGAGGCGGCGAATAATGCAAGTTAAGTATTTTTTTTTTTAGTTTGATATTTCAGGATGGAAATTCTTCAGAGCATATACAATATCTTAACGATGATGTTGCCTACACTCGCATTTATCCCATTATCTATCTAAGACTACAAAACACCCCACAAATCCACTTATTATCGATGTCAAGAGCGATGTAAGACTGGATTTGAGTTGAGATGACACCCATGCACAATGAGAGGTAAACATTTTAGGCTCTTCTATTTGTGGAATCTGTTAAACTCGGCTCGGCCCTGCATGGTTCAGATATTACTGGGTGCCTTTTCAATTAAAGGGCAGTACCTTTTAAAGATAGGCCAGGCCAACATAGCGTAGCTGTGTGAATCTACCATTTAATCTTTACAACAAAGAAGGAAAAAACATGACTTTTTGTCAGAAGAAGGAGATGAAATCTTTTGTAAAGGTGGCTGTAAGCAGCAAAATATCAGACTATCTAAAGCAGAAGGATGTTTAGGAAATCTGGGGGGGATTTCCATGTCAGATACCCTCCATTCTGGGTGATACTCTGATCCTTTAGAGGTTAGCACTGCCTCAGACTTAAACACTTAGAAAGTTCGAGTCTTCTTTTTAATTCCATTATTTTCCTGATTTCTGCTGAAACATTCAAGATATTTTTTTGTTCTTTTCTAGCGTCTGCGGTGTTCACATATCAAATTATTTAACCAAAGCAGTAGCAGTGTCATTCCCCTTTAAATGCATCATAACTATATGATTCATTTTTAATATTAATGATGTTCAGCAAAACAATGAGACAAAATCAGTTTCTAAATTTCCAGCATTTAAATTTGTAACATCTTAACTTTTTGTCCGCCAGTGGCTCATGAGTAAATAAAAGTCCTGTCCTGACATGAGTATTGATAGGTTATCCAGTTTGCATGTGTTTGAGAAAAGGATGAAATTTTCATTAATGCTAAAGAATGAAATCTTACTCCTCACAGTCGACCTTCAGAGTGTGATATCTAACTTTTAAGCAATCACAGTTGAATCCTGTATATTTTTATGTACCATCTTCTCTTCAGCTGAGAAATGTGACAGGTTCTGTTTCTCTGTGAACTGAGTAGCAGCAGGATCGCTGTTCTGATGGCAACACTGCAGAAGCCTTTCTCTTGGTGATCCTCACAGGAAGTGTTTAAACGCCATGAACATAACATTCTGAAATACATATATAATAAAACAGGCCCTTCCACGATGGTTTTCAGCCACTAGGAAAACAATTTCATACATTGTCATTTTCCGTCCTCATCCCTGCCTACAGGCTGTCAACGTGCCTGTAGATAAAACAATTCACATAATGATGGGAGTGTTTACGCCCTCGTAAAAGGAGAAATATAATGGCACTTTAGTGGCTTTCAGATGGGATTCCTTATTAAGTGGACAACATGCTGACCAGAAATCTGACAGGCAGCTCTTGAATCCTTGAATGCTGATACGCTGTGTTTCAAAAAAAAACTTGCAGCTCTTTTCATCACCAACATGTTATTAAACTCGTGGTTTCAACTGGATGTATGACAGCAGGAAACTGGCTTGTTTAGGTCCTGCTGTCTTTCTAATAGCTCAAAAAGTTGCACTGCTGGGTTTTGCTTGCTTAAAGAATGAAGAGCATGGAAGATCACTAACAACTTCTGTCTTTAAGCAGCTGAATGATCAATGGCAATTCAGTGAAAATCCAAGGCAAGTCATGAAATCAAAATCCATTATCAAATATTTATGTAGAATTTTCAGGAAATTGGACAACGTTTAATTATTTATTACAAAATAATGTATTCTAAGTTAAATACTGTGAAATTCTTGATTTTCACAGTTGTAGCGTGCCAAGCCTGTCTGACCTTGTGGACTAAGCCGTGATAACAGACACAACTTGTTTATTGATATATAGAAAATCATAATATTTCATTAAAGACTGCGGCTTAAGACAACAGGATGCCAGCACCATGTCCTAACTGAGTAAGAGCGTCAAATGTTGTGTTCTCAGTACATCAAGTACTTTGACTGTACAGATGGGCAAATGGATGTTAAGTAAAATATTTCTCTCACAAATAAAGATTAATGCTCTGCTAGCTTCACAATTTTAAAGGGATACGCCAACATTTCTTTCTGTTTTCCTGTCTTGCCTCACTCCTGAGTCCATGACAAGCAGAATGACATCATTCTATCACAAGGAAGAGACGGACAGAGATTGTCCACTGCTAATTAGCTTAGCTCAAACACTGGGAGTCAATGGGAAGTGTTAGCCTGCCTCTGCCTACAGTCATCAGATAAACTTTTCAGCAACTCTAAACAGTCCTGTGTGCTTGTTGTGACTTGTTTTTTTTTTGTTCTTTTGGACATGTTACATTATCCATTTTTTTCAACTTAGATTAGCACTTTATGTTATTTTCCAAAGAAATACAAACAAAATTAAACAGCAGGGCACATGTGCAAACCACCGTTGGCCTGCTTGTAAGTAGGTCATCAAAACAAAGTCTCTGTTTATGAGCAGAAGAAGATTGGTACTAAGGGGTGAAGGCCGAATTTGTAAGAGAGGATGAGGATGATTTCTTCTGGGTTTAGTTTCGTATGTATTTCTTTTGAAAATTAGATATCGTGCTAATCTCAGTACCTCTCATCTCTATTTAGAAATGCTGAAGAGTTTTTCTTATGACTGTAGGCAGAGGTACGCTAACGCTACCCATTGACTCCCAGTGTTTGAGCTAAGCCAATAAGCAGTGGCAAACTTTGCCCGTCTCTTCCTTATTACTGCACACACAGTCAAAAGTGGTGTCTATCTGCTTGTCATGGACTCAGGGGTGGGGAAAGACACAAAAAGAAAAAAAAAAGTTGGTGTATCCCTTTAAGAGTGTATTTATATTAACAGCGGCTTAACACTGTTTTGAATTTTAATAAGGCCAACTTCTATTGACTTATGTTTTTCTTAGTCTATAATTGAACACACAAGTATTTCACCTACATCAGTGACTTCATAGTGTCATCATGTGTTACCCATGCAGTCATTTTACAATGCAAAGTTGTATTTCCGAAGATATTATGTCCATTCTTTGCACTATTAAGCCTGAAATAAAACTCAACTTAATTGTGAAATGTGAGGCAAATGTTGTAAAAGCACTATATAATGTTTGTTTGCTGATTGAGGGAATATTACAGCAGTTTAATCTAAAGCTAAAATATAATATTGTAGCGATAAACTCTTAAGTTGTCTGGCATGGGCATTATGGATGTAAATGTAAAAAGTTAATTGGCCTTATCAACCCATCTAGAAAGAGCCTCAATCTTGCCAGTAGTTAAATTAGCCTCACATTCATATTTCTTTTGAGTGCAGTGGGAACACAGGCGTAGATGTGCACGCTTTAGGGGCACTTATTTGCTGACTTACTTCCTCAATTAAGCTAATGGAAGCATCTGATTTAAACGGTGTGGATATTAGATGTTTTTCTTGGTATTTATTCTGCTGTGGTTTTAACACACATTAGCATACACTAAAGTATCTCCTTTCATAGCCTCACTGGACACAAGTACTACATCAGCCTGCATCTATGGTGAAATCCTGCAGCTTTACATTTTTATTCAAACAAGTGTGCTGAGTGCTGTGTTCGTGCATGACGGGTCAGGAGAAAATCTACATGAGGGAATAGATGGAAAGAGGCCCCCGCCTGAGGGCAGCACGCTGACAATGATGGTGTCAAAGATTACCTTGGATGGACCACAAAGCTTGCCCACAAACTGGGACCTTTGGGAATATGTTTTATGATAAGCTCTGAGTACATGGCACAATTATACACCCACACAAACACACACACAAAGACATCGCTTCCGTGTAAAAAATACTCTGCCATACGCTTTTCCATCTGTCAATGCAGGCCAACAAGCTCCCTAATGGCCGGAGGGCTTCCAGATGTTGGATCCAGATGTCCTGCATCATGGATCCTACTGATGTGAACCCAAACATTCAAGGGGTGCAACACTGGCCAAAGTTCTCTGACCAACGAATTTATGGGACATTATTTCCACTAACTGGACATCTGCATGTACACAAGTACATAAAATGGATAGTTTTGAAGCAGAGATTATTAAGGAACACATCAGTTTTAAGTATTTTATCATCAGTATGTACCTGTATGTAGGGCTGTCAAAAATATCGATACTCCAAAAAGTATCGATACTCAAAGGCCATATCCAGATACAATACTAATTTGCCATGGTATCGATACTACGGAGCGTGAGCATCTGCCACGCGCACTCTGCACTCTTCTTCTTAAGTGTTTTATTTCCCTGTTTAAACATATTGCTGTGTAACATATTAATGATCTGCAGTTTGAACTAAATAATTGTAATTAAGTAATTGTATTATATGTTAGCATATGATGATAAGGAAAGATACATGGCGTCAATAACCAGCTGTCCCGAGGTCACCTCAGGTCTGATGTTCTGATTATCTCTTCTGTGTGGAGCAACCACAAGAGACAGACCATGATCAAGATACTTCACGTCTTTACGTCTTTTCTGTCCTCCTGCGGTCGAGGTGCAAAATGTGTTATATTTGGTGGGGGGCCATGGAGTAGAAAGAGACAATCCTCTAGGCGTCATTCAGTGTGTTCAGGGCACATGTGGAAATCATGCAATATGCATAGTCTCATCGTCACGGTATGTTGGCAGGTGCTTTGAAAAATTGTAAATCACATGCAGAACTAGCGATGTTTTCCTTGAACATGTTAACAAGCTGTCTTGTTTTTTTTTTAATCAAAAACTCTCTCAGGTAGCATATAACAAATTAGCATCTCCAAGGGTCTCTCAAGACATTATGGTTAAAGCTAAACACGCAAACAAATACTCTACATTCAAAGAGTTTGAAAAAATGGCAGCTGATGCAAGAAAAAAGCATATTCTTGAATATAAAATCAACAATAGTACAGTCTCTTAGCATTCAATTTGGTTCATCTAATAATATTTTATCTATCTATCTGTTTTTTTTCCCTGTATATTTTCATGGCTTCACTTGACGAACCCAGGTATTGATAGGTTATATTGGTATATTATTGGATGCACAAATTTTTTGTCCACTTAACAGAATACAACACTGGGAATTTTCTTTTGAGGAGGAGAAAAGGGACAAGAAAAAGAGGGAGTATATTCGTGAATTAACTCCGAACAAAACAACTGATTGGTGTATGAGGATATAATTTCAGGAAATCATAGGTATAGGTGTCATTTATCAACATTTGTGTTGCTTTTTAAACAAATCTGATCACCTTAAAATGTTTGAGATTCCTTTACAAATCAGAGCTTTCTAGTTGAGGCTCTGGTGGTTCTTCAATCTCACATTTTAGAGGAAAAAGGTACAGTCCGAGGTCTTTCCCCTGCATTTTGTTTATGTAATTTGATCTCCCCGCTTATCTTTTTTACCATTGGACACAATGAGGTGTTGGTACAGAGCACTGCACCTAAGTTGAAACTATTTGGTCTCCACTGTAGGATGCAGCGATGACAAATGTTGTCTTGGGCTGGCTCCTATCTGAAAGTCCCTTTAATGTTTGCAAAGCACTTTGTGACATTTTCATGAAGGTGATGTACTCATAAAATGTACTTCTTTACTGGGTGACATACCTATAATGTACAAATATCTCAAACCAATCCAACTTTACAGACACTGAACCATTTATTCATCCTTTCACAGGGGTCCTTATTAGGGCTGGAGCCTATCAGCTGTAGGCAGGATACACCGTGGAATGGTTTCGAGGCAATCACAAGGCTGACAAACAAGCAGTCAGTCTTACATTTATAACCACGTGCAATTTAGGGGCATCCTTTAACATAATGACCATGTCTTTGGACTGTATGAGAGATTTTGAGCACCCTGAGACAACAGATGCGGGAACCTTCTTGCTTTGAGGTAACAGCACTTGTAACTATCACCTTGTCATTTGGAATCTCAAATAGCCCTTGCACCTCACAAACATTTACATAGTAGATCCCTCTGACATTACTCTTCAAAAAAATGAACCTGATGAAAGGATATGATGCTCCAACAGATGCCCAGCTTGCTATTGATCTGGCAGCCCTGAGCATGTTGTCGCTCCTCCTCCAGCTGTTTGGGGTTTGTGAAGCGGGCCGTCTCCTGGTCCGGCTGTGGGAGACTCTCAAAGTCAAACTTGTCTACCTGAATGGCCATCCTGCAACGAGAGATGAAAAAGGCATGTAAAACACATTTCTGCTCGCTTTATTTTTTCATAAAAATATTGAAACAAAGAATTGTAGTTGCATGAATGTCAGTTGAAGTTTGTTTTAAAGAAAATATAGATGACCTGTGTCAAAAACTCTGATTTCATATGTACAGAAGGTGAAGTGAAGGGTCCTCAGCAATTAGAGCAATGGTCGCTCATTCATTGGCTTGAACCATAAAGGCCAGGCTTCCCTTCCCACGTGCATCTTTGACCCATGATCCTGTCACCTCTGTTCATTCCTTGGATTACTTTTGGTAGATACCGAACAATGTCGACTTGGAAAATTCAACAACAGCAGCAGTTTTAGAGAAGCTCTGACCTTGTCATTTATCCATCATTATTTGGTCCTTGTCAAACTCACTCAAATCCTTTCACTTGTCCATTTTCCTGCTTCCAACACACTGTTAATTTTATTGACTAATTATTTTCGTCATTGTTTTTTGTCCTGACAAAAAATAGACAGTAGCTAATAAAAACAAGTGCACATGGACAAAAACTAAAACTAAATTAACTGACATTTTCCTCAACAAATAAAACCTAGATGAAAATGTTTGACAGAGACTTTATCCAATTAGAACTAATTCCATCATGTAGAAAGTAGGAACGAGTTAGGATTATATCCAATCGCAGCAACTTTGGTTGAGTGGAAAGGTTGGATGAGTTAAGAGGAACATCCAATTACAACTGCCTTAGCTTCGTGGTGGTGGGAAAAGTTGGGGAGCGATCCAATCAGAGCTACTCTCTTTATGAATTGATATATTCATGTAGAGCAGGTTCACTGTTTGTTGTCAGTTCTGGTATTGTAACTGAGATGCTCTGCCAGGTAGCCTAAATAAAGGTGACTGCATTTCACACAAAAGTTCAATTTGTTTCTGTTAATTTATACATTCAAACTTTACTAGCATTCAATGAAGAGTTATTAGATGTTTCATTTTATCCAAGTGTAAAACATGACTTCAGAAATTCAAGGAAACACTTACACTTTCCACTTCATATTTTAGTCGACTAAATTTACAGTAGATTTTGTCGACTAAAATTTTACGAAATTTTACAGTATTTTAGTCGACAAAATCTACTGTAAAATTTCATCAACAACAACAACAACATACACCCACTAACAGGGGCCATGATGAAGAGATGATCAGTGTTATTCACTCATCTGTCAGCGGTCATAATGTTATGCCTGATCAGCGTGTGCTTATCTCTATGCACAGAGCATCAACAGGGTTAAACCTTGTTTACGTCTCTGCCTGACGGTAAAAAATGTGTGTGCCTTAATTTGGTTGGGTGGGATGTAAATTATTTATTTACACTGAGCAAACACCCACAGGTCCAAGCCTCCCACTCCACACTGTGGGTCTGTAATTTATTAACACCAGCCAAGGCGTATTTTGCCTCAGGTTACGTCAAGTGTCACAACCAGGATTCATAGCCTCGCTGAAACAAACTACACTGAGAACTAAAAAAAAACATGTTTGCGTTTGTATAATAACACCACAGCCAGCCTCTAATTAATCGAACAGCATTCAAAAATGTATATAACCCACAAGGTGCATTTTTTTCCCCTGTCTGATCTTTATAAATCAGTTTTCGAGCTGAGGCTGTAGTGTTCAGAACAAAGGCAGTGGATGGAGATATCCTGAGGGGAAATAGGAGAAGAGGAATACTGCATGAGGTGGACAGCTGTCAAAGCTCGATGCATGAGGCTGGGTGTGATGCAACCCACAATCTCCCAACTCTGCTACCTTTACCGAATAAAAAGATAAAAATACAAACCATCCAATGAAGTTGGGTAGTTGTGTTAAATGTTAATAAAAACAGAAAACAGTACATTCATTAGAATAAACCAAAGACAAGATTTTACATGTTCAAACTAATAAACTTCATGGTTTTTCTTGCAAATATTCATTTATTTTGAATTTGATGCCTGAAACTTCTTCAAAAAAACCAAGGACAGGGCCATGTTTACCACTCTGTTACATCACCTTCCCTTTTTCAAACACTCAATAAGCATTTAGGATCTGAGGACACTAATTGTTGAAGCTTTCGTTAGTGGAACTCAGCCCCACATTCTGTCCAACATTAATTCTTCTTTAGCTATTATGGTGTCCGAATTTCATAACACCTATGACCACATGTACAGTTGATCTGCCGCCTCATATGTCTGCTATACTGTACTAAGAATAATTAATGAATTCGGACTGTAAGAAAAGAGTGTTTTGATGAGTCCAGAGGCACACCTACATCAAAGTCTGGTGCAGGAGAAAAGGTAATGCAATTATCATTTCTCAGCCATTACAACAAAGCAGACAACACAAATTAAATAACAGGTAAGACTTCAAAACAAAGACACAAGGAAAGCTCCTGGTCTTTCTGAGAAACACACAAAAGCATCTTCCTTTGAGGATTAGTGGCAGGAGCTTATGTCACTGACTGAAGTCTGGTCTTCAGATGGGCACTGCTTTTCATTGAGTCATCTTCAAAAGCACACAGGACACACTAAGTCTAAAAATACCAGGTTTACAATGTAATTGGACCTTAAATTGGAAGGCAGTGCCAGGAACACTCTGGGTCTGGTTTCCTTTAGACAGGTAATCTCTAAGAACCAGATGGGCATATTAAAACTAACACTACAAATGGGAGCCAAAATGGAGGGAGTATTTTTCCAGGGAATGAAAGCACATATTTCTTTATAATTTATACAGCAGTGTTTAGAATAAAAAAAAAAAACTCCTAACCTCTTCATCCAAAGTTTGGTTTATTTTGTGGACTTTCAGCCCTGATGTTTTCACACACAAACAATTAAAGACTTTAATAGTAAGGATTTCAGGTTTTGGATAGTTAAAGACATGATTGACATGGTCAGACAACCTTAAAGTGATAGTTCAGTATTTTTTATGTGGGGTTATGTGAGGTAGATGGCATTAGCCTGATTGTATGCCACAGTGTCACAGCTCAGTTCTCTCTCTGCTCAGAAATCTCGGGACATACGCTAATGCTATACATCGCTGTACATGGTGCCAAACTCTGCATGATTAATCGAACTGTGGGAGAAAGCAAGCCACAAAAACAGTGTGGGGTCATGAAACACTACAAACAGTTTAAGTCCACTTAATTTTACATTACACTGCTGCTTTGATTAGGCACTATTGAGACACAGACCAGCCTACGTGTCCATCTGCCAGCAGTGTAAGGATCAAACTTCGGTCTTACTTGAATTTTACCAAATACACAAATAATACTCAAACAAATTAGCCAAATGTACAACTGTTTAAAATGTGTCTGGCTGATCAATCATAATAATTTGCGTCTTTAAAAATATAAACAGTCAGTATAAGACAAAAACTAACTTTGAATTTGATCTTTTATTTCGCTCCTCGGTTTTGTCCTTGGAGTTGCAAAACAGTGAATCTGGTCCATACAATTATAAATGTCCATTAAATCAATGAAGCTCTGTGTGATGCAGATGAATGTAAAAAAGCTGGTAGTCTCTTCTGATCTTGAACATCCTGAAGCATACTTGGGTGTTTTTCTTAGTCAAACTCTTATTTTATTCAGTTTGACAACATGAGCTCACGATTTATTCACCTGAACAACAGGTAACTTGTGTTTTTCTGGTCCTCCAGATCTCAGAGCAGATTCCACCATTTTCTATTCATAACTGTTGATTCCCCATCAACAGAAGTTTCTCCTGTGTGTGCTCCACTTCATACAAGTATTCCAGAGTATCCAAAGAAAACAGCGATCATATTCGCTGCAAAAATTGACGATTTATCCCTTTTGGTAGCAGTTGTTTCCTCTTGTGAAGCAAACTAGTTGGCGATGCTGGTGGAAGGACACATAGGCTGTGTTGGGTCTCAAAATAGTGCCTAATCAAGGCGGTCTGGTAGTGGGAAATTAAGTGGATGGGAACAAAGTGTTTGTAGTGTGTGATAACCCCACACTGTTTCTGCGGCTTGTTTTCTCCCACAATTCTTTTAATTACGTGAAGAGTTTGTCTCCATGTACAGTGATGTATAGCATTAGTATCTGTCCCGAGATTTCTGAGCAGGTAAACGCTCAGGGGGGGCTATGGAAATCCCGCTATGATAAGTAGATTCTGAAATACACAGACCAGACACCAATAACTTTCGGCCCTTAAATCACCTTTATTCCCACTCTAATGCTTGGTTTGAACTTCAGCAGATCATCTGAATTATGTCTACATGCCGAATGCATTGCTTTGCTGTCGAGTTATTGGCTAAATCCACCAATTAACTGTGTTGCTGGGCAGTTAATTGGTTGGCCAATAAGTGTAAGTTTATTTATCTATACTACAGGACAAATGCAAAATACTTGGCTGTCCACAAAACAGCTACCGTAATTCCTCTATTATAACACGCACCCCATATTTTCATGTTTTTTGTCTGGAAAAACACTGTACTCCAATGTAACACGCACCCAAATTTTGCCCAAATCTTACTCTCTCAGGCACTCAAAAATTATCTTCATTCAAAGTTTTAATCAATGAAATTTCAGCATTTTCATAACAAACACGGTACATGATTTTCTCTCTCGAATGGATGCGGAAACACCTTTCGCTTCACACATGCACAGTTACTCGATTTCTTCCTGTGCATGCTCAGTCGTAGTGTACCAACCAATCAGAGAGCAGCTATCAACATGCAGATGTCTTCGACCAATCACAGTGCAGCTATTTTGCATCCCCTTGCTCACAAGATGGCAGCGCCCTGTGTTTGCATATGTTTTTGCAGAGAAAGAGAATATTTCAGCTTTTTGTATCAGATGTGCTGCAATCGCGATGTTGGCGAGACGAAATATGTTAAGCATTTCGCTTGCACTCATGTATAACACGCGCCCGAAAATTAGACCTTCTTTAAGAGCAAAAAAATTAGTGTTATAGTCGAGAAATTACGGTACTTGCCTATTTTCACGAGTTTGATTGTTCTAAAAAATATCATAATGATTTAGAAAATGACAGAAATCTGCTCCAGCAAGAAGCAACAAGTTAATACATGGATTTCAATAAAGTTGAACACTCTCTAGAAAAGAAAAATAAGAAGGAAATTCAATTTTAAAACAACAGAACCCTCACAAATTTGTACATCTCATTATTGCAAAAGTAAAACATTGTCACCATAAAGTGAATCAAGTCCATAAGACAGTTGTGGTAGATGTGGCAAAGACCAATTCAGGCCCTGAGGAACCCTTAAAGACCTCTTTTATTAAAGTCGGAGAGCTTTAACAGACCAGGTTCCACCACTATCTTCTCTCATTGATTTTTTTGTAGACTCTTTCAAGGATTAGGCCATATCTGGAGACTAATCTGATCTATTACAAGGCTTTTAATAACAAACAGTGTGCTGAGCTGGAGCCACCGTGGAGCATCTCCAGGCGTCACTCCATGTATGTTACTCCTCCTGCCACCCCTCCAGCCCCTTACTGATAACAGCCAGCATGGCATTCATTCCTCTGGCTGAGAAAGGCCACACTGGTTGATGGTAGATTGGATAGACGGACGGACTGTCCTTGCACAAATTTCCATCTGTTCAAAGGGATAAGCTCAGAATCAGTTAGCACTAAGAAAATCCTAAAAGACTTTCACAGATGGAAACTGGATCTGCAGAGAAAGGCGAAGCTATTCGTGTCCACGCATACAGAAAAAGTTTTATTTTCTCGCCAGTTTTTGTCTGTGGATGGGGCTTTTTCTGACCATGTGGGCATTTAGTCAGGTGTAGACAATATTTATTTTGTTTTGCAGCCATAATCCTTTAGGTATTTTGATGATTCACAATAAGTTTGACTCTTTGTTGTAAGAGTAGAAACAAAGCAGAGGTGTGTAGCCCTGAGCCAGGTGAAAGCACAAAGCCCAGAAACAGTCATGCTCAGCACTGTTTTCATGGCCCTGCCGTGAATATTTGAACAGATCCTAGCTCATTTTTATTGTTCAGTGAATCATATTTTAGTAAGAAAATCACAGCTGTAGAGAACTGTCAAGTTTTAAGTTCAAAATTTTAGTACCACTTCATCTTAGGTCACAATTCTCATACTAAAGTAACAATCTGTGGCCAGTTTGCAAAGTGTCCTTCTCCTACTCTCTAAACCTCTTTCACAAGCCTATCCACTGTCTCTCTCCTGTCAATAAAGGCACAAAAATGCCCAAAAAGTAATCTAAAAAAAAAAATAGTGTAGCATTTTTTTGTGGGAAGACTCTTAACAGATTGCCCACATACAGCACTATGTAAGTTTGGCAGCAGGCCTTAGTCATCTCACAAGGAGTAGTTTGCCCGTCTCGGCTCTGTTTCACATTGGCTAATGCAAAAGAGACAAAACATGAGAAAAAAGAGGTGATGTGAGAGATGAGGTCAGGAAAAGACAGAAGATTTGACACTTTAACATGCTGAGTGGGCTATGTTTTGGTTGACCAGGTGAGTAAAGTGGATGTTTCTACTTGTCCTATTGGTGCTACCAGCTATCGTGTTATCAAGCTATAATCGTTTTTATCCAAAACCCATTCAGTCTATCTCAACTAGCATGTGCTAAATTAGCATCTCCAAATGACCTTTTAGACACTGACTATAGACATCATGGACTATCTGAATAGCAATACACACACTCTACATACCAACAGTTTTCAAACAATGGCCAGATGATGCAAGAAAACCCATATTTTTGCATGCGAAAATCAATATATTACCCCTTATTAGTTAATATGGATCACTGGTTCCTTGGTTTCGTCTTTTTCACGCTCTGTATGTCAACAAATGCACCTCGTCTGTGAGGAAGAGGAAACAACATTGTTTTACAACAGTGTAGTTAGAATTGAGAGGCCACTGGAGAGTCCCTAAACCTAATTACATATTGCTGCTTTCACTTCTTGCTTCTTAGAATGCTAATAAGTAGAATATTGGCTGCTTATTTGACATTATTAAGAACTTACTGGTCCACATTTCGACATGACCATATGGTGCAGCTTGGAAGTCATTGACTTCGTTTCCTCTGCACACCGTCCTAACTGCTGATAACTGATTGCTATCTTGTGATTCTTTGAGCATTATGATCTTAATTTGCCTTGTTTAGTATGGCTCTCAAAAGGTAGCAGTACCACGAGAATAGTTACTCTCTCAAATTTGTTCATTAGAAGAATGATCTGTTCTCATGAGACAAATCTCAAAATCACTAGTTCTAGTAATGCCTAATAAATAAGGCTTGAGATAAACTCGCTGTTAAACATTTGCTCATGCACTTGTCCACCTGTTTCAATGAACATAATCACATATATGCAAAGTTGGGACGTTGTGTTTAAACTTAAATAAAAACAGAATACAATGAATTGCAAATCCTGTTTGTTGCAAATATTCACTCTGATGTCTGCAACACGTTCCAAAAAGCTGGGACTAATTGTTGAAGCTCTGAATTCTTTACCATTCCTGCTTGATGAATGACTTTGGTTGCTCAACAGTCATATAATAGACATATTTTGCATAATGCGCCACACATTTTCAATTGGGGCCACGTCTAGATCAGCCAGTCTAGTACCTGCACTCTTTGACTACAAAATAGGGCTGTCACTTTTCACCAAAATCAAACGGTTTTTAATCAGTTTTCGAGCATACACATTAATAATCAATGATATTCAGTTATCATCATGTATACTCAAACTCCCAACAACAATCTGGATAGTCCCTTTCCTCTTTAGCCCAGAGGACACAACTTCCTTGCTTTCCAAAAACAGTTTGGAATGTGGACTCATCAGACCACAGCACACTTTTCCACTTTGCATCAGTCCATCTCAGATGAGCCTGGGCCCAGAAAAGCCAGGTGTTGTTGATATTTGGCTTTGGCTTTGCATGGTAGAGTTTAAACTTATACTTGTTTCTGTAGCAACACACAGTGTTAACTGTCAATGATTATCTGAGGTGTTCCTGAGCCCACATAGTAATATCCTTTACAGGATGATGCTGCTTTTTTAAGTAGTGCTGCCTGAAGGACTAAAGGTCACAGGCATTCAGTGTTGGCTATTGGCCTTGCTGCTAACATGCAGATTCCTCTGGATTATCTGAAACTTTTGATGACAGTATGGATAGTAGATGATGATGAAATCCCTAAGTGTCTTGCAATTGTACATTGAGAAACATTGTTTTTAAACTGTTGAACTGTCTGCACACACAGTTGTTCACAAAGTGGTAACGCTCGCCCCATCCTTGCTTGTGAATAACTGAGCCTTTTGGGGATGCTCTTTTCATATCAATCATGACACTCACCTGTTTCCAATATTCTGTTCACCTGTGGAATGTTAACCTCATGCAGCAGCTAGACCAGCCTGGTTCGGTGTTTTGTAATCAGACAGACCTATCTTGCCAAGGACGGCCCGATCAGCATCTTTAAGAGCAGGAAGTGGAGGGAGACAGGAGCGAGGCGACAGCAGAAGTTGACTGCACTTATAGAGATTAGCATAGATGCTCACAGCTTCAGTAGCAGATTTATCAGATTTTAATTGCATTTCTTTATTAAATGAAAAACAAATACCAACACTACAAACTTCTCTTAAGTAAGGATATATTCACTCCACCAATGACATGTTTTGACGGGAGTTTGTTTCACAAAGTGCCCGAAGTTCTGTACCGCAGTAGCGCCCACCTACTACATTATCTGATAGTAAATGCTGATTGATGGTACGATGGTCCAATCACCTGCTGGATATGCTTCTTAAAGGTTCTGCAGTCACGAAAAACACTTTCTGTGGGCTATTTCCCAGATGAATTAGTGAAATGTTTTTTCTTCTTAAAACATGAATGAACACATGTAGGTGTGTGCATGTATTAGTTTGCGTTCTTACTGAAATCTTGATTGTTTTTTATGTATTTTTTTCTTCTCATAGAAAGGTGAGGTCCCTTGCACAAGCCTGATGGCTTCTTGACCTCTCCTGACACATTTCTTTTTTAACATTTCCAATTTGATCTTATATAATCACTTATTGTGCAAACTAAATAAATAAAATGAAATAAATAAATCAATTTTTTAAACAGGCCATCTGGGTTGTCAGGTTAGTTGAATGTTCCAAACAGGAGTTTTTTGGCATTGCTAAACTTTCCCAGTCTCTTGAATGAATGAATGAATGAATGAATGAATGAATGAATACTTGCAACAAAACACTGAATTTTTATCATTTTGAACAACAAAAATCTAGTATTTGTAGTGTATTCAATTGAATAAAGTCCAAAAAGATCTTTCATATCACTGTATTCTGTTTTCACCTATGTTTTCCACAACGTCCTGACTTCAGTAGGATAGGGGGTTTTACATCTGAAGGACATGGACAACACCCTAAATAGGGCCCTTTAAAATCTGTCATTTTTTCTCAAATTCAGTTTCAATTTTTCCCATATTCTGTGTTTTTTTTAGTTTAATTTTTTGAGAATTTGTTTTTTTAAATATTTTCCTCAAATTTAACCACAGACACAGCATTAAGTAATGGAATATAATCACTCACTCTTCAGGTGGTCCTCACGTATCTTCACGGGTCCAGCCAACAGTATGTTGACAAAATTTGCAGAACATTTGATCGCCTGACACATAATAATCTTTGGAAAACTGCTCTGCCCTGTGCTTTGGAGTTAGCTTGGAGCATTTTCCTGAGAGCTATGTTCCTCTTTATTCCGAAAAAAAAAAAAAAAAAAAATCGATTTTTTTTTTTTTCGTAAAATGTCAGCCATTTCCATGATTTTCCGTGTATATATAGAATTCTGCTTTAATGTCAAATTCTTCAATTCCGTGATCGTGGATTTTATAGGGCCACACTTAAACCAACACAAGGGGCACATGGCAGCCATCATTCGCCCCCCTCTGCATAGTTAAAGTTGAGTATATATCTGGCCTCTTGTTTAAAGCCACAGATTTTGGGTCTGCAGCTGTTTCAGCATTCACTTATACCCTCATACCCATAACTGTAACTGCCATCCTGTTCATAGCGTGTGACTTTTGACACCATGTTGCTAATTATCACCATCCTGCAGATAGCTTTGGCAGTGAAGCCTTTATTAATGGCAGTAATAACAGCAGCTTAGGACGAGCCGGTCACACAGAAATGACCCCATCCTAATTAAATGCTGCACTGCCTCAGACCCAAAGCACATGATAATAACATTAAAGCATATGGGGTGGCTCTTATCTGACAACTGCAAAGCCGTGAATCATTTCCAACACGAGGTCCAAAGACTCCCACTTGTACACAACAACAAAACGAAACACCTCAGTACCGTGCACATGCTTGCTCTTGCAGGTATTCTGCAGCTATGACTAGACTGCTGTTTAAGTATTTAATGTTTATCTTGTTTGACTCAATGTTTGCAGGTTCTCTCTTGTGTGCAACTGCGTGCACGCTGCGAGCAATGTGTGCAGATTGAATGATGCCCAGAACAAAACAGTAAATCTTTCCCCAAACAACATTTTATCAGAGCCTTTTGTATATTTTTTCACAGCTTCTGATTGTGTTATGTCACAGGGGAGAAGCATAGCGCTGAAAATGTACTCGGTGTGTGTGTGTGTGTGTTTTCACAAAGAGGGTTATTTTTACCTCACGTGCAGAAGCTTAAGGGCGTAGATCCATAGAGGCCCGTGCAGAGGCAGGCGAGAGCAACAGTCTATTTTTAGACTGCGGCTGACTCTGTGTAACCCTTTGTGTGCGGCGGATGCAGAGACAGAGGAGCTCAATCTATCTCACCGCGTCTCGCTCGATACCAGGCACAGGGATGAAAGAGGATCTTTACTGCCAATTACTGCTTATGGATAGGTATTGAAGAATGCTCATAATCAGACAATCTTCTAGTGTGCTGCTTGTCATTTAAATGGAGGCTTTGCAGTCTCTCTGCTTGGGGAAGTGAGCGAGCTATTTTTATCCCTGCTGCAGAAGTGCCGAGGCTCTTTTTGGCAGAATTGGCCATTTTTAGCTCAGTGAGGAGAGGTAGATGGATGAAAAACTGCAAGGGGATGACTTATCTAAAGTTCCCCCCAAATTAGATACAGGGATATTACAGCTTGAATATGTTAATAGGGCTGGGCAAAATATAAATAGTTTTTAAGATAATTCAGTTTATTTTTCATGAGCTTTAGGGTAAAGCTACTTTATAAATAACAGCATAGTTTGACCTTGTCCCTTTATCCACACTTCTGTCATTAGTTAAATAAGCTGTATCATATCCAAACACAAATATAAACATGTTTTTTTTTGTCATAGCCAGACATCCATGCTAAATAATTAAAATCATTACATTTTAACAAACTCATTTGCAAGTAGAACTTAATCAAGTTTTAATTATTTTATTGAACAATCAATTTCAGCTTCACTTCAGGTCAACAGGCTCAAATGTGTGGCTTCAATAGTCCAGGGTTCAAGAATCATCCATGCATGTGATGGAGGGATGCTCAGTACATGTAGGGGTCGTGGCCTCAGTACCACTGCAGTAAGCAGTGTGCTGTGTGCATGTGATCGAGGAATGGCAGAGATATTCTCAAGTATACCTGCATGACATTTGTTTGTTTTTGTCAAGATTATGCTAAAGAATAGTGTTTAAACCAAATTTTAAAATCAATTACAAAACAGCTAACTCCACATAGTTAACATTTTTCCAAACATGCAGCAATAGTTTCATGGTATTGTTTTATAGTGATGTGTCTTGTTATGGCTGTTCAGACACTTAATACAACAACTACAGTAAAGGCCCAAACACACTCGGGTGGAACGTAGTTTGTCCGCTCACAGTACGCTCGGGTCTGTGAGCACCTTAAGACTGCTGCTCAAGCAAGCAGGACCTGTTCCTTAACTTTTTAGAATCTCATTCATGTAGCTGGTTTGTAATGGATCACCAGTTTTCACTGGTCTTCTTTCCAGTCTGATGCAGAAACTCCCCCAGTACCATGTAACTCCAACTCCAGACCTCAATGGCATTTCCAAGTCGAGTGGAGACCCACTGTCCCATCCACCTGCTTCAACTGTTTACTTCTCTTTTAAAATTCAGGACTTTAGCCAACAAAGACCACACCTCATGCAACCTTATGAAGCTGGCAAGCCCAATTTCCTATGATGTGGGCAAAAAAAGCTCAGAAAAGTCGACTTCATGATTAAGGCTACAAGCAGTCTAAGAATGAGTTACAAATGGCCCAAAAGCATGATCCTTGAAGTCTTGTTTTCAAAAGATTTTCTCCCTCATTAGGACCTATCCCACGAAGAAATCAGACTTTTAAAAATCTGAAATATCAAATTTGACATTTCAAGGATCTGCAGGAACCCTGATAATTAACAATAAGTTTAGAGGAAGAATTTAAAAGCCAAGAAAAGAAAGTGTTTTTAATCTTTGTTCTTTCAGACATCTGAATCCTGCGGTGAGTTTGATTCTCAAACAAGGGGCAAGAACATGGTATTACACAGTGGAAGTGTTGTAGCTGCTTCTAAGCTGAACTGTGGGGAAGAGAGAAAACTCCTACAGATGCTGTGAAAAAAAAATGACAGCAGTGAGAAGCTGAATCTCAGGAAGAGGTCGAGCCTCAGCAGATGTACGTCTCAGCAGTCGGCTCTCATTCTGACGAAAACAATGGGCCCGTGCCCCATCATCAACAGATTTTATTTTATTTTTTTTATTTTCAAGACACAATCTTGTTCGTGTTGTAAACGTGTTATTTCAGGAAGCTAGGAGAAAGTGATTGGAATGTGACGACAAGAAAATGTTCATTTTCACGCCAGGCTGGGACAAGATGGGATAACTGACTGCAGATGCATTATGTGCTCTGCCGCCATAAACGTAGCATGAGAAAGGGGAAAAGGTGGTCACCATGGAAACAAGCTTTGTTTGAAAAGCTCATGCAATGAGGCGTTTCTGCCCTTGTGTGCAGGGATCTGGCCGAGGCAAAAGGCACGGGGAGCGAAGAGGGGACATTGCTAAAAAATGAGATAGAAATGAAGCTGCAAGCACTTCTTGGGCTGGCTTTGAAATGACAACAGTGGAAGTTAGGGCCTCCAAGGTTGATGTTGTGATGAGATGTGAACCCTGCAGAGGATGGTTTATATCCCCTGAGAGGAACAACTGTATTGTGGATGCAGAGAGGAGATTGAGATCATGAGGGTCTAAGAGAAACTTGCTGTCGGCAAGAATATAGATAGAGCATTTAAAGATGGAGAGCCTCCCACCACCCATGATGTGTTTGGTATGATGAAAACATGAAGCTTTCACAGAATATATTTGGTTTAGAAGCATGCAGTGTCTGTGGTATGGTCAAAAAAATGGATGCCAATGAGAGAAAAACAATGAAATGTGAAAAATGTAAAAAGAAGTGACTCAAATGTTAAATGATTTTTTTTTTTTTTTTTTACATTTTTTTAAATAAAGGCAGGGCTTGTTTACTGTTGCTATTAAAACACTTGATATTAGGTAAATCAAAGAGTGCTGCAAAAGCAAGCATGACCTCCAACGAGAGAAGGACAAAATAGATATTCTAAATAGAGTAAAGATTTGCTTTCACCTGACTACCTTCACTATTTACTTCTCTTCATAATAAAACAGAAGGAAAAATACATTTTAACAAAAGAAACGAGCCTACTAAACAAAAAACTATCAGTTCTTTTTCATGGCAAATTCACATTCTCAGTTTTATCATTATTCTTTTTGTTCTCATTGTAAGTACTAACTGGCCAATAACCTACCAAAACTAACATTCATTGTTCAGTCCAAGGAGTATTTGAATATTTGCCCATTTACAATTGGAACCATTGGGTAACAGGGGTGTCGAGAAATACCCCTTAAATGCATGAAACTACTATTTAACTGTTTTATGAACAATTATACCAAAAAAATTTCAGCATATTTGACATAATTTCAGAACAATGATTTAGCTGTGTGTCTTGTTTTTTGTGTATTTAAGTACTTCAGTGACTATCAAACATATGTTGATTCAATAATAAAAAAAATCATTTATAGACACTAGAAAGCACTCGGAGGGCACAAACCTCCACCAAGGTAGCTCAAATAGGACTGTTATATCTATAAGCAATAGTTCCATGATAAAGTTACCATCATAATGTGATTCCTTGACCCTGAAAACCCACACATAGCACACAGAATCATGTCGATATCATTATTAGTTAGACAGTTATTGGACAAAGACAATAGTCTGCTAATGGCAGTGTTCTGGATCACCACCAAAATCTAATCATTTTTAAGTTGGGCCATTACCAACATCTCCTGAAAATTTCAGCAAAATCTGTCCAGTAGTTTTTGCCTAATCGTGCTAACAAACAGCAAAAACATAACCTCCTTGGCGGTGGTAATAAGACTAGAAATATCAGGTGTTTCTGCTCTAATTTCAATCAGCCAATCACATGTAATCAGTAAATACAGCCAATTATTGTCTGTCATTCAATCAATCAGAGGACTGATGGTTAAAGCTTTATCTATTCAACAAAAATGTTTGTAGCAAATAGGATAGTCTCAGGAAAGATGACATAGGCAAAAAGAGGATCACTGTGGACCTGAAAACAAGGGTTCAATGAAGATTCGGGTGATGAGCTGAGAGGGCTCATATCACAAGGAGCTGATCGAGGACATCCACCCACTGCTTATATTTATTCATCTGAAAGCCTGGGAGACAAAAGCCTCAGGGCCTCTGCTCTGCAGTTCTGATAATTAGATGGTGTTCAAACACTTGAATCAAACCCATCTGTACAGCAGAATCCCCCACCAAAAGGCTTGACTGACTTGTAGTCAAACCCACATAATTACACTGCCTAGAAACTTGCTTCATAGAAACTGACATACTGGACAACATTTTTTATTTTCTAATTGGATGAAGAAGTCACTCTTAAATTTGTTTGGTTTTGTAATAATGTACTCATTAGATCAAATTCCCAGTTGTAGAAAGGTCAGGGCTGTCAAAGGGTCACTCAGTGCTAAATAAACATAAAGTAGGTGAGCTTCTGCTGCTGATTAACATGCTCTGTACGCAGAGCAATAACCATCAGAGCCTGGCCTTTTTTTTTTTTTAAAAACTCAGGGCGGTTAAAAAACAGCCACAAGCTAAATTTGTGGGGTACATGAGTCATTTTTGCAAAAACCAGACTTAACTTGTCTGGTGCAGCATACTGATGAATGAAAGTTTGTGTCATCATCAAACTTCAGAGGTCATACTTCCATCAGAGATGTCTACCAGATGACTAATGTTGCATTGCAAAACTTCACTGTGATGTATTTTACTAGGAATGTCAAACCTCTTGTAAACTGCTCATTAATCACTCACAAACCATGTCTGGGTGAATGCTAAAATTTGTGTTGGCATCAGGACATCAACTCACTGCCCTGATTCACTGGCGCTTTCCAAGAGGGTCCTTCAGATCTGTGTTTAATGCTGTAGAACATGTTTGTTGGGAAGTTGTAACCATGATCGGATTTATCCACTGTCACCTTGCAAAGTAATCAATAGTTAGTACTAAAAGGCACCTGGAGAGTGCAAACTTCCTCCAAGGTTGCTCACATATTGCTGTTACATCTACAAGTACTGTTCCATGATAAAGTTACCATCATAATATGATTCCTTGACCCCAAAAACCTACACCTAGCACTCAGAATCATGTTGATATCATTAATAGTTATTGAGCAAAAACAAATGGCGGTTATCTGGATCACCACCAAAATCTCATCATTTTTAAGTTGGACCATTTCCAACATCTCCTGAAAATTTCAGGAAAATCTGTCCAGTAGTTTTTGCGTAATCTTGCTAACAAACAAACAGACAAACAAAGTAACAAACAAACACAAGCAAGCAAAAACATAACCACCTTGGCGGAGGTAATAACATTTTGCTGACAAGGATTCCCACAATCAGGTTTTGTTGCAGTGTTAATAGCTTTCAAACACGACTAGCGCTTAGCCAAAAATTTCCACCCAATGGTCTGGTTTGGTTCAGGACAGTTTGGCACAGTTTGGAGCGGTTAAAGGATAAGTTCGTTTTTTTGACACCTGGACCTTATTTGTAGGATTAAATACGCTGCAGACTCACCCAGACAATTTTGGCGGAGCTCGGAGCCGTTTTCGAGCAATTTAGATCCATCCGACGGCGTTTTTCTCTCATGCCATAGTAGCAGACGGGGCCAGAAATCGTATTTTGGGGGGCATCAATACGTGTTTCCTCTGGTCTCAAGTCCCACTCTGAGCTGCAGAGGCACTCCTCCTCTGTTGCCATTGCCGTGCAATGTCCACAACAACACCACCAGTTAGCCCCCATTCGTGGACGTGCAGTGGTTGCTTGTTCTCTGGCCGGCTGTTCAGCTCTTTCCCTCTGCATCCTCCTTTCAAATAGCTCCTCGTCGGTATATTCTGGCTCAAAACGATACGGGCACCCATTATACTCAAAGTCGTCGTCAGACACTTCTACATCGGATAAATATTCCGCCATGTTGCACAAAAATAGCCGTGTAGCCGTGTAGCCTAGCAACAACAGCGGCTCTACTCATGTTCCTGTCTATGACATCACCAAAAGTTACTCGTCCTTGTAAAGCCCTGGATGAGCATAACATCAAAGTTGAGCTGATAACACTAGCCATTCATTTATAAAATGTAGCTGAAATGAGTGAGTTTCGCAGCAGATAATGTCTAATTTAGGGGCTTTGATTTCCAGCCCCGACTGTTACTATGGCATGAGAGAAAAACGCTGTCAGATGGATCTAAATTGCTCGAAAACGGCTCCGAGCTCCGCCAAAATTGTCTGGGTGAGTCTACGAGCGTATTTAATCCTAAAAATAAGGTCCAGGTGTCAAAAAAACGAACTTATCCTTTAACCCTGATCTTGTTTGTGTTTCCACTGCCAACTGTACCTTTAATTGAGGGCGGGGAAGTGCGCCGGGAAATGAGGGTTGAGCCAGCTACATTAATGCGTGCCATCACGGCAGGGTGAAAAAGTTATCGGCCCATTAGCCTGATCCTAGCGGACTGTAAGATACTCATCAACAGAACAGATGCAGTTATTAGTAGCCTCATACATAAAGAGCAGGTAGGTTTTGTTAAAAAAAAGGAATTTGTCAGATAATGCTGAAAATTATGTGGGCTGTATGTAATTACAGTTCACTGGTTGCTGCCATCTCACTTGATGCAGAGGGGTTGAAAGGAGGTACTTGTCTAATTGTCAGGATATGTATATAAAAAAACTAACAAAAAACAAGGATAAGGACCCAAATGCAGATTAAAAGAAAAAAGGTTTTATTATAAACTAAAAAACGGATCAAACACCAAAAAACTAATCCTTTACAAAAAGTCTAAGTCCAAAACAAAAATTTCTTACTAAGTAACAAATCAAAAACTGGTGGAACAAAGAAGAAAACTCTGGTAGAAAACTCAAAGTACAAATCAAAGTCACTAAAAAGTTCAACAAAAGACTAACTACAAACACAAGGAAACACTGGAGACGCTCGAGACTTACACATGGAGTGAAGCATCGAGGACGAATGACCCAACAAAATCAAAGGGGAACACAAGACTAAGGGTCCGTCCCAATTCTGCCCCTCAGCCCTGGTCTTTACCCCTTACCAATTGGTTTTGTGCGTTCCCGTTTAGTGAAGGAGACAGACCAGGACCTCACTTCAAAGGAATTCCCATAATACACCGCGCCCGCTGACAAGAAGGCACAGCGGAGACCGAAGAAAGCGCATAATTATAAGTAATTATTAAATCATTAAGTAAATACTAATCATGTTTTGAACTGTTGGTCATATTTTAAAATTGCTTTATTTAAAACAAGCTAGCTTTCACAGCTGTAGCTGCAGCTGTTGTCGCATCCACCTACGACACAGCTAGCAAGCGGCTCTGGGTGATGACGTAACGGGAATCGAGTGGCGTCTCGTTTCTCAGGAGCGTGTTTTCACCCCTTCCCCTTGGCCCTCAAAACAGAGGGCTAAGGGGAAGGGGTAGACGAAGAGGTAAGACGAAGGGGAAGGGCTATGGGATACAATTGGGATTCACCCTAAATACACTGAGGAAACACCAAGCACAGGTGAGACAGTCACACAGGCGGAGGGAATCATCACTAGTGGCACACAGGAGGGAGGGCAGGAAAACACCACAAGGAACACAGGGATTTCAAAATAAAACAGGAAACACGAGAGACAAGGGAAACAAGAGGTCACAATGACAAAGAACACAAGGAAAAAACATACCAAATCAACCAAATCTAGCTGTATCATGACACTAATGTGTTAAAAAACACATTAGTGTAATTTCTTTACAAACATCCAGAGGCAGCAGTTCAGACTAATGGGTCTGTTACATCCCCCAGTAAAGTTCCCCTTTAGTTTCTTCCTCATGTGTAATGTCTTGTCATTCCTGTTTTATTTTGGAAGTACTCACTCTTGTCTCTCGTTTCAGGTTTTTGTTTCCTGCCCTCCTCTCACTGTGTCTCACTGATTGTTGATTCCCTAAACCTGTGTTTCCTCCTGTGCCATCTGTGTCTGATTAAACCCCGCTTCCCCTCTGTTTTTTGCCAGATTGTTGTTGTTACCTTGTGTCATCGCTTTCCAGCATTCCTCGTGTGTCCCTCCATGTTTCGTATCTTGTTAGGTATATTTTTTGACCTCCCTTTTTGCCTGCCAATTCTGATACTGTTGCCTGATTTTGAATGTATTTTGAGAATCAAACCCTTGTCTGATTAGAGGCACTTTTGGGATCTTGGACTTTGTCTTGTCGTGCATTTGGGTCCTACTCAGTTTAGGATTGTGACAGGATCTATTTCATCATATTTTAGATTACACAGGGGGACATGTCAAGTCTCTGGCCTCTCTCCAGGCCTCTTCTGTGGAGCCATTAGCTGAAGCCCTACGCAAGAATGATATTTTCGCAAGTATCAGAATTGGCAACCCTGTACATAAAATGAGTTTACATGATGATGACATACTTCGCTTTGTCTCTAACCCTGTAACTTCCATTACAGCTCTTCTTAATATCATTCAGAATCTTTCAAAGCTCTCTGGTTATAAACTCAGCTGGAGAAAATCCAAAGCCCTACCCCTTACTGCAAACTGTCCAAAAAATGTCTTTCAAAGAGCATCATTTCAGTGGCCCACAGAGTGCATCAAGTATTTAGGTATCCTCTTTCCACCTAGACTAGATAGTGCTGAAAAAAATATGGTCTACTGTTAAAGAAAATATCTCCAGATGTAGACAGGTAGGCACCACTATCTTTGTCTTTATGGGGAAAAGTTAATGTCCTGAAAAATGAACTGTATTTCAAAGCTTAACTACCTGCTTCAGACTCTCCTGATTTATATTCCAATGAAACATTATAAACAACTGATCACATACGCAACAGATTTTTATAGAATGGAATGCATTTAGAAAAACTGCAACTTCCTGTAGAGAGAACAGGATTGGGACTCCCCAAACTATTATTTTAACATTAGGCCTACTAAATTTAGCTCATTGGTCCGTTCCCCCAGAGAGAGCTCCCCCATAGTCAAGTACGGAAAACAGGTATGTCTACCCTTTACTCCATTAGCATGTCTGTCAGTTAATTTGTCAAAAGAGATGAAGTCTCATTCGATCATTTGCCACTTGTATAATATATAGAAAGAGGGAGCGAATATCTATGGCATTGATGCTCACCTTAAAATGGAGTCAAGCATCCGGCAGAACCTCACGCGGTACATTGGTAGGGCTCTGTTCTACTGAAAAGGATGGATAAAAAAAGTTTCCAGATCCTAAAGGATCTGTACAAAAACAGTTTATCAAAAACTTTTAAAGAGTTTGGTATCCCTCGCTCAAGTACGTGGCAGCATTGTTAATCAAGGCATGCTATTTTGGGTTCTGGACTCTCAAACATCATCCCCACAACAGACCAATTTTCTTTCTAATGTGATTAAAATTGGGTCACAAAGTTACTTTGAGATACTTCATCAGTCTGCCTCACCCTCATCAGCACTTGAGACTATTTGGGGAAGGGATTTAAAAAGTTCATTTAATGAATTAGATTGGAAAAAGATATGCTGATTTTTTTTAATGTCAACAGATATCAAAAATGAGACCCATGCCATTTAAATTCCTCCATCACTTTTACTGGACACCCTCTAGTTTATATTGCTTGGGACTTAAAAATCAGTTCAATGTTGGAAATGTCACAATTCAGGAGATACATAATTGTATGATCTCTGGGAATGCCCTTAGAAAAATAACTTCCAGAACGAAGTTTACAATTGCATTAAGGAGATAACAAATGAAATTTCTGAATTTCCCCCCTATTATAAATGTTGGGGGACCCTTCAGCAGCAGGCAGTGCTAGCAATGGTTAGAATCAGCTAAACTAGTACCCCTGAAAAGATGGTGTCATTTTCACAGAACCACCAGATATCCGTGAGTCATTTTGTGCTGCACAACTGCAAATATGTGACATATAAGTACTTTAAAGCTGTCCCCTAAACATCTTTCAAGCCTCATTTTTGTAGCATTGAAGCATTGATTTTCATTAAACAATCCAAATAATACTCTGTTGTTCTTGGTAACCCCTAACCCCATCCCAACAATGACCAGTATCATACTACCTCACATCTCATACCATGTATAGTCCAGAAATGTAGACCTGTACGATAGTAAGGCTACAAAATCCTTCACTGTGAAAACTGATCAAGACTGAGTCATGTTAAACCACAAAACAGGCACATTTACACATCCTCTTCATGTCCCCGCCTCTCTGTTCTGCTCTGTTCAAAGAGAACATGAAAAGAAAAAAACAAAGTTTGGGCTTCACAGCGTGGTGTCACAGCGGGTTTGGGGAACCGTGTCCAGCTCCAAAACATCAAAGGGTCCATTCATTTTCTGAGGTGCATCGCTTTCTTTTTTTTTTTCATTGGCCATTAAAGCACAGCATCAAGGGGATAAAGACCTTGTAAAAGACATGTCTGTGAATGATATGATGAGATGAAAGCTGCACTCTGTTACTCACCCCCCCAAACTGTGTCACTTCACAGGAAGAGGAAACACATTCAGAAAACTAAACCTGCTGCTCAAACACAGACAGTCCAAGTGACTGAGTCCAGAGTGGAAAAATGACGCCAAGGCAGAGTAGGGATGGGTATGGAAAGCTGTACTAGTATTCAAATTTAGTCAACTAGTGCGCAGGTAGACTATAATACTGAAGCAAAAAGTGTCACAAGTACTACTCATAGATCAAAAATGTTCACCAGGACTACTATGAAGCTTTATATGCTAATAAGGGGGCAGGGAAAAGCAAATTCAGGCTTCCCATTGGCTTTCAAAAACAACGAATCAGGGTGCTGGATTTGTTTATAATCCCTCCTTCATATTTGCATTATTAGTACTAGTAGACCTGGTGAATCTTTTGGCTTTACTAGTACTAGTTTTAGACTAAAAACAGTCAACTAGTCCTACTAGTGAGATATTTTGAGTTTACTAGTAGTACTAGGCTTTCCAAAGCTGGGCTATACTGCGTGGACTCAAAATTGTATTACAATATTTACAGGAAATTAGTAACAACACATAAACACTGACTGGTCACTTGGCTAGGTACACCTTGCTATTACCAGGTTGGACCCCCTTCTTCAGTGGGCAGGTCCCAGCATGTTCCAGTCATGGACCAGTGAAGACTCAGTCATGGAAAATGGGGAAAATTTAAGTGGCTCCATCTGTACACTTCTGGTGTCCTTCCACTGCTGTATTAGTAGTTTAGGCCATTTGATTCAGGGTGGCAAGCCCGGTGCTTAACTGACTGTAGGAAGAATAAAGAAAATGGCATCCAATTCCTTTAGAGTCTAATTAAGGCAGTTTAAAAGGGAAATGAAGTCACATTAACATTAGAATGCAGATTTTTACCCAATGTAAAGGAGCCCATATTTTGTCCAAACAATGATTACGGCTGGAGCACATTCACAACCACTTAGTTTAAAAAAACGCTCTAGTTTCACATGAGCAACCCTGATCCACCTGTATTCTCAGCCTGTCTGAGATGCTCTGCTAGAGCTCCTGTCCCTTTAAGGTAACCTGATTGACCGTTCAAATATTTCACTTTTCCATCAAGGCAACCGCCAATAGAAAGTGTTTGAGAACTGACATAACCTTGCAATAGCACATCCAGCAGGTGACTGGATGATCGTTCTGTCATTCACATTCATTACTGGCCAATCAGAAAAAGTAGTAGGTTGGTGCTACTGCTGCTGTGAGCAGTCACTTCCTGCTGTCATCTTGCTTGTAGCTCCCACCTCTTCGTGCTTTAAAGGACGGTAACTGGGCTGTGCTGCTTGAGGCCGCTCACAGTCCTTGTACTTTGGAGCTTGGCAAGATGGATCTTCCCGATTACAGCCTTTGAATCAGGCTGATCCTGCAGCATTGCAAGGTTATCTTTAAGGCTCCTTCCACATGTAGGCCTGATGGCTCTGACTGGTTTAACCAATCAGCTCTGTTGTCAATGCTGCCCTACAAAGGCAAAGTGCAGTGTCTGCAAAAATGCCAAATGGAGAAAAACAGCTTTTTGTGGGGGTTTTTTCACCAAGTGTAAGGATGAAATCATTTTTAACTACTAAGTGTATGATTTATTACATTGAAGGGAAGGGAATTTAATGCATATTGTATATTGACATTCATGCCAAATTTGGCAGTTTTATAGGCTACACTGCACTTTGCCTTTGTTTTACTGCAGTATAATTACATGACCATACAATAAAGTACTGCAGTATGTGCAGTCAGTAAGGCCATTTCACTTGGTTTTTCAAAAAATAATATTTGACATATTAATTTTCAATATTGATATATATTATTTTCACTGCACACGCCGCTACTGCCAACACTGAATGTGTAATTATCTCCTCCTTAATGATGATAAAAAGTAACAGAACAATAGAGTTATCAATGAATGTATTTTTTGTTTTTTGTTATCAGAACAGTGTTTATTTCTCAAGCATTTCATGTGTGACTTCACACTAACACAAAATAAAACATAAAATCAGACCATCAGACATTATAACAACTTTCTACATTGGGCTCTAATACATAAAATGCAGAGCTGATCAACAAACGAACACTATAATGTGAATGCTCTACAGCAACAGGTTAACTTTTAACACAAGTCTGAGTGGAGATGGCCCAGATTTGGTCCTAAAACCAAGGCAAACTGCAGTATCTGATATTCTTCATGGTGAAACCAAGGCAAAGTGCAATAAGTGCTGTTACTGCAGTTTGCCTTGGTTCTACAGTGCATTTTCGCTGTTACTGCAAAGTAACAAATGGCAATATCTCAAGAGAAATTAAGCAGGAGCCCTTTGAAACTTTAAGAGATTGAAAGATCAGATACTGCACTTTTGATTAGTGCAAAAAAAATGAAAAACTACAGATACTGCACTTTGCCTTTGTAGGGCATTATGGTTTCGCGGTGGTCAGAACCATATTCTCGAAGACTCTGCATTTATTCTACAGTCCATACCCCGAGTCAATGGCCTGAACTGCTGATGAAACAATTATATGATGCCACACTGGTAAGACTGGTAAGGGCTGAAGGAATGAGCTGGTTCAAGCAGCTACTGGTGCTGTAAACAGGGGGAGGGGGATAACTCCAGATGCCCTGGACTTTTTGTCTTCTGCATCAGGACTCTATCACACAGTGTAGGTATGTAAAACACCCTGGAGGGTATGAACATTTTGAAAAAAGCATATATGGGCTCTTCATAGCTTCATCGCCCTATGAAGTCAATTCAACTTGTTCAATACATTTTAGAGTCTTTCTTTTCTCTAGGATCCTTCAATAAATAAAGCTTGTAACAATGAGTCTATTTGAGAGCTTGAGAACACTACCTGTTGGTTTGTTTATATCCACTTCATATGGGCACATGTATAGAAAATGTTTTGTTCAAAGAGCTGCAGTGCGCAGTATATCTCTCCAAGCATGAAAGACTTTCCGTCTCCTCTTTTCTTGTAAAAGGCCATATACGTAGAAACAATTAAAGACTATTGTTGTTCCAAGAATACGTGGATGATTGACAGAGTCATCTCTGCAAACGTGGGGTTCGAGTCTCAGCTCCACGAGTGCTAGATGGAGATTCCAGAAAAACATCTTGTGCCTGACACCTCATTCATCATGGAAGAGGAGAGAAAGAAGAAACGACAGGGCCATCTGATGTCGAGAGAGGATGACTTGAAGAGACAAGCACAATATGGTTCAGCAGACGGAGATCTATGAGAATATGGCTCTGATCTTGTCTGTATGCAAAAATCACTCCAAATAATCTGCGTATGCCGGTGCATGTCAAAGGAAACGATCTGCAAGTTGCCAAAACAGAGCTGGGCTTTGCTGACGGGGGTGTGTCCTTTATTCTCTACCTTTATTGTGTGAAAAGAATCAATAAACTCGATCCAAGCTAATCTTCTGATAATGAATTTATGTCTGACAGACTCTCACAGGATGAGAGCACTCACTGGTGAAGGAAAAGACAACAAGTGTGTCTGCAGGGAATGTCAGTCAAAGGGGGAAAGACGTACAAGTCTATACATCTGCAGTTATTACTAGATATGACATATGAAGCCTCAGAGGCATTTTCCATCACATTGTATCAGTTTCCATAGGAGCAGATGTGGTGCATAATGCATTGTGACCTCTACGTATGTTCATCCATGAAAAATTGACTTTGGGTTGACATCAACAACAAAAGGGGAAAGTGAATAAAAGCAACAGAGGAAACTACATATAGCTTACTATCCTCATCCTGTGGGCTCTCTTTTCAACTTCTTAAATGATTTGCAAAACATTTCTCTGACAATGTTTCCCTAAAACATCAAGCCTTGTAATGACAGCCTTTTCTTTACCCACAGACTACTAACAAGTCTAACACTGATATATTAATCTACACAGAAGTTGGTTAAGCATGCTCTCACTGACAAACCCAAAAATATGATCCAAATAGACCCATTTATAACGTTTTAAAAATATTGTTATTGAGGTCCTTTTTTAGAAATCTCCTCTTTTTTAAATATTTGTCATCTTTATTATTTTTTTGGTGAAGACAGGAATGGAGAGCATTATTGGGCGATCAACATACACTTTTAAAGATTGAGAGAGAGAGCAGTACAGCAGTTCTTTAGTGACACATTATTACTAATTCTTATCAACACGAAAAAAACATTTTTAATTTATTATTTTACTTTTTATTATTTATATTTAAATGCTTTGGCAACAATGCTCTAAATTTATGCAAATAAAGCTCTCTAAACTGAACTGAATAGTTAAATAAATTAAAATAAAATGGGGACCAAAATGCTTTCATACATAAAGAAATTATCAACAGGAAGGAAGAAGGGCGCACTTTTCACATATTCCTCCCTGAAAATGACCTCTTACATCACTTTTCTTGTTAGAGCTCCGTTATCTCAGGGCCTTATCAGTCAATTTAAGTTGCAAACAATTTTGGAAGTGGTCACTTTGGTTTGCACACTTACTGTGAGAGAGTATCTGCTGACAGACACATGCTGATCCAAAGACTGTCAGTAGAGTCGATGCAGTACTGAGGGTAAAGCTGCCGTGCAGATAAAGGAGTGGCTACCGCAACAATGCACTACTATTTCAGCACAGTAACTGACGAACAACAACTCTGCAAACTTTGCCTCCCACAGACTTCTAGGGATTGGATGATTTTATCTTCCAGACCCCAAACAGCATTTGTAAGTTTAGGACAGAGAACTGTGGAATCTCTTATTACCTGCTTTCATGAGTAAAATGGTAAATGAACTTGAGCTTATGTCGTGCTTTTTTAGTCTTTTGACTACTCAAAGCAGTTTTACACTGCAGGTCACATCTACACATACACACCCATTCACTCTCACATTCACTCACTACTGGTTGGAGTTTCTATGGCAGTTGTCCATCAGTGTCAGCTCACACTTTCCCACGCTTTCATACCCATTTACTCGCCACTGATGCAACAGTGGGAGCAACTTGGGGTTAAGTGTCTTGCCCAAGGATGCATCGCCATGGGACATCCGGAGCTGGGCTCGAACCTGCAACCTCCAAATTACTGACCAAGCGCACTACCAGACTGCCCCACTGATGCCCTTGTGTGAGGTCTCTAACGATTTCAAAATTTTTGTTGACATATAAACATCTTTATGTGTCATGTCAGTTGTTATAAAGTCGAGAAGAAAAATCCATCCACGTGACTTAGAGGTGAGTTACACTCTGAACTGGTGACCAGCCAATCGCAGGGCCACATAGAGAGACTGACAACCATTCACACACTCACCCATACTAATGGCAATATGGATTTACCAATTAACCTTATGAGCATGTTTTTGGCCAGTGGTAGGAAGCTGGAGAACCCAAGCATGCATGGGGAGAATATGCAAACTCCCACACAGAAAGGCCCTGACCAACATGGGATATGAACCTGCAACTGTCTTGCTGTGAGGCACAAACACAACCTGCTGCCCTAGAAATCAATGCTCTTCAATACCTTAGTGTGGCAGCTGACATCAAAAATCACATCATAATAAACAACTGTCTGAATGCCATCTCTTGAAACATAACCCCTCAAAAAACTTCTGGCTTCAGTGTCTGAGTTGAAGAAAGGTGAATCTGAAGCATCATATTTTTGATGCTATAAATCAAGACCGAAAGAGCAGCAGTGGATATGATCGGTCAAATAACAGCAGCTGAGTCAGAGCACAATCTGTCCATTGGATCTATCACTTAAAATATCACATGTTCATCCTCATGAAACTTTTAGCACTCACATGCTGGTAAAGTTTGACACAGTGTTAGTGTTCAGGCAGAGCAGTAGGCGGTAAATGGATAACCAGCATGAAGCCTGAAATCAAAATCTCTTTAAAGAGAATCCTTAAAAAATAGTTGAACTTTACTTTGTCAGAAAATCGTCTATTCTCTGCTTTTATTGTTTCTAATGAGCAAAGACCAGAAAGAAAAATCAAAGATAGACAAGTCATTGGTACATTAAAGCAGCACAAAAAAGCAGCAGGCTACAGAGAGAGGTGCCAAACACCTAATTCAGCAATTATTCCATAATCAATACATTCATTTTAAGTGCAATAGCTGGGGAAAATTTTCTTAAAATTTGAAAGACTACAGAAAATTATCTTACACCAACATATGCAGTGTCTGTGGGACTCTGCTAATGAAGCTGGAAACAGTCCAGATTATGGATAATTTATTACCAATGACCCTACACAGTTACTCAAACTATCATAGCTATGAGGCTCTCACTGATAAAGTTAGTACACTTTAAAGAGGCCATAATTTAATTTAAGCCTGGTTCATTTAGCCAGTTTTCATGACTGCTAGAGCAGAGTCCTGCACCAGGACTTCTCCAGCAGATGAGAAGAAGTAGGGAAAGCATGAGAAAGAGATTAAGGATGAAATATGTTTTAGTATTCTAAATATTTAAATATCCTAAAACCTTATTCTTGAAGCTCCAATGCTCCTCGTGCTGCTGTCTCGTCAACGTGCGAGCCCACCCAGCCCCCAGCCTCTCACCGTCACCGGAGCATGCTTCAGCTCTTTGCAGTGGACGGGAAAATAATCATTATGGTTACTTTGGAAATCTTATTTTGGATACCTTAAGCCAGCAATACTGGTTTGGAGCAGGACATGCTGTTAAATAAAATCATGTTGTCAACTTTGGAAGGGACTAAATCTCTCATTTTTAATGTTTGGACTTGTGTGGAAACTTTTTTCAGCTTCATACATACAAACAATCTTTCTGTCAATAACATTCAACACAGGCTAATCAGATACGTATATTTCAAATTGTGAGCCAGTTCACACATCAAACTCTCTCCAAAACCTGTTGGTAGAGGGGAAAATTATCATTTTCATGGACAAATGCTTTATTTATTTATTTTTTATTTAACCTTTATTTAACCAGGAAAATGAACTCGTTGAGACTAAAAATCTCTTTTTCAAGAGTGTCCTGGCCAAGACAGGCAGCAGCACAATTAACAATGTTACTTAAAATAACAACAACACACACAAATACACATGACACGTGTAACACTGAAAGTACAATGAAAAAATAACAAAGACAGTTAATTGACAAGCTGGACGCGTGAAGGAACCAAGATCATCTCTCAAAACATCTACAGCCAGATGCCTCAGTATTCATATCAATTTAACGTCCTCTTAAAAGTGTCCAGTGAAACCAGCTCACTGAGTTTGAGGTCCTTTTGCAGCTCATTTCAAGCAAAGGGAGCAGCAAATTTAAAGGCCTTTTTTCCCTGCTCAGTTTGGACCTTAGGAACAGACAACAAAAGGAGATTCTGCTACCGAAGGTTATAAGATCCTGGACTCCTTTGACTGATGAAGGTCAGAAGGTATGAGGAGAGTAGACCTAAAATCGCCTTGTGAATGAGAATATGCCAATGCTTAAGTCTACATGTAGACAAAGACGACCATCCTACCTGTGCATACAAGACACAGTGATTAGTAAGGGATTTTAATTTGGTGATGAACCTCAGAGCTCCATGATACACAGTATCTAAGGCATGTAAGCTCTGAGACGAGGCGTGCATGTACAAAACATCACCATAATCAAGCACAGACAGAAATGTCGCAGCAACAACTTTCTTTCTGGATTCAAACGAAAGACAAGATTTGATTCTAAAGTAAAAACTCATTTTCAATTTTAACCTCTTTACCAGCTGCTGTATATGCCGGGTAAAAGAGAGAGACTCATCTATTAAAATGCCAAGATATCTATAGGTCGACACAGACTCAATTTGGGTACCCTCAGAGGTATAAATGGAGGGCAGGGTCAAAGGCTTAGATCTGAGACTGGAAAACAGCATTACTTTTGTTTTTTCAGCATTCAAAACAAGTTTCAAGTCATAAAAGTTTCTCTGCACAATCGCAAAATTGGATTGCAACTGAGAGAGAGCTTGCTCTGGTGTGGGTACAATACAATACAATACATGACAGTGTCATCAGCATAAAAATGAAAGTTAGCATTAGTATCACTGTCATTTATATTGTTGATGTAAAGGATAAAAAGGAGTGGCCCCAGGACTGACCCCTGAGGCACCCCTTTAGTCACTGTGAGGGAGTCAGAAGTGAGGCCTTCAGCATGCACACACTGCGTTCTGTCAGTCAGGTAGTTACTGAACCAGTTTACTGCCTGTTCAGATAGCCTTGCTCTGGTTAGCCTTTGTTTAAGAATTATGTGGTCGACTGTATCAAAGGCCTTGGAAAGATCAATAAAAAGAGCTGCACAGTGCTGCTTATTGTCAATAAAATCTATAAAATCATTAAAAACTTAAGAGTTGCTGATGTTGTGCTTTGTTTTTTTCTAAAACCAGATTGAAAAACAGATAAAATGTCATTTAACTTTAATAAAGTAATGTTTAGTTGTAATAAGACTGCCACAAAAGCAGGCAGCAGCCATGCGACTCCTTGTATAAGTAGCTATTGTTTACAGGCTTGCAGTTACCTTTCTTCGTTTTTACACTAGTAGCTCCCACCTCTTTCTCCGCAAGGAACCCTGACTGGTCAGTGCTCAGTCGTTTCAGTTTGGAGCTTTGCAAGATGGAATCTTTTCAGGAATCTTTTCAGCACTTTAGTGAATCAATGCCACAAAAGTAAGGCAGTTCCCGAGCCAAAAGGGTGTCCAACCCGGTTCATGCAAGGTGTATTTGTTGAAGTGGCTGCTGAGAGTGTTTCTTTTGAGACTTCTTTCCTTGATCATTTGATGAGTTGTTCAGAGTCAAAATGGCAGCTCTATCATCCTTGTAAACCTGCCTAATATTTTCTGCCCAGGTAAGATTACTAAGAGTGAGCTAAGTGATCATCTGTCTGCCTCTCCACCTCCTAATTCCCCTAAAATAATAACATCCACCCCTGTGGAGAAGGCCGGTGACTCACCAACAGATCATTTCTGCTAGGGGTCGAGGGATAACAGAGAGGCAGCACTGACAGAAATCACAATTCGGCGCTTTCCGGTGAAACACCAAGTGAGAAAAGTGAAGGAGGGGGACTGAGGTGATCCACAGATCTGTGAGACAGTGTGATGATGTGTGTGGGTTTATCTCTGCGTCACAAAGGTATAAAATAAAACGTTGCATAACTCCCTGAGAATATAGGATTTCCCCCATGTTCTCTGTAAAAAGGTAACAGGACTCACAAGATGCCAAGATGGACACAAAGACGATTAAAAACAACTGCTGTCAGTGGTTAAGCAGCTACAAGTGGAAAAGTCACGTTAAAATAAAAATAAGGTCCAAAAAGAAAGATGTTCAGAACAACTAATTACCAATGAGGAGCTTGCCAGATTAAGCAAACAATCAGACCTTGCTCTTCGATGGCACATGTCCAGCGGCCAAGACCAGAAAGAGGTCAGTTGACATTTTGCTAAATGCAAGAGGACAAACATTTAAAGCATTTATTTTCAGTTAACAAAACCATAAATCACATATCTGCAGGACTTTACCAAATGTGCGCAAGCATTTCCCAATTGCCTCTTTGATAAGTGGCAATACTTAATAAAAACTTAGAAATAGTTTAAATTGGCTCCAAACAAGCTGGAACCAAAAGGAATAAATCTACCATGTCCACTGCAGGTGCAATATCACTTCTTCTCTCTTGTGTAATAATTTCTAATCCCTCTTTCGATTAAACCACACTATGTAGTTTTTCCCGTCTAATATAAGGTTGAATGACACCTCTGTCATGGTCTGAGGGGTCTGTATCGCCTTCACTGGCACTAAGTAACTTCGATGTGGATGGTAGGAACACTTAATAAATTACAAAGGACCTCTTTCACAATACATGTAATTTTGCCCACAGCCCAATTTTTTGTTTATTGTGTGGTATTTGTAGTACACCCAGAGACTCCCAAGAATATACCTTTAGAAAATCCAAAAGTCATCCAGGGCCTGTACTATGACCTATTTTATGATCATTGCCATAGGTGTGAGCCAGGGTGCACACTTTACCCCAAAACTTACTCAAACACAAATAATAAATCATCAAATTGGGTCAAATCACCTTCACTGAAGTCTGGTGCATCTTTTGAAATCAAATGTAAAGCTAAGTATTACAATTGAAAGAAGTTATTGAATTTTAACTGGAAAAAAAATAGTTTTTTTTTATGATTTTTTCAACAAATTCAATTCTTTGGAGATGTGTCTGACCAACTTACAGTTGCTGTACACCTAAAATACTTACAAATTATTTGGCCACATATATATTCTCAAAGTGGGAAAAAAATCATCAAATTCTGAGACCGGTAAAGTTGTTCAATTAACAGGTTGGGTTACTGTGGTAGAATCAGGATACTGTTCCATATCTTGTATATCAGGGAACCTTTAAAGATTTGTTCAGAATTCATCCTTTAAGTATGATTTCTTTTAGAATTTGAATGCTAGATTCAAAACAAACATTTCACATGAAATGTTATTCATTTTAATATTGAACAGCCACAAAGGGCCTGTATGTTATGCCTTTGTGATGAGATAATAATGAGCCATTGATACAAGTAAAAACCGATGCAGTTTTGGATTGTTGTAATCAGATTGTATATATCTACAATGACAACAATACATAAACATTACTTCTGTCAATTTCTGTTTCTAGTACTTATATATACATGTAATCTGTTTTATGGCCTTTGTGTCTTTTTGCATAGCAACGGCTTGGACAATTTTAATTTGTAGACTGGAACTATAGTGAGGGAAAGGGGATCTGAGAAATCCATAAGATGTATGATTGGCTGGTTATTTCATAGAATGGAGTCTTTGAATTTGCTTGTGTATGGTTGGAGGGGTTTCTGATTTTGAAAATGTTTATAATATCCCAAATAATAGATTACAGATGCAACATGTGCACACATGCCAGAGGTTCTCTTTCCAGCAGGACAGAGACAATAATATGCCTTCACAGGATCATCTGATGCATTCTTGTCAAATTGAATCCAAACATTGTATTTTATATATATTTACCATCATTTTTTTTTTTTCAAAATATCTGCAATTGTATGAAAATATCTTGACAGTGTAGCTTGGGAAAGATTAGTAAGCATGGTCATTTGATTCCATGAAAGGTTTGAAAAATAAAAAACAAATATGTCACGTAGAGCTCGTAGTGAATGGCAGAAGCTTGAAGCATCTGATATCTCGTTCCCTCGTGGATCTGGAATACCTTGAGACCATAACATGCGGTACATACCAAATCAAACAGTTCCCTGGCTACATTGCTGAGCATCAAAAAAGTGATGGTGACTATGAGATTTGGGTTTACCAGCATGATGCTGATCTCATTAGGGGACAGATTCATCCTCGTCACAGATCTCAAATAAAATACAATGTTTGGATTCAATTTGACAAGAATGCATCAGATGATCCTGTGAAGACATATTATTGTCTCTGTCCTGCTGGAAAGAGAACCTCTGGCATGTGTGCACATGTTGCATCTGTAATCTATTATTTGGGATATTATAAACATTTTCAAGATCAGAAACCCCTCCAACCATACACAAGCAAATTCAAAGACTCCATTCTATGAAATAACCAGCCAATCATACATCTTACGGATTTCTCAGATCCCCTTTCCCTCACTATAGTTCCAGTCTACAAATTAAAATTGTCCAAGCCGTTGCTATGCAAAAAGACACGAAGGCCATAAAACAGATTACATGTAAATATAAGTACTAGAAACAGAAATTGACAGAAGTAATGTTTATGTATTGCTGTCATTGTAGATATATACAATCTGATTACAACAATCCAAAACTGCATCGGTTTTTACTTGTATCAATGGCTCATTATTATCTCATCACAAAGGCATAATATACAGGCCCTTTGTGGCTGTTCAATATTAAAATGAATAACATTTCATGTGAAATGTTTGTTTTGAATCTAGCATTCAAATTCTAAAAGAAATCATACTTAAAGGATGAATTCTGAACAAATCTTTAAAGGTTCCCTGATATACAAGATATGGAACAGTATCCTGATTCTTCCACAGTAACCCAACCTGTTAATTGAACAACTTTACCGGTCTCAGAATTTGATGATTTTTTTCCCACTTTGAGAATATATATGTGGCCAAATAATTTGTAAGTATTTTAGGTGTACAGCAACTGTAAGTTGGTCAGACACATCTCCAAAGAATTGAATTTGTTGAAAAAATCATAAAAAAAAACTATTTTTTTTCCAGTTAAAATTCAATAACTTCTTTCAATTGTAATACTTAGCTTTACATTTGATTTCAAAAGATGCACCAGACTTCAGTGAAGGTGATTTGACCCAGTTTGATGATTTATTATTTGTGTTTGAGTAAGTTTTGGGGTAAAGTGTGCACCCTGGCTCACACCTATGGCAATGATCATAAAATAGGTCATAGTACAGGCCCTGGATGACTTTTGGATTTTCTAAAGGTATATTCTTGGGAGTCTCTGGGTGTACTACAAATACCACACAATAAACAAAAAATTGGGCTGTGGGCAAAATTATATGTATTGTGAAAGAGGTCCTTTTTACTGCTTTGACTGCTTTACGGCATTCGTCACTCCCCCCTCGAGGTGAAAGCTAAACGTTGAGGAAAGGAGAATATAAAGCAGTTTTTGAATTTTTAAAACAGATTTAATGAAAAGAATTTAGTTTAAAGTAAATATGCATTTATTTTCCTAATGGAAATAGGGACCTCTGGCTCACACTCCTGCATAGTAGGTGGCAGTAATGCTCCTCTGACGGTGGAAGCCACCCGCTGTTGAACAAGACAAAGAAGAAGAAAAGCTACATGTAGAGTTGTTATCATGGCGGAAGCAGCAAAAAACCCGAAGAAAAGAAAAGTTTTGTCGGAGGAGATGAAAAAAAGAAAGCGGGAGATTAACAAGCTAAATGCCCGGACAGGGATAAACACTGGTCCGGCGTTCACTTGCTGGCGTGAGCTGACAGACGAGGAGGGATGTCCAACCCATGCTGATTTGGCCCTGTTATTGTTGGACCTGTAAGTACATGATGATTTATTCAAATAGAAACATGATCAGACTGTACCTTATCAGTCCACATGGATTATTTGTCTCTGGGGACGTCCTGTCGGCTCGTTTCTCCTCCCTCTGTATGTCAACAAACGCATGTTGGTGTGAGGGGCCCTGTTTTACGACAGTGCAGTTACACTCAACGACCACAGAGGCCCCTAGAGTGCTGAAAGCCGGAATCTTACATAGTGGGGCTTTAAATGCCATTATATCACACACTTACGCTCTATTTGATAGATCTGATGTTTTCAAATACTACAGACCTACCTAACAATAATTTGCTTGATATGAAGCCACAGTAGGGGTTTCTCAGGGTCTTAAACCTGGGCATCCAGGGGGCCTTCCATGAAATATTTGATGTCAATGTCAATGTCAACTTTGTTTTTATTTGTTATGTTTTCTCTGTATTGCTCTGTTTTTATTGGTTTTTATTGGTTTTATTGGCTTTTTTTGTTTTTTATTGTTTTCTGTCTATTTTACTGTAAAGCACTTTGGTAGGCCATTGGCTGTCTTAAATGAGCTATATAAATAAACAATAAAAGCGACTATACTCCACCATAGGCCAAAGTGAACAAGTGCATCTAAAGCCATGTTTTAAAAGTGGAGAAGCTATTCGCAGTCCACATGGTGGAAGGTAACGTGTTCCACAGAGTGGGAGCCGCAACTGAGAGAGCTCGATCTCCTCTGGTTTTTAAAAAAGATTGAGGAGCGTCCAAGAAAACCTGATCAATCTGCAGCGCTGATGTACCTGGATGGGTATCCCGGGGCCAGCCCATTCAGACTCTTAAAAACAAACAAAAGAATCTTAAAATCAATCCTGTACCTAACCAGAAGTCAGTGAAGAGAAGAAAGCACCAGAATTATGTGCTATTTCATGCACTCTGGGTAATCCATTCATTCTCCAGGTGGTAATCTGAAATATATTATCTTGTCTACATCATTTTTGAGAGAACTTTGAACCTAATTTGATTTTTTTTTTTTTTTTTTTTTTGTTTCTTGTACACAAAAAATTAGTATAATAAATTGGTAAAATGAGTATGTGTTTGGGTATTTCACGGGAGAAAACTGTTACTGTCACGTTTTAAGAAACTAAATAAAACTAACAAAAGAATGGATGTAATGGAGATATTCTGCTTGATGTCATCGCTGTGGGGGACAAAGTGAGACTTTATCAAAGTGTATTAAGAGAGAGAAACCTTCAGCTCACCTCTGGCACTCGCTGGCATGGAGAACCAGGTCCTGGTTGTTCTTGGCACTGACGGTGAGCTCATGCTCTGTGGGGTTGAAAATATCGAGCAGTAGATGACACTGCCGGGTGCTGTAGAAAGACACAAACACAAAACCAGAGTTTATTGAATTTTCAGTAGGTTTTAAATTGCACAGGCTCACAATAACGGACAGGCAGACATTTTGCTCTGTATTATTCATAAATACATAACAAGCAGCTTTCACACACGCTCTTTTGTTCTGTAGGGGGACGCTAATGCAGAGATAATATGGGAAATGAGTTGCGATGGGTTTTTAGATGATGTTACAATTACTTTCTAAAAATAAACAACCAGACACGAACGCTTCAAATGTACGAGATCAAGAGAAGACGGGGGGCGAAGTACTCATCGGTCCTTGTCATAACATCAAAGGTGGCATTGCTTTCATCAGACTCGCAGGCCCGGCTGGGGCAGGCCATCTCCACATCATCCCACGTCTGCTTTTCTCATGCAGATCACAAGAGGGACAATTTGTGATTTAGATCAAGACAGGAGATGATGCTGGTTTATCAAAGAGTTAATTTTAAGCCTCAAGTATGAGTTTTTTTTCCACACTGTGCTGATGGATGAAAGGGGCGAATACTTGGAGAACTCCATGTCCAGTGCAGCGTGTGCCTGTTACATGAACAGTTTTTTCAGGATTTCAGAAGTAAGAGCCATGAAAATCCTACATTTAGAAGTACAGACATTTAACCAGGGGCACTGTTGAAAAGTCCTGCGAAAGATGTTTCCGACTAAACTTTTCTGTGAGGGTTACCTGGACACTCTTATCAATCTACATATGGATGCAAATTGGGTCCAAAATCGACACACCAATCACCATATGCTGTATTTTTTAACTGTGGGGAATAAATTTCAGCTGGTCATGACTCACAAGGAGAGCACTGGGGTGGCAGGAGCTTAGTCCAGAAAGACTTGGGTTGGCAAACCGAGGCTGGCTGGTTCAATTACTGAACTATGTTTGGAAGTTGGTTTGGTAGCTGAAGAGATGTCAGCTGACTTCCTGAGCACTGCCTAAGTGCCTGGAGCAAGGCCCTTAACCCCAGAACTGCTCAGTAGTGCTTATTCAGGAGCAGCAAGCCAGCATTCCGACATCTCTCCATTAATGCATGATTGTAGGACCTGTTTGCGCGTCTGTATTTCAGCCTTTGTGGCTAGCATGTCTCAATAACAGAGTGCAAATAACTGAATTTCCCCATGAGGGATTGATAAAGCATAACTTCTTCTTCTAAATTATTTGTACCTTAATAGTCATGTACAAAATGCATATCGAATTAAGTTGGTACGTTGCATAAAACATATCAAAGAAACAGGATACAATGATTTGCAAATCCTTTTCAAGCTATATTAAATTGAATACACTACAAAGACAAGATACTTACTGTTCAAACTGATTAATTTTACTTTTTTTTTTTTTTTTTAAAACATTCACTCATTTTAATTTTGATGCCTGCTACACTTTCCAAAAAGCTGGGACAAAGGCAACAACAGACTGAGAAAGCTGAGGAATGCTAAAAAAAAACTCCAGTTTGGAACAGGTTGATCAGAAACAGGTGAGTGTCATGATTGGGGATAAAAGGATCGTCCTGGAAAGGCTCAGTCATTCACAAGCAAGGATGGGCGAGGTAACAACTGTGGAGCAAATAGTCCAACAGTTCAAGAACAACATTTGTCAATGTACAATGCAAGGAATTTAGGGATTTCATCACCTACAGCCCACAATATCATAATAAGATTCAGAGAATTGGGAGAAAGATCAGCATTGACCTTCGACCCCTCTGGCAGAACTGCATTTAAACCTGACATCATTCTGTAAGGAGTGTTACCACATGGGCTCTGGATCACATCAGTATGGTAAAATATGTTGCTGATCCAACCAAAAAAGTCATCTTTAGGTTATAAACTTTCAGTAACATGTTTAACTATATTCTACGTTCTGATGCTTGAGTAAAAACATGGCGTGCCACAAGGCTCAGATTTCAGTTCACTGCTATTTGCACTTTATATCAACAGTGCCAATCATTTACCCTCACTGATGACTTGAATAGGTTCACCTGCTCAACTGCTTGTTAACAAAAATAGCTAATTAGACAATCACATGGCAGCAGCCCAATGCATTTAGGCATGTCGACATAATCAAGACAACCTGCAGAAGTCTGAAGTTCAAACCCAGAGTCAGAATGATGAAGACAGATGACTTAAGTGACCTTTAACCTGGTATGGTTGTGGGTGCCTGACAGGAACTGTTTCTAATATTTAAGGATGGTCGTATCTTTTACAGTGACTTTTGAACACATTAGACAAAGCCATGTGACATCGGTCTTTTAATTTTCAAAGGAGACTTTGAAAAGTTGTTGATGCAAATTCTTGGGCGCTGCCATGCAACAAACACCTTCTCAATGGAAATTTAGATCAACCTCCTCACAGAGAGGCTGTGTCGAGGTGGGACTTCAGACCACATGATCAGTGACTGCACAGACTCGCAACTATGCCAATCATGTCTCTAATTTCCAAAAAAACAGAATGCCTCAATAAGATAACGGGCACACTTTAAGAAAATTCCCACCCCTGTACAGTGAGAGCACAGAGATGAGAGAGATAGAGACCTGAGGGATATCTCACAAAATCTAGATATACATATTTATATGGGGAAGCATCAAGGAGGGTAAATTAGAAAGATTCTGGGGGCCAATGACTGACAGGGGCCCTAAGAATGATTTTATCATTGTTTGTCCATTTGCTCTGTTTATTTCAACCATTTGCCAAATAAAACAATGAAATGCAAAAAAAGTCAAATCTTACACGAAAAGGAGCAAAAAGACAATAATATGATCTGCCTCTGTTTTATAATAATTAAAGAACATAAAAAAACATCCTCACATCTTTGGATTAGAAAATGAGATTTACACTTCAACAGACGAAGAAGATGACAAAATAATGAACCTGTCACTACTGTACAAAACAGAACAAAACCTTGAGTTCATATTTCATCATATCTAATAAACATGATGGTTTTTAGTTCTTCTCTTTTCTCATGCTGTGGAGGAACAGATTATGCCACCAACAATGCAGACAGCCATCATATCATTGCTGCCAAAACCAGGAAAAGACCACTTAGATGTGAAAAACTATAGGCACATAAGTTTGCTTAATAATGATTATCAAATTTTAGCAAAACGATTAAAAGATGTTGTTACAAATTTAATTCAAGTAGATCAAGTTGGCTTTATCCGTGGGTGGTTTCCATCTGATACTATGAGAAGGCTCCTGCAAACCATACAGATGGCTAGCTCTCTTCAGCATCCAATGGCAGCAATATCACTGGATATTGAGAAAGCTTTTGATCGTACTGAGTGGTCGTATCTGTTTCAGACTCTCTCCAGATATGGTTTTGGTCCAAAGTGCTTACAGTGGATCAGAGCGCTATATCAGGAGGCTGTCTCAGCAATAAAGAGCAATGGCATGATTTCAGCTCCCTTTCAAGTCAGATGTTCTACTTGACAAGGTTGTCCCCTATCCCTCCAACTTTTCATTTTAGCCTTAGAACCGCTGGCATGTGCTATTCCACGAGACAAAGAAATTACAGGCATTTCAATTGGTGATCATGATTCTAAATTAAATATGTATGCAGATGACCTGTTGTTGACTTTATCAAAACCCTCACACTCTATACCAAGAGTTTTAGAAATTATTAACTCATTTGGCAGCCTTTCAGGTTACAAAATAAATTGGACTGAAAGTGAAGCCATACCTTTGAACATGCTTACACATTTTACCAATCTTGGACCTGCTCCTTTTGTCTGGAGATCAGAAGGCATGAAATATCTGGATATAAAAAATTAGATCACCTATCAATGAAATATTGGACTTAAATGCCAAACCTCTATTGGATAAGATAAAGGAAGACCTTAAAAGATAGTCTGCTCTGCCTCTATCTTTATGAAGTAGGGGAGAAGTGCTAAAGATAAATGTCCTTCCAAGACTGAATGTTTTAGTGCCCTCTATTCCTTTGTTTATTCCGAAATCTTGGGTTGAGAATGTCACCAGAATGTTCTCCTCTTTTCTATGGAATAACAAGAAGCCTAGAATTTTCTCACAATAATAATAATAATACTAAAAAAAACCAAGCATCTCTGTTTTTAATTGCAAAAAATGTAAAATTAAGGCAATTTTTGCCTCTGGTAACTCTCATAAAGTAACAGTTATCTTAAAAAAGGTCCTTTTGAAGATTTATTAAAGGATATTAGTTTAATCTGTTTTTTTTTGTTTTACCAAACAGCATGTTAAATTATTCTGCAATTTAGAGGAGACTAGGATGAATGCATAAGTATTAATAGTGCAGTCTATATCTACAAAAAAGTAGTGCATCTCCAAAACAGACGGTAATCTTTGTGATAGTACAGTCTATTGTTAAACAGAGTAGAACATCTTCAGCAAACATGGTAATCTTTGTGATAGTGCAGTCTATTTTTTAACAGGTTATATCTCCTTCAGCACAGATGGTAATCTTTGTGATAGTGCAGTCTATATTTACACAAAGTAGAGCTTCTTCAGCACAGATATTCATCTTTGTGTTAGTACAGTCTATTTTTTAACAGCGTAGAACATCTTTAACACAGATGTTAATCTTTGTGAAAGTGCAGTCTATTTATTAGCAGAGTAGAGCATCTTCAGCACAGATGTTAATCTTTGTAGTCCAGTCTATATCCACACAAAGTAGTGCATCTACAGCACAGATATTAATCTTTGTGAAAGTAAAATCTATTGTTAAACAGAGTAGAACAGCTTCAGCACAGATGTTAATCTTTGTGATAGTACAGTCTATTTATTAACAGAGTAGAGCATCTTCAGCACAGATGTTAATCTCTGCAGTGTAGTCTATATCTACACAAAAGAGTGCATCTACAGCACAGATGTTAATCTTGGTTACAGTACAGTCTATTTTTAAACAAAGTAGAGCTTCTTCAGCACAGATATTGATCTTTGTAATAGTATAGTCCATTTTTTAACAGAGTAGAACATCTTTAACACAGATGTTAATCTTTGTGAAAGTGCAGTCTATATTTACACAAAGTAGAGCTTCTTCAGCACAGATATTGATCTTTGTAACAGTACAGTCTATTTTTTAACAGAGTATTACATCTTTAACACAGATGTTCATCTTTGTGAAAGTGCAGTCTATATCTAAACAAAATAGTGCATCTTCAGAATTGATAGTAATCATTGTGATAGTGCAGTCTGTTCAAACAAAGTAGAACATCCTCAGCGTAGATATCAATCTTTGTGTTAGTACAGATTATTTTTAAGCAGAGTAGAATATCTTCAGCACAGATGGTAATCTTTGTGATAGTAAAGTCTATATTTAAACAAAGTAGAGCATATTTAGCCCAAAACTCGAGCAACTGCAGTTGAAGCACTTCGACATTGTCTTCTTAGGCCAAGATGCTGACAATTATGACAGCTTTTTACTTTGGATACTTGGGAATACTTATATGCTCTGGAAAAAACATAGGAAAAAATTCTGTAGATGGAGTGTCAACAGGTCTGAATAAAACAACTGAGAAAACTGCTATGGGACCAGAGAAACCCATGTTTCCTGTTGATACAAGAGAATCGTGAGTTTGTGTCATAAAACTAGATGAAATAAAAGCGAGACTATGACAAATCACTCCAGGATGTGTCTGAAACAGAGGATACCAACAGCTTTTATAAAAGCCTCTGCAGTCTGCAGCTCTCATCATGTGGAGCCTCCCTGTTGTTAAACAGCACAGCTGTTTTACCAACAACTAGTGGAAACCAGATGAGCCGAGTGTTAGTTAATTTGATAAAAACACTGTATGTTTTTTGTTGAGGAAGAATGACTTGCTTTGTCAACATTACTGTGCTGTGTCAGTTGGATAACCTTTAAACATTTGTACATTTAACTAATTGTTATTTTGGATGCTGTAATATTTATGTACTCTGTAAAATTAAAGTTAGATCATAAAAGCAATATAGAAGCAATATAGAGCCTTAACTCCTTTGCCAGTTCTTTCTATATGGCTGATATAGCTGATTTCTGTCACTGTGGCTAATGTTTATGCTATTGACATGAACCGCATATAACCACACTTCAAAAATCCCAAAATATCTCTTTAACCTATTCCAATGATAAAGTATGCTTGCATTACTATAATTTTCCATGCAAATGGTAGAAAATGTATTTTCCCTTAAACATCTGCCAGATACAAAGAAGCCATATGTAGCAATTACGATAAATTGAATCAAACAGTGAGAACAGATGTATAAAAGCATCCTTTGTACAAATTAAATGCTGCCAATCAGCCTGTAATCTCTCTTTTGGGTCACACTAATCCCTCCTCGCCCCAGTCTTGTCTTTTTAAATCTCAGGGTTAATGGAGGCTCCTGTTGAGCTAGCCCATGTCCCTAATAAACTGCTACGGCAATTAAAGGAGCATATTTTTTACAGCCTTCCTGTGTTTCTTTAATTGTCTGGTTGCCTTTGTTGGCGGACGTGATTAACGGGCAGAACAGGGCGAGGTACTGATTTATCCGTAGTGCCGTTTAGCCGAGGTGATCAATCAAGTCCCCTAGTTAAGAAGCCGCGGCTCATTGCTCATGCACTAAGTACCCGAGATAAACTGGAGGAAAAAGAGTCAGAGATAGAGGCACAGACGATCTGGATTTGCACCCTCTGATAAGCACGATCCTTAAATGACACAGAACAACTGGACTTTTTTGTAAAGAACTGATGCTAGGATAGTAAGAGAAGAAAAGCTAGATATTATGTTTTTTTACACCAGATCACAACACTGAATAATTTTGATAAGTATTCTGCTGAGCGACTACGCAAGGCACTGAGATCTAAGCTGAATAAATAATTCAAAAGTGCCAATGGGGTTTCATACTGCTTGTCTCTATTTCAGCCAGTGAATTTTTAAGTCCTATTTAAGAAGCAAGAGAGGCAGGGAGGGAACAAAGTTAACCCCCCGCTGTTTTAACCTCTTCCTTTGCTCATAGTGTGCAAAACAAATCATCAATCAATGACATATCAATACTTTGTCGGCTTTGTTTGCATGAAATGAAGTAAAAAAAATCACTTTTGCTGTTTATGCTGGGTGTTTGTGAGAGTACAACTATGCTTGAAAGAGTTTCAGGCAGGGATTACTGTCCTACTGATGGAGAGCTGGGGAATATATTGAATTTTTCTGATATCACTGGGGCTAACCTGCCCTCAATCCAGGACTTAAACAAGTCCAGAGTCACAAAATGGGAAGGTATCATCTCTACAGACTCCTCACAACCTGGACACAGGAAGTTTCTTCCCTTAGGCTGGTGCTCTAATGAACTCAAAGCAGTCAAGAGTTTCAGAGCAATCTCTGTGCGATGACCCAAAGTCGCTACACCAACCAAAAAAGTATATAATATAATTTATTTTCATTCCAGGCTAATCTTTAACTTGTTAATACCATCATCCCACCCTGCAAGCATCTGCACACTCTGTTTTTAATGTAAATTAGGCACCCCTTTCCCTGACAAAAGGGCCCGTTTGCATGACAACAAAAACAGACAAAGTGCCTGAATCCGCAAACTCTCGAAACCAGGGTCCAGAGTGAAAAGTTATGAAAATGTTTTTTCATTGTTGTCTCTGTGTAAACAGGAACCGCCATTGTCAGGGAAAACAGGGACGTGTGGTGCATGTGCAGTACTCTTTCATATAAAGGTAGTACGCACCTAGGAACAACAACAACAACAACAGCTATGGCCGAATACCTTGCAACATCGCTGCTGCTAACTGTGCTAGATTTGTTATCTCTCCAACAAAATGTGAATTTGCTGCGCCATACTCTGACCAGGGAGACGCATTTGTTATATTCGCCAATGGTACAACAAACTAGCATCACCAACTACTGGCCTGGCACGCACGCTACTGCATTTTCAGTCGTTCTTTCGGTTCCATGTGGGCGTGCATGATTATCACACTGTCTCCATGTGAACACTTTTAAAAAAGGAAAGGCAGAACCTTTCTGCTTTTGGTTAACAAGGTCGCGTAAATGGGCCCCAGAGACATCTATTTATCATTTTAAACATGAAAATATTATTCTTCCATCAAACATGTATCAATGCACACTGTTTTTTTTAAGTGGATTATGTTTTAAACTGCCTATCTTATGTAAAACCACTCCTGGATATCACCACATTTAACTGTATCATTATTTAAGCATCCCTTGCACTCCTAACCACTACACTACTCCAACGCTGATCCAAGTGGCAGCTGGACTGGTTCAGATTCTTTAAGACATTTCATCCCGTCTCCAAAAGGCCTCCTCAGTTCTATGAGTTGACTGGGAAAGAGCTTGAAATAAAAAGCCCAAGTCAACAATTGGTGTGCAAATGATCTGGGTGGAGGTGTGACCGGTGCGCTTTTCACTCTATCTCCCATGTTTTTGGGTGTAGGTGGATTGTTTATGAATTAATTCAAAACTGCATTATATGAAGGAGACAGAAAGTGTCTTCATCCCCCACCTCTTTTCAGCAATGGTTTCTCCATCTTGACAACTTTCTCAAACCAACGGCCTTCTCTAGATAAGATGAAGGCGCTGTTCTCATCAAAAGAATCATCTTGTGTCTTTAAGATGTACTCGATGGAAAGCCAAGTCCTGTCTAGAGGAGGTGGCTCTCCTTTGTCATGCCATGTGTTTATGTAGATGTACAGATCGTTGCATTGAATGGCATCAACTACACTGTTCTGCTTGTGTCTGGGTATTTGAACCAGCCTCTGTCTCAGTGTTTGAAGGTTTGAAGTTCACAGGAATGATGTGTTTGTGAAAGATTGTCTTGAGTTTTTCAGATACCATTAATATTGCGTATTACTGGTTGACGGAGGCTTAAATTTCAAGCTCTTCCCCAGTCAACTCTTGGAACCAAAGAAGCCTTTTGGAGAGGAGGCAAAATGTCTTCAAGAATTTGAGCCAGTCCAGTTGCCACTTTGATTAGCGTTGGATAACCATGACCTTGATGACTGAGAACCTACACAGGTATACATCCTCTTGTTTGTACATATAAACCAGGAAACTGAAGTTCCTTGTCTGTCTAACATACCTGGTCAGTGAAGTTGATTCTAATTCTGATGTATTTTCACACAAGATAAAGGGTGCGACAATACCTTTTCTTTTCTGTTTAACAAAATATGATGACCAGGTAACAGAAACTGTTCAAAGTAGAACCACTAATAACTAAAATTGATGAGACAACACGCCTTAGCAAAGGCATTTCTGACATTCTTATCCAAGTAATTAGGGGAAAAAGGGCTTAAAAATTCAGACATCCTGTCCCAAAGCCCTCTAACACATGCAACCCTGAAATTTCCATGAAAATATCAGGGTAGCCGACCTAGAATATTCACTGACTTCCTTGTTCACAACTGGCTCTCCTTATAGGAATTTCCCTGCAGTTTCCATGCAAGCGTGAAAGATTAGGGGCTGCGGGTAAATTTCAGGGTGAAGTCTGTAGGAAAATACCTATTTCTTATATTCACTAATGCAAATTCAGGGTTTTTCTACAAGTGTGAATGAGGTTAAAGACAATAGGCAGTAGACAGTAAGTAATGATGGTGCTGTATTTAATACTGTTTGCTATTTAATAGTTTAAAATTCTGGTTTGATAACTGCCATTTGTTTTTTCTCAACAGATAATTAATTCAAAATGCATATTATGTGTCCCATTCAAAACTGTCAAGATACATGAAGAGTTCCACAACAAGTAAAACCTTATTTCAGGCAGTGAGTCTTGATCCCAGAAAGAGACTTTTACTACAGCTTATTTCAGGTCAGCCGAAAGTGTGCCAATGGAAGAAAAAGGCCAGATACTAAGTGCTCTAGTCTATTTCTGAGAACACAACCACACTAACAAATGCACCATGAGGTCAGCATTTTGCTATTATTGATCTGAAGAGGACCCTGTTGCAGCAGAGCGTCTAACCGGGCGCCACACACTCTCTGCCAAGCCCGCAGAAAGACATCAGCACAAGACAGACAAACACCAGGGAGACAGTCTGATTATTTTTGTTCCAGCATCAAGCACACAGATAAATCAAACTGCTGACACCGGATGGCCATTATGTGGACTCAGTTCATTTTTATTGTGAGGTGGTGGGTGGTAAAGATGGAGCACACTGTGGGTGGAGAGAGTAATGCTGATCAATGACGCTGGGCCCACGCCTCTGTCGATACTGCAAATCTGCAATCAATAGGTGCTGATTTTGCTGCCTTGCTCTGGCACACAAACGTGACATATTCCCTGCTAACAAATGTAATGGCCCCAATTAGCATAGTTGGATTTAAAGAACTGCCAATGATTGGCTATTTTTAGAGCTGGTTGTAACTACAGGAGCCGATTAAAGATTGTAAAGGCTTCTTTTAGTCTTTATTTCAAACATTTGAAAACAAGATAAATTTTACTGAAAAGTTTATAGATGTTCATATGATAAATTGTAAACACCAATTACTTAATATCAAAATCAAATATACATTTACTAATAAGAGCCCGTATAACTGAAAGATAGTATTTATTGAACAGCAAAAAGCCATGGGCCCAATTTTGTCTATTGGTACATTGCCACCAAGTAGTCTGGTCCAGCTAGATACAGTATGCATTTAGTGGTGTTTCCTCTAGCCTTTCTTTAAGTATTTCTGGCACTTTCTATCCTTTATTGGATAGTGCAAAGGCAGTTGATAGGCTTGTGAAAGGGGTGAGAGAGCAAGGGAGGACACTCAGCAAACAGGGCTTAGGCAGGATCATTACAGAGCCAGTTGAATCATGTACAGGACTTGCCTGGTTACTTACCACTCCACCAAACCAGCACCCCACATTAGTATATTTTTTATACTGCAGTTGCACTGGATCGCTCATTACATTTTGAGACATTCAAACTATCGTTCCAACCTGTCATTCATTGGTTTCTTCAATGACTTGCCCATCAATCTATTGACCCACTCATCAGCCCATCCATCCCATGCTTTTGTCCATCTGATTCATGGACAAAAGGATGGAATCCATCCATCATGGTCATGAAGGCTGAGTCGGTGCTGGGAAAGAGCCAGGCCCCACTGGGTATTGTGGTGGAGAGGTGCATGTTGAGCAAGTTTTTGACCATCACGGATAATACCAACCACCCTCTTCACCACATCCTGGAAGAGCAGAGGAGCAGCGGGCGCCTTATCTGTCTGCGCCCGAGGACTGAGCGGCACAGGAGGTCCTTCATCCCAACAGGCATCAGACCGACAACTCAGGCGAAGGCAGAGGCTCTGGAAATGGTGTCGCTGACCCCTGACACCCCATATAGGCTCTGTTTATTTATTTATGCTATTTAATTAGACATGTATTATATGATTTATTTATTGATTACATTTTAACAACTTCCTGTATGTATTTTTATGTTAATTGTTATGACAATGAGCTAGCTACCTATCTATCTATCCATCTATCCACTGATCCATCAAAAATTTAATCCACCTATCTTGTCATCCATTCAGGAATGTATTGACCTATCCATCAATCAATGTATCCATTAATTCTGTTATCCATCGATCAATTCATTGACCTATCTATGATCAACCCATACCTCTATCTATCAATGAATCCATCCAACAATCTATGATTCTATACATCAGTCTTGACATCCATTCATCCATGCATCTGTTCAGCCTTTATTATCAATTATATCACCAATCCATCCATCCAGTAAACTATCAATTTATCTATCATTTATTAACCTATGCATTCATCCATCTACCCACCCACCAATCCATCCAAACACACCTCTATCCATCCTTCCATAAATCACTTTATACATCTATCTTGTCACCCTTACATGATTCATTAAGAGCATTAAAGACATAAAATGAGATAATAACATCTAAAACATTATTGAAATAATACACACACACACACACCTACACACACAAACATATATGTCATTACTATTATTTTTATTTTTACTTATTTAATTTTTTTTAAAGAAGAAAAGAAGAAAAATAATAAGCTGTAGGCAGAAGTGACCTAGAAGTGCTCTGAGAGCAAAAACCTCTGCCACAGTATTTCCAACATTGACGGGACAGTTATTGTCAAAAATGTGGAAAAACTGCCCTGTCTCGCTCTGTAAAGAAATCTTTAAAAAAAATCCAGAACTGCATCTGGATCCAGAGCACTGTTAAAATTAAAACACTTCTCCCAGGTGCCATGGCCAACATTTCCTGAAAACATCAAAACTGTTAAGAATTTACAGAGTCATTGACAAAACTGTGGCCAACTGATGTATCCTGCAATGTTAAGAGGTTCTTTTTCAAAGAAATTCCAGGAAATACATTCAGATTTGGATCACCAACAAAATCTTATCACGTCTTTTTGTGCCAAGACCATCACTCCCTGAGAATGTCATAAAAATCCTATTGAGTTATTAGAGAAAATGTGGAAAACTGTCCGATCACACACTGTTAAAAACTCCTTTTAAAAAAATTAAATGAAAATACTGTTCATTCACGAGCTACATAAACTGTTCTGAGGAGATTTATTATCATGAGTTTTGCAGTGATAGTTTCATTCAGTTGAATAAAATAATGGGATAATAGCATTTGTTACTTTATTTTCTTGATTAGATTAACAAAAAAAAAGCTAAAGAGAATAAAAAACAGTGTGCCATTCTATTGTCTCTGTAAATGTAAATATCGTATCAAGACTTGGTGTTGGCAGATGCTCATATTTCAAAAATGTGATCAGGATCATGGGTCAGAAAAGCTGATCAGGACACCCCTAAATGCATCATTAATATGATGTGAAAATACAGTTATATGCAAAGTGAGAAAGTAAAAAGGATTTCTTACTCGTCCAAAAAAAGGGGGGCTTGGAGGAAATATTCTAGCAGAAACAAAAAGGTTAAAATAAAACATTTATATGCCATAAAAATCATTTTTTGTTCCCCTGTAAAGCCTTAAGGCAGCAATTTCAAAGAGTAGAGCTCTAAACAGAGGAAGCAGGTCTCATGAAAATGATAACGGCTGTAAATTGAATGCAGCAGAATAGAGGGGACTTTTTTCTTTCCCTTCTAGCTGTAAACTGTTCACACAAGCCTAGAGATGCCAAACAAATGCACTCTTACAAAAACACAATGCAGCATCCACTTATTATTCCCCACAGACCGATGCATATATCAGAGGTAACACAAAGTTGAGCAAATGGGATTTTAACAGGTCCCTGTAAAGTATGGCTCAGTGATTGTTTCACACCTCCTGACTCTCAGTCACTTCCTTTAACAGATCTGTCACCTCACATATGGCCAAAGGTGAGAACGAAGAGGGAGAGAAAGAAAAAGGTCTGTGGTGATAAAGGCAGGGAAAGGTACCAGTGGAAAATAAAGAGGTATAGAGATGTATAGAAAGGCAATGAGGGCAGCAGAGGAAGACAGAGGCAAAGGAAAATGTGAATGAAGTCATGAAAGAGATCCTCAGAGACACAATGGAGGTAAGAGGGAGAGGAAGAACAATATTTGAGATGAAAAAGAGCGAATAAAGAAGGCGAACATTGAGATAGAGAGGAGAGAACATTTGAAGGCTGAAGAAAGTAAGTCTGTCTAGAAAGTCTGAAAGAGCTAAACAAAGGTAGAGAGGTAAATGAGATACAGAGGTCACAGAGAAATGCAATCACAGCAGCTCTATAGAAGAGTTTTCTCTCTCTGAGGCTTATTCAAGTATTTCTTTATGACTGTTTCAGATAGAAATGGCTGTGGTTCATCTTAAGGTTTTTTATGTCACGGTTCCAGTGCATAATGCTGCCCAAAGGCTGACGATATAAACAAAAGAGATGTCAAATGCCTGAAAATGTAAGGAAAGAAAATAAAACACTGTACACTGCTGATCAAGTTCTCAACATCAAACTGCTTTGTTAGTAATTAAGAGCTTTTGAATACTTCATATGCTTTAGAAGGTGGCAGTAACTCATCATGTGAGAAGGTTCCTGGTTCAACTTCCTGTGTGGAGACTGCATGTTCTCCCTGTGCCTGTGTGGGTTATCTCCTGGCAGTATACAGTATTTAATGGATGGATAAACTAGCTTTCACACCCTGTGCGCTACAAGAAACTGAAACATAAGTTGAATTGCCAAATTTTAAGAATTCATCTAGCTTATACTCAGCATCCCTGATCCACCTCTATTTTCACTCTGTTGGAACTCTTGCCACTTCAAGTCTCCCATCCTTAAGTGGGCCCCCTCTGTTCTGGATAGTCACCCTGACACGCCAGATAAGACACTTCGGTATATAAAGTACAATCGGAGCAACAGCCCACAGAAACTATTTGGGGAGGGAAGAACCTTTTGAAAGCATTTCCAGCTGGTGATTGGATGACTCCATCAATCCCATTCATTGCGGGCCAACCAGATCTTTTACGTGAACCAATTTGTACAACAAACTGTAACCAAAACATGTCGGAAGTGAAGCCAAAATTTCCTTCCTATCATGAAATATTTCCTGTGTTGTTGTTGGGTTTCATTTAACAAAAACATAGAAAATGATAAGCTTTGTGATGGCAGAGACCATGTTCAAGACTATGAATGTCCTGGGCACCAATGCACATCGAAAACGTCTGAAAACATTCAACAAATTGAACAAATGGTTTGAAATGATCAACGACTCAGTACAAGAATGAGAGCAAAAATGGTTCAACAAACGTTGCATGGAAATTTGAACATGACAAAAGTGTGTGCCAGAGTTGACTCAAAACTTCTTTCTACTGAAAAACACAAGCTAACTTATGGGGACATTTTGGGCTAAACTGAAGGAAGCCCACATTTTTTAGGAGTGTTTACATGCAATGAAACTTTGATCTTACTAACGATCCTGAGACAAAACAGCAGTAAGTGCATTGGAAAACAACATCGTCACCAAGGACGAAGAAAGCACTACGAACCAAGTCCAAATTCAAGGCCATGTTGATCATTTTCTTTGACAATAAGGTTATCATTTTGTAGGAGTGGATTCCTGAAAGGTCAACAGTGAATCAACATTATTACAAACAGGCTCTGAAAAACTGCCAGAATAGGAACAGCTTCAATTTTTATCAAGACAAGGCCGAAGCTTACACTTGGCTACTGCTAAACCTCCCTTCCTGTTCACCTGGTCTAGCACTGTGTGGCCTTTTCCTTATTGCTGAGATCATATCTGTGCTTAGAGTAACACGTTTTGAGTCTGTGTCAGAAGTTGAGAGAAGAACCACCGAGGTTCTGGGACAACTGTCTGAAGAAGACCTGCTGCACTGCTGTGATCTGTGAAGACCTGAATGTGTGTGTTGATGCAGAAAGAGAGGAGACTGAAGGAAAAAGACACTGAAAAATATTTATGTTGGCAAACTTTTTACAGCCGTACCTTATTAATCAAATCTGCTGGTTAACAGAGTCAAATCTTACATAACATGCACCAGGCTGCCTTCAACACAAACAAAAACCTTAGTAGTTACTCTCTTTCTGCTGTTCAACAATTGTTGTTCTTTCATGTCTGCAGCTTGTTAGACGTTCTGCTGCTTGTCTTGGCCAAAACTGAAAATGTGATTCTTCTCTCAATCAGCTCCGTCCCAAAGTTAAAAATACCAAGAGTTTATTTATTAAATCAGGGTTATTGAAGCTTACAAAGATAACAGAACTCCAGATATTGTTAATTATGTTCAAAACCAAAAACAGAGTTTTACCAGAAAACCTACAAAAGCTATTTGCGTTTACTTCAGAAGAAGGAAATCATAGAAGAAGATCTGATTTTAAGCGCCAAGTTGACTGGACTACTTTGAAACAAATGTGTATTTCAGTTGTTGGTGTAAAATAGGGATGCACAAAATTATCGGTGTGCTATCGGTATTGGCCAATATCAGCCTAAAAATTGAAGTAACGGCATCAGCCAATATTGGAATTTTTGCAGATATTTACAGCAGATATATCAGCCACATATATCGGCCAAATATCGTCTGGAATATCGGCAAATTACACAAATATACAATACTGATGCACCCTCTCATCACTGCATGGGTGCATTTAAAATCAACTTTTTAATTGTTGCAAGAATAAAATGCTGTTTTTCTTGTTTTACATCTGCTCCTCACAAAAAACATGCTGTAGCACAGAAAGAAACAGGTCTTACATTGTTAAGTACAGAGCTTGTGCTCTTGACCAGAAATATTGGTATCGGCATATCAGATATCGGCAACAATCCAGTATTGTGCATCCCTAATGTAAAAATATGGAATTCCCAACTACAGAATTTAAAAGGTTGTACAGATACTCATTGATTTAAAAAAAATGTACAAATTAAAAAAAAAAAGTCAACATGCACTTGAAACTTAAACTGGATTTTAATGATCAACTGTTTTGAGCTTGTAAATTTGTACTTGTGTGGGTTAATATTTTTTTCGTTTTTTTACCTCCACCAAGGAGGTTATGTTTCACCAAGGTCTGTTTGTTTATTTTTTTCTTTGTTTGTTTGTTAGTCAGCAAGATTATGCAAAAACTACTGGATGGATTTACATGAAAATTTTACCAGAGGTGTGGTTTGGTCCGAGGAAGAAGCCATTGATTTTAGTGCTGATCCGTGTATTTGTCTGGATGCAAAAAAAATCCCCAAATCTTCTGAAAATCCCACAAGTTAACATTGGGCCGTATTTTTAAAAAAAAGCATATCTCAGACATCACTTGATGGATTTTCCTCAAAATTTACATGATAATATATATAATATAACTCATCATCATCACGGTCAATTTCATCTGGATCCCATTCAGATTGACGTCACAAAAAACATTGAAGTTTATAACTGTAAATCCCATTCATTTCTCCTTGGCTGCTGTGAGGGTTCTGCCTCCTTTAGGTCATTATGGGAACTGTAGTTTATTTGAAAACTGACGTCAGCGTTTTTCAAGCCTATGTCACTACATTTCCCAGCTTCCCTTGCACATGGACAGACACGAGCGGAGACTCAGCCATCCAATCAGAGCATGTGGTGATCAGAATTGTATCTTTTGCAGGGGTTGTGGAAAAGCCACTGCCGTAACTGAGCTGCTTGGTGGAGGTCTGCGCTCTCCGAGTGCTTTTCTAGTTTTTATCGTTTTTGTTGTTGTTATAATCAAAATGTTGTTGGTGTAGGCTATTGATAATCACTTGTATGTGAGATCGGACCATCTTTTCTTTTAACTGTTCAAGTAGGGGGCAGACAAATATAAGGAAAGTTTTCTCCTAGCTGCTTCTTTCCAATCATGGAGGTGCTGATTTGAAAATGTAGTGTGTACTTATGCAAGAATTCTGTTGTCCACTTTCATGTAAGAAACAAATAAACTAAGATTAAGACAAAAACTAAGCTTCTCCTGGTTAAGTAAAGTTAAAAAGGACCACCACTAGAATCTGTATGAGCAGTCTGTTCACTATATTTGATCATAAATAGCTACAAGATCAACATTTTCTGCAACAGCATATGCCCACCTGAAACATGATGAATCACACAGTAATCCTGTTAAAGTACTGCTGTTTGTGTAACCATACAGGCTCAATACAAAAGCAATGTAAGCACAGTAAAGACCATGGTTTGTTAATCATCAGAAGAGTCATAATGTGGGAAATACTTTTATTTGAGCAGAGGAGGCTAATTCAAAACAGCACAGTCTGTACTGTGTGTTGGAGCCTCTGACTCTGCACCTCTGAAAGTATATAAGCTCTCCCCTGGGAGAAGCTTTTCTCTACATCACTTCTCCATCAACAAACGAGCAGGATGCCATGGTTGAGAGAGCAGAGTTTTAAAGGATGAGAGCCGGCTGTGCGATGACTGCGCCTGACGATGATGCAGCAGATAAAATCAAATGACCCTGAAGTTTCATTTTCTCCACATCTTCACTTTTTAAAAGAGTGATGAAATTAAAGCCCGAACATAATCAATTATTGAAGGACCAATAAAACGGCTTATCAAAAGTTTTATTCAGCAGTAGGTGATTTTATGGAAAATCTTGGGTTTTGTCTTTTTTAACTTTTTATTTAAGCGGGGTACACACATAAGGATTTTCTAAATCTGAAGAGATGTTTTATCTAATAGAGACCCCACACATGAAGGTAAACAATCAAGCATTGAACAGTTTTGATCGTACTGTGTGTGGTTTCCTTCTTATTTATTTGACATGCTTTTACCATATAAGTCTTTTAACTGTTCCCAAAGTTAGACCTAAAACATACGGTGAAGCATCGTTTCATTATTAAGGCCCCTGTCTGTGGAACAGTCTACCTGCAGACCTGAGGGGAGCACCTACTGTTCATGTTTTTAAAAGCAAACTCAAGACCTACGTTTTTAGTCTGGCTTTTAGCTGAATTTTGTTTTACTCTCTTAATCTGCATTATATGTGTTTTACTCAATTTTAGTTTCAGAGTTACATTAGTTATGTTTTAATACTTTTAATTTATTTCCTTTTATTGTTTGATTTTAAAACAGTTTTATTTTGATCAACTTTTATTACCTTTATTATCTCTTATCATGGTTTTATCAGTTTAGTCTTCTCCTGTGTTTCCTCATTTTAATTCAAGATAGCGTTTCCTCAGTCCTCTGAAGGGTTGTCACGGTACTAAAATTTCAAACTCGATATCAATACCCAAGAAGATATTCGATACTCGATACCATTTTTGATAACACGGGGATAAAAATGACAAATAGGTAAAAATGCATAAAAAACATTTGTATTAACATGAAAAACAGAACTGCAGATAAATAATCAATTAAATAAAATAATTAAATAATCAGAAAAAGGGGTGCCTGAGCCGGAATAAAAAAATTTTCACTTATTTATTCATCTAACTATCTTTCTATATTCATCATTTTCTGTTCATTTTTTCATTTATCTACCCATCTATCTATCTATCTATCTATCTATCTATCTATCTATCTATCTATCTATCTATCTATCTATCTATCTATCTATCTATCCAGTGGTGTAGTCTGGTTTATTCTAGTGGGTATACTCTGACATACTCTGATGGGTGTTTATCCTCTTAGGACCTTCATACACTGAAGACATTTTTACCTGACTTATACACCGTCCACTGAAAACAGCTCTGAGATCCAGTTATGGGCCTCCACCCACAGGTTGAGAACCACTGAACTAGTAGATTGTATATGAAGCTTGATCGTTCAAAGATTGTTATTAAATCATGGAGAATAAGTGATGCAGGATAGCTCAGGATGAATTTATCATTTAGAAAACGGTGAGTGAAAACAAGAGCTGGACTGCTGAAGCATGTTGAGTTTTGATTCATCAAAAGGCTGACTCGTCATTTTTAAGTCTTTGTGTTCACTTAAACCATGCACACGAGCTATCAAGACACTGTTTGAATTATAAAATCACACAAAGTGACTGATGATCCCTCACTGTCCCTGCGATGCGTGTCTATTTGCGTCTTTACGCTCACCAGCAGACGGAGAAATGTGCGCACGCAAAGACTTTGAGCAGGGATTTAGATCAGATTTAGATCATCAGACTCTAAAATTGCGCAAAGTAGAGTAAGCTTTTATATTTGATAAAAGAATGCCTGTTAAACACCCTTTTGAGGGAAAACACTGGATACGCAGGACAGCAAGCGGGGTCGCAGTGAGGGCTCTCCCGACTGCCGGACGTTGTCTGCCTGCTGCGCTGCCTGCAGTGTGCGCGCAGCGGGGGTTGCGGGCGTGGACACCGTAGTATCGATACCATGGCAAATTAGTATTGTATCCGGATATGGCGTTTGAGTATTGGTACTTTTAGGAGTATCGATATTTTTGACAACCTTAGTCCTCTTTGCCTTTTTGAAGAGTCCAGGCTTAGGCCCTGTTTACACAAAAAACATTTTTACCAGAAACGGAAAGGTTTTCCTTTGTGTTTTCAAAAACGATCCGTGTTCACACGGATCGATGACAACAAATGAAAACGCTGTAGTGTGCATGCCAGGCCAGTAAATGGCAATGTAGGTTTGTAGAGAAACAGCGGTGTTACAACACGCGTACACTTTCCTGTGAAGACAAAGTTTTCATAAACAACAATGGCAAGCGGACGCACAAAGACACAGGAGTTTCTTGTCTGGACAACAAATCTGTCTGGATATTTTTGTCTGGATAACAAACCGAGCACAGTAAGCAGCACACACGTTGCTCGGTAGACGTCTGAAGCTGTTGTTGTTATTGTTGTTCCTGGGATATGCGATGGTACTATGACTATTTTTAACCAAAAAATCACACTCCTATCTAGGGGCAATTTGGAACCACCAATTAACCTAATAAGCATGTTTTTGGTCTGTGGGAGGAAGCTGGAGTGCCAGGAAAGAACACAGTCATGCATGGGGAGAACATGCAAACTCCACACAGAAAGGCCCTGACTGGCACGGGGATCGAAACAGTAACCATCTTGCTGTGGGGCAGGTGCACTACCTGTTGCCCCATCATGCTGCCCCAAAATGTTTGGGACCATAATTTCTCGATTATAACACGCACTCAAATATAACATGCACCCCATATTTTCATGATTTTTGCCTGACAAACACTGTTCTCAAATATAACACGCAGGCAAATTTTGCCCAAACCTTACTCTCTCAGACACATCAAAAATTACCTTTATTTAAAGTTTTAATAAATGAAATTTCAGTATTTTCACAACAGATACGCAATTCTCTCTCTCTCAAACGGATGCAGAAATACCTTGTGCTTCACGCATATGCAATTACTCGATTTCTGCCCCAGCATGCTCAGTCGTAGTGTACCGACCTATCAGAGAGCATCTATCAACATGCCAAAGTCTTCAACCAATCACAGTGCAGCTGTTTTGCATCCCCTTGCTCACAAGATGGCAGCGCTCTGTGTTTGCCTGTGAGAGGAAATACTTGAAAATTAAACAATGATTACACAAAGTTAAACTAAGATCCAAAATATTTGATTTGAACAGTTTAACAGTCAGTTTAATAAGAATTACGCAAATTTGGCAGGAATGTTTTGCAGAGAAAGAATATTTCAGCTTTTTGTATCAGATGTGTTGCAATTGTGATGTTGGTGAGATAAAATATTTTAAGTATTTTGCCTGTACTCGTGTATAATACACAGCTGAAAAATTAGAGCTTCCTACAAGCAAAAAAATGTGTGTTATGATCGAGAAATTACGGTATCTTTATTTCTAACTAAACCAGAAGAAAGCCACCAAGCTGTAGGTGTGAAAACCGCCAAAGTGCTTTTGCATGATGAAACAAATGTTCAATCAATTTAAATTATTTCATTTCTATTTTCTGAAAATGCAGTAATAGTAATTAGTAATATGGTTTTGCAACATTTATGCAGGTAAAGCTCTTTTGAGTTTAAATCAAGTGAATTAAAAAGAGAGACTTAAAAAAATGAGAGAGAGGGAAAATTGTTCCCTCTTTGAATATTTGAGCTTATTAAAGAGCAGATGTGTCCTTGGAAGGCTGTAGAGATCAGAAGACGGCACATTCAGGAGCTCATGCTCACTCCTGACAGTACATGCTCCATACATGATCACACGCGTTAGCGGTGAGCCTGGATGGATGGCTCCACCTGCATATGTTATTACAGTTAATGATAGTCTTTAAGTGATCATTTCACAGCCGCCATCAGTCTCCATCACTTTGAGATTTTCCTTCTAAGAGTAGTGGAGCTGAAAAGTGGAGTGAACTGAGACAGCCGGAGTGTAGTTCTGTGTGTAAGAATGTGCAGTAATGTACGTGCACTTGTGTAATGGTGAGAATTTAAAGGTAAAATCATTCACATCTGCCACGTCTGACCTCCTGAGTCAGACAGAGATATTGTCATAGCTCAGGTTTACTGCAGTGTTTGAATGTCCAGTGTTTAGAATTTGACTTTCTTTTTTGTTTTTACTAAATAAAATGTTTCTATGATGTATAGTTTTGTTCGTAGAAAGCTCAAATATTTCCTTCAATTTTAAAAGACAAAAAAAATCTAAATTTTATAGATTACCTGGGCCAGATAAAGGCGACAGTTTGTTTAACATGTAGAAATAATCTCTGCTGCCCTCGTCAGTTTTTATCTGTTTGTGGAGGTTTTATAGGTTATCCTATAAAAAGACCTTTATCCTTGTCATTGTGCATTTTCTAATGGACTGATTGTTTTTACATGTTATTTTTAGAACACATTTTAAGATTCTTTCACTGGTTTGTCAGGCTCTGAATGGTCTTACCCCTATTTATTAATCTAATTTGCTTTTACCATATGAGCCCAGCATAGCCCTCAAATCTTAAGGTCGTGGTCTTTTAATAAAGCCCAAAGTCAGAATGAAAAACATACGGTGAAGTATCCTTTAATTGTTCTGGACCTCGTCTGTGAAACAGTCTGCTGGAAGACCTGAGATATGATCATAAAAACATGAAGTCCTGTTCATATTTTCAAAAGCAAACTCAAGACTTACCTCTTTAGTCTGGCTTTTGACTGGACTGAGTGTGAAATAACTGAACCTGTTAGTGTTATCTATTTATTTTATCTTATTTTAGTTCTTGCAAATTTGTCTACAGTTTTTACTTTATCATGTCTGTACTTTGTACGGCACCAATGGTGAGGACTTTATCTAATTTCTTATTGTGTATATGCATACACACCATAATAAGACAAATCAAAGGAATATTGGAATTTTGGAAGTCTGATTTTATTTTATCCTCTTAATCTGTTATATGAATTTTCTTATTCCGTTTTAGTTTCAGAGTCATTGTTTTATGTTTTACAGTCTCTCATATTTATTCTCCTTTATTATCCTTTTGTTGCATGTTTATCACGATTAATTATTTTTTTGTGTTTTCTTGTCTTAAAAGTATTGCATTTCACATTTGGTCCGTTAGTGTTTCTTTTTTTTTTATTTTGTTTTGCACATTTACTATTATTGCCTCATACACTGCCTGGTCAAAAAACAAGTCACCACCTGGATTTAACTAAGCAAATAGGTACGAGCCTCCTGTTGGATAATTACTGCACGTGTGATTATGTTTCAGCTGGCAACAACTTATTTAACCCCAGCTGATGCAATGAGTAGCTTCTCATTTCTTAAACAACCATGTGGAAAGACACATCCTGTGGTCATGGAAAAGATGTTAGTCTGTTTAAGAAGGGTCAAATCATTGGCATGCATCAAGCAGAAAAAAACATTTAAGGAGATTACAGAAACTACTAAACTTGGGTTAAGAACTGTCCAACACATTATTAAAAACTAGAGGGATAGTGGGGAAGCATCGTGTTCAAGAAAGAAATGTGGTCGAAAGAAATCCTGCATGATCGTGATCGGTGATCACTTAAACGTTTGACCAAATCAAATAGATGAAAAACAACAGTAGAACTCAGGGGTATGTTTAATAGTGAAAGTAAGAGCATTTCCACACACACAATGTGATGGGAACTCAAGGGATTGGGACTGAACAGCTGTGTAGCCTTAAGAAAACCACTAAACAGTAAGGCTTACTGGAAAAAAAAGGCTTCAGTTTGCTAGGGAGCATAAAGCTTGGACTCTGGAGGACTGGAAGAAGGTCATGTGGTCTGATGAGTCCAGATTTACCCTGTTCCAGAGTGATGGGAGCATCAGGGTAAGAAGAGAGGCAGGTGAAGTGATGCACCCATCATGCCTAGTGCCTACTGTCCAAGCCTGTGGGGGCAGTGCTATGATCTGTGACAAATCTTGTGACATTGCAGAAGCTTATTGAAACAATGCCACAGCAAATTTGTGCTGTAATCAAAGCTAAAGGCAGTTCAATGAAATATTAGAGTGTGTGACCCTATTTTTGGTGGTGACTTTTTTTTTGGCCGGGCAGTGTATCTTATCTTGGTTTTACTCCATTTAGTCTTAACTCCCGTGCTTCCTCATTTTAAACTCATGATAACATTTCCTCGGTCTTTCATGCCTCCCCTTGTTATGAGTTTGTGTGCATGCGCATGTGCCTGTGTGTTTTCCTATGCTGACTGTGGATTGGAAGGATAGATGGAGGTTTCTAATTTAACATAACTTCCTCTCTTTAGACCAGTTAAACCCATTTTAAAGGCATTTCAGCTAGATGCTGCTGTATTAATCAACATCATTCCTCTCCAGGTTATATACATCATAGACATTAATGTTAATAATAAATTGGTCTCTCACTCCATGGTTGTATTGATTATACATCCATAGTAACTATCTTTACAGCCATGAGACATGAGGTCATTCTTGAAAATGCGATGCCACATCTCAAGGGGCTTACTTTTAATAAATTAATATTCAACAAAGATGGTGCTACATAGATAAAAATTGATTAATTAAGTCTATATTCAGCAGAGAAAAATGTGACAGATTTATGTTCTGGGCATCCATGGGTTAATAGATTCTTATCTTTAGTCCTTTTAGCTGTGTTCGAAATCGTTCCCTATCACAGATATAGTGCACTATACAGTGTGTTCGCCATTTTGTAGTGTTCGAATTCTCAGGAGTTAATTTCATTCACTATATTGTGCACTACAAAATACCCACAATGTACAGCAAATGTGAGTGTACATATGATGTACCCTACATTGTACTCCCGTATACCACAGTGCAATGCGCTGGTGTTTTGCGAGAGAAGAAGAAGAAGAAGAAGAAGAGAAAGGATGCTGCAAAGGCACAAACTGGCACAGTTTTCGTTTATAAATGTAAGAAACGTTAAAGTACCTTTAACACGTTGTAGCATAGCTTTTTTACGTCTTTTAATGGCTGTAAACAAGATTCTTGGCGCATCCACCTTGGCGCGTCACAAGAATATCCGGCTCATCTACTGACGCTATGACGTTTGGAAAATTTCAGTGTAGTGTCCGAAACCTCGTTTGGTCATCCCCTATGTAGTTCACTATTTCATTTACACTACATAGGGAATAGTGAGTGAGTGAATGAGTGGATGGTTTCAAACTCAGCTTTTGTCTCTGCCTGGATGGATACATCTCTGGATGTGTGTATGTGTATCTATAAATATATATTTATGTATGCGTATATATGCATATGTGTATCACAAAAAAATGAAGAGCAAGGCTTACAGCCTGCTCTATTGTTAAGTGCCTTGAGATAACACTTGTTATGAACTGCAGCTATACAAATCAATACTGCTTGATTGAATGATTGATTATATTTGTATTGTGTTTCTCATTACACTTATCTATGTTTTTAATAAAAAGTACTTTGAGCTGCATTATTTTGTATGACAGGGGCTTAAAATCAAGTCTGATTAATTGATTGTTTGATTGATTGATACATTGCAATACATTGCTATATCCTGTGCAATACATTTCCATACATACAGAGAAATATTTAATTTTTATTCTTAATTTTCATACTTTGTCTTATTTATGTATATAGAGTATTTTTCAATTGCACTATCCTGTAGGATTTTATTTATATTTTTAACCCATACTTCTTACAACTATTTTATACTTTACTTCATGTTTGTTTTTCACGTAACTATTTATTGTACTAAAAAAAGGAGCTCTCCAGTCTCGTTGTACATTTTGCATGATGACAATGAAGGGAATTCTGATTTCTTCTGATTGATTGATGATTGATTGCTCGCTTGATTGATTGATATTAAGCATAGCTCATATCTGGATGTCACAGGCTGGCACAGGGCTGTTGTATTCCCTGAGGTCACACAGTGGCATCATGGCCTTTGTCATCTACATCAATGAACTGATAAAAAAAAACAATCAAATTCTTCTCGCAGAGAGTAAATCAGTGAAAGGAAAAGAAGGTGCACAAATGTACACAAACACAAAGCTCCATTTGGATTTCGAGCTACTTTACCTTAAATTAATAAACTGTGTGAACAACACTGCAACTGTGATTAACCTCCAACACCCTGAAGATGAACGATCTCTCTGCTCACATACAAGCACGTCAAACTTTTTGATCGCCCCATGGCATAAATACCACATACCAACAGAAAGTTTGAAGATGATTTAAAGCTCTTTAGAAATTAAATGCTAGTATTAACCCCTATAAACTGAAAGTGAGGACTGTGTGTGTTACCTGGTTGCAGGGAGGGTGCTGACTCTGGTGAAGAACACAGATGGCTCCACATCAACATGGACGCCCAAAGACAGTTCCCTGTAGTAGCCCTCCACTTTGCCTGCTCCACCCGAGTACTTGAAGTTCAGGACTGCTTCCAAAGTCTGCAAAGAGATCAAGAGTGTTTGTGTGCTGAAGTCATGCTGGATTTACAATGTACAAAATTAAAGGGCATTTCAACATGAATAGCAGGTAAATATGAACCAATAACAATATCCATCCATCCAACATCTATACAGCCTATCCCTTTTGGAGTCCCAGGGGGCTGGAGCCTATCCCGGGCAATTTGGAGTTACCGATTAACCTGATGAGCATGTTTTTGGTCTTTGAGAGAAGCCTGTGAACCTGGAGAAAACCCACGCATGCACGGGGAGAACATGCAAACTCCACACAGAGAGGCCCTGACTGACATGGTGATCAGGCCAGCAACCTTCTTGCTGTGAGGCAGGTGCACTACCTGATGCGCCACCGTACCGTCCCCAATAATCATATGGTATCATTTTTAAAGAAAATTGGAAGAACAAGTATGTAACTTTGATTAGATTCTATATAAATTATATCGATGCCTCAAAAATTTAAAACAAAGTCCTAGAAACACAATGTTGGTTAATTTTTCTTTCTATCATTTGATTTTATTTTATTTTTATTTTTCTCAAACAAGCACATGCATAAAAACAAACAGTATGTATAATAGAAAAAAAATGGCACACTATGACAAAGTGTTCAAGAGGGGGGCTGAAAGAAGCAAAGCTTATCAAGTTCAGCCTCCTCTTACGCTGTCATATAATTTCAAGACACATGATACATAATTCATAATTCATATGATCTTAGAAGATTAAAACAATCAACTTTCATAAAAATAGAACCCTGATTAAAATAAATAAATTCTTTAAGAAAATAAATTCTTTAAACATCAAAATATGCAGTTTATTTCCTATATACTGTCTAAAGGAGGAGTTCCCAAACTATGGCCTAGGGGCCAAATGTGGCCTGGAGCTCATTTTCAGTAGCCTAAAACACAGCATATATATACCATACAGAATATATTTCACTAATCCAGCTGGACGACAGTCCATAGGCAGTGTTTGGGAAAGGGCAGAACATTTAAAAAGCATTTCTTGCAGGTGATTGGACAATCATTCTGTCGTTCACATTTACTATGGGCCAATCAGATAATGCAGAAGGCGGGCACTACTGGCGTGTTATAAAGTAAAAAACTTAAGCCACTCTGTAGAACAAACTCCCACCAAAACATGTCAGAAGTGGAATAAAAATATCCTCTCGACCGAGGAATGCTTTCAGTGTTGTTTGGTTTTCATTTAATTAAGACATGAGATCCATATCTGACAAAACTGCAACTGTTAGCTTTAATGCTAATCTCACTTCCTGTTGTCGTCTTCCTCGTAGCTCTTTCTGCTTCAACGGCCTGTGACTGGGTCATGCCACTTTGGGCTGGAACACAATCATTGTAGATTCAAGCTTGTCTAAATGACTCTGCCTTATTACAGACACTGAATCCGGCGAATTCAAGTGCCATCATGCTGATTAATGAATCTGTGGTGTGATGCTAAGACAGCCAGAGGAGTGGGGAGGTGGTGATTGGTTGCTGTTGGGCTGCTACAGTTGGTGTAATCTGTTGGCCACGTTCGACATTGATGAGAGGAAAGTGGACACAAAAAATTACTTAGCAGTACTCAGAGATATCTTTGGGGAGGGGAGGGACAGGACACGCAGCCAAGTGGGCGTAAGATGGGGAAATTAAAAGTGGCAGTTTAATGTGAGGGACCACTCGCTGACTCAGGCTTTGGGCTGAAGCGAGTGGAGGGATCATCCAAGGTCCCGCTTTCCCTCCTATGCGGTCTATATCATCTCTGCACATATTGCTGATGGAGGCACTGGCTGTGCCGTTCAGGAACAAATTCCACTGATTCCTTGATTATTTCAGTCTTTTTGCCCTCCTGTGGTTGTGCAGCGTGCCAAGTGGAATGATTCGGAGCCTGCTGGCTAGACGTCTGGCCTATTACTTCCTAATGATAGAAGCACAGCACACTGAATAAAGAGAGATGGAAACATTAAAGAGGATTATTATTATTTTAAACCTTAATTCACAAATTTAACTCAGCTCAGCAGGGAGTTCGTTCTCATACCTTGGTTTAATTTCAATCGTATTACTTTATTACCATTCAGTATTTTATTAATGTCATTATTCAAGGCCAAGCACACATCATGCACCTGTGATCGAAAACACTGGTCAGACCTCCACTTTGGGCCAGACAAAAATAAATCTATTGAGATCAGGTGGTGACCTCTGGGGCTGCAGATGGAGGCCCTTGTGGAAGTGCAAAAATCTGCAGTATCTCCAGGGTCCACTTGAGGCTTGCTGCAGAAACCTGTACATGGGAAAAGATTTTTTTAAGGCCTTAATACAGCCTGGTTCCAAAAACAGCTTCCATCTACATTAATTTATCTTTCTTTTTTCATTTCCTAAAAAGAAGAGGATACAAGGTTTTGGAACAAGACATAATACCTTTGCTGTCATGCCAAAACAACAAAACAATAAAACTGTGCTACTTGTTACATTTCACATTAATAAGTGGGTTTTCTAACCAACTGTCACTATTAAAACCAACTGTCAGTTTGAAGGTTCAAGGTTTTGGCATGGGAGCAACGATATTTAATAAAGCAGAGAGGAAATGGATCACTAAATTAATTGATAATACCCAAAACAATCTTTTTTTTTTTCTCTGGCTCTGCTGATGAAAGTCTTGCACGATTATTTGGACACATGGCAGAAAACAGCAGAGCCGGTCTGAGTTGGATGAAGAGCAGCAGTCCAACACTGCTAAAAATAGAAAGACATCTGCTGCTCCAGCAGAAGAATGACACTGATCTCATTTTAATTGATTGAGTGAAATCTCTCAGATTCCTTGAGCCCAGAGGCTGAATGACCTGCTCCATTAAAGTGTTTTTCTTGATAATGCTGGTGTAAACTCATTTTTATTCTCCTGGATGTCAAAGGATAAGTATGGTATTGTTTTATCTCTAAATAATCATCAATGAATTTAACGGGAAGGAAAAAACACAACGATCTCATCCCACTAACACAACTGTCTGCCCAGTGTGGCAGCACATCTCCACCGCTGAGTTCAAAATAATCCATTTTATGTAACATATTTTTGTAAACAGTGATGATATCAAATACTAAAACAACACCATAAAATCCATGCTTTTCCCTGCAGTGAGGGGGTATGTGTCAAGCAGTTTTGTAATCCTGAGGCTGTCTGTGTGGTATTAATGGCCTCGACATGATCCTCCTGAGGAATAGTGATTGTTTCAGTGACACTAGCAAAAAGCTGCTGTTCACCCTCAATTCCCTCTTCAAACTGGGTCTGACCCCGGGTTCCTCCTGTCTTCAATCCTCCCTCTCCTGCTGCTCTCGCCCCCCTCAGGGCCCTGTTTCAATCACACTGGGGTAAAAATAGATCCTGCTGTAATAATAAGCTGACTGTGAGACGTCCAAGCCAGTAGCAACACACTGTCTGAGGGCGCACATGCATTGTTTTTACATTAATACAACGATGTGGGGAATTGCGAATGCCTTAATTAAAGTGACAGTTCGATTAAAGTGTCTAACCTAACAGGTAAGTACTCTGCAAGAGCTGTTGAATCCAAGTCAATGTCAAAAACCAACAAGAAAGCAGGGCAAGGGCTCATCAGTTCACAATCCTTATTTTGGCCAATTATGTGTAACTTGTGTCACTTGTAAAAAACAAGCTTTAAAGGTCCCATATTTTGCTCCTTTTCTGCAGTGAACATGGATCCTTGATGTCTTCATGAAACGCTAGTGACATACTTTGGTCCAAAAAGCCTGTGAATAAAGCACAGCTGCATTCTTTCCACGCTCACATAACCCGTCTGTTCAGAACGGCTAGTTTTGAGGGCGGTTGCCTTTATATGCTAATGAGGCAGAGCAAAGCAGCGTACATACGAGCAATTCATGATAGACCTGCAGCGTAACTCGAGCGAAGCGGAGCACACTCCAGCCATGCGCTGCTTACAGTCCTGAACACACACAAACCGTTAATTCATACCGGTTAGTAGATAGCAGCGAAGCTCTTTTCCCCCAAACATCACAGGCTATCGCACAACATGCTAACCTCAATAGGACAGCTGCAACTTAGCCTACCTTCCGGGCTAACGACAGCAGAAATGGAGGGGTAATGGGGTGGGTAAAGGACTGATAATATTCAGCCACCTGTTAAACTTCTCTTCCTGAACACACATGAACCGTTAATTCATGCCGGTTTCCCAATGTTCCCCCACACATCACAAGCTAATGCACAACATGCTAAGCCACAACTTCGCCTAGCTTCCAGGGTAATGGGGTGGGTAAAGGACTGATTATATTTAGCCAACTGTTAAACTCCTCTTGACTAATGTAGGAATGTTCATACTTTGAAGTTTACGCTTCAGACTTTCAACAAGTAACGTAAACATTGACAAACATAAAGTTACCTCTGGTTCACTCCCCCCTGCTGTTAGCATTAGCTAGTAGCAATGACTAAAATAAATATTACACAGCATAAATATATTCACATTTCTGGGGGGGGGGGTGCTCAGGTAGATGAATCAGGTTAGGCTATGCAAATTAAAATAAACTGTTACATGAGTTTACATTTATGCAGCCTGCTTAATGCAGGTTGTGTTGTCTACTATCACATGTTGTGGGCTGGGAGGAAGGCCAAATACCCAAAAATGTGTTCAAAAGCCTTAAAAAAACTGTTTTTTGCATAATATGTCTCCTTTAATGTTGAAACAAATATATCTTTACCACGAGACAAATATTCTCCTCTGCTGTTACAACACTGATATAAAACAGCAGTGAACAAAGCCAAAGTCTGCCAACAGCAACACTTACAAATAACTCCATAGTATGACCAGTGCTATATCACAGTACTCTGACACTTAAAGAGATCATGTATTTAGTCATTTTTTTAAGTAGTATCCCCCCACCCCACCCACCCCCTTACAGGGTTGAGATCTCTTACAAAACCCTGTTTAGTAAAAACAATAGCTCTCTAAGTATTTACATAAAAGACTAATGTTTGATTGAGTTTATATGTTAATGAAGCTGCATGTGAAGAATGTGGCTTGTCATTGTCTTGCTGAAATATGAAGTGATGCCCCTGAAAACAACATTGCGTGGATGGCAGCATTTGTTGCTACAAAACCTATTGTACCCTCCGGCATGAATGGTGCCTTCATAAATGGGCAAGTTACACATTCCATGGGTACTAACGCACCTAAATACCACCACAGGTGCTGACATATGAACTTTGCACTGTAAACAGCCAGGATGGTCCTTTTCCTCATTAGCCTGTAGGACACAGCATCCATGATTTCCAAAAACAGGTTGAAATGTGGACTCATCAGTTCACAGCACACTTCTTCAGTTTGCGTCAGTCCATCTCAGATGAGCTCGGGTGCAGAGAAGCGTTTCTGGGTGTTGTTGATCATGGATTTTGCTTTGCATGGTAGAGTTTTAACTTGCACTAGTGTAGCAGTAAACTGTGTTAACTGATGTTTATTAATATACATAGATTCATATTTACCTCCGCCAACGAGGTTATGTTTTTGGCCCGTATGTTTGTTTCTTTGTTTGTCTGTTTGTTTTTTAGCAAGATTACACAAAAACTACTGGATGGATTTTGCTGAAAGTTTCACGAGATGTTGGTAATGGCCCAACTTAAAAATTATTAGATTTTGGTGGTGATCCAGATAGCGGCCATAAGCAGATGATCATTTTTGCACAAAAACTTGCTAACTAATAATGATATCAACATGATTCTGAGTGCTAGGTGTGGGTTTTCAGGGTCAAGGAATCATATTATGATGGTAACTTTATTATGGAACTATTACTTATAGATGTAACAGCAATATGTAAAATACCTTGGTGGAAGTTTGCGCTCTCCAAGTGCTTTCTAGTTTTTTTTGTTTTTTTTGTTTTTATTTGAGGGGTGGGTGTTATAGCCTTTTTTGGATAGGACTTGTGAAAGTAGGTGAGAGAGAGCAGAGGAGGACACTTGGCAAATGTAGGTGTTCCCCTATGATCTTTATATTGAGGACACATTCATTAAAAAAGTCACTCTATTAGGTGTATATGCTACACATAAAACCAGGGTGTCAGTTTCATGAAAAACTTCACGTAATGAGGAGGAAGAACGTCTGAAAAAGGACTTCATAGTGCTCACTATGAGCTTGCAAAGCATGCGGGGATCAGGGAGTCACTTTCAGAGGCACTTTTCCCTTGCTATGTAAAATTTACCCGTGAAACAGGACCAATGGTTTGTTGTACTGTGAATACACCTGATGGAGTGATTTTTCTGTCGACCAGAGTCCTCAACTCTGAAAGAGAAGTAACACTGAAGGTGGACAAGGAGACCGCAGATCTCAGGAGGAAGTTTGGGTGATAGAATGGACAGCGTGCAGAGATTAAAGATGGTACATCACAGGTAAGTAGCACAAAATATGCCCAGCAGCCTTTCACGCATTATTACGCGTTTTTATGGCAACAAGAAACAAACATTTTCAGGATTGTATCACCTATAAAATTAAGAATTTCTCTGCCTTTGAAAGCTTAGGGAAATATTTGATGAAATGCTTTCTGCAAAAAACTATAAATAAAATAGAATCGGTCAATTAATTACAGAAATATTACAAAAGATTATTTTACATACTGAATATTTACAGCTGCATGCTTTAAGCCCTGTTGCACAATTACTTTTAGCCTTGTATTGTTTAACATTTTAAGAAATAACCACCAGTACATGCATCAACAGATTATGCTGTAAATGCTTGGCATAACATGAAAAGAAAGGAGACCAGACTGAGAATCTTCAATTTAAATTTGGATTTTTTTGGCGCATGGAATATTGACTGGGTTGAATACATCAATCAATTTCAATTTTGTCTCTAATCAACAGTTACTCTGTACTTTTGCAGAACTCAGCGTTATCAAGAATATAACTTTGAAAAGACAGTCTATCAATTCCTTTTCACCAAGCAGCCTCTCAGCTGGTGGTGCGTTATCGATGCTGGTCACAAGAGAGAGGACAATCCTTTAATACTGGCTGACCTCCATCTATTTCAGGTCAAGAGCTTAAAGGAAGAGGGGTATTAAAGGGTGACTCCTGCTAATGCAATGTTCTTGGGCCAAACTAGCCAATAACCTGTAAAATCATTACACATAAAGTATCTTGTCTTTGCAGGTAAGCTGTATATTTTCACAGCTGATGCATACATCATCTGATATCTTGTCGTTGTGTGGTTATCACAAGTTTACCAAGCTTCTGAACCCAAGCAAATCTTTGTGATTGCTTCGTTCAGCTCCCCAAACTCACTGGCTGTTTTCATCTCGGGCTTTTGAGACTTGTGCAATCTGAGTTTGGCTGCCAAGTGTCAGAGTCATGAGATGGATGGCAGATCAGAGTGGCTTTAACCTTGAATGTCATCACTCCATTTTTTTGTCACAACAAAGTTGAAGCAGACTATCCATCATGTTTGTCTTTAAGAATAAACATTCTTGGGACAATTGAGGTGAATTCTAAACATAAAAAAAGATTCTGCTTTTGCACATCAAGCTGGAAAAAAAAGAGACAGAGGAATGCTAAAGGCTTTTTGACTGTCTCTTCCCTGAGATTAAGATCCTGACGTGTTTCACTGAAGAGGTGATAGCAGGGACACTTATGTGCTGACAAGAATACTAAGATTTTCGTTCCATTTACTCACTGAGCAGCAAGAATCCTACGAGCAATGCTTGTGTTTTAATTGTTACTGTCCTCAAACTGTTGTACTTCCACTGTCAAATTGTCGATTTTTTTCCATATTTATTATTTGTATTTGTTTATATAGATTGAGAAACTAAATAATTGGCTGTCAATTAATGGAGAGGGGGTGGGATTAAATAAGTTTTGACTTCTTCTCACTCTTTTTCAGACATGTAACATTTATCCAAGAACTATTTTTTTTTCTGTCTGTACTTTTATTTTGCCTTTTGTTAAATGTTTAAAATAAACTTATCATTTATTCATTCATTCATTCATTCATTCATTCATTTATTGCCTTAATATATTCTTTTGTTTATTTTGACATGTGCTGCTGACCTCTTGGCCAGGTCACCCTTGTGAATGAGATCCTGATCACAATGTGGATTTTATGGTTAAATAAACTTTAAATAAAACACAATGAAAATAAGATAATGTGAAAAGTAAACTATGAAGGAGCAAACTGGCTCCAAAAACTGCACAGGTCTGCATGGACAAGTGTCTACTTTTTGTTACCACTGATGAAATGATGACCAAAGGTCTTTCAAAGAAAGGATTTAATGGGATATTCACACAGAGGCTATCATATCAAGAATTAAATTACAAGATCAATATCACTTTAATCAGAGTACAATCAATCCAAAAGCTGCTCTTAAACATCTAAGTATGGCAACAAATCTCCAAAGGTCCAAGCAATGTTTACAAGAAGAAATCACACGTGCTTTTTAGTTTGTTTTTAGAGAACTGTCACTCATGAACTCTGAGCTAATTAATGAGGGTCTTCAGGGGTTACTTTTCACTCTGCTGGCATTATATCTTTGCATTAGTTGATGGCCACATATATCTCAAAGTGTGGTCAATCTAATCAGTGGTCTGGTTTATTTTTATAGAATCGGGTAAGCCTGGACCTTGCTTGCATGTTCACAGTTGGCAGTCCCCTTATATAGCAAGAATGGGGGACATCCAGCAATATGTGATCTTTCCTCTTGGCATGTGGTTGTCTACCACTACCAGAAATCGAGATTTGTCAAGAGAAGGCTTCAGGCTACGGGGAAAACTACTGCATGAAATGCAAGAACGTTTTGGAAATGATGCTCAAGACCACAGATGAGAAAGTGACAGTACCATAGGCTAAGCAACATTATGGAGTTTGTTTGGCTCCACTTTTAGGGTCAGATAAGTGAGCTTGTACCACAAAGAATGTGTGCAAAAAAGTGTGATGGACCGATCCTTTCTTAAGATCCTCAACTCTTAAAACACCAATAACTGCAGAAGGTGCCAGACCAACTAAACTGGACTTCGTTGAAGGGACGAACAGCAGATGGTAACCTCCAGAGTTGAATAATGAGCCTGACAATTTGGAAGTGCAGAAACTTCCAGGTCCTTAATTATTCACTTTAGGCTGTCTACAGAAGAACAAGCCACCTACACAGCCATTAAGGAAAAACAAACTTAGACTCAATAACACTTTAACAGTTCAGTTCCACAGCCGATTTGGTCTGAACGGCATGTGTTCTTATCAATACTCACTGTAGAGAGGATGAATCCGTTAATAATTGATTTCATTGTTCTGATTCTATGAAGGATTAAGTTATTCATAAAAGGAAATGGAGTTGATCTCACTGATAGGCCCATGTACAGAATACATACTAGGACACCCTTGGGTCTCAGAGTCAAGTGTCACACCCAGTGTTGCTAACTTAGCAACTTTGACCCTTCTAGGAACGCTTTCAAAAAAGCACCAAGCCAAAAATCTAACAACTTTTTCCGGGGTTATTGGAGACTTTCTGAGACTTTGCCTTCCCTTTCCAAACACTCACAGGCAGCCCAGTCCTTGCTCAGCGGCAGTCAGAGCAGATGCTCACCCCCCCACATCCAGACTGCAAATGAAATGCGCAACCTAGCCGTCACAGCCAGAGAGAGAGAGAGAGTGCATGAACACCACTCTTTACCATGAAAGTTTCAGCACTTTGCCAAACCTTCCTGCTGTCCAGAATGCTAAGGGATTGACTCGCAGCAGGGTGTGGGGGAGCTTAGTAACAATTAATTATAGATATATACATGGAATTAATTCGTGAAACTAAAATGATGAGTTTCTTAGAAGTAAATACAAACTGTGGAGTGCAGTTTTTGTCTGAAAAGACTCCTCGATTCAGTGCGGCAACAGAAGTATGGAGATAGAGGCGGACCGGTGGTTTCATTGACAGCAAAGTTGAAACTGCATGTCCATCATAGCCACAGCAGCCACAGGCTTCAGAAAGTCCCTCCATCAATGTCCTGATTGCTGGACATTGTACAAACACACTGCTGCTCATCTTCCCACATCATGTCAACTCTCATCTTTTTGTCCACAACTTGCAAGAAGGATGAAGAGGTGCTACCAGTTTTGCCCACATGTTTTCATTTCATTGTTTTTTGTCAGTCTTGTAACGTGGTCCTTAGCCAATCTGATGATCACACAAGTTAGAGACAGCAGCCATGTTCTGATCAGTGCATGACGATGATTGAACTATGACCCCTCATATACTGACAAACATATACCAAGTCTGAGGTCAAAGAGTGGAAAGCAAAACAAACTCAACCAAACACACTAAATAGTGGTTCACGAGAAAGCTCTTGTGTTCTTGGGCTGAGCTACACTTGTTAAAACTCTCAGTTTCCTGAACTGTTAGTACTCCATGTTTACTGTGCTTAGATTAATCAATTTTTCAGCCCTGAGAGCGTGCCATAGTTGGGGCATTTCTTATAGCGGTCTTCAGTATAAGATGGTCTTAAGACACAATTTTCCCAGATTTAGGACAGTCTTTCACAAGTCTCAGCCTCCCAATAAAATTAAGACCATTGCTTTCTTCAATAACGTGACCTTTCTCAACAACCAGTTGACTCATGACCTCCGAAACAGGAAACTATAAGTGTGCATAGCAGAGGGTGAAGAAATGAACAGAAAGACTGTGGAGAATCTAGAGGAATTGTCAAATTTGTAGAGGGGTCATGAAGCCATTTAAGTCCATTCTTGAGCCAGAGTGAACATTTGTGCATTGTTTAAAGAAAATCCCTCAAAGCATTCTTGAGTTATTGTGTTCACAAGCACAGATATGGATAGACAAGGGCAGAGAGATGGATGAGCCTCTTGCTTCGGCTATTGCCAATGCAGAGGCCTAAAATGTGATAAAAAAAAAAAAGCCATCCTCCAGCTGATGCCCTGTTGATGCTGGATAAGCCCATATTATTACCTCCGCCAAGGAGGTTATGTTTTTGTTGGCGTTTATCCGTCTGTCTGTCTGTTTGTCTGTTTGTTTGTTTGTTTGTTTGTGTTCAAAATAACTTGAAAAGTTCTGCACGGATTTGACCAAAATTTTCAGGACTTGTTGGAAATGGGATATGGAAGAACTGATTACATTTTGGGACTGATCTGGATCACCTTGGCGGAGGTCTGCGCTCTCTGAGTGCATTTCTAGTTAAAGGTTATGTGGTGCAGAAAATGTCAAAAGGGCATTGCTCTGGGCAGATCTAGAAGTAACCCTGTTGTTAAATCGGTGAACGCTGATGTTATTTTTCTTTCTTAGTCTCACAAGATCATGACAAGCCCGTACACCTCTCTAAACCAGGATCCCCTGATGTGATCAAATTTAATTTTAATGTATGGATAAAAAAAAGAGACATGTTCTGTCAGCAGGTTGACAAATCACCCTGTCCCTCCAATGAGTCTTGAATTTACCAACACTGTTAAAATACAAGTTGCACATTTTTTATTAGATTCTTAGCAAATTTTTAACTGTTTTTTTTTTTTTTACCTAATGCGCTGTTTGTTCTACTCTTACTTGTTTTACCATGTTTTCTTTTGTAAGGTGACCTTGAGTGTTCTGAAAGGTGCCATCAAAGAAAAAGTTTTCTTTATTATTATTATCATTATTATTATTACTGTTATTATTATTTAGGGGATGGACAAAAATCAATATGGTGATTACTGTTGTCCTCCTTCCCACAATGTGATTATCAAGACGTTTGCACCAAATATTGATATTTGAATTATTAAAATATGGCGCTTTAAACATGTTGTATGTCCCTGTTGGTTTGTCACACAGAGATGCTACTTGATGGCTCCTCAAGGAGGTGCTCTCCACTTGAATGAGTGAAACTTAAATGTAAATTACCAGCCGAAGAAGAGAAAGTCTACAGAGTGGAAATGTCGGACATCAGCGTGAAGAAAAGTACACTGAAGGATGCCCCAGCCTCTTATAAATCCAAAGTATGGGTACACTACAGCTTCTACAACATTTAAGGGACAGACAAAACTGATTATTGTGACATAATGTTACATGATTTTTTGCAATATACTGATTATTGTAGAATCGTTGTATCGTAATTATATCGTTATCGTGGACCATGTATTGGGTATCGTATCATGAGGTGCACCGTGATTCCCATCCCTGTTAATGTTTTTTATCTAATGAAGGGTAATTTTTAGTTATTTTCGTATATCCATATCATTCTCAGTATCATCTACATTAAAAATGAAAATATTAGCATGTTGGATACTGGCGAAAAAACAAATATCGTGCATCCTTAGTCACAAGTGTTGACTTCTGCTCTCTCCACTGCTAGATGTTCAAAACCTGCTTTGTGTGCTTCATATTTTTTTTTATTATTCATGATAATATCACCAAAAACCCCAAAAACAGAGCCAATAAATCATGTCCAGCCAGTAAAATCAACTTATCATCCTGGAAATTGTTCTCTCAGAAATATGAGTCTATTTTCTTCACTGCCTTCTTGACTTTGATCAGAAAAGGTGAAATGACTTTAAAAGCAGTGGCGCTGTTCCAAAAGTTGACTGTTCTCAAAACAGGGCGCGGTGAGAGCAGCAAGTTTTCTATTGAATATGAGCGTCTTTAGTGCGAGAAGCAGCAGCTGTTGACGCAGCCAGTTGAACATTTTAAACCTGACTCTGCATGCTTTAATCAAAAGAGATAATAATGTTTACTCTCCTCTTAACACAAAGTTTACTGATACATCAAAGGAGAGAACGAACTCCCACAGGGTCAGTTATGGCTGCATCATAGCTTCAAAGAGCCACTTAAACTACATTTGTGGCCTTGCAACTGTTTGACTTTATCATGTACCTGCTGTGCTTGTTGGCAAAAGACGATTTATGAGCGAAGAGGGCAACTGATAAGAGCCAATATGTTCTCCATTGGTCCCATGGTGTAATGACTTAGCAATAATGCTGGATGATGAGGAGCAAGGGCGCCATGAGCTTGTTTGTGTTGATATGACAGCTGATTGAGGTTAAAGGGTCTTAAACTGCTCAGTAAAAACCAGGCTGCGTACAGACCAAAATAGCTGCAACAGATGACAACAAATCACTGCTCTGAGGGAGAAGAAGCTGAAGAGTATGTAAGTTTGAACAAGTCGACTGACTTCATCTGGTTATTGGTGAAAGCAGAGCTAAAGGAACTGATGACTGCCACAATTTTTAAATCAAATTTTCTTGATTAACAATGGTGCAGTAATAACCTCTAGTATGACCCTGCCATTCTTATGGACCAATCAGATGCACTGATTTTTTTCTTTTCTTTATTTCTTTATAGTAACGTCCAATCAGAAGCACCCATAGGTCAACAAGACACAAATTAGTTACCCGTCACTACCCAAAAACACTAAAAGAGAAATGCTACCTAGTCCTTTGAAACATTAGAAGCAGAATTTGCATCCAAGAGTGGCACAAATAACTATGAGAACCATCTGGAGGAAAAATTGAAGTGAATTTTTTTTCTGAGTCTCTTAGCACACTTTGTACATATGTTTGCTAAGTATAATGTAGCCACTGGGCTTGTAAAAATATCAACATTTTTTACATATCAGTATATTTTCAAATAAAAAATAGAGAAAAACCATTTGGATCTGTATCATTTATTTAGCATAATAAAAACAGAAAAGTCTGCTGACTTCATCTGGCCATTGGTGAAAGCAGAGCTAAAGGAACTGACTAATTAGCTTACATTTTGCCTTGACTGATTCATTTTTTTCATTTTTGATGACTGCCATAATTTTTGAAATCAAATTTTCTTGATTAACAAAAAGGCAGGGATGTTATTAGACGTCTAGTTTGACCCTCAGAGAAAATGACAACTTCGTGACATTCTTATGGACCAATCAGATGCACCAATTTTCTTTTTCTCTCTATTTTTATATCAGTAGCAACCAATCAGGAACACCTATTGGTCAACAAGAGACAAATTAGTTACTCATCACTACCCAAAAAGAACTAAAAACAAAATTTGAGTAATGCTACCTAGTCCTTTGAAACATTCAAGACAAAAATTGCACCCAAGAATGGCACAAATAACTCTACGATGTGATTGTGCTTTACAGGGTTGAGGTTTTACAAGCATGATAACAAAACAGTCCAGGCGGACCACAAAAACCAGAAAATGTCTTGGAAATGCAAAGGTTTACAAATATCAATATACATATGGTCTATCCAAACTCAGCCATAAATTATCAAAATATGAGATTTGGTTGATTTTACCTCACCCCTGCAGTAACCATGCAAAAAACAAGAAATCATTTATGAGGAGCCCCAAGCTGAATCCCTTAATGATAGTCCTGACATTTCTGCATACAGAGTTTGTAATGTCACACACTGCACCCCCCTACGGTCAGAGTTTTCTCTGATGAGAAAATTAGAATGGGAGACATTTGAAGGAGAAAAACTCAAAGAAACCTGTAACAAAAGAGGATCAGATATGTCATTGAGCTAAATGTTAAGAGCACTTGAGATTGAAAACAAAACTTGCCAGAAAATGTGGAGAGCTTATCTGCTTCACAAAATATCAGTGGTTTATATGTAGTTCATTCCCTATTTATGTATCTTTAACTATTTTTTCTATTATTTCCATTACCTTTCTTTATATAATATTTATTTTATCACAAGTGTTCAGTGTTTATAACATTATCTCCAGCATTTTCTCATAATAAACTCATGATGTAGTTTCATCAGGTCCTCCCTCCCACAGTTTTGTTAAATTGAGGTTCTTTGTATTGTTCTTGTTCAACATGGCTTTGTTTGTTCTTATGTTATTTACATTTGCATTGGGCATATATTTTGTTTTTATTTGCTTTGTGTTCTTGCAAAGCACTTTGTGCTTCATTTGTTGTACAAAAAGTGCTATAAAAATACAGTTTGACTGATTAATTATGAAGTGACAAACACATCCGCATTGTGCATCCAGTTACACCAAAATACCTTACCTTAGGTCTGTCACCTTGAAAAAAAAAAAAACAAAAGCTCTGAAAACTCAGAGTCCTGTTAGTGAAAATCTTCAATACAATGTTAAAACCAAGGTTGATTTTCTAACTTAACAAGCTGACACATGGTTACAATATAATATGTTAAAGGTCAGCTCAGAAAAATGATTCCTAGTTTAACTTAAGAGATTTGTCATTTCACTGATTTATTCACTGTTATGTCAAGAGACAAATCAATTGTTGGAAAGAAACCTTATAAATCTAATAATTAATATTTTTCCAAGTAAAACAGCTGTTTTTCCAGGTTTGTTAGGTCAATGGCTAAAAATAAACATTTACATATAAATCACGTACTGCAGCTCATATTAAAAAGGCTGTTTTTTAAGGGTATGAATATGGTTTGTCTTTTTACTTTTGGCCTAAACCAGTGGTTCCCAAACTTTTCACAGCCTGTACCCCTTCAGACACTCGACCTCCAGTCATGTACCCCCTACTTTAACGCACTTATAGCAGCTGGAAAAAGAAATGTTTCTGTAAGCCTGCTGCCACCCCCACCGCCCACATTTAACATGCATAACATACAAAAAAATCTCATTGGTAACACCAGTTCACTTTTGAAAAAAGAAACATTCTGGAAAAAAAAACACATTTCTGGAACATATTTGTCATCCCTGTAAGGCTGCTAGTTTTAATTGTCACACCGTGACTGTTCGAGCTGCTTCGGGTTCTCGCAATATTTCACCTTGATTGGCCAGGTTTTTTTTCCCCCTCCCCTTTGGATTGAAATGTTCAACTGATGGCGAGCTACCCATGTTGGTGAGACAAATCATCTTCTCTGCCAGTGTGGTAGGAGATGCAGAGCCCATGCCCATTGCACACATTCAACATACGCCCTGATGAACTCTCATAAAGTTTGCGAACCTTCACACCTCTCGTTCAACAGACATATTAATGGACCTTCATATGGACTAATATTCATTCACACTCCTCTTAATGGGGAATGAACTGAACTTTGGGGTGGGGTTATTTGGTTACGGATGGTTTTGTTTCTGAAATTTGGTTGTCGCTTAACTGTTTATGATCTTTTCCATATTGATCAGCTGAATGTCATGACATTTGTATATATGTAAATATCATACCACTCTACTAATTATTAATACACTTATTTGCGTATACTTTGATCTTGTTTGTGTTTATTGTACTGGTCCTCAAACTCCATCAGCGAACTCTTATCTTCTGGCACTAGTCCATATTGTTAATACTTACCTGAGTTATAACTTCTAGCCCAATTCTATTTATAATTTGGAGTAAGTGCTACATATTCATTAATGACCTTGAAACTGTAAAGTACAAACTCACCACAGCTTTAACGTGAAGGGTGTCTGACTGAACTTATGTTACTAAAAGAATCTTGGACAATTCAGGACAGATTTCCCTCCCCAAGATGCCTCACCAATCCAGCCTCCAGCCTCTGTGCCAACACTTCAGGCCTTTATCAAAGCTCACCATACAAACATTTGCCAGTTTGAACTTACCCCTGGTGGTACGAGTACCCCAGTTTGAGAATCACTGGCCTAAACTTTTGTGCACCTTCATAAAATGTTTTAAAACTTCTGCCACATCCCATCAGATTCAACAGTTGATACTCTCTCCCTTCTTACTTACAACCCTCTGTCCAACCTGCATGTTGGATCAGGTCAACCAGTTCATGGTGAACATGAGCTCTCTGACTTTAATTAGTGAAGGACACCCACATGAATCCTCCAACATCAAACAGACTTTTATTCCTGCTGCATTGGTCTGTTTAAACTGCATCACACATTCCCCAGCCAGCAGACAAATATCTGCGGGGCATACTTTAATTTGTTTTACCATTCTCAACATCTTCTGTGCTGCATAAAGCCTCAGCAGAAAGAGGCCATAAGAAACTTTGCTGATGATGTCATTCTGGAAAGTCGTGATTCATTATTTGACACGATTCCCTAATTTATTTCATTCAAGAGAAGTGTTATGTGTGGAGACGGGGACATCGTTGTGACATATGGAACCAACAGTTCACGCAGTCGTGAGGAACTGTAAGCCAATTAAATTCCCTCTGTCCCCTTCTTTCCACACTGAAACATGTTCCCACAAATCCCTCCGCATACACATCTAACATCATCAGGTTACCATGGCAACAGTCACGTGCAAAATACCTTGGCTCCCTGGTCAGCAGTAACATCTGTGTCTTGTGATTTTTGGCATATCATTTGTTTTTGTGCCCCAACATTGAACATTAACTTTTTCTTACAGAGAACAATGATAGAGAAGAGGCATGCAGAATTTTAGCATAATATAGATGTCTGAAGACAAAAGCTTGCCATATTTCCTCAATGAGAAAATTAGCGTAACAGCTAAGACAGTAGGTTGTCTTTACCAGCTTTTGTTTGTTTGTAAGTTTATGAACAATATCTCTCAAAAATTCGAGGATGGATTTTGAAGAAAAACTGATACCATGTTGGGGTTGATCAGAATATGGATACACATTTTTTTAAGGATCTGTTGGGCAGTTTTTCACATTTTTGCTACTAACTGATACCATTTTGTGCTCATCTGAATACTGATGCAATTTTATTAAGGATTAGTAGGGCAGTTTTCCACATTTTCGTGAATAACTACATACGCTCTCTACTGATATTCATGACATTTCCATAGAATGCTATTAATGGCACAAAAAAATTGATACTATTTTGGTCTTGATTGTAATATGGATACAGTTTTTTTAAGGATTTTGTAGGTCAGTATTCCACATTTCGCTAATAACTCAATAAACTCCCCACTGATATTCATGACATTTTCAGGAAAGCTATTAATGACAAAAAGAAAAACTGATACCATTCTGGTGTTGATGGAAATACCAATACAGTTTTTCTAAAGGATCCGTAGGGCAGTTTTCCACATTTCACTAATAACTGAATATGCTCCCCACTGATAATCATGACATTTACAAGGAAAGTTGGTCATGGAACAAAGAAAATTGATACCATTTTGGTGTTGATCGGAATATGGATACAGTGTAGGTCAGTTTTCCACATTTAGCTAATAACTTAATACGCTCTCGACCGATATTCATGGCATTTATAGGGAAAGTTAATAATGGCACAAAGAAAAACTGATTCAATTTTGGTGTTGATTGGAATATGGATACAGATTTTTTTAAGGATTTGTAGGGCACTTTTCCACAGTTTGACTAATAACTCAATACGCTCTCCACTGATAATCATGACATTTTTAGGCTATAACATTATCCGAATGGCCTGTAATAAATGCAGACTGACAGAAAGATTGTCCAATCACTTGCTGGATATGCCTCTGAAAGGTTCTCCCCTCCCAAACACTTTCTATGGGCTCTTTTCCAGATGGACTAGTCAAATATATTGAATAGTTTATCTGGTTTGTTAGGTGACTGCATTTTAGACTGCATTTTAAATTCTGGCTTCTTCTGTGCTTCAGTTTGACACCCTTGTTGTGAAGCTTTAATTATAACTTGGTGTGTTACAAATTCCAAGAGGGCACCTGAACTTAGTGTGCCCTGAACTGGCATAGAGTATTGAGTGTGGAGATTCAAGGAGAACCAATATACTTTCCTTAACTTTAACATTTTTCTGCCTTTATCCTGCTCATGTCTTCAACTTTTAAAGTGGGCTTTTTAGTGTGTATACGTGTGACGTGATTAATTAAAGATGAACTAATCTTCCACTGACCCACTGTGGAGAAAAACAGCCATGAAATAAGCAACAGAGGAAGCAGATAAAGAAACTGGAACAGGCAGCCTCCACGTGAACACATCAAGACTCTGAAAGGTCAGTTTCCAGACAGTAAACACAAAACCAGTTGATGGACAGCTCAGGTCAGGACCTTGATAGCCCCTTGATATCTATCAGGAGCTAAACCTGGCTGGAAATTCACCTACAGCAGAAATTCTTAACCTCAATTTTTTCAAGGGCTTTTCTTTGACGACAACTAAAGTCTGGCTTTCATAGCAATGAATTATATCTAACTTTCAACCATACCCTAACTCTGTTCGCCGGAGCTTAAGTTTAAAGCCTAAATCCATCATACGCACTTAACCGTGACGAATGCTAATAGTGTTTGGTCGATGAGGCGGGCAGGGACATAAAATAGAAACCCAGGTGTGTCTGCTGCAAGTGTGTAAGTACTTCCTGTGAATTTTCCCAATAAAAGAACCGTTTCATCCAGGGTAATTCGATTTCTCCTTTGAGTGTTGACTAATTCACTTACATATGGTTCAATCTGATTATATGTTGTGAGTCATGAAGGGGAGGGATAGTGGATGAACAGCAGCACTAAATTTTTGTCAGGGGGAGAGTGTCTGTCCCGAGTTAAGCCTGCCCACTGTGCAGACTCAGACAGCTGATTTTCTGTGTGATCAGAGGTAAACACAGGACCCATGACACAAAGCTGGTGCTCCTTTATGTAACCTAGTGGTCGTTTGCAGGTGTCAAACCATTTACCAGCTGGGGCGTCTACAGGGAGAGGCCTCACATCACCCTGCTGTTCACCTAGCATATCAGCAAGCAGTGAACCGTGGTGATGTGAAGTCAGCTTCAAAAATGGGACACCCTGAATGCTATATGCTCCAAAGCCTGAAAAAAAATGAAAAATTGTACTGGGATGCATGAGCAGACATTCATTTATCCACTTGGTCACACACAAACCAACACACAAGCACACACATCACCAACAATGACCTGTCAAATGAAAAAAGCCAGACGTGCTGGACGGTGAAGCATACTGGTTTATAAACATCCCGTTGAGGGTGACGGTGGAGCAGCTGAAGGTGATCTGATCAACGCTGTTTCAGGCAGCCAGCTCCGCAGCATATGGAGCCACACTTGGCTTGGATTGCTGCATTTCACACATGGATTCAAGTCCAGAAAGCATGATGAAATGCTGGATTTGCTGCTAATTTCACCTGCTGGGCTTGCATAAGCAGCAATTTCAGGCAAACAAACACAAAAAAAGACAACAAATGGGACCAAAGTATGTTGTTTATGTGGTTTGACTCAATTCAAAATGGAAGTGGTTTTGAAAAAAATAATGATGGTAAAAATGTAATCACCAAATTGAATCAAAAATCTGTCAGATATCACCATCAGTGGGCCTATTCAGAGAACGGAGAGCAATACGTTAGTGATGGGGACTGCAACACATTTTATCCTCTCTTTATTCCTCTTATAAATCAATTTTATAAAAATACTCTGTCTTCCAACAAAGAGACATCCATACAACGTCACTTTTCATCTTCACACTTTGTTCTGTATTCTATCCAGAGAAGACCGCTGGTTCGAGAGAGATGTCAAGGAAAGCATTTTTTCAAGATCGAAAAACCTTTGTTAAACAGAAGTGGGCGACTAAGACACTTTCTCACTCCTACATTTAATGCAGTTTTGGACATAGCTGTCAAGTCTCCCGTTTTGGCCTGGAAACTACTGTATTTTACCCCTCTTTCCCAGTGTCCTCCCGTATTAGTATTCTCCCGTAAATCTCCCGTATTATAATATAATAATAAAACAAAACCTTCTTCATTCTTCTGTCTATCCAAACTGAACTCTGTCTCGATAGACATACTATACGTATATACTAGGGTTGGGAATCTAAAGTATAATGCCGATACGATACACATCTCGATACAATGTCTCCGATCCAATATATTAAAGATACATGTGTGACATTTTACGATGAATACGATACGATTCACAGCGATTGAGCACGATTTAATTAGACAAAGTTTATGTGGAGATGTAAGAGAGGATGCTGTGCAATTCAATGAGGTTCATTATTTTTTTTACCAAGTAAAATCAAGACTTTTCACAAACTGGCTTTTCTCTTAGAGCCTGAGTGCCTGTTTTCAGTTTACAGTGCAGTGCCATTTTTGAACACATGACACATATTTTTTGCCGGCAAAAAACAACTTGAAAACTTCTGAATGGATTTGGATGAAATTTTCAGGAATTTTTGGAAATGGGATATGGAAGAACTGATTAAATTTTGGGGGTGATCTGGATCACCGTCTGGATCCAGGAATTTTTTAAAGGATTCTTTAACATTGCCAGACAGGACCATTTTCGCCAAAGTGGACCGAAGCTGCTTGGCGGAGGTCTGGGCTCTCTGAGTGCTTTTCTCACAAAAGCGGCTCAAATTTGGGTATAGCGGGAGCAAACCAACAAAAACACAGTGGTTACTTTAGATTTCTTGTACACCCGTCTTAAAATTAAGGGACACTGGAGCTTGAGTGGGGTGGTGGGACGGCTCGCGGTGGGCACTGAAGTATTTAATATATACAATATATACTGGAATATTTCCCGTATTTTCAAATCCAAAACTTGACAGGTATGGTTTTGGATTCCTTTCAAAAACAGACCAAAAAAACACTTCCACCCAAGAACAAAGGACCAAACAACATGGGACCAAAACAACCCAGGAAGTGCCCATTGGTCACATCTCCAGGGGAAGTCACGTCAACAACCCTGCCAACAACTCTCAGGTGATCACTCAGATACTTGGCTTTATATTTGTAGCTCCTCCCAGTTAACTCTTGGAACTGAAGAGGCATTTTGGAGAATAGACAAAACGTCCTTAAGAACCTGAATCAGATCAGTCGGCACTTGGATCAACGGTGACCTTGATGACTGGGAACCTACACGGGGGGGTAAAAGATTATGTGACGCAGATTGCAGTATTCAAGATACCGGAGTAAAACTGTGAAGACAAGTTCAAAAACGTAGCTTCAGGCATGAGCCAAACCTTTTTGGATGCAGCAGAGAAGCTACATGCTGTTTAACAAATGTAGGTGCTTGAAGATGAAGCTTAGCTTTACAGACTGGACAGATGTCTCAAGACAAGGCTTCTGCAGAATCAAAGACAATCTCAGTATTCTGTGCAAAAATATAGCTATTAAAGTGTGATGCTACCTTTGGATAAGTAAAGTATACATCCACAACCACATATACATACATATATATACAGTGCTTTACAAATGTATTACCACCTGTTATACAAACTGAGAAAACAGAAGTATTTTAGAATTTTTTCAAAAACGTGTCTAAAACTGAAAGTTATTTTTGTTACTGGACAAACATTTTGAACAGGAATGAGGAATTCACCTTTTTATACCCAAATTTGAGCCGCTTCACTGGGCTTCTCTAAGAAGTCAGAAATTAATCAAGCAGAACATTCAACCACTAAAACTAAATAATCTGTTCAGGAACGCAAGTAAATAACTACAATTTGACATCTTAACCAAGAAATAAAAATGAGCTTTATTATCTTTTCTCCTTTTTTATTAAACAGCTAATTTGAAAATTCATGGATAACAATAATAATTTTACTTTTGCATCAAAAAATGTCACTTCTTTTACAATACTTCTACATGGTGGAGTATTAATCAAGGCAGAAAGATAAACATTTTAGTAATTACCAATGCAGTTACATTAACAGCTGTGGCAAAAACCTTACATTGGGTGGTCTAATAGATTTGTCATGCACTTCATATATATATATATATTAAGATATAGATACAGATATACATCATTTTAGTTCATTGATCCATCCACCCATTCATCCACTGCACACTCACATGTTGTTGCTGCTGTAGTCAATTCTAATGCTGACTGTGAAGCAGCCCTGCAGGTTAATATTTTGAAAGTCATCACATTCATTCCCAATCACCCAAAAAAACTCACAGTCCTCAAATGAACAAATCTGAAACAATATAATTTGATGAGTTTTTTAATGCTTGTTAAAATGTCACAAAGGTTTGTTTTTTTAGGCTTCAAATTCAAACCTTATCTCGAACAACACTGATACCTTTGTATAGAGGAGTTAACAACACTGCACTATCATGAGTATTACGTCAACTTTCTTGGAAGGAGAATGAGGTATGTAACTAATTATAGTTTTTGCCTTATCACACGACCCCCTTGGGCCTCTAAAAGCCAGCAGCATGCCTTGCTGCATCCCTGGTGCAGAGAGACTGGAGTAGGGATGGATGCATCCAGTGTGACAGCAGAGGCAACAAGTATTTTCTTAGTCCTACAGTCCTCTCAGCACCATATTCATCATTTTCATTTCCTCTTACTAACATTTTCCAACTTTATTTATCATCTCCAAGGCAGAAGAATGTTTTTCATGCTTTTGTAAAGATGAATCAAAGAGACACTAATGCAGAGAAAATAGAAAAAATGATAACAGGACGGATCTGGCTGTGGTTTGCAGCTGCGGCTTTCAGCTCAAATTACTGATGATCCTGTTCTGCAGACAGGTACATTAAGCACTTAGAAATTTAACTGCTTGTAGAAAAAAAATATGTTTGCAAACAGCTGGCAACTTAGGAGATACTGCGATGGTTGTCTGATGATGATTATGCCTTTTGATTACTATAAATCATCTCTTATTTGTCTTCTCTTCACAGCATCCTCCACGCAGAGCCCAGACTCTCAGAGTGAGAAAACATTCAGACTTAATTCTAAAAATAGAGGCACACAGACTGACAGACAGTGATACGCTACACCAAGCTAACCAAAAGGGAGAGACGGGATAAATCGTCCATCTGACTGACTTTTGATGCGGTGTATGATTATGAACTCAGATAAGTTTAGTGAAGTACAGCTCTTTAAGTGAGAGAAGGACTGCCGCATTTATAAAGACACGCTTTGTAACAGCTGGAGCGCCAGGATGTTAAATTAAATCTCAGATCTGTAGACTTTCTCTGTGCAGCGTTTCAAAGATTAATCAATTCAAACTTCTATGATTCAACACCAAAATACTATAAAAGAGGTTTTTTAAATGTGTTTTATTCATTTTTTAGTTGAGTACATTAAATCAAACATTTTCAAAAGATTTCAAGTCAAAATGATGTTGAGTTTTCACAGACATCATAGCTTGTGTCTTAATGTGGCAGCCAACATGCCAGAGCCCCCATGACAGGACCCACTGCTGTGGAAACACTAAACTTGCATTGCAGTTGGATCCACCTGACTCAAGGGTTAGACTCATCTGACAGCTTCAGTAACCTTTTTGTTTCATATCAGTGATACTTTGTGTTTTTAGTTGCTCAAAAATGCATCTCAGTAGTTATTATCGGTTAAAACGCATCATAGTTTATTGACAGCAGCAGTACTTCCACCATCCACTGAACTGAGTGACGTCATGTTAGCCGCATGTCTACAAATGGTCAATACAGAGCAATTAGCTCAGCCTTCATTGGGCTTTGTTTTGCTTGTTTTTTTTTTCTTGAAGATCTTTTCTTAAATCCAAAGAGAAATGACACAATGAATAACATTTACAAAATGGTCTCCTTTCTGCTCTTAACAGTTTTGGTCCCTTTGTGCACTGAACACACTTAAGCTCACTTTCAGGAAGACCCACAAGTGCAGGTATTGGGACAGGGCTAAACTGTAGTTTACTGGTTTTGCATAACACCTTATGCCAGAGTCAGACTACACAATTTATGCACAATTATGGCCTGACCTGAGGTGAGAGGGGTTTGGCACCCGTCAGCTTCAAAAATCAGTCTTTCCGTCTCGTGTGGTCTGTCATCAAGGCCGTCAACTGACCAGTCTGGGATGTCTAATGACTCAACAACAGAAAGTCTAACAGGTTTGATTTTTGTCCTGCCTTCTACACATCAGACCTCCCTCCATGTCAGACAAGACCAATGAGAGCACTGGGAGCTCTACATATGTGACAATCAAGGATGTAAACAAACTGAGTTTCATGCCTTGAGAGCTTCAAGACAGAGAATAGTTTGTCAAGCTCTGAAAAACAGACTAACAGACTGTAAAAAGAGAAATGTTGGGGAGGAACAGGGTGATTGACTGATTGCTTTAATCAGTAAACTGACATATCATTCAATATGTTTTTTGATACAAACAAAAGTACTGTACTCTAAATACAGTGCGTTTGCTGTCTTCGGTGTTGACCCTCCTTCTTCCAACATTGTCATGTCAGTTGTTAAATGCCGACGGTTCCAGTCGTGCAGTCTGTCGGGCCTGTCGGGCAAGTCACAGCGTGTTTTTATGGCTCTGTTGTTGCCTAATCTGACACAGTGATCGTCGGCACCAACAACAAAAATTGTCAAGTCTAACCATAGCATTATAGAATGCAGTTTTGTTGAAAAGAGACCTCAGATCAGAGCCGAGCTGAGTCTATACTACAGGTCGCGGGGTGATCAGAGGAATGGCTTGTGTTAAACTTCCTTTTCCAAACACCTTAAAGCATGGCTGTTGGAAAACCAGATCTGTGATCATAACCATGTCTAATTTTGTATGTATGTCGAATGGGTGCATAATCCATGATGACATCTATGTATGCTTTTCTTAGTGCAATATCTACTCGCACAGCTGCATGTGCAATATTATACACAACATGCCTATTATCTTGGGCAGTAGGGTAATGTGCAATGCAGCATCCACTTTATATCTCTGTGCAATATTGGGAAATGTGCAATATAACAAGGACCTGAGCTCCCAGGCAGCTAGCACTCTGCACTTTAGCACTATGGCACTTTAATTAGCACTCCAGCACTTTATAATTCAGTCTGTATAATTCCCATGGTCCCCCAACTCCTGGCCTGTTTTCTTTTGGACTGTATGACATTTTTTTGTCTGTGTGACTGTATGTCTTTTGATATGGTCTGTGTGTTTTTATTCCTATTACAGATGTCTGTTTTGTGTTATGTGTTGACACCAACCTGCAAATGGGACTGGGGATGGAAATTAGCCACTCGGCTACAATCCCATGCATTTACATGTCAATGTTTATTAATGCATACTGTCCCATTGAAAAAAAAACAAAAAAAACATCTAAATCTAAATTTAAATGCGTATTCCAGCCTGCTGACTCTCTCCCTTGCATCTTCCCTGCCTCTCTGGCACCACTTTCCGACTCTATCCACTGCCTTTCTCCTTTCGATACAGGCAAAAGGTCAAGAGAATGTGTATGTGTAGTTCTATCACTTGTTGCTATGGCGGTCCATCTGTTTGGTAAATAAACAATAAATATGGAGATAAGATGAAAAAGCCAGAGAACATTTTCCAGGATAAAGTGGATGTAAAACTAAGTGGTTGCACCATAAATGGCTTTGACTACTCAGGCTGCAAAGATGAGGCTGGGATAAATGGAGACATGCACGCAGAAACGATGCAGACACCTGCAATCAAAAACCTGATTTATGATATAATGGAGCATATGGAGACATAAATAATCAAGCAACTAAAGCAATTATTACAGGGATAATGTGCATGTAAACAATCCAGGGGGAACTCATCAATTCAGGTAGGAAGGCGTGGAGAGCATCTCAATGAGCCGCAACAAGGCACTCATCCCATGTATGAACATGTGATCAATAAAAACAATCTTTCAAACACCAAGACCGCATTCAAAGTAATGAACAATACGATGGTGGTGAAAGAAAAGGGCGAAGAACAGTTTAATCTGATGCCTGAGAGGAAAAAAAAAGTCATTTGGTTGTTGAGCTGTAGTTTCACACTTGAGCAGACAGCTGTGGCAGTTATAAATATCTGTATCACGAGCTGGGATCTGTATCTGCGAGGAGAGCTGAGCTGCCATCAGGAGGGCTGGGCTTCTAAAAATAGAAGGCTGGCTGGCTGGCAGGCAGCCGGCTGACTCTGCCTCTGTCTCCACTGGATTTGATTAGCCTCCGAGAAGCTACAGCCTCTCTGCCGGTGTGTGGCTCTGTGTGAGAGAGTGTGTGTAGCATCATGTGCTGACTAGAGGCAAGGTTTTATTTTATGCACACAACAAGACACATTGTCTACTGTAAGGAAAGTGGTTACATTTTAGTATTAGAACTACCCCTTTGTTTCTACTTACCCTCAGCACTTAGGCTGAGGATATTATTTCTGTTTGTACTTCCTTCACGGGTGCGTACGCTGGTGTCATGAGCATATTTTTTACATATACATGCCTGCAGACAACACATGTTACTTGAGGATACCACTACAAGGCACACCAGATAGTTCAGGCTGTATACAACTACCTGTTGTCTGAGAAGTAAACTACATGGTGACCATTATGCTAATACTGAAAGTACTGTGTCAATGAAAAGTCAGTTGTCATTAAAAAGTTGTGATAAACATGTTAAAAAGTAATTTAAATAAGTTTAAGTTAAGAGATGAAAAACATTTAATTCTTTGTATTAGTTCATGGTGTTCACTGCCATCTGGTGGGCATTGTCAGTAGCTACTCAGTCCATAAGGACTTGATCTGGGGACCGGAGGGTGGCCGGTTCGAATTCCGACCAAATCATGTCTGGAAGTTGGTTTGGTAGCAGGAGAGGTGCAAGCTGACTTCCTGGACACTGCCAAAGTGCCGTTGAGCAAGGCACTTAACCCCCAAACTGCTCGGAAGTGCTTCTTCAGGAGCAGCAAGCCATCACTCTGACATCTCTCCATTAGTGCATGATCATAGGACCTGTTTGTGCATGTGCATGTGTATTTCAGCCTATGTGTGTAAAGCATGTCTCAACAACAGAGTGTAAAGAATTTGAGTTTCCCATGAAGGATACATAAAGTATGTCTACTTCTTCTTCTTCTTCTTCTTCTTCCTAACTTTTAGGTCTCATGCTTAAAGCAGGGTACACACATAAAGATTATCGGTCCGTTCTTGTCTTGACTTTAGATTTAGAAAATCCTCATGTGTGTACCCCACTTAAGTTACATTTTCCCTCAGTTATATGCAACAGTCACACAGGAGGCAGGGAAACATTGAGTGTTGCTGAGTCCCTTTGTTTTTATTACACTTTGGCCTTGGAGAACATTCGTCTTGTAAGTTTAACTGTCTTATCACTATAAATATGTCCAAGAAGTGTAAGGAAGCACCCTTATGTTGTTTGTATTTTGCCATGTGCTCACTAGCTAATGCTAACAATATTGGCAATTGCTTTGGTGTTGTGGCCTAGATTAGCTTGGCTAGTTAACTACATCTTCATGTCGTAAAATGTGTCTTTATGACGATTACATGGTATTGGTAGATATAATTCATGTCTGTACTGATTAAGTGTAATTTTCTGTGTATTTTTCAGTTTACAAAAATGAAAAAATATCACACCAAGCTTCAGAAAACTTAAGGAAAGTCGAGACTTGTGTTTTTATACGAGACTTTTTAAACTGTTATCTGGCTGTCTAACTCCACACACTGAAACAGGCAGAAAGGGCAGTGTAAGTACTAAAAGTAACAAACCAGACAAAACCAAAGTCATCATCAGATATGTGTACAGGCAACTGATGACCAGTGGTCAATCATGGGGCTGATGTTTAGCCTTTTGCAAATTTGCAAAAAATATGTATCGTAAAATCAGTGTATTTGGTCCAAAAATAAAAAGCATTATTGTCAAGTTTACATATTGTATGTTTAAACATGTCCTGTAATATTTCAGATTTTAAAAAATGACAAAGCGATTTCTATTAATGGAAGTGAATAAAACTTTAAACATCAGTTATTGGTCCACAGAGCCACCAATTATCGGCCTAAAAAATTCAACATTGGTCAACCTCTAATTGTTATTCACTTTGTTTGTTTTTTCTTAGATTTAAATAACTGTCGCCATGTTGAAAGATTATCTCTCACACAACAGGTAGCTGAATACAGCCTGAGTTGACTCCCTCTGATGCAGGGGTGGGCAACTCTGATTACCAAGAGGGCTGCATAAATGTTTTTTCAGTGCCTGAGGGCTGCACTGTTATATATTGTAAGGTACCCTCAATTAGGAAAAAATATATAAATAAACAAAAAATAGCAAATATAAAGCTTCTAATGAGAATTATACCAACAAATTTTTATTTTAACTCAACACAATTAAAAATTTATGATTTCATGAGCATGACACATAACTAAAGCCAATTTAAACTTCTTTATACTTTATATTATATTTTAATGCCTTATAAAAGATATTTGGAGATACAATTATAGCAAAGTATGTCCTTTAATGACTTGTAAAAAACAAAGCATGTACCAGCAATCTAAGGTTAGTAGAAATACTTTATCACCTACCCAAATTTGTGCATTATGTAGTACTACTTACTCATGATGAATCATATTTAGCAGTTGTTGGTATGTTTTCTTCATGTTTCCAATTCGTTTTTTTTTCTTTGGAAATGACTGGTGGGCCGTATCAAGCAAATTGAAGGGTCGCATGTGGCAAACCCCTGTTCTAACAGGATCATCCTAATGTGTCATATATGTGTAATTTGCACAAAAAGGGTCATTATGCAGGCAGACACAAATGCAACTAGCAAGTATGCCTCAAGCCAAAATGAATGAGCAGGACAGCACTGTTTGAGAATTTTAGAGACTCAAGAGCGAGGTTGCTGAATCTTTATCTGTTCTCTCGCTTTCAGCCTGTCACTCAAGTCAGATAAATCCCCCACAGATGGAGTCTAAAGTCCAAATCCACATAAAACTCTGCATCTGCTGAGGTTTCAGACACCTTAATGGTGACAATCAAAGCCGAACTTAGTAGATGGCACAAAGACCCAGCATGCTCTGGTGGGACAACAAAACCACAGTGGAGCTTGAAGAGGTGTTGACCCCTGATTGACAGAGGCATGCTGAATGAGACAGAGTTGAAGTTATCTGAGTTCCCTTATGCCTCCTTGTGAATGAGTCACTGAAAATTTGTAATGAACCTACTGAACCATGAAGACCTCCTTTACCCTGACAGCCAAGAGTTTTCAAGCATGGACTAAAAACAGGTGTTTAGATTGAATGAGGAAGGGAGGCGAGGTAAACATGTTGACTCCTGCGCTGATTACAGATCAGACATGATTGATTGCAATTATTTATCATCTTTAGGAACACATCCTGAGGCATGCCTGGGATTAAACAGAGATTCAGGACTCACAGATCACATGGCAAAAGTTGGCAGGAGTCAATCCATAGATGAACAACACATCATTATTTTTAAGGTATCAATAAAGTTGCTGTCGTTTATGTTGTTTTTTTTTTTTTAAGAAAAAGGCAGGTCTTAAACTCAGTAAAAAGATTGTTGACACTGAGAGCCAATAACAGTATTATGCCTTTTGAAATATTCAGCCTAAACCCGCTGTTTGGTATCAATAGTCACTGATCAGCCCATTTTCTATAGTTTAATCTTAGAAACTTTAATCTTAGGAGCTCTATTTAGATGCTACAAAACTCAGGAATTTTAATGATCATTGGCAGTTGACCTTTCATTTTTAAAATGCACTTTTTAGACTTAAAGTCCCCGGGAACACAAATCAACAAAAACTTTCTCCACATGATACTGTATTTATGACCACATGTTCATACTTTCAACATTCCAAAAATCTTAGGACTAAGCTTTGCACAGTTTTGAAATGTCAGCATATCAACTGGATGAGAACTGGTTTGACTTTAGACAGCCATTTATAATGTAATAAATAAGTCAGTCAATAAAAAAACAACTCCCTCCCACACAACAACTTCACTACCAGCCTGTTGGTCTCTTCATGTTGAAGCAAGTGAGCATGCCAACACAAGCCTGTAAGATCATCTGTACTGTAAAATAAGCAGTTTTCGAACAAGATTTTCCAATAATAAGAGATGTGTTTTCTCTCAAATTTTTACGGATGCTTAATGAAACATTTGACTTTCATATTCAATTTGAATATTAAAAAATTAAGTCAAGTTCCAGAGCCACAGTGACAGAGATCAGCTCTGCGTCTGTACAGAAAGAACCAGCATAAAAGCCAGGGCTATGCACAACTGCAGGTGGTGCCACCAACCTTTCCGTAATGAAAAGATGTTTTGTGTAGAAAAAAGGTCCCAAAAACAGCATAGCGTGACTGCACACTTTATTCAGAACATTTATAAATACTTACTTTTCCATTATGAAGCCGCTGTGTTTTGATACTACTTTGCAACATAGCACAGCCAGCTTGTTTTTCCTCCAGCAGTGTTGAATAGCCACATTCTGCAGGCTACAAAAGAGGAAACAACCTCTATCAAACTAGATAAATTTTTGCAGTGAATACAACCGCCATTTGATTGGACACTTGTGCCCTTATGTCAGAAAACTGGATGCAATAAGAGCCTGACTACAAAAAAACTCTTCAGAATGTTTGTAAATGAATGTACTGTAGTATGTAACAACCCTACACCGTCTTCATCATTTATTTTCAACCCAAATTCCTTAGATTACATCAGTGGTTCCATTTGATGCGATGTAAAGCCATAGTTTCCATGCACACTGTTTCTGAACAGATGCAGAGCCCGTCTCTGTCCCTGTAGCTAGTGATCAGACTGATGCCGTGTACCTCATTAAACCCCACAACAAATCTAAAACTATCCCTTTAAGGATGAAAGTGCGTTAAAAACAAGAACAATTCCAAGAAAATTCCTACAATTGTTAGTAGTTGAGTAAAGCTCTAAGAAGCACACTAAGATCAAACTACAACAAAAATGGGCTGATCAATTGTAAAAAACCCCCCCCCCCCCCCAAAAAAAAAAAAAAACCATATTGCCCCTACTGTGCCAAAACCCCCTGTCTACAAAATGGATACATTTTAGGATAAGAAGAATATGCAGTATTGTTAAATGAATAAATACTGTACTCCCATTATTGCCAATCATCTTCTATACTTTCCTCTTGATCAAAATGTGTAAAAATAACTCACTAAAGTCGAAGGTGACCAGTAGCACTAAAAAAAGAGGTCTGAATCTAAACCTGGAGTTTAACTTAACTTTAATTATCTGCCTGGAAACATCCCTACTCGTGGGTCACCATTCTACTAAACTTATCATAAGGTGATATCCTGTCTATAATGCCAAACCATGAATCTACTAAAAAGAAATTTTGCCAAAGAAATGTCTTCATTTAACCGTGTTGGTCGAATATGGCCAAATCCTGACTCAACTGGCTCACATAAGATTTAAACATGCAGGGAACACCCTGCTTTACAGCCGGCCAATTTGGCTCGAAGGTTTTCAATTTCCTGTGCATCTGTCCATCTATCCTTACAGCCAGAAACAGTTATTAGCAGCTAATATAAATTCACCATCAGTCTATCATGCACATAGTCTGATGGATCAAGAGCCACACAACCCAAAAATATGACTGTTTTAAACAAAATAGTAACTAAGACTTCAAATATTAAATCATATCTGAAAAATGCAGATCAAGGTTATTGAGGAACAGGATTTTTGATCACCATCCATGTTGACATTAAGTTCCAAGATTTGGACCATAACTGATCAACAAAAACACTGAACTTTCAATCACATAGTTGTATGTTTTTGTTGTTGTTTGTTTGTTTGTTTTTAATCTGTAAACAAAGCTATTAGCTACTCTGTAATGCAGAGGTCCCCAACCACCACACCGAGGGCCAACACTGGCTTGTGGATCGATTGGTACCTGGCCGTAGAGAAACAAAAATTGTTCATGTCATTACCCTTCTTTGATTAACAGAGTGTTTTATTTTGAAAGGACGACCTGATCCTCGAATATACGTCTGTGTAGCTTGACTGCGCAGAATTTAAACTCAGGCTGTCTGTCTCCATCACTGCTGTGATGAATGAAAAGTACAACCAGAGATAAACTCACTGCCAAACCTTGTGCTCATGCAGGAAGGAAAGAAGGATTCAGTTCAGAGGTAAGAACCAATAAAATTCACATTAGTAATCAACAGAAACAACATATCAGCTCAGACTTACAACCTTTGGATGAAACACACACCGTCAGCATTCAATGTATGCTGTTCTAAAGCATTTCCTCCATGTTCAGAAGGTCTAGCAGTTAAATTCAGTCTCTTTCTGGGGTTTAGAAAAAAGTCTACACCCCCCTCCAACCCTATCCTGACTTATACAATGACTGATGATTGTTTGTCACATCGTCGCCCTGTCCCCCTGTCACAGCAGGTCCGTTACTTTATTGTATAACACATAACCACACTGTGGTACAAAAAAGGTCCACCCCTCAGACATCAGTATGAGTCAGATACAGGCTGGGTGCAGTGGGTTTGAGCTGAAAAACAATACAGTCCGTGAAGATGAGTCATGCAGCTGGGAAACCAGAATATATATCCACTTTGGTTTAAAGGTAAATCAGTACACAGGTTTTTCAGAGTGAAGAGTATAAAAGATAATCCTGGAATCTGCAGTATGCCCCAGGGCTCTAAATGTAAAGAGAGGGAGCTTATATCATCACAACCCACTACCTTTACATTGACTAACAGGACAAAGGCATCCTGCACTTGGTTTAGTATTAACTAAAGCTGCTGATCACACCCTATATCTATTAACATAGTATCACTGATTACTAATTCACCTTCAAGAATGACTGCTTTCATACATAACTTTTCCACATAGGTACACATATCCAGCAGATTATACAATAAATCCAGAGGGACACCAATTCTACTTTTTACTTATGCAGCAAGAGAGACTTTGAAGTCCCTAAGTCATTATGTAAACTCATACTTTATCCTAAGATACACTCAGGCATACCCACTAATTAATTGCATTTTTAGTCTTTGCCGCAAACAATTTGTTTGTCTCATATTCAATCCGAGACACAACAGAGACACATTTGTTGAAGCAAACTTCAAACTTTTTTGACAGCAAAGTATTATTACAAGTTCTATTTTAAAACTGAATTATTTGGGGGAAAATTGTGAGTTTGCATTTCATGTTTAAAGCCTCACTGATAAAAGTGAGTAATAAACCAGCAAATTATTTTCTGGAGCAGAAAATAAACGTTTCGCAGACGTGGGAGCTGACATTTTGAATTTATGAGCTCGAAAATAAATAAGCTTTGTCTCTGTGGAATTCGTGACTGCAGAAATATCTCTTTTAAAAAGGACTTAAAGCTCAAGTTGCTGCATATTCTCCACCAATTGAACTTCTAGAAACTGTTAGCTGTGTCGTGAAGTTCTGCTACAAGATATTGGTCAGTTTTACTTTCCCCAAATATGAAGATGGTCATTAAACAGATCTATGAATATCAAATTTTTTGAGCAGGGGACTGTACATTGCTGCTGCAGGGGCCATGAGCTTAAAGAACAAAGGCAGAGCTGACCACCATCATTGTAGCTAATATATACCAATCAGGCAAAGCATTTGACCACATGTGAAGTGAACAGCCCAATTCATACTCAAGGTGTAAAATACACCCCCTGTGGAGTTTCACCTTCACTGTGAATGTCCTGGAGACAGAATAAGAAGAATGAACTGGCCCCTCTTCGCTCTGTCTCCAGAGGCAGTAACAGAGGCATGATATTGGAGAGAGGGAGGCACATGGACTCAGCGGGAGACAGGAGCGCTGCGAGTGAGCGTCTCTGCCTTTGTGTGTATGTGGGGGCGCATGCCGTGTCGCATGTATCAAAGTCGTGTTGCAGCGTGAACCGGCACAGACGTTACAGCCTCATGAAGCTTATGTGAATATCTCAAGATGTAAATATAACGGTGCCTCATGGTGGTGCTTTGGTGTAAAGGCTGGTAACACTGATTCTCTCTTCATCATGGCAAGTGTTAGTTGGTGGGATATAAAGCAGGAAGTGAACATCATGTCCTCAAAGTTGATGTGTTAGAAGCAGGGAAAAGTTCATGGATTCGAGCGAGTTGACAAGAGCCAAAGTGTTTTTATCAGCTGTAGGGCTGGGTATTGTTAAGAGCCTCAGGATCCAATTTGATTTGTATTCTTTAGGCTCCAATTCAATATTGATTTAAATGCTTTCGATGTTGATTCAGTAAGAAGAAGAAATACACAAATAATTAAAGTAACTGCTGACAATTTTTGAAAATTAATTTTCATGCCAATGTGAACATATGTAGTAAGTCACCTCACATTTTTGAGCAATCAAACATCTGAAAATATAACATTTGCACATTACTAACTTATTTTCTGAGATGACCAAAAATTAACCCAGCCTATTTTAAATAAACCCAAACATTTGTGTTTGCCTAGAGTATTCAGTGTCCATGCTACAGCTTGTTATATCACCTCTAAGTCCAGACAGCCTCTACCATAACGTACATATATCACTGGACAGCTCCACTTCCCAGCTTTCAGAATTTGTTGGAATTATTTGGAAAATTTGGGGAAATATTTATAATATTTTTACCCACCCCTAATCAGCTGCTTATGAATGCCATTTAGGAACACAGTCAGGTGAATGTCAGCAGTTGACAGGGTAACTAATTGAACTTCTGAGCATGGAGGAAAATACTGTAAAAACAGCGTACAGTGCTGATGGGGTGTGTTTCATCAATTGGTCATCAGTTTGAGCTGGTCTGATGTTTCTTTTGATTATTTCTAGGTATTTTATTTGTTCTTACCTCTGAACTGAATCCCTCCATATCAGGAAATTGAACCCTCTCATGTGCCCTTGTGTCCTCCAGTTACACATTTCCTGTAGAGTCAAGTATTTTTACAACTTCGTCCAGGGCACAAGTGGAAGAATGCATAAGCACAAGGTCTAGCAGCAGACTTATCTCTATTTGTACTTTTTTGTTCAACACAGTCAAGCTATACAGACAGATAATGTGAGGATCCAAGCCATCTTTTTCAAAATAAAACACCCTCTGGTCTTAGTTATTCAAAAGAGAGTAATTCAATTATTTATTTCTGCTTCTGGAAAGCCCAGTAGCAGGCCACTGCCCAGTGGTTGGTGATTGCTGTAGATCATACGACAACCAAACTGACAAGGAAAGAGGTTGGACTGAAATTGCAACTTCCATGGATGCCCCATTAAGTTGAAGACTGTCCACAATCATTTCTCCTCCTTGTTGTCTGACCACTCAAGATTATAAGCAGTGAGAGTAAAGAGTCTGATCAGACCGAAGTTTAAGTCTGTTGTCATTTTTCATCATGTGTGGGCTCTCTCACAGTGTTAAAATCTTCTCAAAAATCTTTGTTTTTGTGCCCTTGTGACATCTAAAAGTCCTTTAACTCTGCCCTTCTGATCAGCTCCATCCCACCTCCTTAACCTCCCTGTCACATTACTCGCTTTATTCTCCCATCTGCTGTTCGCCACAATGACCAAGCACACAGTTTCTCGAGCTCCTCTGCCTATGTTAGAGCCCTGATTCAGGAGCAGAGCACATCCTCGGACAAGGTGAAACACCAGCCATAAAAATTAGGGTCCAATTGCACACCTCAGGCAAAGCAAGATTCCTATTTTCCATACGATGCAGCTGTCACTTCCCTGCCCAGCACTAGCAGTGTGTATATGATGGATGAGCTTGGACCCATGTTAGCAGTCATGGGTGATCCAGTCTGAAGATGAGGTGTGGTCATGCCAAACTGTGGCACATTCCTACCCTGAGGATGGAGCGGACACTTTGACTCTGCCCATTAGGCTGCATTCACACAGCAAAAGTAAAAGCATCCATAAAAATTAGAAGAAAAGTCCACTAAGGGAAAAAAAAAAATAAAGCCATTGAATCAATATGAAACCAATCAGAGATGTTGATGTGACAGTTTGGGACAGTGTAGTAGCACCAAATAGCAACTAAACAATGATTTTATTCATAAAACATGACAAAATACACAGGGTGACACAGGCATGTACATCTAATCGCTCAACCTCTCTCATAAACCCCATCTGGCATTTTATAACTTCTACCTACTTATGCCTTATGGGAAAATTGATTGATTGAATCCATATTCAGCAGAGACAAATGTGATGAGGACAGATTTATGATCTGAGCATCCATAGGTGTGTTGCTATCATAAATTCTTGTCTTCAGCCCTTTGTCTGCCTAGATGGATACATCTCTGGATGTATGTGTATATAAAATTATATATTTGTATGTATTGTATATATGCATATATGTGTATCTATAAAATAAAGAGTATGGCTTCAGTCTGCTCTATTGTAAAGTGCCTTGAGATAACACTTGTTGTGAACTGGCACTATGAACATTAAGATTGATTGATTGATGGTTGATAGATAGATTGACTGGAAACAACTGTACAGCCAAGTAAACATGCATCAAGAAAATTATTCAAGAATTATTTTATTTTACTTGTTCAATTTACTAAATCAGCAATATATTTGAAAAACTTGACAGATATTAATTTTAAAATGAGATGATTAAGTACCCAGTAGCACAAAGAGTTTATAACTGTAATATTATTAAGCTCACTCTTGAGAAGAAGAGCTGTAAAGCACTGTCTCTCTTCCTAATAAAACCCTTTGCCCTGCAGCCACTCTACACTCCAACAAAACTCTTCGTATTGGCGACATAACTTTGGTTGACATGAAGAGGAAAAAAAAACATATATAAGTCGCACCGGAGTATAAGTCGCATTTATTTAGTGCTCTGATAGAAAGGTGGGTGCCTTGTATGAAGCGGTAATACCAAGAAGACCCACCTGCCTCATTTATATTCATCTCCTTGGCAGTTACAAGGGCGTGGAGACGTAACTGCACCATAAAGTCTCTCCCAGCAGCACATTGTTCAAGCACCCATCTGTGGACTCGTTCCTCCAGCTCTGGCCATCTTGTTTTCGGCCTCCGATTAGCTTTCTTCATTTTCTTCACTGGGGTAAAAGTAACCTCAGCTCTTCGTCACGAGTTTCTCACTCACTCCAAACTTTATTTCTGCTTGATTACCGCTGAATATTTTACTACCTGCAGTTTGTTATCTGCAGAATAGGATTTTCATTTTGAGAGCATTTTGTTTATGTCTAGCCTCGCCTAGAGCACCCTCTCGCGGCTTTAGACTAATGTTTTTCCTTGTTTCATGTCAGTCAGTATGAATTAACATTTAAAAACATGTTAAATTATGTTTATTTTGATATATAAGTCGCACCTGACTATAAGTCGCAGGACCAACCAAACTATGAAAAAAAGTGTGAGTTATAGTCCGGAAAGCACAGTATAAAATGAGATTTTTGTCTTTTACATCTATCACCTATCAGGTGGTTTGTGAAGTGTTGATTGTTTGCTTCACAAGGTGGTAAATCTTTCATTAAATGAGCCAGCCAAAGTCTGGTCTATCCAAGAACAAAGACTGAAATCCACTGCGTTGAAAGCAACGCGTTAGCTTACAGGAGCACCTTGGTCTTCCTGAGAATGGGATGACGCTCTGATTGTTGAAACTGTGTTATCTTCGAAGCACATCCAAAAACAAGTGATTTTACTAGACCTCTTTGCTCTCTGCTCTTCATGAAACCCCTTACTGTGTACTGCCAAACTAGCAAAATCAAGTTAAAGAGAACCCAAATCACTTTTCACCCCGCTCTTTACTCTGTGTGCTCTGCCCTGTCAGAACAGGGCCCTCAGTGCTCCAGCACATCTCTGCCAGAGTGTGAAGCTTAGTGGAATAGATGTAAAAGTTTTGCTTCAGTGTTTGCAAATTGAGGCGCGCGCTGTAAACATTGTGGTCTGAATGAAAACAGTGTGCTGGAGAGAGTCTAAAGTCCAAACCAGAGCTTTTCATTACATATTCACAGAAAGGTGCAGTGAGGCTGCAGGAGGGGGAGAATGCATTTTTATCAAACCAAGCACAGGCAAAAGAAAACAACTGCTTGTATCTTGATCCAGAGCAGAGAGAAATAATGTGTCTGCTTTGTTTCTGTGCACCTTACACAGCCTATTACTTACCTTAATGTGGCTGTATTCTGCTTTTCCTGACTCGCTGCTGACAGCCTTGTTCTCAGCTCTGGGTTTTAGGACTTGGCGCAGAGGACTGGAGATTGGCAAGCCGGTCACACTGATCCCATCTGAAAAGACAACATGGCAAAAAAATACAGAAATGAATGTGTAAAAACACAACACTGTCATCAAACAGCTACAACAAGATAAAACTGTCTCACATTATGGGATATTAACAACCTGTGATGTATGACGATGTTTTACATGAGCTGTTTGGTGATGAATTGTTTTAATTACTTTTTTAATAAACTTTATTTTCACTCATCCATCTCCTGTTTAGTGAGTGATTTCCTATATTTCCCAGGAGACCCATGTGTCTTCCAATTAGTTTCTGATTCCCAGAAAACAGGGCCAGATTTACTACAGGGAGTAGACTGAGTCAGAGTATAAGGAAGCCGTTGTTGATGATAATGTTGGGTTGGCCAGCTGGATGGCTTGTTATCTGGTAGTTATTCATAGGGAGTTAAAACGGAAGGAGCATTAGCTTGTGGTGAAACCAAACACTGTCTTTTGGTTGTTTGCTTTTTTTAAACTGCTATTGAATATTACTGTCGGCTGATACCTGGAGCTAAAAGGGATACACCAACCTTTTTTTTTGCTTTTCATGCCTTGCCTCACTCCTGAGTCAATGACAAGCAGATAGACTCCATTATTTCGACTGTGTGTGCAGTAACAAGGAAGAGACGGACAAAGCTCACCGCTAATTAGCTTAGCTCAAACACTAGGAGTCAAGGGGAATTTTAGCCTGCCTCTGCCTTCAGTCATCAGATAAACTCCTGTGTGCTTGTTGTGATTTGTTTTTTACCCCTTAACGTCACGTTATCTTCTACTATCATTGTATTATCTTCTCCTACTCCTAAATAGAGGCTTTGTTTTGTTGACCTACTTCCATGGTGGTTTGCGCTAGAGATGTGATGTTCGCAAACGAGTCGAGTCTTTTGAACGATCCTTGTAAGTCAACGATGAAAACCGATTCACAGTTGTGAGTGAGCCGTTCGTTTTACGAGACCATTTGCAAAAACGAACGGCTTGATTTCCTTCAGACATCGTCAAAAGAGTTAGCTTCCAAACACAGGTGTCCCCTTACAGATGGTTCCAGAGATACAACAATGTGAGTGTTACCACTTGGGGGCGCTGGCGATCATATGGAGTTGGGAATGATAAAGAAAAGACGCCATATAAATCGCTGTGGAAATAAAATTTGCAATACCATTTTTCACCAACACTGTTCAGCCCTAGTTCAGTCAGAGCAGAAGCAGGGATGAGGCATAGGGCTGCTCCATTACGGCAAAAACCCTAATCGTGGTTATTTCAATAAATACTGAGATCAAGATTTGACCAAATGCTTTCACTGAACGCACATGCTTTTGACACTATCATGTTTACATTAAAGATTGGGCAATACATAGAAATACACTTGAAAAAATGCAAACATCTCTAAATAATGCTACTAACAACAATGGAAAAAGTAAATAAAATTCAACTTGTCATGTGTCACAGGAATCTCTAAAATCCATTTCTCAGTTTTTATAATAAAAGGCATTAATTGTAACCCCAAATTTGATGAATTTCCCAGCTCTATAAGGAGTACCCCCACTGGGAACAAAAATGTACCATCAGGAGGGGGATAATCAGGAGCAGAAGGAGGCAGACAGATTTTATCACTATTTTCCTAAGTTACGGAAGAAGCTAGTAAAAAACAAAAATAACAATGAACTTAAATTACTGATAGAGCAATCCAAGAAATTGCTTCATTAGTTGTTGTACAGTAATGGTTGAACAAATTCAGATGACACTAGTATAAAGGCAGACCATTTGGGAATCGCTGATGAAGCTTGTAATCTAGCCCTGCAGCCTTCCCTTCCCTAATAAAGGTTATGTTGTCCTGTTAGATGATGATATTTACCAGCCTGTGGGTGATTTCCTTTTCTTCTATTTCCTTACTCTACACTGTGGGCTAATTATTGTGAATGTTTTTTTAAACTCAGGTTCCAATTTGAATCTCCAATTAATAAGACCTATATGTGAATTTTCAACAGTGCTACTCTTAATAATATAATTCCCTGGTTTCACCAGTGTACATTGTCTTATTATACTGTGCATTTGTCTTGTTAGGAGGGAATAATAATTGTATCCACCTATTGTATCTTAATAGCCCCCAGAAAGAACATCTGAGATCACAGAGAGCTTCTATATGTTTGTGCAAATTTGATATCAAAGGTTGCTATTAAGTATGTACAGAATAAATCAATGTTTTTGTTAACATTCATAACCTTGTGAGGAAACAGGAGCAGCCGCACAATCAGCAGCTGTGTAAAACCAGGACCACAGGGGCTGCTGCTCTCAACCCACCGGGATGATTCTCAAAAAACGACGCCCAGGGCCCACGCTTCTCTGACGTCAAAGGCATCATATCGCTCTCTGACGTCAGTGAAAATGCAAAGCCCTGCAATTTTTTCCCCCAAAGAGAGGGGAAATTACAAGGCTCTGCAGTGGCTCGGCAATTGGTTTCGCATCAGAGAGATAAACATATTGGCACACAGACTATCAAAGTCTGCCACCAGCACATGCAAGATTGGAAGAATCAAACAATGGAAGGAGAGTGTTTCTGTGAAATAGAAAGGTCGAAGCAGTGGATGGAATTAATTTAAGTGATTGAATTAATGTTGTCTAAATGTGGACTGTGCTAATATTACCGTGACATCAGGTAAACAAGGAGGAATAATCGGGTTTGCATTGAAATCTGAATGCAGGTAGAACAAATTAATACAAATACTGATTAACCTTTAAAGTGTTTCCTAAATTAGAGGAAAAACAAAGCAGAGGCCGATTCATTCTCCTCTCCATTCAAACTCCATTCATTTGTTTTTATTCATTTATTTATTTATTTAAGTATAGGACAGTGCACATTAATGAAAACTGACATGTAAATGTGCCAGATTATAGCCACAGGCTAACTTCCATCTGTAGTCCCCGGCAGGTTGATATAACGCATTTGTACAGGTGTGTACTATCTTAAAATACATAAAGTACATAAAACAACAGTAACAAATATGACAAATACACATAACAACATGAAATTTACATTAAATTACAGGACACACATACAACAATACAAAAGATATGCTAAGGACAAACCGTGAAAAAGACCCTCAGAGTTAAAGTGTGTAAGATGTTTAATGTGCAAAATGCAGTCTTAAAGTGCTAAAGTGCTGATATATTGCACACCATAATAAAAGTGCTAACGTATGCCTTGCACACACCAGCTGTACTGCACAGGTTATGCATAAGCAGACATGTATATGCACAGTATTGCACATGGTTAGCATATATAGATGTAATTATATATGCAGAATTGTACTTAGATTACACACATAGAGGTATTTATGTATGCACATTAAAGGTAGATGTTTATAAAAGGTCACAGGTCTGGTTTGTCCTGATTGTACAATGTTGACATTGAAGAAAAAGCATCTATCTTAAGACACTTTCATACTTTTCATTACTGAGTACTCAAAGAAATGCCTACCAGGTAACTTCCAGGACGTCCAATGACCCATTGCTTTAAGGGGCCTTTTTTCTATTTTCATGACCATCATCAAAGGTGATGCAGGAGAAACCTCAGATAGTGCAACAATAAAATGATGACCTCCATCCACATGACATCTTTAAAGTACACTAGATAATCTTGTCAGTACATATATTATTATAAAAAAGTCTTTCTGTGATTAAAATAATTTAAATGATTATTTCACCTGACATCTATACATAATGCATTGTACATTATACATAAGCAAATCAGTAAATGTAATACACAGTGCAATATCCTTACTGTCAAACTTTGCCTTTCGGACAAACAGTGCTGTTATACTTATATTCATATTGTAAATATTGTTAATGTTAATAGTGTGAATTCCTTGGCCTCACTGATAGTCTCACTTCTACTTAATTTACTTATTATGTTGATATTGCTTAAGGATTCTGCATGTTTCATCCTACTTACTTAATTTTTAATTTAATTTCATTTATTTAAATATTTATTTTATTTAAATGTTATGCTCGTATCTATTTTAATGTCTATTAATGATATTTCCTACAGCTATACTGTGTATAAGAGCAACTGAAACAACCAAATTTCCCCTTGGGGATTAATAAAGTATTTCTGATTCTGATTCTGATCTATTTAGTTTTTTAATCATCAGCAGTAAAAACTTTAAACTACATCGACTGCATGTTGGTGTAATTCTTCCCTGAGGTTTGCAAGGTATGGCTGTTGAATGAGACAGCACTTGTGAGGATAAAGCAAGTGGTTCATGGTCACATGTTACATATTAAATGTTGGGTATTCATGCACAGATGCTGTAAGTTTACAACAAGTGACGTCTTTGGTTCACTTCGAAAAGTGTGTGCCAGTGTTGTCCCAAAATGTCCGACTCTTGATCAAAAAGAAAAACACAAGCAAATCTGTTTAGACATTTTGAAACAAATTAATAGCTGCTCTCTACTTTTCAGCATTACAGACAGTTTTGTTGAGGCCAGTTATGGTGTAATAAATTACCATGTTGTCTGTTATCTTGTAACTCGGGCATGAGAAGTGTGAATTACGTCACATCGCAGTTAAACACGTTCCCATTACCAGGGAGTAAAAACGGGGTTGCTGAAGATCGTCTGACTTCCCAGAAAGAAATTCTGAAAAGAGAGTGTCCTATGTGAAGAACTAATGTGAGTCAATCAATATCTTTTTGTATAGTGCCAATTCATAACAGGTGTTAGCTCAAGGCACTTGACAATAGAGCAGGCTGAAGCCATACTCTTCGGTTTATACAAATATATGAATATATACCAATACATATGAAATACACATATACACATACATACATCCAGAGGTGTATCCTTCCAGGCAGAGACAAAGGGATTCAAAATATGAATTCATGATAGCGACAAACTTATGGACACCCAGATCATAAATCTGTCCTCATCATATTTGTCTCTGCTGAATATAGATTTATTCCAGGTTAGTCCCTTGAAATGTGGCATCTTGTTTTCAAGAGGGTCCTTCTCTTTGTATGGTTGTAGAGGCATTTATTATGGAGGTATAAAATGATGGGTTTAACGGTCTAAAAGTACATTGATGTCACTCCTGTCAATGGTCGATGCCGAATAGAGCACTTGGAGTGGAGCAGGTCCACAGCAGCAGGCCATTTAGATCGTTTGTCAAGGCCATAATAATATATGTGAGTTGTTTGCAGGAACTACCGTGTAATTAATTTTGTGGATCTATGCAACTTGTAGCATCTGACATACAAGATCAACTGAAATACACCAACAGGAACACTGGCAGTGACCAATCCAAAGGAAATATGTCATTTTGAAGCATTTTTCCAACTGAATCAGAACAAAGAAACCGAGCTGTAGAAAAAACCCACATGAGACTTCAGCTGGTTGAGGGGTAACTTTCAATAAGATTAAGAAGATTTTTGATCATTGGTGATCATGAACATGCTCACGCAATTATTGAAATTAAATTTTAGAACCACAATTAGGGCACAATATGATAATGCATCATTACTGGTCACTGAATGTTAAGATACAAAATTACTTGCTCATATTTCAACTTTGGCAATTAGCATGCACATGGAACATTTGCCAAGATGCCTCTTTTGGTTCTCAAAGCTATGAAAGCATTGGTTAATGATGGTTCTGTATCATTAGCTAAATATCATTATAGAAACATAACATCCCTTTGCCTCCGCTCAGCTGCCGTGTAAAATAGGTAATCAATGGGCCACACTTAACTCCACTGCAGCCAACCCTGAGCACATAAAACCATCAATAACAAGATGCTTATGATGCTCACGTTGTTGTAGAAAGCTGTGAGACTGACGGCTCACCAGCACTCATGTTGACTCATTAGCAAAGGAAGGGAAAAAGCTTGGATTTGGTACCAAAGGCAAGGCTGGAGAGTTGGGGTTATTTTGGTAGAAGGGGAGTTTAGAGGGTTCACAGCGTGACCAGATATCTCCTTACTGGAAACTATACATGGACAGATTTTGCAAAAGATGTTGGAGGAGATGTTAGATGTCAGTTAGTGGATTTAAAAGAGATAAAATAATGTCAACTGTGAGCCAGACAAACATGAGACTGTCTTCTTCTCACAACAAAAAGCATCCCGTTGTGGGCAGTGTATGCAGACCTTTTAGCTTCAACCCCAACAGGTTCCTCATCCTATCTCTGCTTTCTCTGTCAATTTTTTCCAACCCACCATTTCTGCATGGTGATGTGGTGGATTAAACAGTACTGGTGTTGGAGCTTGTATGTTTGGAGCCTTCCCTAAAGGGATATGCTAACGTTTTTTAGTTTTCGTGCCTTGCCTCACTCCAAAGTCCACAACAAGCAGATAGACACCATTCTTCCGACTGATATGGGCAGAGCTTGTCCACCACTAGTTAGCTTAGCTCAAACTCTGGGAGTCAGTCATCAGATGAACTCTTTAGCAGCTCTAAACGGTCCTGTGTGCTTGTCATGACTTGTTTTTTTTACCGTGTTATGTTACATTATCTTCTACTACCATCATATTATCTTCTACTCCTTAACAGAGGCTTTGTTTTGTTGACCTACTTCTGCAGTGGTTTGCTCTACAGATGTGATGTTCGCGAACAAGTTGAGTCTTTTGAACAGCTCTTTTAAGTGAACGATGAGGACTGATTCGCAGTTGTGACTGAGCCATTCTTTAATTTGCAGGCAATTTTCATTGAAGAATCTGCTTGTCATGGACTCAGGAATAAGCAAAGACACAAAAACAAAAACAAAAAAAAGGCGTATCCCCTTAAAAATGGTAAAGATGTTTGGGCAATGAAAGCAATGTGGTCAATTAGTTAATCTAAAAAAGTCCTGTGGTTAGGTATTAGTGCTGAACAATGTTAGAAAGAATACTGCTACATTATATTCTCCTTGTGCGATATATGTACTGTAATTTTTCTCCTTTTTTGAGTCTACATCAGATAAATGTGTCTTATATTATTAATCAATCAAACTTTATTTATCAAGCACTTTTCATACAAAAGAATGTAGCACAAAGTGATGCACATTCAACAACACAAGCAGATACAAAATAAAATACAAAACCCGCCCACCCTCTCAACCCACAATCAACACGCACACACAAGGACACTAAGTGAGGACCTTCAAACAGCCACAGAGGACTGAGGAAATGCTATCTTGAATTAGAAGTGAGGAACACAGGACCTTAGACTAAACTAATAAAACCATGATAAGACATAATAAGGGTAATGAAGCGTTAAAAGTTAATTAAAATAAGATAGTCTTAAAACCAAACAATAAAAGACAATCAATAAAAAGAGGTAATAAAACACAAAATAGTGACTCTGAAACTAAAATAGCTTAAAAACAATTAAAGCAGAAAAAGAACATAAAACAAAATTCAGCTAAAAGCCAGAATAAAAAGGCAGGTTTTGAGTCTGCTTTTAAAAATATGGACAGCAGGTGCTGCCCTCAGATCTGCAGGTAGACTTACGGGGCCATAACAATGAAAAGATGATTTACCCTAGGATTTGGTTTTTACTTTGGGAACTATTAAAAGACCACTACCTCAAGACCTGAGGGCTCTACTGGGCTCATATGGTAAAAGCAAATCAGATAAATAGGATGGACCAAGACCATTAAGAGATATAAAAACCAATAAAAGAACCTTAAAATCGATTATTAAAGACACTGGTAGCCAACGCAGAGACTTTAAAGTTGGTGTGATGTGGGCTCTATTTCTGGTCTTCGCCAGCATGCGTGCAGCTGAAGTTTTATTCACATTAAATGATTTTTTACTTAGTTGTTTGTTAATAGCTGTTTTTTGTTCTTATTTGGGTCCTAAATAGTTAAAATCTTTATCCCATCATTCATATGTAGAGTGAGGGGTGATTCATAGAACTGACGCTCAAATTGTTTTACCAAAAGTCCTGTTGTTAATAAAATATAACTATGTTCTGTCTACAGACAGTCTAATCTTGATTCAATTTCATCAGTTCATTAATAGTATAATATAGACCTGAACTTCTAGATTTAATCCACATACACAATGTTAAATTTTATTTCTATGAATATTTATGTATATAAATATAAATATTAATATTTATGTCCAGCAAACTCTGGTGCGGACCAAACAACCAAACTGTGGTCTGCAACAGAATGGGGTCTTGTTCGTTTCAAAGCAGACCAGGGTTTAGTTTTTAGTGGGTGTGAAAACCAGAAGGTTGTGTTACACGTTGTATTTTCTCAGTATTTTAACACACAATTTAAGACAATGTGTTAAAATGTATGTAATGTGTGATTAATTATCAAAAAATTAACTGATTTTCAGTATCTGTATGTATTTATATGACCTACAATTCATTTTATAGTTAGAATACAAGCATTTTGTATTTTTTTTGTACAAGCATTCACAGGAATTTACTGACTAAAACAGTTAGGATGTAAAATACAAGTTACCACTGTGAACACGGTACAGCCTCATACTGCAACTTCACAATCGAATACTGAGATTTTGCAGTCATGCCATGTTCAAATTACTGTAAAAATACAATTAAGTTGGAAATCTACTGTAAAAAATTGAGAATTCAAAGTACTCTGTATTAATCTTCAATATAACACTGTGATCCACATCATTTTACAGTAATGTAATGTCTGGGTTACTTTAGAATCGCAGTAAAGTGTTGCTAAACTACAGTATTATACTGTAAAATCATATTTAACCGTGATTTTACAGCAATAATGTCTCAGGGTCGCTGTTAAAACACAACAGACTATAATTTTCATCTGTTACTGTGAAAAATTAAAATACTTCACTTTGAAGTCCCAACTTCATTCGATCTGCAGAGTCACGATCTGCTTTGAAGAAAAAGTTGAAGACCTAAGCTCAGTGAAGAGCTCAGCACTGAGTATGTCGATGACTAATATGATGTTGATGCCAATGAGGGCATGATCATGTTGTTGATTATACTGAGGCAACTTCACAAGGTTTTCTGTCAATTACTTGGTGAAAAACATAAAAAACAAACAAAAAAAAGCACTGCCTTGAGCACTACATGGCAGCAAAAGTGTCCAATCAGACTTGAAGCAGTTTGTTGCTCTCACTTATGTTGTGCCCTCTGGTCTTGATACTTGCTTGAGTTGTACTTACTCTGAGCAGAACATTGCTTTGGAAAAAAGCGTCTAAGAAACGAGATTGTAACACCGTAAAATTGTGAATCATCACAATGATAAGCCAGCTAAAAACTGTGAAATCCCAGCAACACTTCAACAGTGTACCTCGTATCAAAACCGCTGATTTTAAACATGTTTTTTTGCTTAACTCTGCACCTAAACCAATTCCTTTTGTTTTCTTTTGGCTAAATAAGGCTCTCCACTCATCAAAAAGTCTGTTGTTAAATCTGGATTTCTGCTTCATTTTGTCAGACTGATTCAGGATAATCAGCATTCAACTCACAGAGCCCAAAATGACTCAGTTTATTGGTGCCTTAATTGCATGACACCTGACTACAGCTCTGATAAGAATGATAATTCCTTATATCCTGCTGTCAAACAGAGAAACACAGAGACTGTTTAAGATTTTATAAGTGACATCCTTCATTATGGTGCCCAGTCTTTTTCAGGAGTTACAAATGAGTCATTGTGTCCTGTGGCTCAGAGACTGGGTGAGTAATGGGTGGCCTGATTGACGATGGCATTGCTTACAACCATCCCCTCCTTCACCTCCTCCTCCTCTCTATCAGGATGTGTCAAGGCTTTGGTCTAACAGCCTTTGGGCAAGTCGCACTAAGTCAGAATTTCTATCTGTGGCCACCCTGTTGCCTCATGTGGCATAATTCAATATACCCAGCACAGTACTTAAAGTCAGTAGACACTGTTGATCTCAAAGTTTGACAAAACATTAATGCACGTTAGTATGATGATTGGCTGATCAATTATCCACAGCTTTGTTCCAGGCTGGGCTATTTCAGCCCTGACCTGAGCTTAACTTACGATGTGCTTTAAAGATGAACAATCTAATGTAATGTGTTGCATCTTTGTGTTATTGTTGGACCGAACACATCAATAATCTAAAAAGAATAACCTATTAAAAGTGCCATATTTTGCTCCTTTTCTGCAGTTTAACATGGATCCTTGATGTCTTCATGAACGTTAGTAACATGCTTTGGTCCAAAAAGCCTGTGAATGAAGCACAGCTGTATTCTTTTCACGCTCACATGACCCCTCTGTTCAGAACGGCTGGTTTTGAGGGCGGTTGTCTTCATATGTTAATAAGCCAGAGCAGAGCAGTGGCCAACACAGTAACATACGGGGATTTAATGATAGCCCTGCAGTGTATCTTGAGCGAAGTGGAGTGCACTGCTTACAATCTGGAACACACGAACCGCAAATTAATGCCGGTTACCAGATAACGGCGAAGCTCGTTTCCCCCAAACATTACAGGCTAACGCACAACATGCTAACCTCGGTCTCGTCACCGCAGTGGAACACAGCCGCGACTTAGCCTACCTTCCAGGCTAACGTTAGCAGAAATGGAGGGTAATGGGGGGTAAAGGACTAATTATATTCAGCCAACTGTTAAACTCCTCTTGACTAATGTAAGAATGCTCATGCATTGAAGTTTATCCTTCAGACTTTCAACAAGTAATGTGAACACTGATGAACGTGAAGTTACCTCTGGTTCACTTCCCCCTGCTGTTAGCATTAGCTCATAGCAATGAGCAAAATAAATACTACATGACATTAAAATACTCACATTTCCATCATCAGGTTTGGCAACGGATTGTTGGTATTGAAACTGGATTCAGGAAAAGTCTAGTTCCCAGTCCTGTGTTGAACTGACTGAAGTCGGTGAAGCAGTCTGAAGTGAAGTGATTGGCACACACATCCAGGTTTTAGCCGACTGTAGCTGGCTCATTCCCTTCAAAAATAAAATAAATCCACTGGGTTCTTTGGTCCTCCGAGGCTGGTAGCCTATATGTGAAGATATATGTGGCTGTTTACAGCCAACAACTGAGCAGTGATAGGTTTTAGGTCTAGACATGGTGTACGCCCATCTCTCGCTAAGAATGAAAACAATATGGCGGCACTTTGCACAAAAATTTCTCTAGCCGGGGAGGCAGGCTTATGCAAATAAAATGCTTGTTATGTAACAGTATACCCACAGACTCAACAGCTCGCCAAATACCATGAGTTTACATTTATGAAGCCTATTAAATACAGGTTTTGTTGTCTACTCTCACATTTTGTGGGCTGGGAGGAAGGCCAAATATTCAAAAATGTGTTCAAAAGCCTTCAAAAAGGGATTTTTGCATAATACGTCCCCTTTAAAACTTAAGATGCCTTACACAACACTGGTGAACGGTAAATTCATGGTCATGCTTCCATTAGCTTTCAAGAGAGAGGGGAGAATTGGGGCTGCACGAGGAGGAGAAATCTGTCGAGGAATACACAAGGATGTGAACAAATTACCACCCTCATTACAGAAAGCCATTCCAGTCTGTCTGGACGCCTCATTAAAGTCAGAGGGAAATCATCTATAAATAATGGCAGTGTTTGAACAGCTGTAAAAAATGTCTGATGTGAAGATTCACAGCAATTTTGACACCCGTCAGCTCTGACATAGTCCTATTTCTGTTCTGCCATGGATATCAAAGTCTACATATTTATTTCAAGCAGTGTAGAGGGCCACATATGAGTCTGCATTTAGTTTACTACAACATAGTGATGATTATACCATGTCACAGTTATCCACGGTTTATGTAATGAAACCTTTGGGCTCTGCAGCACTGTATCAGAACGGATCTGGACCTTTCCTCATGTGATTTATATGACTGAAAACTGCAATCAGCAGTCTGTTTCATCAAACTAATGTGATGCTGGGATCTGGCAAAATTTATCATAGATTCAGAAATATATATTTTTTTTTATTGGGCAATGAATATGACCTGTTGGACAAACTGATTTGTTTTCATGATCAAACATAAGAGGAAGTATTGACACTGAGGGGGGAATTACTTAAAAAAACGGAAAAACTTCGTTAAAAGTTCTCAAAAATGAATGCATTAATAAACAACTGGTTAATATTGTGAACTAAGGCTGTCAAGATATTAGATTTTCACTTCATAATTATTGTAGCAAAATATATAATGACAATAATATTATGAAATTTATAGAAAACTACAAGAAAAATAATACTTAATCACTAAAAAGATGCAGAAGGAGGTGGGGAGACTGTCTGCAACCATAACTGGTATCAAACATGTTGTTCTAAGGCCAAGACTGAAGAAAGACTGCCTTAAAACAGTAAAAACACTGTGGGTGACTTTGTAGATTTGTTTGTGTTAGCCTGGGCTCCTGACTAGTATTTTTTGATACAATGATTAATAAAAGTGAAGCATTCAGGAGTACCCCCTCCTTTTTCCGGTGCTTTGACCACAACATCTATCAGTGCAGCTGGCAGAAAGTCATCAGTTAACACAGTAACTCATTACACCCTTACACCGAGACAGTTCTGATGGAGCACAGAGGGAAATATTGGACTTTAGACGGTGCTGATGCTGAGGTCTGACCACTGGGTATCAGTTGTCAGCAAATATTTGATGATGAGGTTGATATTTGGTGTTAATTTTGTTACTTTTACTCTCATGTTTGCTGTTTACTTCTGACACAACAGGTAGGTACGTACTGCCTATGCTCTTATGCGCCCTCTAGTGGTGTCAACCGGTAACTCACATCACATACAGGCAAGTCAACGGACACAATCGCAGGGGCAAACTGCAAGTTTATCCCTGGATTTAGGCTAAAGGGCCGGCATTGGAGAGATCACTTTGTCATTTTGTGCCTATTTTTATTTTTTTTTATTTTTATTTCACCAACTTGTGAATCCACTATTTGCTGTTAACAGGATTCCCACTCTTTTCTAGAAATAATTTTCCAAGGCTTTTCCAGGACGTTTTCACCCCCTCCTAAAATTTATTTATTCCTTACTCTCAGGCACGAACATTGTCTGCTAGCTTTTTTTTTGTCTGGCTTTTATATAGTGTCTTACTATTATAAATTTATGGTTTATACTTATTTTTTACCTTTATTTACTCTGCTTTTTTACAAATGTATTTTGCTGATTTACTTTTTAAGTAGCCTACATTTTATTTTGCCATTTTTCATTATTTCTTTTTTTGTCACCATTGTTTTGAGTTTTTATATTTTATTTCTTAACTTCCATTGTTTTATCTACTAATATTTTATGGCGAAGTGTGCATTAGTTACCAAGTACATTTTTATTTCATTTCCTATGTTTGAAGAAACGGTCAAAGGAAGATAAATAATTTTCCAGAACAATTCAAGCTTTTCCAGGACATTTTACTTTTTTTCCTAATTTTCCATATGTTTTCCAAGACTGGAAAATTGGTCAATAATTTTCCAGGTTTTTCAGGTTTTCAAGGATGTGTGGGAAGCCTGTGTTAAGCCACCTACTCTTGTGCATCCCTAGAATTAATGGACTTCTTTATGACTCATCTCCTTAAACATAAGTGGAAAGGAAGCAGTTAACCTGCCAAGGGACAAATCAGTGAGACTTTTCTTGTCTTAAATGCCCCATCTTCACTGTCCTCTGTTGCTGTCACCTCTTCTGCCTCAGCTGAGATACAAAGGACATTGAGTACAGTACTGGCATCAACACAGACAAGGCTGATGGATTGTCCTTCCCCACATCATATTTTAAAGTGCAGTCTGAACAATAAACAGCAAATAATTACCGGACAACTGCACTTATATCCATAAATGTCAATCTGAACATGCTGAAAGGTATGAATCATGCACAGGCTAATTCTCACCTTCAGCACAGCGTGACAGGTGGTAAAATCTAAACGCCAATTCATACGAGCACTGACAGACTTCTGAGCATAAAGTTAAATTTAATACAGAGAAGTGCTGATGTTAACACAATGTACCAGCACGCATCTGAGAGCCTCACACACACAGACTCACGCTCCCAGGACTGTGAGCTATCATTTATCCTCAGGCTGTGGAGCCAGAAAAGAGAAGGTGTGAAAAAGAGAAACAAGGGGATAGAATTAGAGTGTGTGCAGGGACCTTTTCACCTCAGCAAAGTGGAGAAATTCATTTCCACACATCCACATTCATATTTAACCACATTTGCACAACCAATTTTAGATTTCCCCGTGTAAGCAAGAGCAGATGATATTCTATTTTTACTCAGTACTGATGATGTTGACCTACCCAGGGCAGCCGAGGACAATGAATAGTTATAACGCCAAAAGATTCAATTAAATAAGCCTGAAACAACAGGGCTAAATCATTGAGGCTTTTAAAATTTTGATGAGTTGTTATAAATGCTGTGGACAAAGAGGACAAAAGATGGGTTGTCATTTGACATTGGTAAGGCCGTTGTCGTTGACGTACAAGAAGATAATCATGGGACTTTGCCAATAACTTATTAAAATTGCCCACAAACTATGGCGATCAATTACTTTAAGAGATCTAGTGTATAAGAAACACTGTCTGTTGAGAAACCTTAGCATTGAATCTTTTATTTTGAGGAAAAAACATTAAATATTGTTGCTTTAAAGTGTTCCTGTATATTCGTAAGTTGTCAAATAAAAGCATGATTGTGAGGGAGTAAAATTTTAACATTTGATGCTGCATAAGGACATCAATCAATTTTAACTCAGTGGCGAACAATGAACCATTAAGTTTCATTATTCCACTGAGTTCCAAGAAAAGCATTGATGTGTCATAAAACATATTGTGCCAAATGATAGAAGGCAATGATTAATGCTTTTCATGGCTGAGGAGACAATGTCAAATTGAACAATGCATCATTCTTTTATATTTGTTTGTGGGATTGAGACATGGGCTTCTTGCATAATGCCATGCCTTGTATAAAAAATCTTATACGCTCAAGAGCCATTCCAGCACATGAGGTCAGCATAATCCTATATTTTCATGCATACATACACAATCATAGGGAGAGAGAAAAAGATAATGCGGCGAAAGCACAAAGCATAAGCTGCACCACAACTCTGATGAACCAAACAAAGCTAAACAACTAACCTTCAGACAACAACCAGCTAAATATGGGGAGCAAAGCAGGATATTAAAGTTGCTATATATAAAAAAAAAAAATGTTGACAGAGAAGGAAAAACAAGGCCAACCGGACAAACTTATCCCCTTCATGAAAGGACAAATAAGAGAATAAATCTTGGCAGCATTCCTACCTATAAGAAGCCAAATCGGTGTCTCCCCGTAGCATTAAACCCTTGTAGAACAGTCTTGGCATGGATCTTAATTCTGATGAATGTTCATCAATGACGTTTGTCTGTCATAAAACTCTTGAGATATTTTTTTAACTGACTAAAGCAGCTGACGGAGCACTTAAGGCTTGCAGTTGAAAATTCATCAAATGTGCTTGTCACAGAATGAAAATCAACTTAACTCAGCTGAGCTTACTTGAAAGTTAGGCTGAAGAAATTATATCTTAGTCCAGACTCTTACCATGAGTATTAACCAATCATTTTAACGTCATTATGTTGGATACTACTCTTTTCTTATTGTTTTTATTCTTATTTTATTCTATTTTATATACCATAATTTCATGATTATAACACTGTATTTAAATATAACCAGCACCCAAATTTTGCCCAAACCTCACTCTCTCAGACAACTCAAATATTATCTTTATTCAAAGTTTTAATCAATGAAATTTCAGTATTTTCACAACAAATACACGGTTTTCTCTCTCAAACAGATGCGGAAACACCTTTTGCTTCAAGCATGCGCAATTACTCGATTACTGCCTGAGCACGCCCTGTTGTAGCATACCAACCAATCAGAGAGCAGCTATCAACATGCCGATGTCTTCGACCAATCACAGCGCAGCTATTTTGCGTCTCCTTGCTCACAAGATGGCTCTGTGTTTGCCGGTGAGTGGTCACACTTGAGAATTAAACAATGATTACACCAAGTTAAACTAATTAGGACCTGAAATATTTAATTAGAACAGCTTAACAATCAGTTTAATAAGAATTATTATTTAATAAGAATTATTAATACCTGTATAATACGAACCCAAAAAATTAGAGATTATTTAATAGAAAAAAAGTGCATGTGATAATCGAGAAATTACGGTATTCGTTTTTAATATTGTGTTTGTTTTTATTCCATTACTGTTTTTATTATAATCAAGTGTATGCATGATTATATTGTACCCCTATACAGCACTTTGGTCAACTGAGGTTGTTTTTAAATGTGCTTTAGAAATAAACTTTAACTTGACTTGACACAGCCAACAAGGACAACTGAAGAAATGAAAGAGGAGTAAAGTTAAGCAAGGGTCAGTGTCATTTTAACCAGCTCTACTTTCCACTGGGTTTACTACCTTGAGTTAAAGGGCTTGAGCTACTGACGCCACAGTGGTAGGTTGTCTCACTGGTAGATCTACCCCATGAAGCCAGGGGAATCAGCTGTTTCAGGAACTAGCATTGATTTTGTTTTAGTCTTTCAGCGCAAAGAGGTGTAGTCTGATAAAGCAACTCGACAGCTTTATAGAATTACAGAAAGTTTACACACTGCTTAAATTTTACCATCAATGAGCGATACTGGAAAACAGTGTCCCTAAATGTCAACGTAACATCTCAATCCAAAGCTGTTGTTGAGCCAAACCATCCCTTATCTCTTTCATTCAGGGCCTCAATTAATGCTCGGCTAATTAAAACACTGAGAAAGTATTGCTTTAATGACCTGATGAAGAGTGAGTCACTGGGGATGTGATAAACATGCAGCTTTGTATGTGTTTACTTTCCCAGTCTTCTGAATCCCTGTGAATATACACACAAAAACATAGACAGAGTAGTCTCTGTGGTGCAGGAGCCACTCCATATTGATCACTCATTAATATTTATCAGCACATGGAGGCTGAGATGAAGAGGTTCAACAGTCTAAAGGAGGAGGCACAGAGGTCAGAAGGGAGACAGATATGAAAGGGGGCTGAGTATTAGCAGTAAAAAAGAGCTGAGAGAGAACACAATGAATGAGCTTCGAGGTAGGGGAGAAGGTCAGAAGATTTTTTTTTTCCGAACAGGAATAAGAATTAGAAAGGAGGAAATCAGACAGTTGAAATGAAGAAGCCAGAAGCTAGGTGAGAAATGGAGGTGTTGAGACCTTGGGACCTCTATCCTATTAGTGCTGAATCGTGAATAAGGAAGCCAGAATGACTGAGAGGAACAAAGCTCTGCGTACAGCAGGGCATTAACACTCATGTCTGCACCCAACATGAACATCTAGTTTCTGGTAAAGACATCCAACAATTACACTGCAGTTTACTTCAAGGAATCACTAAAAAAGAAGAGAAATACACACATTTATGTCAGTAATATTGTGGGGAAAATATGGATTTGGCAATATATTGTTGTCCTGGCACGTGCAATCCAGCAGTCAATATGCTTGCTTAATGAACATGGTGCTTTAATCAGACTTCTCTGTTAATTAAACATTATGCAGCAATAATTCATGACACCTTGCAGGAATAAATAAGAGTAGCACAAGCCAAAGCTGACCAAAGTAAAGCTTAAAAAAGCATGAAGTGACTCTTTTCAAACTGCTCAGTAACAGATCATGCACACAAACTTTGATCTTCAATCAAACATCAAATAGATACTGTCTTATATTTCAATAAGTGCAACCTTATTTTAAATCTGTAAGCTGGCAATGCCTGTTAATGGTGATTTCTCATCTCAAGTTAACATCTAACTGACAAACTAAGCTTTATAGCCGTTCCGTCTGAATCTTATATATGACCAGAGCAGTGAGGAATAATAATTATAATTACTGAAGAAAATCTCAGAGGCATTTGAGGCTGCTCAATTATGGCAAAAATTATAATCACAGTCGTCTTAACAGAAACAAAGATGATAATTATGAAGCACAATTACTCCCTGATTTACTGATTTGAAAACCACACCATGCTTTCATTGAATGTATATGCTTTTGACACTATTATTTTGATCATTAAAGACTAGGGTGAGAATTATACTTATAGAAATACAAATACCTCAGAATAAAGCTAATAATTATGGAAAAAGAAAAAAAGTTATACATGTCATTTGGCACAATAATCTATTAATCTCTGGGTGTTTTCACACCTGAAAGTCCAGACCAAGTTTCATGTTTTTGTTCCATTGTATACATTTGGTTCAGTCTGTTTGGGTTTCACACTGCCATTACTGCAAACAGACTAAAAGACTTAATGGCGAACATACGAGATACAGTCATTAACTACAACAACTTGACAACTTGAAGAGCTGTACATAAGGCTGGTCTAAGTTCTTGTAATAAATGTTATCATGATATGACAATCTGACATCTGACCAAATATCTATAAGACATTTGGTCTCCTCTTCTCCCCATGTGCTTCCACGGCTCATTTTGTTTTGGTGATGGATTTCCTTTATCAGGTAGTCCTGTCGTGATTTCCTGTCATTGATAGGAAAATAATGCTTTCACACTGGGCATGAACCAGACCGTGGTTCTATTTGGTCTGGACCAAGACCACCTCTTTTTGTCTGGACCAAGGTCCAGGGGAGGTTTTACATCTATCATTTTGGTTCAGACCAAACAGAAAAGTCCAAAAGTCCTGACCAAATGACGTTGGTGTGAAGCTCCCTGAATCACTTTCATTATTGTAGAATTGTACATAGATTAAAATTCAGTCATCAATACAGGTGTGCCCCAGGGCTCCATCCTGGTGTCACTCCTCTTTATCACTTCTCCCCCTTGGCCGTATCTTCCACAAATTCAATATCCATGTCCACTGCTTCACAGATGACACCCAGCTCTACCTTTCCTGCAAACCTAATTTCACACTCACACCCCCTCCCTCATCTGCTGCCTATCTGACATAAAATCCTGGTTCACTTCCAATTACCTCAAGCTAAACAGTGACAAAACTGAACTCCTCCTCATTGGTACCAATTCTACACTATCTAAAGTTGACACTCTCCTTCCAATCTCACATCAATAACATCATCCAGTCTGCCTACTTCCACCTCCGTCACATCAACGTCTCCGCCCCTCCCTCACCCCTCACAGTGCCTCCATTCTTGTCCACAGTCTCGTCATCTCTCGCATTGATTATTGTAACTCACTCCTCTTCGGCCTCCTGAAAAGTCCCTCCATAAACTCCAACTGGTCCAGAACTCAGCTGCACGCATCATCTCCAAGACCCCTTCACACCATCACCTCTACCCATCCCACAGCACCTCCACTGGCTCCCGGTCAAGCATAGAATTGAATTCAAACTCCTCCTTTACACCGTTAAAGCATCGACAACCTCGCCCCTCAATATCTGTCCAACGTCCTCCACATCTCCACCCCAGCCCGCTCCCTCAGATCCTCCTCCTCCACCCACCTCACTGAGCCCTCAGCCCGCCTCAGCACCACAGGGAGCAGGGCCTTCAGTTGCTCTGCTCCCCAGCTCTGGAACTCTCTCCCCCCGGACCTCATGCCCCTCTTCAAATCCAGACTCAAAACCCACCTGTTCAGGACTGCATACTCCATATAACAAAACCCTGCCATTTACATCCCCTTACCTGTAATTGTCTAATGTGTTTTGCTGATTTTATTGTTCTATTGTTGATTTTAAGATTGTTGTTTTAATCTTGTACAGTGTCCTTGAGTGTCATGAAAGGCGCTACTGAATAAAATGTATTATTATTATTATTATTATTATTATTATTATTATTTGCCCAGCTCTTGTTGCGATCGCATGGATTGTTCAGTCATTTTTTTGTTTTGTTTTTACATCACTTCATTCCCTTGTCCATAATAATCTGCAAAATAACACAGTTCTCGCTCTCTCTGTGCAGCATGTAGGAGAATAAGGTGAGCGATGAATTCCCAGAAAATGAGAAAAAAGGAGGGTGGGGGGTTTGGATAAGAAGAAAATGGAGCAATCTTTATGGTCTGTAACATGTCTTTGCTAAGCAAGTGCTCTTATTGTCTGAGTATTTTCAAAAACAATTTATTTCCAACATGTTTCAGACCAAAGTGACCACTAAGTGACTTCTTCACAGCAGTTATGTTGCCAACTTCAATAAACTTGTGTTGGACCCTTTCAAAATTCCACTCACCATCATTTAGGTCCTGCAGCAGGTTCTCCTGACCAGAGAAGTCCAGTTTGACTTTAATGTTGACTGTCAGCGTCACAGCTTGACCAGGTTTCAGAGGCAGGTGAGAAAGAGCTTCCTCCAGCTCCCAGCTCAGAAACTCTCCAAACACTTTCTCTGCACAAAAACAAAAACAGAGAAACAGCATTTAAAACACATTCAATCAGAAAGGACACAAATTAATTACAAGGCATTTTGGGCTGGATGACACTGGCTGTGGATTAACAGGGGACAAGACGGGCCGAATGTGTTTGTGAAAGCACATTTTTTGACATGAAAAACAAAATGTCATTCTTGGACCCGTAACCACTGAAATGATGGCAGTTCCTTTGTTAGTGTTTACCTGTATATTCAGAAGAAGCTACATTCATGTGTTTATAATTTGCTGAACAATCCTAGTTACCTTATCAGTCAAGCTCAGCATAAAAACAAAAGCCCTACCCAAAGCTGCTCTAGCGAAAGGAACATGTGTAGGCATGTCTGCGCTGCCACAGTAGACATTAGAGCACAGTGCAGAAAGCCAAAGCCCCACCCACATCCTGAGAGAGGCATGGCCAGATACATCTTATGAGGATGAGTTTCTAAAAGAAGGTGCACTTCGTACACACCCATATGGCATCATGGAGCCTCAGAAATGCATATTTTTGAAAATGTGGTCCAGAGTGGATGAATCTGAAAACGCTGCCCTTACATTGCCGTGTGTACAAGGAATACAGATACGTACAGAAACGATGATGTCATAGCCTCACCTCTCCCTTATGTGCAAACACTGACAAGGATAGAGACAATGGTGGAGTACAGCGTCATGTTTGTGCTGCAGAAGGTACTGAGCTTGTTTTGGCTTTAACAGCAAAATCTTCTGCTCCTCTACGACCACTAGAGCAACACGAGAACACAGAGAACAGCAGACGCCAGTGTTTGTTGACATTTCTCATGATGCTCCACGACTTTTGCTTTGGTTTACGTCTGCAGCAGTGTTACAGCGCTGCTTACAAATCTGGAATACATACTACAGCATTTTCAGTGTTTTCGTGTGGACAGACACAATTCTTAAAACTATGCTGTCTTGAACATACAATGAACATATTAAAAACAAAAAACAAAAAACAAAAAAACCTGTGTGGTCAGGGCCTTCGACAAAGGCACCTTAACCCCGTTTCCTAAACGGAGCTGATTCAGAAGCTAGAGTAAGCCTAAGAACAAAAGAAATATTTGAGTTGATTTTCAGTCAAGAAACTCCAAAAATATGTTTTGGTGAAACTGGTACAAGTGCAAATTTATAAAAAATGAGTCAAATATGACCCCTATAAATAGAGAAATACTATATTATCATAATCTGTAGTTGGTTTTGATACTTTAAATTGGTCTGGGGTGCTGGTTTGGCAAAGTGGTGAACCAGGCACAACCCTACACATGCTTCTGCCAGCCCAGGTTCGTATCCAGCCTGTGGCCAGTATGCAGAGTGTCCTTCACAAGCCTATCCGCTGTCTCTCTCTCCTATCAATAAAGGTACAAAATGCCCAAAAAATAATCTTAAGAAAAAAAAATTAGTATAAAGTGAATAAAACCCACTCTTAGATGTGAAGACTGAATAGTAGCACTATTTAATAAAAAAAAAATTAAAAACTAGAAAGCACTCGGAGAGCACAGAATGCCACCAAGGTAGCTCACATATTGCTGTTACATCCATAAGCAATAGTTCCATGATAAAGTTACCATCATAATATGATTCATGACCCTGCAAACCCACACCTAGCACTCAGAATCATGTTGTCATCATTATTAGTTTGACAGTTATTGAGAAAAAGCGATCTGGATCACCAACAAAATCTAATCATTTTTATGTTGGGCCATTACCAACATCTCTTGAAAATTTGAGCAAAATCTGTCCAGTAGTTTTTGCTAACAACAAACAAACAGGTTTTTGCCACACAACAATGTAATGATGTGCAAACTGACATACGTAGAAGAAGACAGGACAGGGGACAGGTTTCCTATTGTATCTGCTGCAGGGAATCAGTTCTATTAACATGTTTTTCTGCAGCAATAAGCCTCCAGGGCGACAAAGCCCCTGATTGGTTTCACATCTACGATTCCTTTCACTCGACCTGACTGTCTAATTTATGCCTCCAACCCCTTTTTACCTGAGACGGATGACTCAGCTGCATCCACTTCAGCCCCGAGCTTTGAATGAATGATACATCACCTGAATAAAGCATGTGTTCTGTGTGTGCAGGTGAGCCGTTCCTGCTCTTAGGGATTGCATGAACAGCGAGGAGGCTGATTTTCACAGCAGCCCAGCAGGAAAGGGGAAACGTGAGCTCACAGTCAGAACAACAGTTTACACGTCCCTGCTTGATTCATAACCAAAGCCTTTAAATCCTCTAAGAGGCTGTGAATGTAGGCCGCATAAAATAAAGATTTTGTGAATAACGCTCCGATTTAAATATTCAACATCTTGGAGCTTCTCGCAATGAATTAAACTCTTGAAACAAAAAAAGGGGAGGGAGTGAGTCAGTGGGGGAAATGGCGTAAAAGAAAAAGGATTTAGAGGAAAGAAGAGCTCAAATATGCAGCACCAAGCCCTGCAACAGAATAGGTAGACAGCTACGCCTGTGAATGACGTTATTATCACCACAATATTAAACAATGAGTCACAAGCAATGGTAGCCAACATTACTGTCAAGAAATCATTCATGCCCTATTTAAAATATTCAGGAGGGACATTTCTCCTCTTGAGAGAACAATATCAGTGCCACTTCAGAGCACATATGAAACTACTTCAATTTCAATCGCTGTCCAGAACACTTGAGTTGGTTAGAGATTCATCTTCCCTTGGTGTCTCCCTGTTTTCTCTATCTACCTGTTGTAAAATGATGTTAACAGACATTGTAGTTAAACTGATTTATTTGTGTCACAGGCACTGCACTCAACAAATTAGGACCAATCTGAGAAATTGCACACGGTTTTGTTTCTACTGGTAATCACCAAAATTTTGACAAATAAGCACTCATTAAAGATTAAAAAACAAACATGTGTCCAATTTCTCCTCAAGTCAAAAAGCAATTAGGGAACAAAGGGCTCTGGTGTTTGTCCAAATGGATAAATCAATGCAGTTTTGACAGGACGCATAGGATAAACAGCAAACATACGACCTCTGCACTGCTGTCTTTGGGGGGCAAAATGACCAACAAATCATCTAAAACAGGCTGTGATTATAAATAAAACCGCATTTATGGTATCTATGAAAGACGTGATCATTTTTTGGCAGGATACATGAATTATCTTATAATTGTTTTTACCTCCAAGAGACAACAGCAACTGTCATTAAAGAAAACTTAAAATCTCTGGCATTAAATGAATTTTTTAGTAAACAAAACAAAATATTTTTTTGTATTACGAACTTAAATAAAGGAGTTCTCTCATCCATCCTTATTAAGTTTTTTATGTAAAGTTGGGATAATTAATTAACTTAAGTTGGCCAAAATTAAAACATTTACTTGGAGGTCAGGTGTGCCCCTTCAATCAGAGCCCCTTCTTAGACCAACTACTGCTATGCCTCTTGGGTTAGACAAACTAGAGCCTGAGATAAGTTTTTCAGTGAGCTGCAATGAATTTGTGACCTTAATTTTGTTGGGTTAAGGTGTCCTTGGGGCGTCCTTAAGATATCCACATAAAGATCTTCTTAAAGGCCCATTCACACATCAACAAATCTTTGCCAAGGTTTTGGTGAAAGTACGTTCCCAGGTTGCAGATGCATTTTAAATGCTCGCCAAGGTAGAAGTTATGTTTGGATGGAGGGCTCAACTTTGGCTCAAAGCAGCTTGGCGCAGCCGAACGTTGCACAAACACAGTGCAATGTCTCTCAGCAAATGCCATTTAAAGGTGCAGCTTGTAGAATTTGGAATTTTAGCGACATCTAGCGTTCAGGTTTTGGAATGAGCCCGTCCGTTACTAAAACATCACATCACTAAGCGACGAGAGCCGGTTGAGACCAATAAGGATCATGAACAGGGCATCATTTAAAACAGTTACAAGTTGAGGGTTTTTTCATTCATATTTGTAACTATTATTTTATAGACTATAGGGCAGTTAAGATGATGATTATAGGTTTTGTAACCTTTTGTAGACTTGTATTCAAAAATCGTGTTTCGCTCTTTTTGTCCCCAAAACCCACAAGTAGACAACATGGCGGATCGTTATGTCAGCCTCCATAAAGGGGAGACCCCCGGTACATAAATATAAAAATCTTTTTTCTAACTTAATACAAAGAAAACGAAAGTTTTATGGGGATGACTGTACACCTATTTCGATGGACTTTACATACAAATAGAAACATTATCACCGTTTCTGTTCGGCGAAATGCTGCCAACTTCTACACACTACACCTTTAAGCAAATGTATGTGCCATTTCACCACTGACAGCTGGTCTCAGAATTCTGACACCAACCCGAGAGGACAATAGACAGCTGTCCCCAGAAGGGCACCTCAGCAGAAAATTAAAATCAAAAACTAAGTCAGGACAGTGTGCAGGCAGCTGGCTTACTCTTCAACAACGACAAATCTGCTGCCTCACCTCTTGGCTTTTCACCCAAATAAGGCACAGAGGAGACACCACAGGCCAGCAGTGTCCAAGTTTTTATTTTTTATTTATTTTACCTTTTTTTAACCAAGAAGTCCCATTGAAATTAAACATCTCTTTTACAAGAGAGACCTGGCCAAAGTAGCAGCCAATACAGTGTTACAAACTTAAAAAACAACACAAAACATTAAACGGCACAACTTGCGTTTTAAAACAGACTTACAAAATATACAATGACCTTTCATGAGAAACAGCTACACTTCTCTGTCACCACGCTCTTCCCTGTAAGAGCTCAGGGAACTGTAAAGAGCAACAAATTAGAGGAGTGCAGCAGGTAACCAGTAGAGCTGAAACAAAGGAGATTGCAGAGGTATGATGGTAATTTACCAAGTATTGCTTTGTAGATAAAAATGTACCAGTGCTGTTGTCTGCAGACTGATGATAAAGAATGCGGTGATGAGATAGGTATATTGCATTAGTAATGAAGCGAAGAGATGCATGATAGACTAAATCAAGAGTTCGTAAAAGTGACAAGGATGCATGCACGTACGAAAATGTCACCATTATCGATCACAGATAGCAAAGTAGCTTCAACAAGTTTTTTTTGTTTGTTTTTTTTGTTTGTTTTTTTTAGCAGCAGAGTTCAAGCAAGACTTATTTCTAATATATAAGTCAATTTTCACCTTGAGCTTGCTAATAAGCTTGTTAACATGTACTCTAAATGACAACTTGTCATCAATCCAAGTACCCAAATGCTTACAGAAGGTCACCATTTCAATGGGTTTGCCATCAGAGGTAAAAATATTTAAATTACTTCGATGTTGTAAATGTGATTTTGAGGGGAAAAAAAGTGTTCAACACCATGGGATTTCACATTTTTTGGTGCTCTTAGCTTGTGTTTTTGTCAGGTGGAAATATTGTAAACAAAAAGAGAGCAGCACTCTATACTGGTCTGGTTTACAGGCATGTGTTTCTGGTATTTAATATTGGAAAAGAGGTCAGCCTGGACCTTCTGTTTGTTCCAGTGATAGGAGTTTAAAGCTTTATAAACTTTCTCCTGTGTTTCTTTTAGGGGTATTTTGTATACAGGATGGCATTTTTATTCTTAAACCACAGAAAATAGCAAGTTATGTTGTGCTCTGTTACTGTTGTTGTAACCTGATAAAATGGTAAAATGATCGACTGGGAATGCAAACTTTCTGCTTAGCAGGGCCAGCCAGGGGCATGGATATGAAATATTAATGTTTTAAGGTTATTTATAACCTTAAAAAAATCCCATGGGGTTTTAAGGTTATTTATAACCTTAAAAATTAATTATTTTAAAAAGTACCAGCTCTAGTCAGGACCCTCATTTTGAGACTGTGTTGACTACATTCTGACCATTATGGGAAAGGAGGAGTGTTTTCTGAGAGTAAAAGTTCATGACAAACTCATGTTGGCAAATATGCTTTTTTAAAAAATACAGGCAGACAGATAACTTAGTCAATTACAACCCAAACAATTGAAGCTGTATAAATGAATTGTTTGTTCTGATCTTGCAGGTTGCACAGTGGAGAGGGATGCATCCTTAGGAGACATTTTATAAGATTTTACATAAGCACAGGAGAAATTAAGTTGATCTTTACATCCAAAGAAAAGCAATAAGAGTGTAGGGATGAACAAAAGGCTTAATGAGGGCTTATATTCTCAACTTAGTTTGGCATTATTACTGTTTAAGCATGTTAAAAGTTTGTTTTAATCATTGAAAAAGTTCTGAAACAAACATTTTGCTCTGAGCCGCCGTGTGTGTCTCACGTGCTAAGAAGTCTGTGAGTGTGCTGTGATAAAAAGAGTAATGTGTTTGTGTTGCCACAAATGTCTGACTCTTTATCTTTTATTCATTTAGATCCTGGAGAAAATGTGCCGAGCCAAAAATAGGCTCCTTCAGCTGTGTCTGCCTGTCTCACAGTCAATACCAAGTTATATTAAAGAAAGCTCGGGCTCACATGCTCAGGAGACAGCACACATAATGACCAGTAATGTGAGGAGCTGTCAACATGGAGCTGCAGGGTGACAAATCAGCACCTGTCACTGCTGCATCAATCATCTCCTGCTTAGCAGACAAAGACTAATGCCATGTGTTAGAGTGCAAAGTAAGGATGTGCATCTCAGGTAAAGCTACCATTCCAGACTAGTTTGGGTAGCAGAAGAATAGACACCTTTGACTAAACTCTGAGTTCATGGAGAAACGCACTTCTCCTCTTTAAAGAAAACACCCCTTTAACGCTCAGTTTTTGTACTTCCTGTGGTTTATTACACATGGAGCCACTTAAAGTTTCCCCTCTTTCCATGACTGAGTCTTGACTGGTCCATGACTGGAACATGGATAACGCTAATGCCACTCCAATAAAGAAAAGCCCACTGGATGTGTTCATGTGAGGGTGGCACCATCAAATGAGCATGTTTATGGTGGCATTTGGCACTCCTATTGGCTGGATGTTGGCTGGTAATTGGCTAGAACTTGGCAGGCATTTGGCTGGAAGGGGAAAATTAAAGCGACTGCGTCTGTATGCACAGCCTCCACCTCCATGTGCGTCTTCTGCTTGCCACAGGCAGACAACAAGAATGTTTTGAAAGTCCGCTCCATGGTCTGCAACCCGTCCTCCCCAATCCCATCGGACATTGTTTTGGCAGCCAATCAGTGCAAAGCTTGTTGTCATCATCTCCTATAGCATCCCTGCCCCCTAAGATCCAAGCATTTCCAAAGAGGAGGGCAAAAGAGCTACATCTGATCCTATACAGAGATTACATTTTTCTTTTTTTCATTGAATTAAATCAAACCCTTGCTTAATAGGCACTCAAGCATGACAGGAGAAGCATGAAATACTGGTAGCAGATCGAGACACAGCATAAAGAGAATGATATATATGTATATATATATTTTTATTTTACTTTTGACTAGTACTTTGTGACTTTAACATGGTTAAAAGGTGTTTGGGATGTCTGCAAAAATGACTGAAGATATTCACATCCTAATCTAGAAATTTTTTTATCCTGTTTCCTATGGTTGAAAGTGATGGAAATTGTGGAAAATAAATTATTTGTTTCTTTACATTTAATGGAAGCTACAATGTTGAGGCTTTAGCCATTAGTTTATACAAACTTCACAATTTATCATGGCAGTGCAGTGTTAATTTTAACAGCACTTTTTCATTTAGTTTTAGTTATAGTCTTTTACGTACAACATCTTTTAGTTTTAGTCATAATGTAGTCATCTAAATTGTTTTAATTTTAGTCTAGTTTTATTTGATGAAATTTCATAACATTTTAGTCGATGAATTCTACTGTAAATTTACTCGACCAAAATATGAAATGTAAAGTGTAAGGCATTTTTTATGTTTCCTTAATTTTCTGAAGTCATGTTTTACACTTGGATTAAAATAAAACATCCAATAGCCCTTTTTCCTGAATGCTTGTAAAGTTTGAATGCTTAAATTAACAGAAACAAATTGAACTTTTGTGTGAAATGCAGTCACCTTTATTTAGGCTACCTGGCAGAGCATCTCAGTTACAATACCAGAACTGACAACAAACAGTGAACCTGCTCTACATTAATATATCACTTCATTAAGAGAGTAGCTCTGATTGGATCGCTCCCCAACTTATCCCACCACCATGAAGCTAAGGCAGCTGTGGTTGGATGTCCCTCTTAATTCATCCAACCTTTCCACACAACCAAAGTAGCCGTGATTGGATATATTCCTAACTTGTCTCTACTTTCTACATGACCAAATTAGGTCTGATTGGATTAAGTCTCTGTCAAACATTTTCGTCTAATTTTTATTTGTTGACCTGTCAGTTAATTTAGTTTTTGTCCAGGTGCACTTCTTTTCATTAGTGATTGTCTAGTTTTTTGTCAGGGAATAAAAGGTTGTTGACAAAAACCATGAAAAAAATAATTAGTCAACAAAATGAACACTGTGGCAGTGTGAAGTGATATTCCGGTAAAGACTGTGCCGTTTTAAGTGAGAAAGTCCCAAGTGCTTCATAGTTGACGTTAATATCTTATTTGTTTTCTGGTTTTCTTGGTGAGTAAACACATCATTTAGTAAACATAAAAAATAAAAAGCATGTACTGCAGTTTCACATAGCAATCATTCTAGCTGACACTCTTAAGTCCTGCAGCCCCCTGTGCTGGTCACATGACTGAAAGCCATCAAAAGAGCATGTCATTCAGTCTGATGAACAACCATTTCCAACAGAGCAATAAGTAAGTCTGCAGAAGAAAGTATACTCTAATAACTTTACTAGCTCTTGTATCAAACAGGGAATGATACCCTGCAGATATTGTTTAATTTCAAAAACAGCTTATAAAGGACACTTGAGTCAGCATGAAACAAAAAAAATCCATAAAATAAGTCTTTCTGAGCATTAAAAAGATAAAGCTTCGTATTCCACCTGAATCCTAAAATGAGCAGATACCACAGCTCTGACAAAGACCATTTTTACATCAAAATAATATTTACGTGAAGGCTTAAACATAAATAAACATGAGACAATAAGGGCTTTTGTTAGATAGAAGGAGCTTTTTCTTCTCCTCCTGAATTTAAATCCCCAGAAAACAGACACAAAATAAGTATTCTGTTATCAGTGTCCTTGAGGTGAGACACCGTCTACTGTTCACCACCAGTTTATCAAACTTGTTGAAGTAAACTTTTCTTCCATCATAAGGGTTATTAAAAGTCAATAGAAGGACACTAAAATGGTTCTTATTGGCTGTAAATAAAATCATGTGACCATGATGAGTCCAGACACATAAATACTGCTATAAATAAGGATACATATTAAACGAAAGTGGTAAGACTTTATTATTTTCATGATCAGGAATGTAGTAGGAATGCTTCCCTAAATTTAATTGCTCAGCCACATCAGAAGTTCCCGCTGCACCATCAGGCAAACCCTCATACAGATTGACAGTCTACACTGACCATGGATGGTCTGTTCATTTCTACTTTAAAAGATTCAGTCTGACTACATTTCAACATCTCCAAAAAATGTCCAAAGTTAAATATCTTCAAGTGACCATAAAAAGATCAGTTACTTTAGCTCCGACACTATCACAGACATCCTGTAGGGACCCCAGAGTGACCCCAGAGTGACTCCTTTGACACTCTCCAGACAGGAACTGATCTGACATTAAAATGGCCTTCAAAGGTCTCACAGATCAAATGTGGTACACTTAATTGCTAACAGAGGTTCCCTCTTTGTACTTTAATGAAACCTGCAGCAAAAGCACGTCCAAGAAAAAGGTAGTGTATCTAAAGGGGGAACACCTGACGTGGTCTGTAGACTTTGAATGGATGCCGTGAGGGATATGGAGAAATATAATCATCCTCTGTGCTTTCTTAAAACCAAATAAGGGCCAACTGAACTGCAAAAATATACATGAATGGACGCAGATTTTACTTCAGTTAATAGTTCCATGGAGAGTGTAAGGCCATTATTACTAGTTTTAAATTCAGAATGATGTCCATTTTGTAGAATATTGTCCAATTCAAATGGGATAAATAATGAAGTAGGAGATGTAGTGACTTTAGTATCACAAGTTGCTGCCATGGTTACAATATAAGGCCATATATGGTGCCCTAAAACTGAGAAGTTGGTTATTTAATAATAAATTCCGTTTTAAAGTCTGCCGTAATAACTTGATGTTTGCAAACCCTTCATTCCTTTCATGCACTGCTCTTCTGTACAAACATGATCACCTTGCCTCCCAAATAACTCTTCAACAGCCAAAGTCAAGGTTTCACTCCATAAGCAGAGAGTATGTACTATAGAATAACCCATTTCTTGGCCAAAATCCTCCCTTTAGACCAAAATCAGCAAAGGCATGATAATCTGTTAGTTCCTAACATTGTCCTAACTGAAACTCTGCAGTGTGAGGTGTAATAACAGTGATTTTATCTTCCCTAACGGTCTCAGAAGAGGGGCGAGGCCACCCTGACGTGAAATCATAAATATTAAACACATTCAGTATTAACGATCAGAAATCCCAGTGTGCATGATGAGCAATGTGGACAATCAAGCATGCCCTCTGTTAGGGATGAGCATTATATCGAGAAAATCGATTAATTCAAAATATTTTTTACAGAAGATTTAAAAATTAAAATTGAGATTTTTTTTTAATTACACTTTGTCTTTTTGTAAGTTGTTGCAACATTTGAAAAACAAATACCGAAAACTCACAGTTTCTAACTGTGGTCGGCCTTGTCAGGTTTTGCCCGAGCACTTGTTTAGGCTTGAATTTGTTTTCTAAATGAGATTAAATACTGATCAGAGAGTTCCATGTTAATGAACTGTGAAAACAGCTCAGAATTTACTGTTCATGTAGCAAAACATGCCTACGTTCAAACAACATAATCAACATTTTATGAAAAAAAAACAGCATGCAATTTGTCTATTTAGGGGGAATTATGTTTAGTTACAGCACATATTTTGACAACACAAAGGCAAAACTTGATACTCGTATTTTTGTGTCACTTGGGAGTTTTTTTCCTTGAGAGGGAAAAAAAATGATTTAAAATCACAACTCGAGTTTTATGAAAAAAAAAGTGGGGATTTTATTTTTAGGTGTTTTGTCATGTGGTTCAGAACAATAGCCAATCAGGACGCAAGCTGGACAAAGTTCAAAGCGCGACAAAGCACAGCCATGGCGAGGATAGTGCACACAAAGCATAAAGTTGGATGGACGTCAGTATCACAGAACCAACTTGTTGACTTTGACTCTTCGACTCTTTTCACCACTGTCTTTAATCTTCATATTTCAAAGTAACAACTGCAATTTGTTTTTCAATTAACCCCGACAAGGAGGTTATGTCTTGCTGTTTATCTTTCTGTTGTTGTGAAAGATAACTCAAAAAGTTCTCAACAGATTTTAATGAACTTTTCTGGGAATGCTGGTCATGGCACGAGGAAGAAGAGAGCAGATTTCCATGGTTATCTGATTCCAGATCTGGATCCAGGGAATTTTTAAAGGATTAGTTGAGATTGCAGTGTTTTTGACGTTTTGCAAATAATTAACAATAACAAACAATGTCAGTGGTCTGCCTTGGTAAAGGTTTTTCCTCTCGGAGCATTTTGTTTGACCTTCCTTTAACTCAGACTTGTTGAAACGTAAAGTGACATTTTGAAGTTTATATGATCTAAAATAACACACTGACTATAGAAATTGAGAGAGCTATTATACTGAAAACACAACTGTAGCTTCAAGATGCTGTTGCCAAGTTTATTTGTGTGAAAGAGCAATAAGGATACCAATACAATAAATCATATCTGCATGTATACTGTATTGGAAAAAAGGATTAGAGTACAATCTATCTATCTAACAGTCTATCTATCTATCTATCTATCTATCTATCTATTTGTGGTTAAATCGATAGAGCCCACACAACAAGACACATAATAGAAGATTATTGTGGTTTGTTCTTTTGGTGTGTGGGGGAATGAAAGAGACATAACACACCAAGCACCAACTGATTCATTCACCAACAACCAGGGCGTATACTCTCACAGTTTGTAATCTCACGTGATCAAACACAACTTTAATGTAAACAAACACACCGGACAACATCATGAGGAATAGCTAGGCTGAATGCAGCTAGCAGTTACTTTCCCACAACATCCTTGGCAGTTGTGATTTCTGTCCAGTTTCTCTCCTTATCAGTTTGTTATTTATAATTTATGCTGTTTAGACACTTGTTTTTTTGGATAATATTGATAAGGAAGATGGATGTTTCACTCACTAATGGAAAGGGATTCTGATTAATCAAGCGCAAAGGTCTACCCTCTACTTTTTGATATGTTAAATGTCCTGTTTTAATGATCCTGTGAGGCTGAAATCGTGATTGATATTAAAACTTAATTAATCCCCAAACACTACAAAGAGAAAGTTCACATCAGTTTTGAGTGTTTTTCAGCCATTAAAAGAAGAGTAGGAATCACCTTTGTGTCTTGTGGGAAGTCCCTGCATCAAAAATAAGATGACAAAAGAAAAGAAAGAAAGAGGAAAACAAGGAGTTGAAAAAAGACGAGTTACTCCCTGAGACTGCAGAAGAAAAAAGCATTTGAAGGAGAGAGGAGGACAGCTTGGAGGAACTTAAAATACATAAAGCAGGAAAACAAAGAGTATTAACTTGAAAATATGATGATTCATTCAGAAGACATTTCAATAACAAATGCCAGAAGAAAAGCTTTGTTGGTGGTTTCTCTTTTTTCGAGCTTCATTATCTATGAGTGAACATGAATATATTTTAAATTCAAAGTTTGATCATTATGACCTTTGACATTTAGTGAGCCCACATGCTTTGATAAATCACCACTGCATTCAAAATGTGTTCCTGATTAAGAGTGAAAGTTTATCTAAATGCCAGAGTTTTGGCTGAGGTGCACCCACACTGATGTTTTATTTCTGAGATGGGGAGCGATAAGAGTCATAAACTCATAACGTCCTGCCTTCAACATCAGCCACAGTAGATTACAGTCTTTGTTCACTTGGATACAGGGGCGGTAAAGGGTGGAAAAGTAAGGACAATTCTCAGAGCCCATGGCTGACAGGGGCACCTAAAATTAAAATGTTATAAATACTTTCAAAATATCAACCCATTAACCTTTTTGGCATAGGTCTTTAAAGATTTATTAAGTTTTTGTTTTCCTGTTTTTATTCCAAAAATCATATTCAGGCATCTTAAGCAACAGGTAAATCCAATGAATTAACATTTTTCTTTTTTTTTTTTTTTTCTAAAAGACCCTTTTAGACAATTAGAAGAGGATATTAACTTCTCTGATGCTTTTGCTGTACAAAAAAAAACATGTAAAGTATTTAGGAAAAAAACAGGCTTGAGAACAAGACACGGAAAATCTGAAAAACTAAAGGACCTGAGAATCATGAGGACTGATCATTTGTTAAATAAAACATTTCAATGCTTAAAATGACCCTAGTGCAACAAAGCTTTTTTTTTTTAAAGTACACTGTTTAAATCACAGTTTATTCTATAACTCCAGGTGAAGAGTGTTTTCTCCCTTGTCTTTAAACAGAATAACTTGGCCGTAATACTTATAGGTCAGGGATGTCAAACTCAAATACACCGTCGGCCAAAATTAAAAAATCAAATTGGTACAAATTGAGGGCCAGATTGGTTAAATGTTTATTGCAAAACTTATTGAAATTAGCTTATTGCACATACTGACCACAGAACTAACAAAGCTTTTAGATTATTGCCTATAAAAACAATATTAAACATTAAACGAATGAAAAATCAGTTGCATTAACTTCTTATCGCTCTATCTGCAGCATTTCCAGGGTAATTTCTAATGAAAACATTTTTCCAGAGCCAAAAAACAATTTCCTTAAAAGAAAAATCTCATGCCCTGTGGAAGCAAGACAAAAGTGTAAAAAAGATACATATTACAGCTCAGTTTGCTGCTCTCTGATTCACTAGTTAAAGCCAGAAACTTGAACCTGGCACTAGCAAAGCTTATACATTATTGCCTATAAACAACAGCATTAAACATTAAATACAAGAAAAATCAGTTGCATTTACTTCTTATGGCCCTAAGCAGCTTTTCCTGGGTAATTTTAAGTTAAAGCATTTTTCCACAGGCAAACAACAGCCAAAAAACAATTTCCTTTAAAGAAAAATGTACAAAAGGGAAACATATTAAAGCTCAGTTTGCTGCTCTGTGATGCACACTAGTCTAAGCCAGATACTTGGCATCTCGTCTTGGATGCAAGTTCAAGGGTGGGGCAAGGGCTCGACCTTGCGGGCCCCTGATTGACGGGCCAATGCACTGGCAGCGCATTGTGGGATTTGTAGTATCAGTGCTGTGTGCAATATACCGGTGGGCCAGCTCTAATAGTAATTAGATATTATCCTGGGGCTTGAGTTTGACATATGTGTTATTGGTGATCCATTAAAGATATATATTTCATCATATTTATTCATCAATTTACTGTCAGATATGTGGTTTGAGAAACTGTTCAGAGCTGGTTTAGAAAAGGGCCCAATCTTATATCTACTCATGGGACCCAAAACTGTTGTTTGTTTGCCTATTATACCATTACCTGCCATTGCAGCCAATACAGCAGGCTGCCACTGGTGTGTAATGATTTTATATGCCCCTTTAAGAGACACAAGTTTGTATATCACAACAACACTACCCACAATCCTAGAGTGCCATGGCAATGTCTGTCATTAGTGGAGCCTGTCGTTACCTGCATACTTCAGGCTTACTGGTGATGCAGCAGATGGGAGATGGCACTCTTTGGGTTTTTTTTTTTTGCCTTATTGCCATATCCATCAGTCTAAGATGTGATAAGGTTTTTGGTATATATTTGGTATATCTATTCTGAAGGACGCTGCAGTTTGGAGTGACCTGTGTGGCTGTACAGACAAAAGTAATCCTGGGTAAGATGGGAGCCTAAGCTCAGGGCAAACAGACTTTTATTACTCATATTTGTGGGTCTTGCATGCCAGCGTGAGCGTAGAAAAAATCTTGTGCAAAGTAAACAGACAGCCAAATGAGAGGACCATTTCAGAAATAAATTATTTGCAGGCTTCTTTGCTCTTGAAACAATTACATTTGAATTTCTGAAGTTATTCACTACTTCACGGTGTCTACAGAATATGCTGGGTTAAATTTTGCACCTTTAGTTGGTTAGCTAGTTTAGCTGCATGTTCATCTTCTTATTTTTTACAGTATGTTTTATAAATTGTGAGGCAGTACAACTGGAAAGTCTTAGCTTTCTATGACTCCTTACCCTTTGGTATATCTCAAATTTGGGCAGAAACAAAGCAAAGGAAACAAGTTGAGTGACCAACCCAATGCAATACTTACCTGAGAGAAAATCTTTGAACACCAGCATCCAACTATTTAACAACACAACTAAGGCCTGGTACACACAGAGAGATCTTAAAAATCTTAACCAGCTTTGTAACTGTGATAGAGCCCACACAACAAGACACATAATGGCAGATCATTGTGGTTTGTTCTTTTGGTGTGTGGTGTAATGAAAGAGACATAACACACCAAACACCAACTGATTAATTCACCAACAACCAGGGCCTTAACTCTCACAGTTTGTAATCTCACGTGATCAAACACAACTTTAATGTAAACAAACATGTCAGACAAAATCAGGAGGAATAACGAGGCTAAATACAGCTAGCAGGTGGCTTCCCATGGCATCCTTGACAGTTGTGATTTCTGTTCAGTTTCTCTCCATATCAGTTTGTTATAAATAATTTAGACACTTGTTTTTTGCCTCAATTTAACAAGCTGGTCCTCCATTTCTGACACTCATCCAGACTGTTCCCTGATTGGCTCTGTTCTGGTCCATGTGACAAAACACAGACTACGTGCAGGGCTCTAAGCAGTGTACTCCGCACACATCAAGATTCCAGGTCTTAAATATTGAGCATGTTTAGTATTTATGATAAAATTACTCTTAGGACACTTCCCACCACAGGAGACGCAGGTAAGATAATCTTACAGACCACCAGATAACCAGGCGTTTGCTGAGTTTGGTCGGAAACTGCGATGTCGTGTAGTGTGTTTCCCCCTTAAGTAGAGTCAAGACTGATTAAACCTCTGGTGAAATAAATAATAATTCCTAATGATTTTGCCTGTGAGACCATTCAAAACCTTTTAAAGGCCTCACATTTTATTACATTGCGTAATCAACTTTTAAGACTCTGCCAACATCCATTATGTTTTTAATTGATAAATTATATGCAGACCTTTCAATGTATCTGTTCATCTTTTCTCATTTTTCTACAGTTTGTATTAATTACATCTTCATACAATTGTGTATTGTTTTGACTTTATTTAGAAATCTCTCTTTTTCTTTTTGCACCATGAGCTGAGGCAGGGGGTCAAAAAAAAGAGAATCCATAAAACCTGGAATATGGGTTGCATTGACATAAAGCCACAGTCAGGTATTATGCAATTTTCCGGGAGGAAAATGGGCTTTAACTATCTTTCTGTGTGAGGATTGATACTGTATTGAATTACACAATGTACAATCTCGGTGTGACTGTTCTGCCCTTTTGGTACCATAAGCCTTCATCATATTGGCATGTTTTCCCTCTACCTTTATGGCGCTGCTTGAGCTCCCAGGACTCTCAGCCTTTAGACAAGGACAACTGCAAGGGGGGTCCCGATGGCCTGGTGCTCATGACCATGCACAGACCCAACAATACTGAAGCTCCTGCCTCATGTGCGCAGCCCAAGTTCAACTCCAGCCTGAGGCCAATTTTCTGTGAATGTTCACCTGCTCTTGTAGCCTTCCTGACTCTATCCACTGTCTCTCTGATCTACCAATCAATGCAAAAGTCGCAAAAATATATAAAGAAAAGAAGACTGTTGCAGAGGGCAGGCTTAGGGTGCGTTTACAAAACAACAAAAACAGCCAAAAACTGAGGGCTTTTGTTGGTTTTGTCGCATTCCTTTACATAAGAAAGGCCTGGAGTGCCTAAATTCGCAAATTTTTGAAACCAGGGTCCAGAGTGAAAATGTTTTCTTTTTGTCTCTGGGTAAACAGGAATCTCCGTTGCCAGGGAAAATGGTGATGCGCTGCACATGCACAGTCCTCTTTCAGATAAATGTTGCACGCACACCTGGGAACAACAAAAGCTATGACCGACTACCAAGCAACATGTGCTCTGCTAACTGTGCTAGATTTGTTATCGCTCCTTCAACAAAATATGGATTTGCTGCATCAACACTCTGACCAACGGTGACACATTTGTTGTATTCGTCAAAGTCAGTACAAACTTAAATTTCCAACTACTGGCTTGGCATGCACACTACCGCGTTTTCAGTCGTTCTCATGGACCTGTTTGAACCTCATCGTTATCACACCGTCTCCGTGTGAACGCGGAGCGCTTTTGAAAACGGAAAGGAAAAACCTTTCCGTTTCTGGTGACAACGCTGACATGTAAACAGGCCCTTACAGCCTATAAGAGTTGTGCAGTTACAGCCACTAGTTAACTCTCACTGAGGAGTCTTTTCAAAATAAATCAGGGCTTCATGAGATTTAGTGTCATTACAATATACCAGCATTTGATTTCAATGCAGGATTATAACTTAATGACAAAGAAAAGCTTTTAAAAAGTCACTCCATCCCCCGCCACCTCTGTTTGTCTCCCTGCAGATATATTGCGACGCGTAAGATGCTACAATAAATAGAAGCAAGCTTTCAACAGTGTCAGGTTGTGTTTCACGTGGTTGGTTGTGGTTGGCATAGATCTCAGCACTTTGCACGACTCTTATAACCCTTTCAGCAAATTGACTGGTGCCTGGGGCTTTCAGGTCCTTAGCTTGAGCCTTTCCCTTCTCATTGCTTGCCCTTTGGCTAAGCACAAACACCCTCAGAATCCTTATTGGTTCACTGACTGAGTCCGCATTAGATTCCAGGGGTGAAGCAGTGCCAACAGTTGGACAGGGTTGCCTGCACAAGATCCAGTGAATAAATGGCCTTCTTGCTTTCTGCTGGAAGGAATGATTTAGTTCATTTAATCTTTTTTTCAGCACTTCATGTTTCTTTTTTGACATTAGAGATGGTGCTTTTTTGAACCCAGGTCTTGAAAAGTAGTTTGTTGTTCAAACTTTTACAGCAGTGTACATCATTTAAAATAAGCAAAACAACAGCAGGTCCACCTGAACAAGAAGCCTTTTTATGGCTACACAGCACCTCAGTGTCAACTACGCCAGCAGGGAGCAGGAGACGTGGAAAGCGTATTGAAAGGCACCTGATTTTTCTCACCTCAGTAAGGTCAATGACATTCTCGTCTCGAAAGGTTTTTCTTTCTCTGCACAATGGAGAGAATTTTTGACATACTTGTAAAAGAGAATGTATTAAAATAGAGAGAGAAATGAACAGCCGAGTGCCGCATGAATGACAGAGGCTTCCTGGTAAAACAAGATCTGTGAGAGTTAACCCTTTGACTGAGGATGTGTCAACGAGGCCTTTACTCAATTAAACATGGAGCCCTTGGGCCATTTTAGAAATGTCAGATCAATTCCAATAACCAGCTTCCAGCAAAGGTAAATTTCCTAGGGTTTATTTCAAATCTGCAGTCATGCAATACAAAGGGTTAAACCATAGGCACGAAGGTCTTTGGAGACAAGTCAAATATAATAGGCCTAAGAAAAGGTGGCTTTGATAATTGATTATCCACTTGAGGACATTTTTTATCATTTATCTGATTGTATTCAGATGTTTTTTTAGTAATTTGTTGATCATATTGATTAGATAGAGGTATCATAAAAGTGTGTATCAAATATGATACAACAGGCTTTAAAGGGTTAAATGTGAAAAAAAGACATTTAAAGAAAATAAAATAAAATAAAGATAAGTAAACCTATAAATAAGCTAAAATGTGCTTGCAATTAAGTTTGAATTTCTGTATCAAATGGTTTTTAGTACACAAAATAAGCATATTATCATTTATTCATATCTCTAAAATTATGTTATTTTACTACTGCAAACACATGTTTTAAGACAGTGAAGCGGTTTATATTAAGATCCTAACTTTTGGTTTATTATTAACTAGTGGTATTCTGAGAGCACAAACCTCTGCCAAGGCATTTCTGTCATTCTTAGCCAAGTTATTCTGGAAAATGTATAAAACCGCCTTATCTCACAATGTCAACAAAAACTTAAAACAACACAGGAATCTGATTTTGATCAACACGAAATCTCACCACTTCATCCTGGTGCCATGGTCAACATTCACTGAAAATTTAATCCAAATCAGTGGAGAACTTTTTGAGTTTTCTTGCTTACCGGTAAACAAACCAGCAAACAAACCAACAAACAGACAAACATTGGCAAAAACATATGTCTCTTAAGTGGAGGTAAATGAGTGCAATGAGGAAAGAAGAAATATTTGGTGGATTGAAGTTTACAATGTTGTCTTATCAACAAAGAAAAGGAAGTTTGCTTTCCAAAAGGGGGCTGTAAGCACTGAAAATGTTTGATTTCAGAAGGTGCAGGTTACTTTTGGCATATCAACTGAGCTCTCTGCACATTTAACAAAACAAAATTAATCATTTATACGTAGGGTCCGTATTTTCCATCACTGTGAGCAAAGGACAACACAAAGGTGGATGCCCTGCTATGGTATCATTTCTACAGTGGGACAAAAACACATACAATGAATGCAGTTAAATAGATTCATTTTTTAAAGCTAAAAAACCCTTAAAGAAGAAACAAGTTTGTAATTCTTATACTAAAAGATGTTTACTATTTTGTTTGGCCAAATTAAATTACAAAACATAAAAAATGTAGCAATTAATCTGGATCAATGAAAGGATGAGAGGTGCATAGCCTCAAAACTTCAGTAATGTTGCATGAAATGATATCTACTGCAGTTCTCTAAAGGGAGATTTAAAAGTTTTGCAATTGAGATGGATTAGAAATTTACTTTTAAAAATGAAACCGTCTTTATCGCCTGTCTAGACTACTGACCTCCAGTAACACTGAGGAGGCATGCCAGGGGAGCAAGGTTCTGAAATCTTGCTGACTAATGATGTAGCCACCATTTTATCCACGCAGTGAGACAAAAAAAAAAAAAAAAAGCTAAAAAACTGAAAGGGAGTTCTGGAGACAGCGAGTCAGGGTGAGGGGCACTGCAGAGATCTGAGGACCTGTGCAGGTGCTGAACAAAGAGATGAAACACAGACTGAAAAGGCACAGGGGCATGAAAGATGGGGAGACAGACACAATGGGTAAATGACCTTTGAACAGGCAGCAGACAAAGAAACTGCAAAAGTCTGAAATAGAAATTCAAAAGGTGACGAGGTGGATCATAAGATGTCCAAAATAAAACAATATTGACAGATTAAACATTTTAGAGCACCAATCTTACTGGACATAGGCTCACAATAATGTACATGCACTAAAAATGCTGAAAAGCCTTAAATGGTACTGTGACAACTGTGTGAACATGGATGAAATATAAATGCAGTTCATTTAAACCAACAGCATGTAAGTTGTGCCACCAGAGGGCCCCAAAGCAAAATAATAAGAGAAGTTGACAGCTAGTGGCACCATCAGCTCAGCCCACCCCTGCTGTTCACTTGCTTTGAAAATAAATACTTATAAAACAACATGCACTCTAGGGCTGAAACGATTCCTCGGATAATCCGGGTAATTCGATTACAAAAAATCCTAGGGCCAAATTATGTGCCTCGACGACTCGTTTAAATCTGGACCACTATACAGCGCACGGTGTTTGACAAGGACCGTCATTTCTGTGGCGCAGAAACAGCGTGTGCTGTTTCTTGTGCTGTTTTAAAGTGTCCCAAGTGTGGGGTCACTACAAGGTGAAACGAAAAGAAAACACAGTGCAGCGTGTCTGTTGTAAAACGGAGTTAGCTTAAAATATTAGCACATCGTCAATGCTGCAGCACGTCAACAGTAAACATCCGGTATGTGCGTCAAGTCCGCGGACCAAACACAAGTAGATAACACTCATGATACATCAGCAGAAGCAGTTAATGTGATCAATAATTGAGATTAAATTTAGTAAATAATGTACTTTGATTATGGCTCTGTGTAAAGGCTGGTTCACAGCGTAAATCAATGTGGAGGCTACTTGCCTTGAATTGAGTGTATTTTGTTCACATACTTTTCACATCCAATAACTTTCCTTTTAATTTTATTGCAGGGAGTAGAACAAAAATGACAGTGAGTAGAGGAAGAAGGTGTAGGGCATCCTTTCATATCTTAAATAAATGTACATTAGCTGGTTGAATTATCTTAGTATCTAACTACAACATTATTTTGGCCTTGTAATAAAATAAACTAAATAAGATCCTCAATATGATTATTAGCATCATTACAGCAGTAAAGGCAAAAATACAGCAAAAAGAGATAAGCATGAATAAAAACAAATAAAATAAAAAAAACCCAAACTAAAAGAAGTTACTAAAAAAGCAAGATATGACCCAGAGAACATTTAAAACTGCAAGAACAATGTAAACAAAACAAATTTAAAAGTTGCACATGGGTAAATACCAATATCATTAAATTAGTTGTAACTGGTTTAGTGCTCACTGCAGAGACAGTTATCATTATAACTAAAGGGCCTGTTTATAAATTTAAGTTTTTACTGTATGTATGAGTTGTACATTTTTGAGGTATCATCTGTATAGATGTCGGCCCTCTCTCTAATACATTTATAAGTCCTGTGATGCTCAAAAATACATCTGAAAAATTCAAAACCAGAGTCTCATTCTCAAACTCATGACCTAGTTGCACAAAATAATCTGCAGACCTTGTTGTGAGCAGTTCCATGTAGGAATTACTTTTAACCTACAGAAAATAAGTGTTTTGATTTTGGGATCCTGGTTATGCTCAAAATGTGAAAAAAAAAAAAAAGAAAAACAAGTTGTTAATTTAAGACACCTGGCTTATTTTCTGTTTTGTATGTTATTGATGCTTTTCAATAAAGTCGAAGTGATTCAATGTAAAAAACTGCAGTGAGCACAATGTACTCGTTATCCGATAACTCAATTAATCGCCAGAATACTCGATAGAGTACTCGATTACAAAAAGAATCAATAGTTGCAGCCCTAGTGCATTCACATAATGAGGGTTAAAAGCTGTTAAAAGGAGTGATGTTTCCAAGCGGATGATTTCAAATACATCCATCCATTACCTTTACCTCTTTTCCTTCCTGGTTGCAGGGGCTGGAGCCTATCCCAGCTGACATTGGGCAAGAGGCAGGGTACACCATGAACCACCAGAAACCATGACCTTAGGGCAATTCAGAGTCAACAATCAAACTAATGAGCATGCTTTTGGTCTGTGGGAGAAAGCCGGAGTGTCTGGAGAAAACCCACGCATGCACTGGAAGAACATTTAAACTTCACACAGAAAGGCCCTGCCCGACGAGGGGATCAAACCAGCGACTTTACTGCTGTGAGGCACAGGCACTACCTGCTGCGCCATCACATAAAGCACCAATAATGGAGTCAAGTTTGAGCACTCTATTTTTCACAGGATTATAGCGTCCGTGGTAAACAACGTGAAAGTAGAAAAGCACTCGGAGAGCGCAGACCTCCATCAAGATACAATTCTGAATCACCACGCGCTCCGATATGACGGCCGAGTCTCCGCTCATGTCTGTCCATGTGGAGAAGTCCTCCACTGGCGTTGCAAGGAAAGCTGGGTAATGTAGTGACATAAGCTTGAAAAATGTTGACATCAGTTTTCAAATAAACTACAATTCCCATAATGAACGGGATTTGCCATTATAAACTTCAATGTTTTTTTGTGACAACAGTTTGGATCAGATCCAGATGAAATTTACCTTGATGATAGAGTTATATCATATAGTTTATCATGTAAACTTTGAAGCGAATCCATCTAGTGATGTCACAGATATTTTTTTTAAATCTGACACGATGTTAAGTTATGGGATTTTTTCGCAAATTTGGGGAATTTTTTGCATCCTGACAAATGTGCGGATCACCACCTAAATGTAATAGCTTCTTCCTTGGACCAAACCACACCTCTGGTAAGATTTTCATGTAAATCCATCCTGTAGTTTTTGTGTTATCTTGCTAACAGAAAAACAAACAAACACACAAACAGACCTAACTTGGCTGAGGTAATTATTTTGGTCCATGAGTGTGTGACTTCTATTAATGTTAGCAAAGCTACCAACGCTATCTTTCTATTCTCCTCTAAGTTGAACTTTCATATTTCTGAGCTGAACTTCTTTCAGCTTCAATCGGGTGATTATGTATGTGACCATAACCGACATATAACACAAAAAAATGCAACCAAATCCTGCAAAAGTAAGACTGTGGGATGTGTGTGATGCTGTCTGTTGGTTTCATTCAATGTTCTTTGCTCACATGCTAGTTTTAGGACATTTCTATTGAAGTGCAGAGGCCATTGAGTAGATCTCAGAGGTTACTACTGGCAGGTGGTTGCATTGCATGCCACAATTTTAAGTTTGTACTAGCTATTAACTGTGCTGCTTGAACTGCTATATAAATATAAAACTGACAGCTTTGTATTTAAGAGAGTCTTGGGGATAAAAGGGTTAAAGACAGTGGAGTGGATTTTCATAACAGCCTCTGAGACAAGCAGAAAACACACATATACTGTAGGTGGAGGCTGTATAGCTATGACATAATAAACCCCAAAAGGTAAAAAACTGAGCATTTTACAAGGCATTTTCTTTGAAGAAGCACCATGGATTCCTCTGTGAGAGTTTAGTAAAAAGTGTCATGTTCTTCTGCTCCCCAAGCCCCTTCAAACAACACTGAAAGCAAAGAAAATCAATTTTGCAGGACGTTTGTTATCTTGTTGTGTTGCTAGAGAGGTAGTACTATCATACAGCACATTTAGAGAGACCTGTATCACCTGCCATCATTCAGTAAAACCTCGCCAACTTAAAACCATCACCTGTTTACAAGCACAAAGGGTCAATACATCTACCATCTTTACTGGGGATCCCCAGTTTGTGATTATGGACTACAGACGACAAACGCTGCCAATCCACAGAGAAAATAAGCCGCCTCCTACCTCATGCACAGGTAGGTCTTTAACCATCTCTGGTTCCAGGACCAAACACTGACCATTACAACAATAAAAATGAAGAACTTCTCTGGTGGGAAATAGTCAAAGCAACAAGAGTACAATAATGTTTTGGCTTTTTCTCTCTTGATGAAATTCTTACCTTTGGTGGTGACAATCTTAGAAGTGAGCTCTAAAGTCTCTATGTCCTCAGACCCAAAGTTCTCCAGGGTGATGGTCAGCTGCTGGGTCTCCCCGTTGAACAGCTGGACAGACACAATGGTGGACAGCTCCTCTTTGGCCATCGGCTGAGGCATGTGGGCTGACCTGGACAGGTTTATAGAGGAGAGAGAACTTTAACTTACTTAAAAAATCTTAAGAAATCAATGGAAATTTATAACAGAAAAGATTATACTAACTTAAAAAAGATCAAAAGCCAGTGTGTTGTTTGAAAAGTTAAATCACAGATATGCTCAAATAAAGGTTGATTCTTCAGGCATTAATCAACAGAAGATGTGTGAAAAACGACTTTTAATATATTCTCTCTCATGTTTTGGTACGGATCACAAATGCTTTTAGAATCCCATTAGATGAAATGTCATTTGCTGATTGCTTTTACACCATCAGCATGGAGTCCTGCTGGGAGTTCAGCCCCATGTTCAATGACTTTTGGGTTTTGCCATGATTTATTTTTAGATGACATTCATAGTGTTTAACATATGAAGTCTATTTTAACAAAGAAAGACAAAATGAGCAAATGTCAAACTCAAAAAGCAAAGAGGCTTCTTCGCAAGTTTGATCTTTTTGAGAATGGTCTGCAATTCCTGCGAGACCTGTAACAGGGCTTACTCTCCATGAACTGAAAGCAATTTTTATATCTCCTGTTTATAAGTCCTCTTTGAAAATTGTTTGCCAATTGAGGCATCTGATTTTTTAAGACAAGCTTGGTAAACACAAAACTGCTCAACCATATCTTGAGGTTTTATTCAAGCATCATTTTGTTTTTCTGGTCACATCTCAGTCAGCTCCATCAAGGCAAATTGCAATATTTTCATCACTTGTCAAAAGCAAAACATTCACAGTAGACGTGTTGAGTTTTTAAAGCCTGTGGTATCTGTTTTTGGTAAGTGCTGCACATACTGGAGCTAAAGGGAATCTAAAAAGATAGAAGAAGAGTGTGGGAGTGAGGTACAACTTTATCATACCTCATTATACATGCACATGTTGAATATCATGATTTTACAATGCAGTGAACACATCGCCTGGGGCTAGAATTACAATGGCTGCCATTACCATGCACGTTTATTCTGGGTTTGATAGCAGGTCAACATAAAAATAACTCCGTCTAAGGTTTAAGCCGTGCTGTGATGGAGAACATTTTGTTTCAGCGAATGAACAATCAAAATGGATTCTCTAAAGCCTGCAATACGTTTGTAGATATTTAAACTCCGTCTTTAAATATCTGTTAAAACATGGCAGGCAGTGCAGGATGGATCTTCACTTTGAGCCTTGAGGAAGTTAAAAATACAGCAAATATTTAACTCTGATAAACAACATGAGCGAGGGATCCTGTAAGAACTTCAGCTTTGTGCTGGAGGCAATAAAACACTGAAGGAGTCAGTGAGCACCTCATCGAGCAAAGTCAAAGCTGAATGTCTACCTTTCGGACCCCTGGCAGTGCCCTAGAGATGATATGTTTCATTTATATTCTACCTGCTTTATATGTCTGCTATGATACATGTCCAACAGGGGAGAATAAAGCCTTTTCTTCTCAAAAAGCTGCTGAAGGGCTCTGCACTAAGACGTGACCTTAATAGTAGTCTATGCAGCCGCATCATTTTCAAGAATAATTCACAACAGTCCAACAATGTCATCCTCCACTAATTTAAGGTATGAATTCTCCTCCTGTTCCCACTTTTACCTTAAAGGAGGTGAGACACCTCTGTGAGAGTTTGATTAGAAATGATCTGTTATTCTCAGGTTGTTTCTGGTAAAAGACAGCATGCTCTATATGAAAATGTAAATTGGGAAAATATGATGTTGCATTTTAATGCTTTAAAATACCAAACTTCTTTGTTTTTGGTTTTGTTTATTGATGGACAATCTTGGCAAAGCAGAAAGTTATTGTAATTTTAAGTCAGGAAAAGTTCACATTAACTCAGAAAGTTGGATAATCTACCCTAAAAAACCTACCCCTAGCACTTGGAATCATGTTGGAACTAAGACTAACAATTATCAAGCGAAAACAGTTGTTCAATAATGGCAGTTATCTGGATCACCACCAAAATTGAATCACTTGCCCCTTGAGCTATGACCATCATTCCCTTTAAATGTCATCCAAATCCACAGAGAGTTTACTGACTCAGTGCGCTCATTCTCGCACTGTTAACAAATCCTTTACATCTAAATATTGTTTTGAACCATGTGTTTATTGAGTTTTGAAATATTTACAAAGTAAAACATTCAATGCATAAGAAAAAGAAAGAAAGAAGTACTTTCAATATAAACTTAAATAAATAAAAAATAATTAAATAAATAAATTGGAGAAACACACTTTGTGTTTGAGAGCACCCCTGGACATTTGGAGCCTTTGCATGTCCTCAAGTTCAAATCTTACATTCAGTTACATAAGGAAATAGCAAATAGCCAGATTTTATACAGTTATTCCAGAGACAAAAGGGTATCCTATGATGGCACGTTAGGGTAAAATTAAAGTAAGATGAAGTAAAATGCATGAATAATCAAAAAAATAACAGGAGTAAGGAGTACAATATTCTAGATACTTACACTTCGAGAGTGCATGTTCAATATTTTCCTGCTGCAGAGAAGTCCACCATTACCGACATTATTTTCCTCCATCCTCAATCCAACAAACTAGAGAAGTCGCTATCCGTGAGATATTGAATAAAAGGTTCCCAAATACTGTGAAATAGATCTTGTGTATCTTTCAGTGTATAAGTGACTTTTTCTAAGGGTAAAAACACAGACCACTCACTGCTTTTCCAAGTAAATGCTATTGTTCTTTTTGTTTGTAAAAGACAGATATCTGTAAAAAATTATTTCTTTTCTTTTTATTTCTTTTGGTTTATGGGGTAGATGCCTAATATAAAAAACTTATGTTCCAATACTGCATGAAAGGATAAAAACTGCTGCATTACCAGCCAAACCTGCAACCAAAATTTCTTAATTCTGGGGTATTTCCAAGTACAGTGAAAGAATGTTCCTTTGTCCTCTCTACACTGAAAGCAGGGTTATACTTTTTGAGCTTTTCTGGAGCGATATACACCCTCAACAACCACTTGAATTGAAGAAGTTTTAAATGTGTGTTTGCTGTTCAAGTCTGTGCATTACTCCAAGTCTTATCCCATTCTTCTTGTGCTATGTCCTCTTGAATATCCTTTCTCCATGCTTCCAGTCTATTTTCTAAGGATTTCACTGACTTAGCAGTAAGCAGGTTGTATATTTCAGAGATTGCACCTTTTTAAAGAGGGTTCTTTAATAAAACTTTCTCCAGTAAAGACTGAGCAGGTATAATCAGAGATTCATCTTGACTTCATCTAATAAAGCTCTTAAGCTGCAAATATTTTAAAAAGTGTTTACGTGGGACGTTGTTATTGTCTACCAACTCTTCAAATGTTTTGATGAACTGTCTGTGCATCAAAAATGTCTTCAATTTGACATACATCTTTATCAGCCCAAACTTTGTACCCACCATCAGCCCTGCCTGGTAAAAAAAAAAAGATTGCCCCAGATTGGACTGTACCTGGAAATGGTTGGTGTTTCATTCAGATATTTTTGTACCTCATACAAAACAAAGATCATATTTTCAATGATAAGGTTTAATGCTTTTGAATTTTCTTGGCTTATCAGAGTATAAGTAAGCCGGTAACCTTATTTTGGTCGTCTGGGACTCAATGTCTTTCCATGCAGGTGACTTTTCTAGTCAATAATGAAATCGTATGATTCTCATCTGTGCTGCCCAATAGTACAGCAACAGGTTTGGGCGCTAAAGCCCACTCCAATCATAAGGCAAATATAGAAGAGACAGATGGAGCCTGGGTCGTTCATTTTTCCATATAAAATTATTAAATAACTTTTTAAATGTGGAGAAGAATTAGAAGGAGGATGCAGGGGGATATTTTGGAAAAGATATAACAGTCTGGGGAGTATATTCATTTTTGATATACTAATTCTACCTATTGGAGAGATTAGAAGTGGTAACCATCTATCTATTCATTCTTGGATAGATGTAATAATAGGAGTATAATTTGCTTGAATAACTTCTTCTAGCCTGCAAGTAGTTGTTATTCCTAAATACTTAAAACTCTTGACTATTTTGAAAATACTTAAATAGGGAGGCGGGTTACTTCTCTCTTGGGAATTAAGCAATAATAAGGATGATTTGTTGTTAATTTTGTAACCAGAAATATTACCAAACCTTTGAATTAGATCCATAAGGCCACGGATAGATTTTATTAAATGTTTCAAAAAAAATAATCGCATCGTCTGTATATAAAGACCTGCGATGCTCTAATTTACCAATACTTATGCCTGAAGTTATCCTATGATTTCTCACTGCAATAGCTAAGGGCTCAGATCCTTGAAATTAAACTAGATGTTGTATCTAGATCCTGATCCCCAACAAAATGTAATCATTTTTAAGATGGGCCATTACCAACATCTCCTGAAATTTCTGCAAAATCCGTCCCGTAGTTTATGCGTAATCTTGCCAACAAATAAACAACCAATCAGACAAATGCAGGCAAAAGCAAGCAACCAAAAGAAGTTGGTTCCAGCTCACGAACCATGACCTCATTGGAGGGCATGTAGTATTCTGTGTTGATAAAATCAGCAGGAAGTCGAGGACATAGAGGAACACACACACTTTTTACATACCAGATGCCTTCCACATACGTCTTCTATGTCCCATCATCAACAGTCACAGCATGCTTGATTGCTGATTGATAACAAAAAACCTCAAGTGAAGCCACAAACGCTCGGTGGGGAAATCAAGGCGCACAGGCAGAAGACCACAGCTATTTGCTGCTCGTAAAATAGTGAATAGTAAAACACAGAGACCTGCTGGAGGACATAAAAAGCGCTCTGAAATAATTTACCCTATTTTACATTTGAGGTAGCATTGTGTCGTGGCTGGTGTTTGCATAAAACTCACACAATTACATAAAATAACTGTACCCACCAACAGCAGGGGACTCTACAAGTAGTCTCAGCTCATTCTCCTTAAAGGCTCAGAGCTGCTGGGAGCCCTTTCAGCCACTTCACTGACTACTGTCAAGTATCTCATGAAACCTTCAAAAATACTGAAATATCCCTTTAATCCTGAGGCTTCCTGAGAAATCCCCTGCTATAATTTAAGATAAAAAAAAACTGCTAAGTTATTTCATCATTTATGGCCAAGGTATTTTTTTTATTCCGATACTTTAGCATTAGAGAGGATTTATGTGTGGCATATTTAACAGGCCACTAAAACTCTGCTCAGTGACATTTACCTTTATCACCTGTTGGGAAGCTGAGTATCAACATTATCCAAGCAGCGCAACGTCAGTGAGGAAAGGGACATTTTTTACAGTCTGGACTTCTGCTCAGCACAATCGCTGTGAATGAAACAATGACTGAGGTTCGAGTGCTGACTCTCTGGTTTAAGGGGGTTTAAGGGTGCTCACATCAGTCATTGGTTAGTGAAGCACTTGTTGTCCTTTTACATATTTACAGACAAACAGAACTGTTCGCCTTTGTCTGTTGGTTTATGAACTAATTTTAACTAATAATGTGTATTAGTTACTGGTTTAAAATTTAAAACATCCAAATAATCATAATGAAAGAGGATGCTGCAACATTGTGAGCAAACTGACAAAAATGCCTTTTTTTAATTTCCTTCACTTTGTTAGGTAAAAAAAAAATAACACAAATTTGGAAGTTTGTGTCTTTTAGTGTGTGGGTATTAAAGGGTTAGTCGGGGTTTTTTGAAGTGTGATTGTCTGAGGTTCATGGCATGAGCCTCAACGTGTGCCACAGAGTCACAGCTCTGTGCTCGCTCTGTTCAGAAAAACTTGCTAATCTTATACCTGGGCCAAATTCTCTGTGTAATTAAAAGAATTGTGGGAGAAAACAGCAAAATAAACAGGGTGTAGGTCATCACATGCTACAAACAGTTAAGGCCTGTTTACATGACAATGTTGTAACCAGAAACAGAAAGGTTTTTCCTTTGCATTTTCCAAAGGGTGCATGCCAGGCCAGTAGTTGGCAATGTAAGTTTGTAGTGTCCTTGGTGAATATATCAAATCAATATCAGGCTTCGCTGGTCAGAGTATTGACGCAGCAGATCCACATTTTGTTGGAGGAGCAATAACAAACCTAGCACAGTTAGCAGCACACGTTGCTTGGTAGTCGGCCATAGCTGGCATCACCATTTTCCCTGACAACGGCGACTCCTGTTTACACGGAGACAACAACAGAAACGTTTTCAAAAACTTTTCACTCTGGTCCCCGGTTTGCGGATTCAGGCACTCCGGGGACCGTTCTCGTGTCAACGGAAAACACAAACGCAACAAAAACTCTCAGTTTTCGGCTGTTTTTGTTGTCGTGTGATCGGGCCCTTAGTTTTCATCCACTGACTTTCCCACTACCAAGTTGCTTGATTAAACAACAGTCTTGCTTGAATTTTGCCAGAAACACAAATGAAGATTAGCCAAATGTATGAATGTTTAAGGATTATCCTGCTGACCAAACACTGCCATTTTGACAAAGAATATTTGTAGCTCAGTTTCCCCACAACAACAAACATAAAGTGTGCTATAATGACGTAGACATATCATTAAAACTGTGGCTTCAGTCTTTACAAAATAAACAGTCAGTATAGGCTGTGCAGATGCTGGTTATGCAGCCACTTCAGCATCACTTTATGGAGAAAAAAGCACTTACAGGTGCCATTAAGAAGAGATAATCATTGTTCACTTCACCTGTAAGTGGTGTGTATTGCACAAGAAAAAACAATTGCAATGTTACTTTCTTCCATTATTGCTCAGCCCTAGATTAGAGGGATTTTCTCACCGTGGCAGTGATGTGCTGAGCTGGAGCCGAGGCAGAGAAGGGATGACCTCCACCAAACAGCCGCTGGTCTTCACACCAGTCAGACCCTCCAGCATGCAGTCACTGGTCACACCAAACACTGCTGTGTGGTAACCTGTGATTAAAGTTCGATTATAACAAACGCTAGGGCAGGTTTGGAGGATGTTTCAAAGAATAACAGTCAATCCTGACACTAAATTACGTAATGTTCTTACACAATGCAGAGAATGCAGCAGAAATTGGATAATCACATAAAAATATCAACATACAGGAAACTAAAGCATAATGAAGAACATAAGATGAAAGATTATGTAAGAACACAGGCCAAGCTGTTAAACATCATACACATATTGATTATAATTCCAGCCTTGAGGAAAATTGTGCTTCTGGCTCGTTATAATGAAAGAGCTTTATTAACAAGAACAAAAAAACTAAACAGCCTGGCTTCTCTTTGTATATGTCAGTGAAGACTACGAAGATTGTTTTTCACGATCAGTTAACACTTAGAGTCAGCTAAGCACCTAGTGCTCTCATATAACAACACCTGAAGCTAGTTTTATACAAATAAGACCCAAGTAATACTTTTATTTTAGGGCTACACTGTCAAGTAACTGTACATTGATAACAATATTCTTGTATGTCTCCTACCCTACACTTGTCTGTGACATGTAAAAACATATTTACTCTTAAAATAGATGTCAAACCTCAAGGGAAAGACAGTGTACCAACAACAACGTAATATAAGGCCCTAATCATCACAAGTAGCCACATTACTGAGTACAAGTAGGACCACTAACCTACCACACTGGACCCTGGATTTCCACATACTCCAATAGCGCGGCGGGTGGAGCGCCACAACAAGAAACATAATCACAAGAGAATTATGATGTTGCGCGATAACAGCTACGTATATATAAGAAGAGCAACATGTAAACAACTGGTTTTATAGCCGGCCCGCCTTTGAATACCACTTCTTCCACTGATTAATTTTTACAATGATTTCCTGGACTTCTCTGCTTCTACAAAGTGTGAGTACATTGGAAAATTAAAAAGCTTTTAACACTCTACGTTCTTAGCTTATTAATGCCTTAAATGTCTAGTATAAACACTTTATCATAATATTTAATCCATAGACAAGGAGTAAACACATCCACTCATTAACTGTGATCAATTCTAGTGAAATCTCTTTAATTCCTATGATATGATATGATATTCCTGCTTATTTCTGAAATGTTCCAGAAGCTCTGAGCAATTGTTTTCCTGTTTTGGGTTGATCAGTTTTGCAATGATTGACGTGGAGTTTAAAATAGACTGGCTACATAATTCAAGTGATCCGGCGCAGCAGGACACGCCACGGACGAAGCGAGGCCCAGGCTGTGGAAACAGACTGATTGGAGAGACTGGGGGCGAACTTGCTGCGATGTGCGCGGGGCATACCGACCGCTGCGCAAACAGATTATGTGGAAATTGGGGGTAAGAGTAATCCAGTTATGCATTTTTAAGTCAGCAACATCTTCCCAGTGAAATGTGCCGTCATAAATCTTCAAATGAATCACACATAATTGACGTTAGTCGTCAGTTTAAGTCATCGTAACATTTTCTGTAATATGAAAAAGTCCTTCGAAATAATCTCAATACTGATCAGGTCACTCAGTCACAACAAATAACCTTTTGGTACACAATCAGCTCACGGAGCAGCTCTACAGTTACACTCACCATTGACAGTGATGTTGCCCGCCGTACGTGGGACGCCAACCAGAGTGACAGGGTAAAGGCCCGACTCTGCAGGCAGGGAGAGGGCAGCGGGCAGAGACTCAAACTCCACTCCAGAGGTCAGCAAACCCTAAAAACAAGACAAAACAGGAAAATGACTGACATGTGGAAGAAGAATCAAATGCTTTTTTTATACCAAATGACAATAAAAGTTCCACCCTCACTGCCAAAGTGCCACATAGTGACAAGCTACAGGATACTCTCACCAAGACAATCATAAAGACAATCATAAATAGGGGGAAAAACATACAGCGTTCACCAGAATTTGGTGAACAACCATTTGCGTTTGATCGTGAGACATTATCATAGGATTATCAGCTTTGGTAAAATTGATATAACAAGGCAATAAGTCGAGAAAACATGCCAAATGTGCTCACTGTCACAGGGTTAGGGTTGAAATCAACATTTCAACTCCAAAAAATTAGAATTTACAGGCTATAACTTGTGTTTTCAGGCATTAAAATCTTGCCAAAATCTTCTTCCATAGTGTAGTGAATGTATTTTAATTTATTTGATAAACTCTATTATAAAGTGTACCTTATTACACCTTTAGTACTGATCAGTTTATAAATTATTTGAAATGCCAGCAACAATTATAATAAAAAAACAAATAAATATCAATATGGAAAAATATATCTTGATCACATTTTTGCCATTTTGCCCAGCCCTACCTGAAAGTGACTTTAGGTGCAATGAATCTGTGCTCAAAATCTTGAACTTAAATGTCCCCTCTATGAGATAACATAATACTAGATCTGCATACATGTTTAAATATGGTTTAAAAATTGTATATATAAAGATAAAAATGTCTTCTTTTTCTCTCTACATGGATTGCTTTTTTGCATAAAGCCAAAACATGTCTCTCAACATGACAAGTCATTAACACTTGTGCTTCAGCAGACTGTTAATTTAAACCAAATATGATTCTGCCCTGAAATGCTGAGGTGTATCAACTATTTCTGTACAAAGATGATCTCTTTTAAAACAAGCTTTTTCCACAGCCAAAACTCTGTTTGGTTTCTGCCCATCAGTGCTGCTGTTGCTACAGGCTGTGACACCTACTGCAGGGTATCAATGGTAATAATATTTCTTTATTAATTATCTATAGGGAACAAACAAAACAGTAATAACAGGACACATCTCCTAAGCCTTGTTTGCCCGAATGTTGCTTGAAGTTGTCTGAAAATGCACTCATGTTCCCTCAGATCATCTGTTTTTACATTCCTTGTCCACACTGGCTGGTTGCATGAGGCAGGCTGAGGTGACGTAATGACTGAATCAATCCCTAACAGCAGACACTACCTCACTGAAGGGTTGGCTGTTTGAGAGCTGAGCCTTTGAGGTACGAACACAGTGATTTAAGCCTCCTTCTTTTCCCTTAAGGACATTGTTTGCCTCTCTGGAAAGGCAGAAGTATCATTGTTAACCTATTGGAAATTGTTAATCTGCATTCTGCCTTGAAAAGGTTAATTAGTCTGTTTCTCTAACAATAACGATCAGAGCATATGCATAGTTAATTGTATTGTATGGGGTAGAGTGCATTGACTTCATTGGACTAAACTCTACCACTCTGTTTAACTTAGCTTTGGTTTAATGCCACTAAAATCGAATGTGTATTAGCAATGACTGTGTTTAGTTCTTTCCTCTGCAGATAACAGACAACAATTAAAGACCAAACAGAGAATATTTAAAAAAAAAAGATTCACAAAATTACAATATCTAAAAATACTAGAACCCTTAAAAAACATGTGGTGCGTTTCTGTGTTTTTTATGCTGTGTGCTGAATTGTAAAAATGTTTTAATCACAATTATTCGGCCTGATATTGATAACATGATTATAAAGCAAAATTACTTATTGATCTTTGGGCATCTGTGAAAGAATTTTAAATAAGCAAAAAAATCAATCACTTTGCATTGAGGTGAAGCTTAATTTTTAATAAATTCTGCAAATTACTTTGCATTGTCTGAAACTGTTTCAAAATAATTCATAATTAATAAGTAATATAGTTTGGACTGGAAGTTAAGGAGCAATGGGATCAACTAACTTATGATTAATGTATGAAATAAACATGTTTAATTACTTTTTTATTTACAGGCTATAAAATGAATGACAAACATCCATCCATCCCTCCATCCATCCATCATCTATACCGCTTTTCCCTTTCAGGGTCACGGAGGCCTGCAGCCTATCCCAGTTGACATTTGGTGAGAGGCGGGATACACCCCGAACCTGTCACCAGCCAATCGCAGGGCCACAAAGAGAGACGGACAACCATTCACACTCACCCTCATAAGTCTTTGAGTCACCAGTCGACCTAATGAGCATGTTCTTGGTCTGTGGAAGGGAGCCTGAGTAACCAGATAGAACCCAAGCATGCACAGAGAGAACACGCAAACTCCACACTGAAAGGCCCTGACCGACCCAGGGATTGAACCAGCAACCCTCTTGCTGTGAGGCACATGCAGTACCTGCTGCACCACCATGCCACCCTGAACGACAAGCAGTGTTTGTCATATTTTCAAAGAAGTGGTTTATACTGTTTGAAGGTTTTCAGGAATTCTGCTGCGATAAAATGATCTCATTGACATTAAAAACATGGTACTAACTGACATATGTGTTAAAAACACAGCAGGCAAAGAAAGACAGACAGACAGGAGGAAATGGACAGATATCTAAATGTCTCCTCTGAGTGATAGAACACTTAAATGCTCAGAGTTTCCAGCCAAAAAAAAACACAAGCTTTAATTCATGAAGGTCCCTGGACCCCAACCTGGTTACTAGAGGCTCTCAGGGTGGGCACAAGGCTCTGTCAGCTTTGAGGTTGTCATAATTTGGTTAACATATAATTATAATAATGATAAAAAAGTGTGCACAATTTCTCCAGAGGTCTGTACACAAGAATATACGTGTAATCCCATTTTTATCTATTTCATTCACAACAACAATTTTGACTAATGTGTGTTTTGCTCTCAAAGACAAAAGTTGTAAACCTCTGATTCAGGTGTTTGTGCATGCTGTATTAAAGAGCCCATATTTTGCCTTAACTTGTGTTTGTATAGTCGTCTATAATGACTGCTTGAATATGCAGTCAATCACTTGTGTTAAAAAAGTCCAGAGTTACAACATAAAAATACTCCTGATCAAGCTGTATCCTCTGGCTGTTGGAAACGCTCTATCAGAGCACTAGGCAGCCTAAGTACCTCATCTCCACATGGGCCTAGTCTGCTCTGATGGGTTGACAGATCTGTTCTGTGATTACTGGTGAGTTCAACACTGCACAGTGCCATGTTGTCAACGATTCTGCATTGATTCTACAGCAGGCGCCCGGGGCTGTTTGTGGCTGTGGTGCACTTTTAGTTGACTGTTTGCCTTGTGAAGTCATTAATGGAGAGCTGTGATGTAGGCTTATTTTCTTAATCATTTCCAATAATCAAGCATTTCTTAACAAACACTGGATTGTTTAACTAACTTTAATACATTAAAGGGATATGCCAACTTTTACTGTCTTTTCTTGTCTTGCCTCACTGCCAAGTCCATGACAAGCAGACAGACACCATTCTTTCAACTGTGCGTGCAGGAATAAGGAAGAGACCGACAGAGCTCTCCCACTGCTTAGCTCACTGGGAGTCAATGGGTAGTGTGACGGTGTGTCCCAAATCGCATACTTCCATACTCAATACTTAAAATTTTGAGTATACTGCGTCAAATTGAAAAAAAAGTATGGAAAGTATGGGAAAAAGGAGTATGCAAAAGCACCCAGATGTGTGTTTTACATGCGTCGTTGCCACCAAGCGCCACCAGCCGTTGTCGACTTGAGTATATTTGTGGTGTAACTTGTTTTTTTGGTTTGTTTTTTACCAGGAACGGTAATAATAATAATAATAATAATAGATTTTATTTATAACGCACTTTACATTTGAAAACAAATCTCAAAGTGCACAAGAACAAATCAATAAAAACAGTTAGCAGATAAAATCAGATAAGATCAGATAAAATCAAATAAAATCAGCCAGGAAAAGCTTTTCGAAAAAGGGAGGTTTTTAGTCCTTTTTTAAAAGCATCCACCGTCTGTGGAGCCCTGAGGTGGTCGGGGAGGGTGTTCCATAGACGGGGAGCAGCAGCCTCGAAGGCCCTGTCACCCATGGTCTTGAGCTGAGTCCTGGGTGGGCGCAGACAGTGCAGTTGGCCTGACCGGGTTCTGGCTGAGGTATGTGGGTTGAGGAGTTCAGTGAGGTGCAGACAGTGATGGGTGTGAAGGAGGATTTTGAATTCAATGCGGGGGTGCCAGGTGAACGGGGAGCCAGTGCAGAGTGCGAAGGATGGGGATGATGTGCTCATGTTTACGCACCCTCAATAGGACCCGAGCAGCGCTGTTTTGGACATGTTGGAGCCTTTGTAGGCTCTTGGCAGGGATCCCGATGAGGAGTGCGTTACAGTAGTCCAACCTGGAGGAGACAAAGGCATGGACGAGCCTCTCTGCAGCAGGACGGGAGAGAGATGGCCGGAGTTTGGCGATATTACGGAGGTGAAAGAAGGAAGTCTTGCAAATATGATTGATATGATTGTCAAAGCTAAGATGGGGGTCAAACCTGACTCCCAAGTTAGTCACGGAAGGAGAGAGGGAAAAACTGTGACCGAGAAAAGAGACGGAGGAAATGAAGGAGGAACGGAGCTGATGAGGGGTGCCGATGTGAATGGCTTCTGTTTTGGAGCTGTTCAGCTGTAAAAAGTTTTCACTCATCCAAGCCTTTATCTCCTCCAGGCAGGAGTCCAGCTGAGTGACAGAGGAGGAGGGAGTGGAGGGGGGAGAGACCTTGAGGTAGAGTTTTGTGTTGTCAGCACAGCAATGGAATTGTATTCCATGCCTGCTGACGACACAACCGAGAGGGGGCATGTAGATGGTGAAGAGGGTTGGACCGAGCACAGAGCCCTGGGGGACCCCACAGACAACAGTGTGGGGGCGGGATTTAACACCCCCCAGGGCCACGAACTCCGTCCTTCCCGTGAGGTAAGAATGAAACCATTGTAGGGCGGTGCCAGAGATACCAATCTCGTGTTGGAGGCGGTGAAGGAGGATGTGGTGATCAACAGTATCAAATGCAGCAGAGAGGTCGAGAAGGATGAAGAGGGAAGTGAAGCCGGAGTCAGAGGTATCCCGAATGCTAATGCTAGTTGGCCAACAGCTGTCGGGGTCCGGGTGGTGGCGGTAATTAGCGGTAATGCACTGCAAACCGGTCACAATTCGGCAAAGAGGAAGACGAGGTCAACATCGCGTTGTTATTTCCGGTAAGTACACCGCGTGGCAGCATGCGATTTGGGACAGCGCAACACTCTTGAAATTCGCACACACTGAGCCAGTGAGTACATAGTATGCTTGGTATACTCAATTTGAAAATTTTAAGTATTGAGTATGGTAGTATGTGATTTGGGACATACTATTGGTCGGCCTTTGCCTCCATGTCATCTTTTTTTGGACTAAGATTAGCACTTTATGTAATTTTCAAAAGAAGTACGTATGGCTGCATACAACATTTTGTTTCGAAACTTACATAAAGTGCCAATCTTAGCCCTACCCATTGACTCCCAGTCTTTGAGTGAAGGGAATTAGCAGTGGGCAAGCTTTGCTCGTCTCTTCCTTGTTACTGCACACACAGTCAAAACGATGGTGTCTATCCGCTTGCCATGGACTCAGGAGTGAGGCGAGATAAGAAAAAAGGTGGCGTATCCCTTTGAAACCATCCAGCCTGTATGACGAAGACTGATTATTATGCAAATTTGACTATTTGACTGGTGAGATTTTTGCTTAGTGAGTGGAAGTCAAAAAATTGTTTTCGTCTCATTTGCATTTTTTTTTCACTGTTTGATTTACAAAAAAACTGATGTATGTCTCTTACTTATCTGTCGTGTTTTTAAAGAAAACAGACAAAGTGACCCCTCTGAAGACGAGTGCAAGAGGTGGGCTGAAAAAGCAGCATGTCAAGATCAAATCAATAAAGCACAGAGCAAAGCTGTGTGTTCTTTCTAGATCTGTGTGATGACTGAGAAGGAGGATCCGTCCTGACAAACTACAGGCTCACCTCAGCGGCGGAAGATGAAACAGTCACCTTGTGTGTGTGCGTCTGTTTCCTGTTGTTTCAGGAAGTCATGTTCAGTGGATGAATTGTTGCTCCGGTCAGACAGCACTCACTTTGTCAGGAGCTCTGGGCAGCTTGATTCTCCCTCTCTGTCTCTACCTGTGTGACTTTACTGCACCACCTGAGGTTCCCAGCTGCCATCGAGCCGTAAAATGTTTCAGCCTCCATCTGTGGCCTGATCAATGCATCCGTGTGTGTGTGGGGGGGGAGTAAATAACCCTATTATCACCAACTGACCTTGGCAATTCATAGTTCCACTTCAAGAAACTCTGCTAACAGGCAGCTGCTCTCACTCCTTCAGCTTAAGAAAGCTCAATGCATTTGCCGAGGCAGAAATTTTCATTTTTGTTTGTTGATGAAAACTTACACAAATTTTCCACTTAAGAAAAAAGACAGATGAGAAACCAACTGGCAAGGTGAGAACTGATAAAGGGAAGCTTTTTCAATCAATAAAATATAAATTACAAACAAAAAGATTGCATACATAATAAGCCAAACAAACTTTATGCACGATAATTGGACGCCATAACCTTATTTCCCTAAAAAAATCAAATGGAAACAAAGTTGTCTGGTTTCAGCTGGTGGTGGTATCAATGGATGATTTTCAGTAAATGTGTGGATACGTTTTTTATAAGTTTAGTTTTTCATTGAATGCATATCTGATGGGAACATTACTACATTTTAACTATCTAAAACAAGGATTCATTAACAAACATACAAGGGACAGTTCCTTGGCATATGTTGGGACAGTGGTGAGCAGGTAGTGCTAGGCCTCACAGCTAGAAGGTTGCTGGTTCGATCCCCGTGTTGGTCAGGGCCTTTCTGTGTGGAGTTTGCATGTTCTCCTCGTGCCGCTTCCCGTTCCTGAACCTAATTTTGGACCGGCCAATGTGTTCAGACTGGAAAAAAATTGGTTTGGGATCTGAAAAGTTGATTTGCAGCTGGAACCAAAAAAGTTGGTACCAGCTTGCGAACTGTGACATCATCATTGGGGATGTCGTATTCTGTGTTGATAAAATGAGCAGGAAGTCGAGGACATAGGAAACACGCACACTTTTTACATATCAGATGCTTTCCACATACCTCTTCTATTTCTCCTCATCATCAACAGTCGTTGCAGGCTTGATTTTATGATGAACACAAAAAGCTTAAGTGAAGCAACAAACGCTTTTAGAATATCGATGCAATCTGCCATTCTGCCAGTCGGTTTTTACTTCTGCCTGAGTAACAAGGAAAAACGGCCTCCCACTTTTGTTCCACTTAAACTGGTATGAATGCGGGCTGGTACGCTAGAAAGCACCACAGTTCTCAGAATCCAGCACAGAACCGGTTCCAGAACCAGAACTGTGCCAATGTGAAAGCCCTCTATGTGGCCCTGTGCTTGGCTGCTGATCAGTTCAGGGTGTTTCACGCCTCTGGGATAGGCTCCAGCCCTCGGTATATAGATAATGGATGGATGTTATGGGTGCTTGAGTTTATTTATTTGAATAATATGGAACACTATAAATATTTTGTTGTAATTAACAAGGTAACAGTTACAATATTTTATCCACAACTTTAAAGTTATTAATTTGAAAAAAAAAAACCCACATAATTTCTTACAGTCATATCAGCAATAAACTAGGCATAACAGTGTCCTTAGGTACAAACAGATTTCAGATAGAAAAAGACTGTGAATGTCAGAATCTGCTAAAAGGGTTAAAGAACGGATGTGATCCTATGAATGGTCAGTGAATGAGGCCCACTATTGTCACTACATTGTCTGTCAGTCTATCTATGAGATCTTGTGATTTAATATTTAACAAACACACACTTCCTTCCTACAGTTTTAGATTACACAAACACTCAGAGAGAAAAGGGGCTGGTGATTACTCCTCCAGCTTAAACACTTTCCAGATGTTCCAAACTGGAGGTTGTCTGCATTTCCTGCATCTGTCACAGCATGTGCTGTTATCAGACGATGCGGGGCGGCTAAATCAACCAGCGGGAGCTGTCCAATTCAATTTGGCATGGGCCCTGAGACAGCCACCACAATTACGGGACCGCTGTCTGCGATCACAGTCTGCCGCGAAACTTTCGTGGCAATTTGTCTTTGACTCTCCCAAACAATTAAAGGCAACATCACTTTTGACAAGCAGTACATTTCATGAGGTGCTGTGTTTGCAGCTGCTATCTGGCAGCTGAGAGCACGCCTGCTGCTCTTTTATTGAACCTGATGATTACTTTGCATCTCAAGGTTGTCCTACATCACTGCATTCATATACAGACACAGCAGGGAGCTGGAAGAAGAGCACTTTATTTAGTAAGATTTTGCACCCTTGAACGCTGATATGTGGATCCAGTGGTGGATGTTTTAGGGGGGATTGGTGGGGAAGTAAAAGGAACCTGTATTTAAAAGAATCCCTCTAAAAAGCAAGTTGAAGATGTCCTATAGCTGACTAACTGCAGCCATCAGTAGGGCTGAAAAAAGTCTTTTCTTACTCTCCACCAAAGTTGAAGTCAATCAGATCCATGCTCTGGGAGGCCTTTCCTTTTTGTTTTACCTCTGCCAAGGAGGTTATGTTTTTGCCGGCGTCTGTTTGTTTGTGCTTGAATGTTTGTCCATTTGTTTGTTTGCAAGGTTACTCAAAAACTACTGGACGGATTTTGCTGAAATTTTCAGAAGATGTTGACAATGGCCCAACTGAGAAATGATTAGATTTAGGTGGTGATACATATATTTTCTGGATGCAAAAAAAATCTCAAATTCTCACAAGTTAGCATTGGGCAGAATTTTAAAAAATCATATCTCTGCCCTTTTTTAACGGATTCGCTTCCAGTTTCACAGGATAATATGGGGTCCATGCATCTAACATCAAGGTAAATTTCATCTGGATTTGATACAGATTGATGTAAAAAAAAAAAAATAATAACTTTATAATGGGAAATCCCATTGATGACATTCAATAATTCATATAAAATCAAAATATCAAGTCAAGTTCCCAAAACTTGTGTTTATACAGGATAACAACCTCCATGTATGTGCTGAGTTTGGTCCGGATCCTGGGACTATTCTGGATCTGGTGATCCAGAATTGTATCTTTCACAGGGGATGTGGAAAAGCCACTGCTGGAACTGAGCTGCTTGGTGGAGGTCTGCGCTCTGTGAGTGCTTTTCTAGTTACTTTATGTGTTAAGATAAGAATTAAACATTTTGGCAACCACCATAGCCACACTTGTTGAGATTTGTACAAACCTTCAACAAACCTTCATAGAGAAAGTCTGTTTTAACTAGTCAATATAAATGAAGTCAATTGGATGAAAGCCTTAGGTATTTTTTTTAAATAAGACCCCATGAAATGTCTAAATGTGTTGTGTTTCAGAATAAAATTATAAAGGCTGTGTTCTTATTGGTTTGAAAACATGGATTCAAGAGGATTTTCTTTAAGGACTTGATATGATACATATGTCCATCCTTTAATCGTAGGTTTAACGTGAGGCCCGAGCTGATTTTTTTTACATGTTGAAGGGTGATTCACTGAGCCATTGAGCCAAGCCCACCAGCAAAAATCCATTGCCCGTCTGAGAAGTTTTCTACAAAGTTTCATGGCCTTACAAGTTTAAAAAAGGTAGGAGTCTCATGCATCAATTATTTCACAATTTTCTTTCAGAGGAAAAGAACAACAGCAGATAAACTCCTGCACACTGACCTTAGTTGCATAGATGAGTTGGTAACATTGAAAAAATGGATAAAACTGACAAGCAGTGAGGGATACACTTCCTACTTTTCAGTTTCATCTGTCTATCTGTTCAATATTAAAAGTTCCCTCTCCTTCTCCTCAGGTTAATAAAATGACCCAAGATCAGAGTTTCTGTGCTTTTGATACAACCAAACGGGATTGGAAAGTAACTTTTTCACTTACCTGCTATCGCCACTTTATCTGAACCAGGAGAATTGTGTAAAAAACTTTGAATTATGATGACTTCAATATTTCAAGAAAGCCTACTTCCTCTTGAGAAATGTTCACTCAATAAAGGACATACTGAATCCTGACCAGCTTATGATGGGTTTTTTTTTTTGTAGTTTTTTTTCTTGAGGAGAATACGAGTCTCTGTTGTAACTTTAAACTCAAAGTCTGCTTCAACTGCAGCCAAACTCTTACTGAGAGACATACTCATTAATTATTCAAAAGTAATAATTCTTCCTTGTTTTTATGCATCTGTTTAGTAAAACAAAAAATTATCAAATTATACATCAAAATACTTCAATTAGTTTCTACTTTATGTTTGTACCCTAGAAAGACCTCAATAACACTCAGTACCACTCAATATCACTGTCTTTGTCTTAAATATTACCTTTTCAGTCTGTATGACTTATGTCTGACCAAACTTTGTTCAACACAAGTCAAGTCTCTACATTTTACCATCTTTGTAGACTATTGTGCTGAGTATAATCAGACACCAAGAGACAGAGAGGGACTGGGACTGCAGCTCCATACACAGCACACAGGACTGGACAATTTTTTTGACTCTCAGAGCTCAAAAGAAAATGTTTTAGAGAGGAGGTTTTTGTCTTTTTTTATCTTAGTTTCTGTAACATTCAGCTTCAGATTCAATTCCTCAGCTGTTTAATATTTGTGCCGATTAACTGTTTGACATACGCAACAATTTTCAGACTGCCAATCAACCTGCTTGTTAAATCTACTCAGCTTGATAAACCTACTACCGTGGCTGGTAATGTAGGCCACATCTACCAGACACTGAACAGGAGGCTAATTTGAAGTCTTCACCACATAATGAAGATTTCATCATTTTAAGAAATGACGCTTTGACAGAGGGAAAAAACCTGACACTTCAATTAAATATGTGTTGCCAAACATTTTGTACAGCTCAGTTAGTACGTTTTTCTGCAGTCTTCAAAATTTTTAAAGAGGATTATTGCTCACTTTTGGGTGTCTAGGACTTGTGTTTATGTTGCATGGAGTGCTACTCAAGTGTGGACAACTGTGAAGAAATGTCCAAAATTTTGCTGAAAACAAGTCTTTGTTGCTCTTCTGTGTTGGAATCCAACAGAAAGTGTACTGAGAAGGTCAGAAGCACTCAGAGGGATCAATATTAAAAGTCTAAATTTCATCAGGGCTACAGACTTTAAATCATGCCAACGCTTTTCAGCTTTTAAAGCTTTCAAATGCTGAGCTGGATTTCTACTTATTCTTGCTCTGTTTGGGGATTTCAGCTGGTTTGAAGGAGATTGAAGTAGTGTATTTTAGATCATATTTATTGGCATTTTAATTTCCTTTTGGATACTTCACTGGTGTTGTGAATATATTTAGACATTTAATTTCCTCAACTGAAATTAGGACTGAGTGAAATGGCCTTAAAATAAAATTTCCTGATTTTTTTCCACAACACTCGATTAACGATTTTAATCAGTTTCTTCCCTCTCAAAAAAAAAGTTACACAAAAATGACATGAATCAAATTTTGCCTTTATTTTTAAATATATTCCCAAAGCAAACAGAATTTTCATCTTAAAGTTAAAGTGCATGTCATAAAATATTGATTAAGTAGTTCGTCTACATAAACACAGAAAGCTGAGCTGTTTTCACAGCATATTAACATGGATCTCCCTGATCAATATTTAATCTCATTAAAAAAAAACAAATATTAGCCTAAACATGTGTTTGTTCAAGACCTGACAGGTCCAACAATCATGAAAACAGCAAATGTTCAGTATTTATATTTTTAAACATTGAAACAACTTACAATTGTAGTAAGTCAGAAAAAAAAAAAGATTTTTAATTTTTTAATCTTCAGCAGAAAATAATTTGCATTAATCGATTTGATCAGAATATTGCCCAGCCCTGAGTGTAACCATGTGACCTGAATTGATCTTATCCAAAACTTTTAAAGGAAGTAGCGTGGTGGCCATTTTGTACCTGCCCTGATTGAGGGCCTTATTGGCTGAAACATGTCATGATTTTAAGTCTGTAGCCCTGATGCAAAAAAGGGTTTTCAAGATTAATCCCACTGAGTGCCTCAGACCTTTTCAACACAGGTATAAATACCATTTGATTCGTTCTGAAACCATATCTAATTTTATGCTTATGGTTTTGTGACAACCAATTATAACTTGCTGTTTATTCCCATTCAGTTAAATTATACTGGAATATGATTTTTGGTCCATATCACTCAGCCTAAATCACAATGCATCTTTAATACAATGGATTAAATTGGATTCCCTCATGTCTGGTGGGCTTTAAAAACTTTATTTTAGACAGAAAGAGGTGCAAATGGACTTCAGTTAACCTCAATATGAATCTACCAGGAGTGACGGAGTGGTGTGTGAATCCATAAAAGTAATGGCACTACAGAGGGCGTAAATCTCCTCTTGATGCTTTTGTGTTTAACGTCGGGGTGAATTAGTTTGGTTCTCACCATCCCATCCAATCATTGTGGATTCAAGTGTCAAAAATCTTTTAAGGGGCCTTAATGAGGCTATTAAAGGTGACAAGAAAGGCGTTTTGCTATCCTTATGCAGGTAAGAGATGCAATTTATGTTTCTACTGCAGGAGAGGCACTTCAGGCACTTACTTTTTAACAGAGCTAGAGGCGAGGTCGATCCAGATTTATCAAACATTTCAACCACAGATCATGTTAGCACAGTAATTTAAACTCTTAAAGTGGAATGAAGTTCACTGACCATGTTCTCAACACGTAATTCGTAGGGCATGGGGTTGTAGACCATGAGCTGCACCTCACAAACGTCTCCTTGGACCCACTGGAAGTCTGGGAAATGCAAAAGAGAAACATAAATAAAGTACACTGGGACAAGATGTCAGCCACTTTAAAAGCCAATTTGTAATTAATGAGCTGAGGGAAATACACCATTAGTTTGAGATGCCATTAGAGATCAGGATGTCAAACATTTAAAACTGGCTGTCAGTCCACCCAGTGTCCGTTACACTTCAGTAAAGAAACAAACAGCTTCTTTAGATCAGTTTGAGGTCCATAAGGATGCACATAAATGTGGTTTCCAACATGACGAGGTCTTACCTCCTATCTGTTCATTTATTGGGAAGCAACACTAATGGCAAGTTAGCCTGAGCCTGACAGGCACTAACAGATTTTAAAATCTAAACCAATTTTAAAACTTCACAGAAACTTCACATGAGGACAAATGATGGACACATTTAACAGTTTTGTTGGTAGTGTGCGACTGGATGATCATCACACACCAACAGACTCATGTCTTTCATTTAACTTAAAGTTTATTTGTATAGGGACAGCATGAAGCCAGAGAACATTGCTGAACACCACAGCATTTATAGCCTGAGCTAATGCGCAATGCCCATCCCTAGCTGAGCCTTTAAACCCATAAAACACAACAAAAAATACTTTTAAAACAAGAATTAACAAACTCAAAAATAAAAGACAGAACAATACAAATGTGATCATTCCAATGTTTCCTCTAAACATGAAGAGTGTACTATTTGTGTCACAGTATTTTGGAAAACAGCAGTGGTTCTCCATTACTTCCTATTATGCCCACAAGATTTATGCATTTTCATTTGTCACAATACATCAAAACATGCAAATACTGATTTCTTCATTGAGTATTACTGTGCAAACAAAAAAATCAGCACAATTTATTTGCTCTTGTCGTATCCGCACATAAAATATGATTAATGTTCTAACCCCCTTTCTAGGGCTAGAAAACGTGGCCTGATAATAAAATCCCTGATTTTTCCTCACAAAACTTGATTTACAATTTCAATCAATTTTTCACCCTCCCATTTAAGAAACAAAACTGCAGCTGACACAAAAATTACTAAAACAAAAATTGCCTTAATTCAGTGGTTCCCAACCTTTTTTGGTCGGTGACCCCATTTTGGCATCACAAATTTCTGGGGACCCCAGAGACATTTTTTTTTCTAGAATTAGCTTTTCATCATGTTTGCTATACTGTACAAACCATGGAGGTTTGTTATGCTGTTTTTTTCCTACTGACTGCAAGTTTGTGTGGTAAGTTGAAGCGAGGGAACTGAAGCAGCGGTAACTGTAAAGTCACGTGATCGCGGCCTTCAATCAAGGTGCGCCAGCTCAGATATTTTTAAATGCTGCATTTTATTTGAACTACATTTATATTTGACAAAGTGAAAGTATAGAATACAGTTGTTTAAGATTGTGTGTGGTGTTTTCATTTTAAAAAGAAAAATAATTAGTTAAAGAAATATTTTTATCAGTAGCCTAATTTTTTCTTTTATCAATTACTAGACATTTCAGGCGACCCCATGTGGGGTCCCAACCCCAAGGTTGAAAAACACTGCCCTAATTGGATCAAAATATCTCACAAAACTAAACTGAATTGTCCTCTTAGAATTAAAGTGTGGGCTGTGAGGTTGTAATCAGAGGTGCACTATGTAGTCTGGATGTAGGCAGGCTCAACTACATCAATACTAAAACCAGCACTTCATTGACACATTGGCTACGTTTACATGAGAGCTTTAATTCCCCTTTAATTCAGAATAAAACTTAAATCCTCTTTGAAAAGATTAAAAATGACCTTGTAAACACCTAATTCCAAATGAAAATTACCATTCTGAATTAAACTTAATTCCGAAGTAGGTGGCTGGTTTATTCTGATTTTAAATCCGAATTGAATAATTCTTTGGTCATGTATACGTTCATTCCTCTTTAAATTAATTCCGGTCGTTCTGCACATGCTCGTTCTCTTGTCCTGTCTATATGACGCACATATTCCAAGCTGACAGGAACAGGATGGTTGCCCGAAGCAAGCATCGGACTAGCCAAGACAATTTATTTAATTAGAGCCTTAGAAGATTTGGAAATAATGAAAAGAGTGGATGGATGTAAGCATAAAAATGTGGACCTTTTTAAAGTTGTAGCATCCAAGATGGTTTCCCTGATAGAGACGCTGGAGACGCTGAACTGGAGTTTGTTTTCTTCCGGTAGATGTAAATACGTCACGTCCGCCCCCTGTCCAACCAGAAACATTCCCAACCCCCAGACCTTAAGAGGGATTAAAAAAGGCGAATAAATGTGTTTTCCATGTAAACCTCAATTCATAAAAGGGGAAACCAATCTAAGTATTTATTTTTCAAATCTCCAGCAAAAAATTGTTTGAATTAATCAATTAAAGCAATATATTCCCCAGCCCTACCCTTTTCAATCTTAAAGAAGAGCTACTATACTCATTTTCAGGCCTTTGTATTTGATTTTTGGACTCCTATGGAGCAGCTACACGATTGCCCGCACAGAAAGCTTTGTAGATCTTCGGGACACTGTGCCTCTTGCTGCATCCCTTTCTTGTATTTTCTGCATCACGCGAAAACAGTCTGCCCCCCCACCTCCACGTGCCCCCCCTGGGGTATGGGCACGCTCCCCTTGGGGGAAACACCGGACTATGGATAGGGTTTCAGGTGGTTTTCTTCATTTCAAATAGAAGCCATGTACCTGAACACTCTTCAAAAACAAAGTGAAAAAATGGATGCTAATGGGAATGTAAGCTCATTTGCCTCTAAAACATGAGGCCTGGGTGTAAAAACAGCAACTTTACCAAATAAAAAAAGGAATATAGGATTAATGGGATACTGAAAAAAGGGTGCTTAAGGTGCATGTGTGTGTAACAAGCAGTTGTGTGTATACTTTGGACGAATTACTTGATTCATTGCACAACAAAAATAAGCCGCTTGCACTGTTACAGTTGTCACATTTTGTTAGCCTATGGCATAAATTTACTGAGCTGTTGTGACAAGCCAACAGCAAGAATAACAAGATCACATTATGTTAGGAGATAATTTAAAAAAACTTCTGATAAACAAAGAAGTTGGGTAAGCCATAAATAACGGCTTCTCCTCTGCAGATTCTGCATAATTCAAATAACAAGGGGACATTTAGAGGAAAGCTGTGGTCTTGATTTCCAGAGAGAATACCATGGATTTCAGCAAAAGCCCGGTTTTACTCAAAATAATAAAAAATAGAGACTTTGCACATCAGGGCGAGTCATTCCTGAGAGACTTATTTAAGAGTTGGTACAGTTGGGGAGCTGCTGAAGTCCCACTGTGGTTACATTCATCACTATTGTAACATTCTCCAACCCATTCAAGAGTCCGTTGCGACACATAGCAAAAGAAGGCCTAAAACCTGAGCTCAGGCCCTGACTAGAAAAGGGATTTATTTAAGGCAAGCTTCCTCTATGCACCTTGGGAAATTAAGTCAGTCAAAAGATAGATATAGATAGATATAGCCCCGCAGATCCTCAGGTCTGGCTCAAAGGCAGTCTCTCATTGCCAGCCAATTAAGTGTGAAATACACCTCCAAAGATAGGAAACAAAGTGGTCTGCTTGTTTGTTTTGCCTCAGTGCCAAGTCCTCAAGTGGCCATTGAGATTCTGCACAGATTCCTGAAGGATTCTGCTCCTTGAGACTTCATTGTACAAAGCAATAATGAATGTTTTGAGTCGATGCAAGGCTGCACTGTTAGTTAAAGATTGCTTGTGTTTGCTTCTTTAAAGGGCTCTTATTTTGCCTCTTATGTGCTGTGAAGTTCAGCTTTTATTGACCTAAGACAGAACCAAAGAGCTATGGTGGCATTATTGCATCCTACAGGAAAATATTCTGTGAAACTATCAGTAACATTAATCTTTCACAATGAATAATACATTGCTCACTATGCCTGGGTACTGGAGTAAAAATGATCCATGGGAAATGAAAGGACCCCGGGGCAGGAAGGAGCAGATTTGAACATTACTAAAGCTGCGCTGTTAAACATGTTAGAAATTATGAGATATCAGGGCCAAGTCCACATGGAAGCAGATTTTTAAATAACTTTATTCTCTGTGCATTTTGGCCATCCATAAGCAAACAGCATTTAAGATCACTGAAGATGCAGAGTGTTTAAAACTGCCAAGGTGAGAATCTTCAAAAACTCTACTTAACGTTACGATTTTAACAGTCAGAATGGCATTGTAGTATCAAACAATGCCACTAGATGGTACTAGATGGTGCTATCACTAAACTGCATGTATCCAGGATCCAGCTGCACTGCAAGGTTAAACCATTTAAGGGTATAAAGAGAAAACATGTAAAGGCAGTTACGAAAACAAGAGCAACACACAGATGGTTGAGACTCGAGACCGGGTCAAGTTTGGCCATACACTGTATTTACAATGACCTCTAACCTCTCCTCTTACAACTGTCTCCTGTCAAAATAAAAGCAACACAACCAAGAAAAAGGTATATTCAACAGCAGTGTGGGCTGGAGGAAGACAGTGATTGATCTTCTGCCTTAGTCCAGTTTTAATCATGTGGAGCAGAGATTATTGGACTGAGGTTTGGAGCCAGGCCCAGACAAGATCATAACTCTATTTGGTCCAAGTAACTTAACACTTTTTTAAAAGTCTAAATTAGCTTTCAATATAACACTGGCAGCAAGCCACATACTGACCAGTAGATGGATGGCTTTCATCTTTTTTCAAGACTGATTTGGTGCAATAACAAGACCTAAAACATGGGTTAGCATCTTAGCACATCTGGTTCCCTCCTCCCAGAGTTTGTGGGATTTGTGAATGAGAGTT